>JAMPIQ010000003.1:1751132-2351132 GCA_024699855.1 Aphelenchoides besseyi
GAGAGCGTTTAAGCGTGTTCGGTCGTCTTCTTGGGCAGAAGAACGGTATTGATGTTCGGCAACACTCCGCCTTGAGCGATCGTAACACCCGAGAGCAATTTGTTCAATTCTTCGTCGTTGCGGACTGAAAACACGAGAAATCACATGAATTGATCAGAAGTGAACTTACCGGCCAATTGCAAATGTCGCGGGTTGATACGAGTCTTCTTGTTGTCACGGGCAGCATTGCCGGCCAACTCGAGAACTTCGGCAGCCAAGTACTCCAAGACAGCGGCGACGTAGACTGGAGCTCCGGCTCCAACTCGCTCGGCGTAGTGTCCTTTGCGGAGAAGACGATGCAACCGACCAACTGGAAATTGAAGCCCCGCACGAGATGAACGGGATTTGGCCTTTCCGCCGGTCTTCGCTTTTCCACCTTTGCCACGTCCAGACATGTTGTTGATCGAAAGCTGAGAGCTTGGGAGAAGAGAACTAACGGAGAGTTCGGTGACTAGAACGCCGTCCGAGCAGCCCTTTTATACTCATCGGTGGAGTGCCGAGTGGGCGGAGTCAACGGGCATACGCACAAAAGGCGCCAAAATTTGGGCGCCAACTTACGGCTGAGGAAAAAAGTGGAAATCTCAACAAAAACTGACACCAGAAATGATGCTCCAATCAGGTGGATGTTTGACTTCTGCAATAATTTTTAACTAGAAGGACGATTAGTTCCGTGGCCAAATTCGATTTGTGTGATCTCTTTTAAAACCGTGTTGAAATCGAATTTGATAAGACAAAAGGTGTGAGCTTTGTTGCTTAAAAAATCTAAGATTTCACAACTTTCCAGACACAAAAACTTAAAAACAAACGCAAAGTCCTCTGCTCCAAGAAATGCTATGAGGTTAAGAGCTATCGATTCTGCAATTGTATAGTGAGCTTTTCATGAACATTTAAGCTATTAGATTTGGAATTGAAAGATTAACGTTTGTTGTTCAGCTTATTAATCGATCTTGTTTTATGAGTTTTTTGGCATTTCGTTGAATCCAAGATGCGTATTTCTGCTAAGTGAAGGTGTTATTCTTGCTAGCAATAAGATTCATTAGAGTGAATGATTGGTCATTACTCCATCTAATGGAGAGCTTATGATCTGCTATTCCACTTTCAACTACATTCCGTTGAACCTGAGAAATAGACTCGTGTCCCTCAATGGTTCTTTTTGTTTGGCGATTTGCATTCGAAGGTTTTTAACGCGTTTTCTCTGTCGATCTTTGTTTCTTCTTTTGATTGTGAACTTAACATCGTTGACGTCCGTTGGCGTGAAAGTGATCTCAGAATTCGGGAGTTTCTTCAATCAAATGACTTCAGAGATGTGGAAGATTTGCGTCTGCAACATCGGTGTGATTCTTGATTGGGTTTCGATTATTGTGCTATTTTTATTTGAAATTTCTCATGTTCGTTCAAAGTAGAAGAGCAGCACGTAAGTGCATTTGATGGAACTGCACAATGGATTTGAATCTTTAAAAGCAATCGAATACTTCCATCTTTGTCGTTGGACACATCAGCTCGAGGGGACAATCAAAAATGGAGCGAACACCAAATTGACTACAAAACTGAAACAACTTGTCGATGAGATGAATACACGATGCGATTCAATTGATGTTGCCGAAAAAGAAATGCACCGTCAATTGGCTCAACTCGATCGCCCAATCGCTATTCCGAGATCTGATGAAGATTTGAACTGAACACACGCACTGCATCTCCAAATACGTGATGGAAAGTCGGGTGCCATTTGAAGATTTCTAAACGCAAAATTTAACTTTCATTCTGCGATCTTCTCAGAGTTTGTTCTACTAATTCACATCTTGTTATCATTCTCTGTACTTGAAACGAACATAAACAGAGCTTGTGAAGAGAGGATCATAAAGCAAGATTAAGTGTTTGTGCAATTCGCAATCTCAATGGCACTTCGCTGATACTTAACTAGCCAGAATGGTAGGTTCATCTTCATGAATACCCTTTAGTGCAACTAGAACGATTAACATCGTCTTACAAAACATAAGAACTACTGTGAAACAAACTCGCTGACCGCATGGCAAATGTCGGAACGAGCATTTTCTCGAGGGTCATTTGTGTGCGTGTATCCACATTGCACTTTGGCAGAGAGCCAAAAGACGAAAAAGCTAAAGGGAACAAACGCTGTGGTGTGTCTACGAGTCGGTTGCCGTCGGAAGCCGAGAATATTTCGATCGACGTCAGGAGCAAAAAATGACGTAGATTCTGTCGAAATCCTCAGTTCATTTGGTTGTAGAGTTAGTTTGCAGTATTCTGTTTTTGTTTCAGGTCTGAATCTCATGCTACGAAATACTGGAGTTTTGATTTGTTTTCTTTCGTTTTTGCCAGTGGCTTCCACTGCCGAGTGTTTTCAATGGTCGTATTTCAATTTGGATAAGACCGATGCGACGTTCAAAAGCGGCGAACAATGGAAAGACAAGTTCATTGACTACACGATTTTCTCGCACATGAAAAGAGACGATGGTTGGGTCATGTTGCCGCAACAAACGACACCCTTCGAGTTCAACAATCGGCAATACGAGATCGTTGGTGGCGACTTTCTCGATTTGACCGTTCGACCTCAATGCCCGTTGCGCAAATTTATTCCCGAACTCGAATGTCGATTACCGTGGGGCGAACTGCTCAACTACAATCAGCGATCGAAACGTGAAGAAGAAGAACTCCAAAGACCGAAGCGCGCAGTTGCAGCTGCTTTTCTTGCTAGTAGTAGTGCATCTGACAGCGCTAACGCAAGACGACAAGAAGAAGAAAAAAAAAGAAAAAAACGAATCGATTTCCTGCGTCTTGTAAGTTCTCATTTTGTAACCAAATTTGTTTAAAAAACTTATATCAGTTGAATTGTTCACATCACGACGCGTGGTTTGGAACTGAAAGTTTCTACCACTGGCACACAAAAGGCTACGCACTTAATGAGTGTTTTTAGATACGACTTGCCGACTGGTCAACGCCGTTGCAAGTCAAGTGGAGATGTTCAAGGACTGAAAATTGTTGCGGAACCGGTTGTTGTCGAGTGAGCGCCGGTTTCATAAACGACCAGTAAGCTACAAATACATTATCAATGAAATAGTCATTTTCAGTCCAATTGCATTTGGAATAATAAACGGACTTGTTATCGTTCTCATCATTTTTTGCATATTTCGTCGGTGTGCTTCCCGAAACGGTTCTCGACATACGAACAGAAACTCCAAAGCAAATCCTGTTACTCGCCCTTCAACTTCCAGAGAATCGCAGTCAAAACCCAGTACGTTGAACGTAAACTCCGCATATAATCGAGTTACATATCTACCTCATGAACTGTATATTCCCCCTTTCAAGAAGACTGCTACTCTTCGTAGCTCTGTAACTCAAACGGATGTTACGCATATGCGTTCGAACGACGCTCAATGTCAAACCATTTTATCTCAAAGCTCTCTACTGCCAACATACGATGAACTGCCTAGAAGAAGCGAACTGCCTCGAATACCCTCAAGTGATGAATTTCCTCCTCCGTATTCACGCTCCAGTTCAACTGACTCTTTTGCAACTCCCACAACAACTCCGAGTTCTTAATCGCACGCTCATCGTGAATCGTTTGGTTGTCGTGTATAAGATAGTAGTCGGGGAATACCTGCCATCACTACAAATAAATAATTGTATTGAAGATTGACTAGATTGAAAGCTTTGCAACAAAGCCAAGAAATCAGTAAAATGCGATTTCGAAAATTGACAAACAAGCGATTAGAACTAACAAGGTTCTTGCTCATTTCTGCAGTTCACTGTTCTTCTAGCAACCAGAATAATGTGGTCCTTATTCTTTCCGGTTTCTGGTCTTGCAAACTTTTCAGTAACCGTTGAAGACAACTTGTTTGATTAATCAACAGTTCTTCGTTGTTTGTACGGATGTTCAGTTTATTCTTCAATTTCTTCAACAAAAAAACTTTCCATTTCTTTTCATTAGACGACCAATTTTACGAAGCAGGACAGGCAATTTGGTAGTCGTTTTTCATATGGTTTTGCGTCAACTTAACGTCTCCCAACTCAGCCTGAAGACGTTTTCAACCAAAAGATCAATTCAACTTACGTAAAGATAGACGTCCACGTAGTCAATACCCACCACGTCGTAAACTCGAATTTCCGTTCTCCGTATGTTTTCTATTAGTCCAAAGTAGTACAGGAGTTTCTTTCCTTGGCATCCAATTTCTGTTCTTCTTGCAAATTCGAATAGACGGTGATCATTCAAAACTATCAAACTTGATGGACAAAACAACTGCGAGTTATAGTCTCCTACGTATCTTGTAATTAAAACGTTCATTACACTCATACCGAAGATAATTTCCCATTGGTCGGTGTGAAATGGATCTTGCGCTCGGCATTCCACGACACATTCTCCAATTTTAAATTTCCATCTGAGATGAAAAGTAAAGAAAGTATTGAAATCGATCATACCTCACGTCATCCGAGTTTGTGTATCCGCCACAAAACTTGATTGTAAGCTCCACGTTCCCCGGCCATTCGATAAAGAACTCTCTCGATGCATGAGTAGAAGATGATCTTATGTACCTGAAGCAATTGATCAGTCGAATAATTCTAACAACTTACACTGCGTCATAGGATCCTTCCTTGGTGGCTTGAGGTTCGTAGGAAGTTTCGGCTGTAATTCCATTGATGGCGACAAGTAACAAAACAATCAAAAATAGCAATTTCATGATGTGAAGGAAACAAGAACGAAAGTGTTTTTATGTACTCCGATCATTTGTTTCGAAACCGATGATAAAGTTAAAATGAATCGAAATTGAAGAATGTGAGTGAATTCTGTCTGCCCACAAGCAAAACACCTCAATCATCGATTTTACTCATTGTTTTGGAAGCTATTGAGATTGCTCGTGCATACTCTTTGCTGCTCAAAATATTTTTGAAAACTAAAGAGCAGGGCGAACATAAAATCCAAAAATTTTCATATCAATCGAAAACTTTAGTTCACGTCAATTTCAACGCTTCTTACAATTTCTATACAGTCTCACTTTTGTCTTGTGCTTCCAATTTTTGATTTACTTTGAAGATAACTGGTCACGTACTTTTGTCGTTTCTGGTTCGGCAGTGCATCAATGGCAAAGTCTACGAACGTCAGTAGGTGGTTCTAGTTGATGTCTGAATTCATTTCTCGTTTTGGACATAACGAGGACGAAGATGATAACCGAGAGACACCATATTTCGAAATGAATCTCTTAACTTTAGGCTTATCTCTGTCCGTAATTCTCGATTCATCGTCTTGCTGTATCATTGATGGATTTCTACTGGAAAGTGAAGTTTTGGATTGTCAGTTCAGTTGATTTTCGCTTGTTTAGAAACATAACTTTGTTTAAGAAAAGGCAGAGCATTGTGATTCGGCAACCAGAAACAAAATCTGTTGTATTCAGTTGACAGTGCGAGTTTGTTTTTTGTAAGAATTCAAAATAAAACAGTTGCATTCACTTGTTTATTGTCAATTTACGATGAACTTGAAAGCTCGTTAGATTTTCCGTTCACAGACGTCCAAAATATTCTCCACAAATCGTACCGTAAGATCCCTGAAATCGAGTGTTAGTGTCAAAAAGAACAGTCGAAACACACATGAACAACCATCCAAAAGTTGTGAACGTGTTCCGGTACTTCAACTCGAAAGGTGATCTAAACCGTGTCATTAGTTGCTTGAAAGATTGTCACATTTCTACGTGCGCATTTAACTTCTGTACCACGAGCATAGTCATGGAAATGACCATTGGAGTGAAGTTGCAGATCCATCGAATGATCATCGCGTTGAAGAATGCCATCTAAGCGATTAGTTAAGATCTAGACATATGCAGAACAAACCGATTTCCAACAACGTTGATTTTGGAAACGAATTCACTTGTTTGAAGCTTGTTCACTTACGGAGTCTCATTGCTTTTAGTTGAATCGAAGTCAACCAACAGGTCAATCCATTTGTTCCACCAAATAGAGATCTCTGCGTAAGTACAAGGACCAAAAAAACTAAAAGACAAAACCGTTAGATTTGCTGGATCGGATTTTAACTTACAATTTTGAATACTGAGTGTACGAAAACAGATGAGTGACACAGTGGTTGGATCTTTCTTCGAATCTATCAACTGAACAAACAAAATCAACCAAATACCAAGAGAGTCGACAAGTTCATCGACTTGAATTGTGCGATTTAATTAGTGGAAGGACAATAAGATGACGACCAAATGAGTTCCCGACATGTTTATATGTGCTTTGATGTGTATCATAGAAATAAACAGACCACTCGCACAGATCTAAACTACTCTTTTGTTGGCCATTTGAATTCAGATTGAAATTAGATCAACTAAACTGACACCTCGAGTCTTTTTACGCAATTGAATGCTGCGTTGTTTATATCGTCTGATGAATTTGTGGTAGTAGTTGCAATTTGTTTATACGCTTGTCATCGTGTAGTTGTGTTGCAGCAACAACGACAAAACAGCAAAGAAGTGAAGATTGAGTGCAAGAATAAACGGATAGCAAGCTAAGCATCTGTTTGATTGAGGTTATTAAAAAGGTAAACTGTTGTCAACCTTGATCGCACTTTTCATCTTTAACTCGTTAGGAAACAAAGTTTTCGATGAGCTTTAACGTGGATTTGTGTTAATTCATAAACTTAAGTTCGGTTATAATTTCCAATAAAATTTTGTTATTGGTCTTCTTCTTCATGAGTTAACATGTTTCTTTTATTCACACCGGAAAGTGAAAGCAAAAGTAGGCTAAGAGAGTTGATAAGGGATAGATTGATTATCGGATCTTGTAATGTTGATTTCAGAAGTCCAAATATTTACGTGATATTCGAAACTCGACAATCGGAACTTCAATCGGACTGCGAATTTGCGGCCTTCTGACAACGACCCCCACACACGACTTTCCACTTTTACTTTTTGAATCGAACATCTGCCGGTCGCCTTTTCGTCTTCGATTGATCCGTGGGAAACAGGCGCTTCTTCAACGCTCTCGACACCAACTGTCGCCCCCGCATTCCACTCCAAAGGCCGGTGCTCGAAGTTTGCGGATCGAAAAAAGTTGTCGATTTAAACGGCAACTTTCAATTTGACAAATCGATCCAATTTAACGGTAATAACAAAAGAACTTGGTTTGGTTGATAGGGCCGATGAATTGGTGTTTGCATTCTTCAGGTCAATTAGACGACAATTGGTAACTTCAGCTGAGAGCTCAGAAGTCTCCAATTCAGTAGTTGGTTGTTCAAAACATAATGACATCAGAAGAACTTCTGTTCGCTAAAAGCAGATTCAATTTCATCCCAAGTCTAACACGCAATCGGGAACTGAGCAGAAAACCTTAAAGGAAGTCCACGTTGAAAGCTGACCGGAAGCTGCGTTCGCAGTTTTGGGTAGCCAACAAGCGATCCACCTTCTCGTTCCAATATTCGTTTCATGTTTTTTGCGTCATCTTGTTTTTTCCCAACCGAAATTGCGTCCATCAATCAAACCGTCGCTCCGGTGGACGACGCGAAACAATTTTTGGATCAAGAAAAATCGAAACGAACACAAACGACGCACGTGGACAGAAACGTCGGGATTGCATCTCGGATCTATCAACCGTCCTTTTTGTTGGGGACAAACGCTCGAAAATGCGCAATCGCGTACGTCGTTTGTTTGTGCCAAAATCAACCTTCTGTTTTTTTGTTTCGTTTTTGTTGCGTGCGTCCGAAACCAACAGCTGCGCTCTTTTTGTGCCGATGCGAAAAAGACAATCGGTTTTGGCCACAACTTTCAACGATCTTTCCGGCCGGTGAATTCGATTCGTGGCGTAGGCGTCAGTTGTGGAAACGTGAACGCACTTGCTATCGGATTCACTGGACACATGAGGAAACAAGTCGAGAGACGTCGTGAGACGGTCGCTTTTCGTGCCAAATGTTGTCAGTTGGCAAAAATGCGGTAATTCGTGTGCGTCCGATCTGAAACTCTCGAAGCGACGTTTCCGCTGCGTTTCGATTCGAACAGAAAGTGCGTCCCGGCGTTTCGCGTCTAATTGACGTTTGGTGCGATATGCAATTCCGAAATTTTTAGGCCGCCCCATTGTCCTTCTTTGCTACGTTCTCGAATCTCAACGCTTCTTTTCACTTCTTTTCATTCAAAGTCGAATCGCCTCCACAAACGATGGACAGCTACGAGTAAGTTTCGTGATTTTGTTTTTTTGCGCAGACGTCGATTTACAATGTCGACGTTCACATGCGCTTACTTCGATGTTGAGACTCTCGGAGTACTTTTGTTTTGATTGCTGTTGCTCAATGATCTTTTTTGATGTTGAAAAAAGAACCTTCAAAGTTCGTTTTAGCAACGTGGTTCCCGAGGCTGAAGAAGAGCGCCGTTTCGGCGGCCCATGTGCCGATGAAGAGCCTGCATCTGGTGGCGGAGATGATGTAATTTGCGTTGATTTCGAGTTCCTCATCAACCTTGTGTTTAGGAAGCAAAGCGCAAAGCCGAAGAACGTGAGCGCAAGAAGGCCGAAGTTCGCAAACGTCTCGAAGAGGCCGGAAACAAGAAGAAGTCCAAGAAAGGTTTCTTGACTCCTGAGCGTAAGAAGAAGCTTCGTGTAAGTTTCGTATCTTTGTTGATCAACACAATTTCGTTTGTTTCAGAAATTGTTGATGATCAAGGCCGCCGAGGATTTAAAACAACAGCAATTGAAACGCGAACAAGAACGTCAATCCGTTTTGTCGTCTCGTGTCAAACCGTTGCCCGATGTTGATACTATCGAAGACAAAGGTCCGTATAGTCAGTGGAATTGAATGCATTTTAGGTTTTAGGTAAACTCGAATCCATCTACAATGAGTTGTTCCAACGTATGGTTCAATTGGAAGAAGAAAAATACGACATCAACGTTCTTGTCAGCGAAAAAGATGCCCAGGTTTGTTGACTTTACGAGTTTGAACTCAACTATCTTTAGATCAACGAACTCACCATCGCCGTCAATGATCTCCGTGGAAAATTGTGAGTTTTTTCTTCGAATTCTCGCAAATCGATTTCTTTAGCGTCAAACCCGCCTTGAAGAAGGTCTCCAAATACGATAACAAGTTCAAGAAGTTGGCTGGTGGCGAGAAACCAGCAGGTGAGAAGGCCGATTTCCGTTCTCAATTGAAGAACGTAAAACGCGAGAACATCAACGAGACCCTCGACAAGAAGGTGTGTACAAAGTTGAAGTGTAAGCGAATGTCGTTTGTTTTTAGGTCAAGAAATCAGACAAACCGGAATGGAGCCAAAAGGGCAAGAAAGAAGCGCCAGCCGCGCCAACCAAATCCGAGCCTGAACCCGAGAAGGAAGAGAAACCGGCAGCCGAAGAACCCGAGGAAGAAGAGGAAGAGGAGATCGAAGGCATGTTCAATACCAATACATTCTAGGCTTAGGCTTCCATTTCAGATGAGGGCGAAGAGGAAGAAGAGTAAATGGTCGTCGTCCAATCGCAGCTTCAATCCAACTGATTCCTGCCCCTCAGTACTTTGCTTTCTTTTCAACCACTCTGTTGAAAAAATTTCTTTTTGTAACTCAAAATGCATGAACAAAAACTTTTGGAATATTTCTTCGTGTGCCAATCGAAAAGTCGTCAATATTTTCTTGTGCTTGTTCTTTCGTTGTTTTTTTTGTATCAATTTTTTTATTCGGTTCGACAAGGAGGGACCGCAACTAAGCCCCGTGTTATCCTATAAAAGTCGTCATTGTCGTTAGATGGGAACCAAAATCGTTCTCGTCGATTTGTCCGAAATGCTATGAGATGTCAATAAAAATAATCGATTCCCAAGACCCGTTGAAGTCATTTATTTACAACAATCACGGCTTTTAGGATCACAAAATCAACTTGAAATCTAAACGTCCGTGCGAGTTCAACGGCGGAAACGAATCCGTACAGTTCATTTGAGTCCACGACAACTCGTCACGAACCGATTTTGTCGACCGATCAATCAACTGGTTGTAAGCAACACAGTCTTCGAGATACGAGAGTGTTTGGTTAAAGTTCACATCCTGAATTTCAATTTGAAACCTCAGCACATTTTGATTGAATACCTTGATCGTTTCGTAGAGTTTCTGTGCGGTTTCGGAGGCTTTGCGCATTCGACAGTCGTTCACTTGCCACCACTCGATGTTGTGTTTATCTTGTTCGGATTTCCATTCCAGATATCGCTTCTAAACTGATTGCTAAGCCTTAGATCGAAGTCAAAACTTACAGCAAATTCCTTCCCTTTTGATTTGGCAATTGAATCCAATTTCTTTTGCGCCTGAGATTTCGAGATGTTCGCATTTGTGAAGATCGTCGCATAACGTTGCTTCTCGTCCTTAGTCAACTCGCTTTTGAACTTGTCGTAAAAGAAATGCGCAGTGAATGGACGAACAGCCACCAGACGTTCGACGGCATCGGTTGTTCTCGACCCGAAAACAATGAGAACGAACATGAGCATAGAGAATGTCAGTTGATGTAACATCTTCGACAATCAAACTGCCGTTTAACAGCGACAATCGTTTGCCACAACTTAAACGAAGGACCTCAATATTCAAAACGAACTCACATTCACATTCGCAGTTGTACAAACAAAAGGACCGCAACAGACGAGTCGTGGATTAGTTTTGCAACTTGGAGAAAAGTCGAGAACAAAGAAATGAACTCAACAGGTGATGAAGATTAACAAAATTCAGATGTTTGTTCAGGAAAACTCCTGAAAGCTGTGAACTCGTGATTACACAGAAATGAAAGTAAATGCAATCGCCTCTTGGATATGGACGAGATGATTGATGTAATAAGTTTGCCCAGTTTAGAGCTCATTAGTCTTTTGTGTTTAAGTTTCATAGCACAAAGAAAGTTTTACGGTTGTGCTAAACTTTTGTTTGGACGTATAACCCAATTGTTCATTTACTTTCTTCGATTCAATAAACAAAATAGGCTTGGCAATCAAGTTATTCAAAGTGATTTTTGATTCTCAAATGTCTGACTCGAAAACCTGTTGAATACCGGGAACCCAAGAACACTTCTGCTCATAAAAGTTTACCAGATTCTCGTATCTAAGTTGATTTTTGTAATCACGATGTTTCAAAAGAACCAAACGGTATAGTTTAGTAGAATTCGTCTGTAACTTATCAGTTTAGTTTTATCAACTTTACCAAAACGATTCGAATGTAATTCAAGGACCAATCTATTTGGCTTACGTATTGCTGGTTATTGTTTTTTTTGGGTCGATTGGAAATGTCTATATCGTTTTGTTGACATACAAAAACTCGCAAGTTTCCGTTCAACATTAAAAGCAAACTTGTTGTTTAGGCAACTGAAGAACACTTGCAACTACCTACTCGCTTTTTTGTGTCTGAGTGATTGTCTACATCAAATCGGGCATCTTAGCTACATCTACCGAATGATTGTCGGCAATTACTTTATCACTGTCCAATCGTGTCTGTTCTATCAATCAGTTCCAATTGTTGGGTTATTGTTGGGCGTTCTACTTCCGTTGTTAATTAGTTGCGATCGACTTTGTTCGTGTTTTTTCTCGCATTTGTAAGTGCAATCACAAAGATCTTCATCAACGAAACATTTTAGTCATAGCAATCTTAATCTCGTGGCCTACGCGAGCTTCATCTGTTCGATCTGTAGTTTCTACGTGGCCTTCAACTTCTACATGATCATCAAATATATCCATAAGACAGAAGACACGTGGGTTTCGACAATTAAATCTCAAAGATTTGAATCCTATTCAGACTTGTTCTTTGTCTTGTTCCCGAACCGCTTAGCTTTCGAAAAGAAAACAACTTGATTTTCCAGTTAACTTCCGTGTCAATTAATGTAACGGCGATTTTGATTTACGTTGTGGTTTGGACGGGACTACACTGTCAAAAACGTTTGGTTTCATCCAAGAAAAAGCGATCAACATTGTTTTCAGATGTGAGTGAAGTCACCAAACGAGCCTTCAAAGCCCTCACCGCCATCATCGTTGCATTGTTAATCGGATGGGTTGCAGGACCGACTAGCCAACTGATTCTGATTAGACTTGAAGCGGAACCCATGCAAATGTTCTACAGTATTGCAATTTCCGGTGTTTGTATAAACATCGTTTGTGCGACTAATTGCATTTGGTTGTTTGTCTTTAGGTTTGTTTTCAGTTAAAGAAATTCGATTGTCTCCGCTTTCAGTAGTGACTATCGCAACGCTTTTCGACACGAATTCAAACGCAACACGAGCAAAGTCACGTCGATCATTAATTTCAAGTAAATTTGAGTGTCCATTCAACTCTCAATGTCCTATTGATTCAACCTCTGTGTCAGCAAATAAAATCATCAGAGTTTGAAAAAGCAATCACAGAATTAAATAAGAAAGTATTTTCTATTCGACACATGCACTGGCCTCTGACTGTTGCTTATCACGTTCTTTGTCGCCTTGAATACACAGAAGTTAATTGTACGAACGAAATGATCTGTGTTCCTACTTTTCTGATAGGCTCAGTAGACACTCATGGACACAAACTACAGAGATTTTAGGTTGTGTTTATCGCAATCAAAAGTTAGCGATTTTGATGCGAACTTGTTTCTGTATTTAAGCTGAGAATACCTTCGTTTGAGTTTCCTGCTTATTGATTCTCAGTTAATTTGTGTCGCAAAGTGTAATCGGTCTGTAGATGATTAATGAGCAGAAATTTCGGAAACCCTTTCTAGTCAACTTCTTTGCTAACAAGCGATACCAGGAAACGTCATTGACTTTAATGCACGTTGACGATTATAATCGCTGTTGTAAGAGCAAACTTCTTGGAAGGTCTTTAGATCGCTTTCCCCAGCGCCGTTGGAGATTTCGGTTCGATTAAATGGAATCTGTCACTTTTCGAGTGTGAGTTGAGTTATTGTGTCTAATCGAATGTTCAAAACATCTTAACAGTCCATTTTATTACAAAAAACAACTTTTCAATCAAAAAGTTTCTCGCCCTTCTTATCAAACCCACTAGTTAACGGCCCACTTTGCTCTTTTTAACTCAAATGTTTTCCGTTTTGCAAAATTTTTATCAATCAGCGTCTATGTTTGTTGATCAGTTCAAAAAACTCAGCACTTGAAGTCAGTGTTTAAAACAAGAATACTCTGTAGGCTTTCAAATGGTTGAGAACATGAAGGAAGTGGATGAAAGTCGTGGAGAACTGATTGAAACCGATGGAACAACAGAGAACTCAAGCGGCTTGATCATAAACTCCACAGTAATAACAGACGATCGAGAAGAGCTGCTGAGTCATGATCAGCGAATTTCCGCGTTAAAGGCCGAGACTTCTGATCAAGTTTTGAATTCATTAGGTAATCGTAAATAGCTTTTAACTAACCAGAATTTAGGAACCTTCAATCCGTACATTTTGATGATCTTCTTTTTGATGGCTTGCGTCTCAGCTTTGGCTGCAATGCCCGTTATGGTAAGATCGTCTCTCATCTGCTAATCGGAAATCTGCAGACTTCTGCGTGGATTCTCGGTCATGTTTGCGGTCAAAACTCAACGAATTGCACAAGTACACCCGGTTCAGTGATCGATGACGTTGGTTGAAACGATTCTAGACCTTTTCAATGCCGATTTAGTTCAATTTGACCGGAGAAGATACGAAGTACGGCGATTATACGACCATGGCGTTTTTGTCCGGGAATGCAATCGGTGGAAGTTTAGTAAATCGATTCTCGGATTTAAAAGGTCGTCGAACTGCGTTACTTGTTGTACTTACATCTTACGGAATTTTTGGCGTTGCGAGTTCATTTTCTCGTAACGTTTGGCAACTCATTGTCCTGCGACTACTCCAAGGAATCTTCTTCACTGGTTGTGCAATCATCAATTGGGTTCTTGCTTATGAGTCAAGTCCAATGGGACTACGCAAATACGCACCGGCAGTTTTTGGGATCACTTGGGTGATTGGATATCTTCTGTTGGCACCCATCGCTTATTTCTTTCCGCATTGGCGAACGATTCTTATGGCCGCAAGTTTGCCGAGTGTGATTTTTGCTGCCATATTGTTTTTTGTTCTACCCAACAGTTTTCATTGGCTTGTGAACGAGGAACGTGAACATGAGCTACAGCAGTGGTTAAAAGCAGCGAATCGATTTTCCAGTCATCAACGTTTGGATTTGAATGCCGTCAAAATAATTCGAGATTATCATCGACTAAAACACTCCAAAACAACGATACCAAAGCTCGGAATAATCAGAGAGCTGATGCAACGTCGTGTTCTTCTCGTTTACACTTTGATTCTGGCCTATCTGTGGACAGTCGATTCATTCGTTTACTTTGGTCTCAGTCTGTTTAGTACTGAGCTTGCGGGCGACAAGTTTATGAACTACGTTTTGTCCGGTGAGTACCCAACAGCGACATCATAATGTTAAATGTTTTAGGATTGGTTGAAATTCCAACTTGTTTTTTGGGTCCAATTCTGCTTCAATATTTCGGTCGTAAACCGCTCGTTTCTGGTAGTCACTTCTTAACAGGTGGATTGAAAGCTCTCGATTAAAGTAACTAAGAGTCACAGCTATCTCGTTCTTTGGTATCATGTGTGTTGACAACTCGACGATATCGTTGGTTTTGTGGTATATTGGGAAGTTCGCTGTTTCTTGTGCTTATGGTGCTTTATTCGTTTATGCTTCCGAAGTGTTTCCGACGACACTAAGAAACGGTTGTATGGGAATATGCGTGTTTCTTGCGAAGTAAAATCGAATTTCCAGAACTCGCCGATGGCTTTGATTTTCAGGTTCGGAAGCATCTTTGCGCCATTGATTCGAAATCTGTCGAACATTTGGATCCTCTTTCCCGCCTTCATCTTTGCGTTGTTGAGCGTCATTGCTGGAATGGCGACGTTGATTCTGAGAGAAACAAAAGGCCGCGAACTACCCGATACGACAAGTGAAGTCGACAAGGATGAGCGATAACCCTCGTATTGTGTTTTGATGATTGTGAATAAACGAATTCCTAAACGCCGTCAATAATCGACGATGACAAACAAAACGCCAAAAGCCCACAGACAACCGCAATCGAAGGCGAAGATTGTGAAGAAATTTCGTGGCGATGCGTCTATCAACCTCTGCATTGGAACAAGTTCCGATGTTTGTTGCGTAGCCTTGACGTCCGAATAACAAGTCGTTCGCTGATCGAATTTCTCGTTTTGCATATTGACCATCTTCACAGCATTTGTGTTTATTTCTCATTTTTTCAGCTTTCTCTTCGGCCGATTTGAACGCGTCAAAGTGCCGAAGCGTTTCGATCGATATGTCGCGAAATTCCGAGTCTAATATCGAAGACGATACCAAATGGTTGCCGGTGCGCAAACGGCGTGCGTCGGTAAGAATGATAGGCGTGGATTGAGCAAACCGCGCAAGAATGTTTCAGACACGAAACGAAAAAGAAAAGAGCGAAGATCGTCAACCACGTGAAGCGAAGGACTCATCGACGGCCAAAGATCCACTACGAGCGTTAACGAAGATGATGCACGCGAATTCGCACATTTCGAACGTTTGGACGAACAGCAGTCGACGTCACTCGTACGTTTTTGGCATTTCGGTCAAGTCGAGCACCGTTGCGCGTGTCATCGGTCGTGGTGGTCAGAATATCAACATGATTCGAGAGACAACCAACGCGTACATCGAAGTCGAAAAGATTGCAACTCGACCGGAAACCCAACCGACACGTCAAATCACCTTCAAAGGCACAGTCGAGTTGATTCGGTATGCTCGATTGTGGACCAATTCACGTGACAATTGTTTTCAGCAAAGCTCTTTTGATGATCGATCTCTTAATTCGCGAAGCCGACACTCCGGTGGGCGACATTGTTCGTCGTGTGCAAGAGCCCAGTAACGGTCGTGCAACTGCGAAACGTAAATCGAATGTCGAAAAGAAGTCGCCCGTTGTTTTGCCGCCAATTGTTGCGCTGGAAAAGTCACCTCCGACTCAACAACCGTCGGTGGTCAGTCAAAAAGCAGGAGCGTCGAGTCCGAGCAACAGCACCAGTGGATTGCCGAATGTTTGGCAGCAGTGGGCAGAAAGTCGAAAGCAACAAGAACAGAGCGATCAATTGGACGAAACTCAAAAGCCGACTCCCGTTTCATCGACCGTCAACTCAACTGCAAGTGTGTCGCCGCAACGGATTCTATCCGAATCGGAGTTCGTTTCTCGTCCTTCGGCTGTCGAGCAATTGGCAATGTCGTCGAGCAGTTTTAACACGCCAACATTCGTGTCCAAAACCTCTCAAATAACGCACTCCAATTTCATGTCCGAATCAACTCGTCGACTGTCGGCTCAAGAATTCGAACGTCACTTACAGGATTTGCAACAGATGGCTCCCGGTTATGAGCGCGTTTCGATGACCGAGCGAATGGACTGCCAATCGCCGTTGAATCAGTATGTTTCAAGGTTTAGAACATCAAATTCAAATGAACTTCAGAATCGGATATCAAACGCCCGTTTTTGTTTCACGTGCTCACAAGTGCGTTCAATCGTTTAACGCAAGTTATCACGACAACGAGAACTTCAGTATGTTCCGACCATTGGGATCCAAAACTGTAAATCAAACGTTTAGCCGGTTGTTGTCAGAACTCAACGCCGTTGTTTGCGAGCACACCATTCAGTTCGTCTCATCACGAATATGTTCAAGGGAATTCGATGTCGTCGCGAAACGAAAGCTTTGAAATGAATCCAGATGTTCAACGTGCCATCTCCGAAATCTGGTCGACTCCGCAATCTAACGGCGACGACAAGGAGAACATGATGGATCAGTCATCGAGCTTTGACTACTCGCCATTGGAGACGTCGCTCTTCGATTCGTTTTGGATGACTCCAACATCGGCCGACGGATTCAACACCGAAATTTGGCGTCAATGTTGAACGCAAATGGAAACCCAATTTTATATAAATTTTCTATTATTATCATTATCTATTCTCAATTTCGAAACGTTCCCAAATCTTTAACCATTCAATCTCGTCTTAACATCTTTTCTTTATGGTTGTGAAGTTTCTTTTTGCTTCGGACATCTTTCTGTCGCAATGGAAACCATCTTTGCAGCTCATCAATTTGTCGCATTTCATTTATTGTACCACAATAATCGTGAAAGAAAACATCGCATAAAACTTTATTTCGACTACGTCATTCGCTTGATTCAACACATTGCAGTTCTCATGAACCGCAATCGTTGACTGTGCTGAAGTTTTTTGAACTTGCGAACTTGCATCTTTTGAGTTCGACCCAAATGATCACGAACGAAACAACACATCGCGCCGTTTTGATCGTCTCCAGATGGCTCTTGATGTTGACTTGGAGCACTACCACCGACTGTGATCGAACTTTCTTCGTGTGTCTTCGACGAAGAAGAGGAGTCGGAATGGGAGTTGGAATTCGAACTTGACCACGTGTACGTACCATCAGCGTTGTATTGTCCTTCTTCATCGCGTTTCGAATTGTCGTCGAAGTTCTGATCTTGACTTTTATTGTTATTTTCGCTATGATATTCCTCTTGCTGTTCGTTTCGAGATCCCCAGTTATGTCCATCCGACGAGGAGCTTGATGAACGATGATCGGAATGAGAACTTGAATGAGAGCTTTCGCTTTGTTGTGCTCCAGCGATTTGCATAAGAATCAACAGAAAAACGAACAAACCGACTTTGACGAACATCTGAAATAGAAACTTGAATTTGATACATTAGATCTTTTGTACCTTTGGTCTTCAAAAAGTTCTCGATTTGAAATGAATGCAATTACAGTCGTGGTCCATCATTTTATACGAACTCATTAACGTTGTTTGCTCGAAAGTTCCGATTCTATAGTTACATTTTAACTTTGAGTTTCCAACTAATCAAACAAGAAGATTGATCGGTCCAATGGGTTTATGCAAAAGAACACGAAGCGATTGAAGTACGAGCATTTCGTTTGTTCAGCTTTTGAACCGTTCTAACTGTTGTTTCTGACCGTTCGTTATGTTAACAATCAAACTTTTGACTAGACTGAACGTAGGTGTTTTCATTTGACCATTAAATCAAAACAAAGTTCATCAATTTACAACAATAACCCGAATCAATCAAACAGTTGAATCATTGCTTCCAGCGACTCTTCCAAATGTCGTCGAAAACGTCGAGCATCGGTGTTCGCAGCGGAATGATAGGCACTGACATTGCAGGACATCGAATGATTACCAATAAAACGATAACAAGCTCCGTAGCCATCTTTCGCGACGGCCGCAAATCCACCACCCAACCAACATTGATCATAGGCAATCGGATTGGCGTCTTCGTTCGAAATTTTCGTGACTAACGGCCCTTGTGATGTCGAGAGTTTCCACTGTTGACTTCCAATGTAGTGCTGCAGAAATGGGTTCTCGACTTTGAAATAACGACTCCAAATGTATAAGACGAATAAGTGCCTATCGACGCCACCACCGGTCATTGCCAACCGTGTTTGTTGTTGATGTTTATCGCAAGCGGCACGTAAAAGTTTGACACATTCAATCGGATCGCGATCTTCTTTCATCATTACACGAACGAATTCACATGACTCGGCAGAGACACTTCGAATTGTTTCAGTACGAGTGTTTCTGAAAGTCATTAAGTAATGGAAATAATTGTCTTTTGAATTCACTTGAAAAATCTTGCAGCTGCCGCTTCGTATGTTGCCGTAAACTCTCCTTGATCCTAAAACCAAGCTTAGGATTCTTCAACTCAATTTTTAACCTTAAAATACGTCAATTGCAAAGCCATTTGCATGAATGCATCCGGCGAGCATTTGGTCTTCTTAATACGTCCTTTTCCCCAACTTGTTATGACCATTGAAGTCAAGTCAACATCTGCACGTTGTTTCATGTACGATTCGTAACAACGCTCAGCTTCCAATTCCATCTAAGATAAAGAAATTCAAGAGAAATCGAAATGGCAGAGGACCTCAGCTACGGGTTCAACTCGCAATCTTTCGGCCATCAAAAGTCCCGGTCGTGGTGTTGCTTTGACCGGATTCTCAGGATAACTAAACGAAAAATGAAAACGCTTTGATTGTTATTACCGTAATGTTAATGCATCCATACAAACCATATTTTCCATAATGTTCACGAATTCGGCTCCGTCGGCTACTGAATGCTCGGTCATCGCTCCGCAATGAGCGGTCTTGCCGAACATGAAATGCGCCGGTTTGTCGGCCCAACGGTTAGTTCCATTTCCACAGAGCATATTAAAGGTGATATTCTCGACCGTTTCGTAATCACCCTAAAATCACATCACAGGAGCTGAAGTGGAGAGAACAAAACCTCTGTATAACCGTAGTCGTCGTTGTCCAAAACAAAAACTGCAATTGCTGACTCGATGGTTTCAAGAAACCGACGATTGGATTTGTTTTCGAGAAAGAAACGACGACGATTCTCGGCCCACGTATCACGATTGTCTGTGGTCAATGCGGTAACTTTGCGTTCCAACGAAGTTGGTTCGTCTTTACGCTCCAAAATGTCTTCAAATATCCTGAAAGTTACTTCGGCATCGATTTGAAATCAACGGAAACTTACTGAACAAACTCGTGTATCGTCCACATCCGATCGGTTTTCGGATCAAACGCTTCGACACGATAGAAACAACCCTCGTAGATGACAAGCAAATGTCGCGCGTATTCTCGATCCTTACGCCATTCATCACAATCGATCTTCGGAATACGACAATTGGCATAAAGTCGAGTGTACATTCCGCTGTACATGAATCCGCCTTGTAGTGGTGCTTGACTTCGATCTCCGTAGTTCAACATACTGACAACCGTCAAATAGGCGCAATGACCAGCTCGTGAAGCCTGAGTTGAGTTCGGAGGTTTTCGCATACATTCATTCGAGCATGGAGATGAGTTGATGAGAAGACCGTCGCGTTGTGACAAGTAAACGTACTTGTCCCAGAACGGTGTGATATAATTCGGAGAAAACCACGACTGAAGCCACGCGTAAAGTTGAAGTCGTGGACCGTCGGAGTGCAGAAATTCAAAGGCTTTTAGTTTTACATCTTCAAATTCATTCTGAATGTCTTTGTAATTACTTTCGGTTAATCGTCAACTTACATCTTTCATTAGCGGCTTCACGCTCTCAAGATAACGATCAATCGTTTGCTTCAACGGTGGAACTGATTGGCGTGGTAGAAGCGGATCGCAGGTCAAAAGTCGAGGCTTTGGTGCCAATCGTTTGTAAACAACGTAACATAGTTGCCAAAGACGAGTGAGTATAGATGGTTGCTTAGGGTCTTCGAAGATGTGTTTTTTGTATCGAAACAAAAACCCGTGCAGAATTGAACGTAGAACAAAGACGGGAATCAGTGTAACAACAAAACCGGAAGCAATTGCGCTTGTCCATTGATTGAAATTTGAAGCCACAAAGTCCGGTAGACGATTGATGTTGAAGTAGAAATAAGCGCTAGTACTCGAAACGGTGGCAGCGAAAAGCCACGGTCTCACGGGATACAGATGATCGAAGATGAAGTTCTATAACATTTGTTATCAGTAAGTTTAGTCAAAATTTCGGGTTCAAATTCTCTGCAGTTGCTCATCAAGATCACAGCAAACACACAACGTGTAAACAAACTGATAAGATAAAGGAATAGGTCCACTTACGTCAATACGTCTCGTGAAACGCCTCCACTTGGACGGGTAGAATTGATCGTGTTCAAACAGTAACTTCGGACGTTCTGCCAATCGATTCTCCAGTTTGGAGTTTGCGATGAGCGTATTCGAAGTGGTCATCTGAAATTCGGCTTATATGATTCGAATCGTAAAAACAAGAAGACCGTCGATAAGAGTTAAAATCGTATATAAATAGAAACGCAGAATTCCGACGTCTATGCGCTTTTGCTCGCTTGAGGGCGAACAGTGCATTCGTGGTTTATGTTGTAAACAGCGAAATCGACTAGAAAGTCCATGCTTCTAATTGCCGGTCAAATCATCTCGCAATAAACTTTTGGTTTTCTTCTGCAGAAAACAACCTTCTGGGCGACCTTTTGCACGTTTCCTTGCAACCAGTCGGATGTTTGTGAACGGACCTACTCGTCTCTTTTTCCTCTAGACAATATCAATGCTTTTTTGTTTTGTCGAGTTTTTTTGACTTCACGTCGCGTAGTTCCGAAGGTCTGGAGTTTGTAGTCAAACGATTTATTTACACATTGGCATGTACATATTGCAATGGTGAAGAGTAAAGACGATTAAAACATTTCGGTTTTGACTTTCACTTCTGCGGAGCTTTTCAATTTGGAGAGCACGGGAGAGTAGCCGGTGAGATACAAGTAGGAGACATATTCTTGCAAAAACTCGGTCCAATGCTGAAAATGAGATTAGTAGGTAAGAATTGAGTAATTGATTTACGCTCAACTGACTCAACATCAGGATCATTGAACCCATTTTCACGGAAACATCTTCGAAGTTTCTCAAATAATGCTGTTTGATTTGATCGAACACCTGATCCAACGATCGACGTAGTTCCTGATGATGTGGAAACATTCGAATTGCGGTGTTCAATGCGTAGATTTGGAATAAAACGGAGTGTTCAACCTAAACGTCATCAGTAAAATTTTCGCACAGTAAACGGCATTTTCGTATCTTCACAGTCATGTGAACGTGGAAAATCTCCTTAAATTGGACTTACGTCATCCATTCGCATCTGATGTAAACGGGCAGCCGAAGTGATGTTTTCGGAACAGCAATCGATTGTAGCTCTGAAATTGAAACCATTTCCGTTTTCGTGTCTTCGCTTATCTGGCTGCCATGTTGTAGTCAAGCAAATTGGGACACGTGTGAACGAAATGTTGAACTTCGTTGTCCGTTGCTTTCACAAACGACTCGTCAATGAAATAACTGAAATTCAGTTTGTGTCCCGAATTCTTCATCGTTGCAATAATCGAAGTGTAGGAAATCCACGTGTAGAAAAGTTCTTTTCCGAGGTTGAACTAAACGATGGATATGAAAAACAACAAAGAAAATGAGTTTCTTACGATTTCCTCTTGATTCAAATTGCAATCCTCAAACCCGGACCCAACAAGGTATTGAATGAGGACTGGAAACTCGGATTTCACGGTCACGATATTCGCCAACTGTGGATTTTCTTTCCCCATTCGTACGAGTGTCTAAACCGCTAGCGATAAAACGATATTTTCTGGAGTTCGTTTACGTGATTGCCGTCACATAAATTTAAATGAGCGGTGTAGCGATTGACGAAACTCGCTTTCTGAGCCATCAGCGCTTTTCGAATCGGCGAATTGACCGGAAAACAACGATACTCGTCTGCATCACGTTCCACGATGGCATTCAAATTCATGCCGGATTGCACACATCTTTGGAAGCGGCAAAAACGACAGAAATGTCGTGAGTTTCGACCTGAAAAGTCGGATATGCAAATCAATGTTGAGTAGTGACTTACTGGCACGGATTTCGCATTCGTGGTTTCTGGAACACGTGTACGAACGACGAAGCGCAACACTTCGACGAAAGAAAGCAGCACTTAAAACAACAATGCGATGATTGTAGACGTTTGATGACTTACCAGGCTCTGCACGAAGTCACTCTGAAATGTCGAGAGTATGCGAAATCTCCACAGATCTCGCATTTCTGCACACGAAATCCACCGATTGTTCGTGGACGTGTAAGCCGTTTGTTGTCCGGATCCGATGGTACGACATCTATGGATTTATGGTCCATAAAATCATCGAAACAGAACATTTCGGAAGTTCAATACCTGAATTTCATGATCAACTTTCTTTTCAACAACCACGCGGAGCAACTAAATAGCCTTGTGCACGAAGCACAAAATCACAAAATGGTTCGTATGATAAGGGAACGAAGAGGTGGCTTTTGTGATTGGGAACAAGTGTACGTTCGTGCGATTGGTTTTCTCGAGCGAAAATCTCCAATAAAGATGCACTCACTGCACAATTTGCAGTTCAACTTGTATACCGAATTTTGTGAAACTAAAAGCACGTCACTCGTTGTCTCACGACTGTTTGCATAGTGGAACGAACAAACACAATCATTCGATCTAAGCAACAAGTTTGAATTCGTGTAAGTTTGCTGGAACAGAAAGATCATAACGAACACACACCAGAAATAGAAGTCGAGACCTCCGTTTAGAGTTTGTAAGTTTATTTTCTCATTATTTTCAGCATAAAAAAAGACGAGTGAAATCATAAACCGCATCGGTGGAAGCCAACTAACAAAAAAGCGCAAAGATACAAAGCTAACTCTCAACCCAGAAAAAGCTTCGTTTATGTTTCGTGTTCAAAAATCAAACTCCACGGTCACATACTCCAAGGCTACATTGTATTCAGGTGTTGGGTTTGCTCTCGAAGCGTAGGCCGCGGTCTCTTTTTCGCAAGCAAAAGAGAGCAAATGGAAAGATAAGACCGAAAAGACGGCCGCTGAATTTAACGTGCACGAGAGTCAATAATCAAATGTCGAAAATTGAGGTGCGGGCGTTGATTTGGGACTGTTCGCACTACACTTTGTGTACTCAAAAACATGCTCTCGATCACGTCTCCAACAAAAATGAATCGGAACTGCGGTTCTAATATCAGTGCTGAGCAAAGATCGCGGCCGAAACAAACTCAAAACATCGCCAATGGTCAAACATCTTTGTAATCGCGTTTCCACGAATTGAATTCATTCATTCGTGATAATTCGTACTTCGTCATTACCGCTTGTGAATCGACACTCTCGTCGTGATGTGGTTTTGTAATTCGGAATCTCGTTTGCAAGTTTCATTTTCGGAAAGCCCCTTTTCTCATCGAACGAAATGGATTCGCACGTAATTACGTTTAATCCACTTTCTCATTGTTCTTTGAAAATAATCGAAAGAATCAAACAACAACTTTTAATTTGAAATCTACTTAACAATGACCTTCTGAAATCTAATGGTTGTGAGTATTGACAGATCGCAAGGTCATTTTTACAGTAACCTAAATAAAGAATGGAACAGAATAAAAGTACATCCGATAGCTCTAACCGGCTATCAATGAAATCATTAGTCACAATCTTACTGGTGAGCAGTTTAGGCAAAGTTCTGGTCGTCTCAAGCTCCACAACTGTTTTTAAGTCCAACAAGAACTCGCCAATTTGATTCCTCTACGGTAAACCAGTCGATTCTATTGCACGCCATTCATCAAACACAAAAAATTGAAATGCACAGAAATCTTCAGCACTTCGTTCACAATTATCGAACCACTCACGGGCTCTGTAGACAAAGATTTACATCAATAGTCATTGCAATGTCAGTTTCTTTTTCATGGCATAATCAATTGATTAGATTTTGTGATTAAGACCAAGGTACTTTACCAGTTAATAAGCCAATCACATCAACGGCTATAAGCTTATTGATAGGCAACTTTTAATTCAATGGACACAAATTTATCGAACAAAAATAATGTTCATGTGATCGGTTGAAAAGTAATGTCTTACTTAAAATCTTTTCTCATCGAATTTCAAATGAAGCAAAAACACTTTCAGCTTTCTCTGCACTGATAACGAGAACTTATCTCTTTGTTTATTGATGACAACCTCACGTTTGTACCGTTCGTTCACTATTCATGACGCAATCACTCCATAGAACAAGTGTACGTTCATTCTCTTTTCGTCATTTACATCTTCGAGACGTCGAAACAAAACGTAAAACAAACGATGAGTACGTAATTGATTAGACACTTTAACAAGTACTGCACTCAAAAGTATCGTTATCTCATAATCCGGACGTGATCATAAACTCGTGATCAAAAACTTTGTTAATAGTTGTGTAATTCAAATTGATTCAAAACGTATAAAAGCCATCAGTTAGAATCCTCACGTATCATAATTGTTTTTGTCTGCCGATGACGATGAAATTGTCTTTATCTGCTAGTGCCATAGTCATTTTGATTGTTGGAACTGCGGCATTTGAGATCAACAAAGACAAGGAATTCCATATGATTAGAGCAAAGAAGTACCATCTGAATGCTTCTCAACTAAGAGCTCATCGCCATCACCTACGTTCTGGAAACTCGCAATTCGCTTATCCAAGCGAACCATTCGTAACATCGATCGAGCTTGGAAAATCTGGTAAGTTTGAAAAATATGGAGAACTCTGACGAAAGTTTAAGAGCAACCTTTTACTGTGAGTTTGGAAACAGCTTTGGATGGTTTGTGGCTCGCAGGATCACGTAGAAATATTTTCAGCGATCCTGATGTCAAAATTTTCGATCCCAAAAATCCGTGAGTATACAGATCAAGAACTGAAAATACCGGTTGATTGCAGAAATAACTCAGCCACTGATTTAGATCAGATAGGTGGGCATTCTGGAGTTACATACTCCGTCGGAGGAGACACCTACAGCGACAAAGTTACACTCTTCGTCCCCACTAATCAAACATTTATCAGCACCGATAGTGGTAGTTGGCATCCGTATGTTTTCATACAGAATTTTCTCTTAAAACGTCTTTTTGTAATAACAATAGATAATTGTATTGGAAATGGTGTAAATGTTTTTCAGGTTTTTGTTTTACTATCACAACAAACAGTTGTCAGGTAAGGCGGTTGTCGTAGATGATGTTCATTTCTTCAAATTGTAGGAGCATTCGGTTTGAGTTGGGATGTCAATTTGAAAAACGAAAAGGTGACCAACAACTCGGCTCCGATTTTGAACCTTTTCGCTGCAGCACCCGAATTGCCTCGTTTCTATGTCCAAGCGGTTGGAAAGTGGGTTCTGAAGTGTGAATGGTCACTTAGAATGAATGCTTATAGAAATCTAACTGAACATTATTCGTGCTCTATAACTTCATTTGGCAACGAATTAGACGAAATCTGTGATTCAAACGTAGTTACCAGTGCCGCGCTTTCTTCAATTAGTCGTCCTTACTTGCCAAATAGTGGAATAGTCGCACCAGAATTTCGCTTGGACTCGTTTTCCTTACAGGATCAGACAGCAAAGGGCGATTGGGTGATAATCGATAGCTCGTACGTCTTCACAGCATTCAAGTTTACTGTTTCATTTTCCAGATTGCCAATCATTATTCTTTCGGAAGACGCTTTGGATGTAGTCTACCGAATCATTCAACCGGATTACGATTTTCGTAACGAAATCTTTACCACAGACTGCAATAATCCGAGAAAGTTCGACGATTTTGTTTTCAAAGTCAACGGTGTCGAGTTGCGTGTGCCTTCGACGAGTTACATCTACGATATTGGATTAGACAACGGACAATGTGCGCTTGCAGTGGACTATACGAGCTATTTTTCTAGTACGCCATATGTTCTTGGTACTCCAATCCAGTACAACTACTGCGTAAAGTTCTCTATTGATGATTCCACTGTTTCTTTCCAAAAGTACATTACTGATATTGATAAGGCAACAATGCGGCAATCTAAATCGGATGATGAGCATTTTGTTAACATTCTGAATTTTCAATAAACGAGCAAACTGAGTGATGATTACAAGTTTATTGAACGAACTGACATAAATCAGATCTTGTTCTCGGTTGTTTCTTTGCTCGTCACATCGTTGGTGGTGTTGTTGGCAGTGGTGTTCGACTCAGTCGGTTGAACAGCTGTGACAGTTGAACGAGCAGTGGAGGCCGATGCTTGAGTTGATGCGGTAGCAACAACGTTCGCGCCGCGGAGAGTGTCTTGGCCTAATTTGGCTTTGCGTTGCTTGTACTCCGCAATTTTGGATTTTGTTTCCGCAATAGCCGCTTCGTTCTTGACATCTTGACTTTCCAATGCCGCAAGCTGCTCTTCCAACTTCTTGGTCTCAGCCTTCAAGTCTCCGATGAACGGATCGGCCTTGGCAGTCACTCGACATTGAGATGCTTCTTGGATTCGTCCGACCGCCCTTTCATGTTCTTTATCGGAACGTTTCTTCATGTTTTGAACGATCAAACCAGCCCTGTCCGCACCACTAGAAACAAGGTCTTCAGGTGCTGATGTCCGAATGCAAACTCACATTG
This sequence comes from Aphelenchoides besseyi, assembly GCA_024699855.1. NCBI lineage: Eukaryota > Metazoa > Nematoda > Chromadorea > Rhabditida > Aphelenchoididae > Aphelenchoides > Aphelenchoides besseyi. Next base: position 1,778,105 of record JAMPIQ010000003.1, read on the forward strand.
AATCGAGATTTGATTGGCTGGTAGTTCCTTCAGCAGTGCGCATTGTCTCGTCCTTTGCAGTCCACTCCATCGAGGCTTTCGGTTGTGCCATCGGAACTGGAGTCGGACAAGTCGACTTTCCAGTCACCGATTTCTTTTGCGAAGTCTTTTTGATCTTCGAATCCTCCTTCTTGTCATTCACATCTTTCTTTTTGTCCTGAAAGTGAATTGGATGAATGAACGATTGAAAACTAACCTCCTTGCACCAACAGCAGCAACCGCCAATGAACAAAACCAAAGCAATGAAGATGCTGAAAAGAACTGAGAATAGAAGAAGACTTGAACTCACAGCACAACACCCACCCACGATCCCGCAAATCAATCCAACGTCTTGACCATCGTCTTTTTGTTTATCGGTCTTGACAAACTCGATCGAATCGTCCTGAAATACAAACGCAGAATAAAAATAGTCAAAGGAATCTGACCAGAATCAAATAAGCTCCCATCTTCTTTTTGATCTTGAGGCCAACAATCGTCGTCAATTTTCCATCAGTTAAAGTAAAGGGAGCGGTCGAGCACACTACCTTGGGAGTTTCAGTGTTTTCTTGCATTGCAACGCCCGTGGTATTTGCAACGATTGTAATTGGCGACGAGAAAGAATCTCTACTGCCTAAAAGCTGTGATGAAAAGTTTGATCGCAAAGACCAACCAATAGTAAGTGTTTGAATTTGTTTAGTCGACGTAATCGTGCCGTTGATCTCGCAACTTCCAATTTTTATGGTTCCGCTGAAATATCAACAAATTTATAGTCAACAACTCTCCAACTTACTTGAACTCGCCCTTTCCTGGTGCGATGAACAACTTCGCCTTGATCTCTGGACGGCTGCTCTTGACCGTCACTTGAAATTTCGAACAGTGCCCAGTGATGTTGCTGAAATCAACCAATCATTTTCTCCATATTCTTCTCGACTTACCGGCCCTCAATACACTTCTGTGCTTGGCCAATCGATCCACAGATGACCAAGAGCCAAATCGAAAAGCGGAGCATCGTGATCGGAGCGAAAGAACGCAACCTGAGAGCACAATGGAACTTGGCTCAAATGATGAGAAAATGGAATTCCAAAGCTCATTGTGGAAATTACGCAAATATGTGTTCTGTTCAAACTCTCTAGCGATCGCTGTTTCTGACGGTGTATTGAGGTTTTTAATAGCGTTAAGACTCCACTTACTTACAACAAATTCGAACATCCACAACGTTGTGTTCAAACAAACCAGAAACCTTGACGATCGTTGACAAGTTGGCGAAACTCGTCAGGAAAAATTGGCGCATTTGAGCGGTCGAAAGCGTCGGTTTGCGCTGAATGGTTAAGTCAACGGGTTTGTGAACGAACATTTGTTTTCATAAACCGTTCAATCTTTGTTGAAATTACGCTTAAAACTTCAATTTTGTTTTTCGAATTGCTGCCACGATGGTTCCCGAGCCTTCCGTTGCTTCTACGAGGTTTGTTTGTCGAGTCGATAGCAAGTTAAACGAATTTTAGTTTTGCATTTCCGATTTCTGATGCCGATTTGAACGATACGAAGCAGACGAAAACTGCGAAGGATTTGCCTCTTGATGTGTCTCCGGAATTCGGGACTTGTTCTGTAAGTAACTTCAACAAATTTTTCAACGATTTTACGGTTCCAGGAAACGTTGAAAAATGGGGAACCGTGCACGAACCAAGTTAATACAGCGGTCTCTGTGTTATGTTCGTATCATCAACAAGACGGTGCTCGGAAGATGCGAGCGAATCGGGCATCGTTATGGCATGGACACAAGCAATCGAAGCGCGATCAACTCCGATCGCCAAAGAAGAAACCACTGGGCAAGGGAGCTAAATCAAAGAAAGAAAACTCTGATCAAAAGTATGCTTTTGATTTATTTAGATAATGAAATCGAAATTTAGAGCTTCGAAAACCCGATTTAATCCATACAATCCAGCGGTTGCTTCGAAAATGGTGAGTTCGATTGCTTGCTCATCTACAGGCTTTTGATTTTAGCGTTACAGTCAACGACAAGTTCAGAAGTTGAAGCAACTGAGAAGTGAGAAAGAAAATCAAGAACCGTTGGAGACGAAAATTCCGCAGGTTATCGAAGTGAAAAATGAAGAAAACTCGTTGAAAGACTTTGTTGAAAAACAATCGGTATGTTGACCTTTGTATTTTTTTATTCCCTGTGACTTCAGAAGCTGTCGATTTTTCGTCAAGCTGCCAATCGCGCTGGTGCTCCAAAACTCGGTTCTTCTTTTCAAGGTGACGTGCTAGCTGATTTGAATCTCTGATTATTGTTTTACATTATAAGTTATGGCTTTCAAGTGTACATTCTGGTCAATTGAGTAAAACGTTTTTCAATGATTATTCGAATAACCAACTTTTTGTTTGCTGTAACGGAAATAAGAAATCGAACATACGATGGAACTCATGCGACATTCCGACTAGGATGTTGATGAGTCGCGGTGTATGGGTGGGATTACTCTTAATCGTCCAGTTTTTCCATCATCTTCATGTTGACGTTCGATGACTTTAAGTTCTTGATGAACGTTGCTGAAACAGTGCATTATAAAGAAGTAACTACAACATTGAAAAAAGACGATCATTTGAGGTGAATGTAAGAATGGCGAAAAAAAGGTGTTCAAAACGACAATCGACATTTGTACACAACATCTTCGAGACAGGCGCTAGATTTTAGTTAAGTCCTCTCTTCCAGCTCCTAATATCATCAGCGTACGTAATTTCTCTCGTTTACATGAAACTTTGTATTCCGGCGGTTCTGAGCGTGAAGTTCATCGTTTTGTTTGCATGAAGATACAAAAGATAGTAAAACTAAAACTAAAGATGCAACAAGGATTCGTTTTTGTCTACTTTCAAATCATCAAATGTTGAAGGCGTTCTGTTTGTTCCGGACGATTCGAAGTCAGAGCACCGACAAAAGATTGGCAGCTCGTCCACTTACGAACAGAATTCCGCGTCCCACGTCGGCGGATACTTTGCGATCGAAAGCGGAGAAGCAAATTGGTTTTCACTGAACGTTTGTGATTTTGCTCAATTTTACGTTACTCTTTGTGTCATCTCAATCAATTTTACTTGTTACTTTGTCATCAAGTCACTTCTTTTGAATACTCGATTCTTTGTCAATCATCTTGATTCTTTGTATTCGCTGTAATTGGTTGTCTTCTTCATCGTAGTATGTTGTTTAAACGTAAACATTGATTATTCCGTGGTTGTAGCTGATTGATCTTGACAACTTCTTGGCCATCTATCCGATTAGTTTTTTTGATAAAACCTACTAGATAGCTTCTGATTGATTCCTAGATTTTGAATCTGTATATAAAAGGGATTTATGATCGATTACAATCAAGAATTTCTTTAGAAGAATTGCACAAGTCAGAAAGAAATGAACTTTAAAGAGATTGACCTCGTAGTACATGAAGATTTGAAGACCGAATGTTTTGAGAAGCCGATTTGTCGTCAGATCATTTGACCCAATTTGCACCATCTAAAATTCACAGCGGCAATTTAGTCGGTTTTTCGTTTGTGATTCCTTCATCTACAGTTCGATTCACAGTATCGGCACGCAACCATCGGAATTTGTGCCAGTGATTGATGTACAAGTAGTAGCCGAAGATTATGCCATAGACCAAAACAGGTGACAACAACAACCACAGCATTCGAGCGCGTACGATCAGTGCAACAACGAAGACAATCAATTCGACACTAAAGAACGTCAATCCGATATATCGAAGGAAATTGCATTGCGATGAAATTGGAAACCTTTCGATCACATCTGACTTCTCTTCAACTGGTTGCTGATTCCAATACCATATTACCTGTCGTTGAAGGTATTGAAATGGACAAATACCCGCAACTCACTTGAAGTGTACCAACTTGAGAAACTGTCGATGAAAAGAATGCCATCACCGTGTATTGAATGGGCATAATGAGCAAATAGGTTTGCATGAAATCGAGTGACTTGCAAATGGCAATAATCGAAACACTTAAATTCGACAGACCATGAGTTGATTGGCGTCTCATATTCAAGAACACCTAAAAATAAATTTCATGTTCATACGACTGCATATAACATATTTGTGGGATTGTTTCCGTTGACCATAACGCGATGGTTACCCATTCAAATTCGTGATAAACGTCAAAGAAAACTTGTGGAAGAATGATTAACGCCCACATCAGAAGGCAAAAGATGATGATGAACACCTTGTTACGTGAGTACGGTGTGTAGTAAATGAACTGTAGGAGCATTACGAACTCGATGACCGGCATGTATATGTAGCCGTAAAGATACCTGAAGTCGATGTTCTTATCAGACCCAGCGACCAATACTCACCACGGCATATTCCCTGATTTGATGACAAAAAACGTGTTGTTCAATGCGGCAGTGAAATTTGCGATGGCCCATCTATAACTACACTAATAGGCATTTAAAATTAGAGAGAACAAACCCGCACGATATTCCAACAACTGTTCGATGACGAAAATTTCTCCACACTTGCGGCACGAGAACAAACAACCTTGACGGAAACTATATTTGATACCAAAAAAGTCAACATACCATAGAACCAAACTGCAGTACCCAGTGATGTTTGCGAATGCACAAAAGAAGAGCGGAAGATCGCAATTGCAGCTCACAAAAATTGCCGAATCGCGTGTTGAACAGGTGGTGGCGTTCTGCATTCTGTAAGACCAACGGTTCTGAGCCGTGACACAACAGCACGTTACATTTGTTTTCCGGCAACAACACGTTTCTTATCCACGTTAAGTACATTTGTTGACCTTTTGGTTCCGCGCCAAATTTCTCTTGGCAGCTGCGTTCTTTGATGTTCATAGTCGCGTTTTCGCGTAACACGTGGACATGGGAAACGAAGCGATTTGGTATTTAGGTCCGTGTTTGCTCGCGAACAATCGAAAAAACTCGTCGAAAACTTTCGCTCGAAATCGCAATTCACAACCGAAAATCTCGAGCTCCACATAAGTTAGTTATCTCGAGAAGTCGAAATTACCACGACGTTTCCGGAAGGATGTTTGATGTTCTCGCACGGAAACAGAAGTTTTTGACTCAATAGAAGCGCTTGCCGGTCGTGGGATTAGGAACATCATCGACAAACGAAAAGCATGTAGTTGCGTTTTATAGCGATGATCTTTGAATAACTCGAAAACAACGAGCTGGTCAATTCACTAGTTCTTTTTTGGTCGCACTGTACTTTGGAGTGGATTGTTGTTTACGAAAAGATGTCAAACATCAATAAGCATGCTCTCAATGTAACACGTCGAACGTTAAAACAAAAATCCTCCCGCCGGTCGAAAACAAACTCCCGAGTTTGTTCGGCCCTCTTGCCGATCGTGGATTGACACTAATTCCCGATCGGCGATCTTTGATTCAAAGGCGGAACCATGGAGGCAGTTGGTTTCGTGAGAATCGATTCCCAAAAAAGTTTCTCTCGTCATCGACCGCACGAGTGCAATAACACAAATGAGCGGAATCCGAACGTCAATTCGAAAACTCGTTTATCTCATCGACGAACATTTTCCCGGCTCCTCGATCTTGTTTTGTTCAGGAACGAGTTTTTATCTTTCTCTTGTGCTAATGAACTTCCCACAAGTGTACGAGACGACGATATCACAAAAATTGACTTTTTTTACTGTTTCCAACAATCGACGATCAGACGTTTCGAGACGCAAAGATCACTTGCAGTTAGGTGTTCTTTTGTCCATGGTGATTGTTCGAAAGTGCACTGTGCATTGGCCGTTAGTTCCCGGTGGTTATCAGATGTGTGCCAACCACCTTGTTTTTTCGATTAACGAAAAACTTGGGAGCAATCAACAATCGATTGAAGTGGTTTTTGTTTCCGTGTTTTTCGTGTCAATCAAATTCCGCGTGATAGGGAAACGAATAGTTTTTTGCGAGCTCGAACATGGCCATTGGGATGCTCCTCCACGTGTTGAAAACCATCGATGAAAACTCAACGACAAACAACCTAAACTTTGGGATCATTAATAACAGAGAGCTTGAGCAACATGATTCCGCAAAAACAACAAACATCGATAAGCACGAGAGCAATAGACAGAAGCTAATGTTTGATGCGAAATTTGGTTGAACCCTTTTCATTTTGTACGTGGTGGTGTTCGGTCCGAAAACTGCCAATTGGATGTCTTTGAGAAAGAAAGATGCCGAGTACTCAACGGTCGTCTATCATACCAACGAAATTCTCAACGAATCGAACGGACACCATCGTTGCGCACGACATCGGCATCGTTTTTCAACTCGCAATCCAACTGTTCGGTCATCTCAGTTTCCGAAAGAACGATGCAAAACGGGAGTAAGTTTCAGTGCACTTTAAAAGCTCAAAGTTCGGGTTTCAGCTCGCGATTTTCTTGCTACTTTTGGCCGCGATTTCCAATGACGTGGTGATTTCGTACATTCACGATCTGGTCCCCGATCAACCGCCATTACCAGACGTCGTTTTCGATAATTTCACGTATCGACCAGCGGCGATGCGGATTAGCGAATGCTTGATGTTGAGTCTATTGATTGTTCTTGGTATTCTGGTTGTTGTCCACAAACATCGTTGGATTTTGATGAGACGCATTGCAACTCTTGCAGCACTCTTATACTTCGGTCGTGCTGTAACGATGTTCGTAACTCAACTGCCAAAGGCCGATACAAATTTCTATTGTTCTCCAAAATTGAATGTAAGTTTTGTAATGAAAACTCGTCGTCATTTTTGATTGCAGCTTAAGAATCGAACATTAAACGGAGTTTTGATTCGTGCTACTCGTTTCTTCAGTGCTTTCGGCTTGGTAATGGCGGGAAACGAAAACTTGGCTTTATGTGGTGATTACATTTACAGTGGTCATACCATCGTAATGGTCACCAGTTATTTGTTCATTCGTGAATGTAAATTCTTCTTCTTTGAATAGTCTTAATCATCTGTTTAGATAGCCCAAAGGACTGGCAATTCCTTCACTCTATTTGTGCAGCAGCATCGATAGTTGGAGTTTTATGTTTGATCGTATCGCGTGGACATTACACAATTGATGTGATAATTGCTTATTGGATTACAACTCGAGTGTTTTGGCAATATCATACGATGACAAGCTTTGCGACTCTACGAGTATGATTGTTGTTTTTAACTGTGAAATTTGGCCTTCAGGATCCGTATTGTGAAGATAATCATTTGCGCAAAGTGATTTGGTATCCGTTATTCGAGTACATGGAAGCCAACGTTTATCAACGATTACCTCACAAGTGAGTAGGGAATACAAGTTGGCTGATGAGGTTTCTATTCAGATACTCGTTTCCATTGACATGGTCTTAGCAAACAAATCTTCGATTCACTGATCTCATTTCTCGATGCATTTAATTACTTACAAGATGAATTCTTTTAAATCGAACTATTAACATGCACAAGATCGGTTGTCATCAATCGCTCAAAAGAGATGATTTTATCTTCAGTTCCTGTTCACATTTCATTATCAGAAAACACACTACAAACTTTAATTGCTGAATGGCCGCTGCGACGGTTTGTTTTATGGAACGTTGGTAAACTTTGTTGGTTAGTATCGTCTGCAACAGCAAACCAAATGAACAATCAAAATGCAGTTGCCACTCAAATAAAAAGAGAAATTGCCGTTTGTTTTGCATTTCGCCGGTTTGTTGTCTTCGATCGACTGTTTTTGTGAGTTAACGTTTCTCTCAGCAGTTGCGAGGGAATGGACAGCGATCGTTTCGATTTGCTCATATATCTTTTGCTTCCACTTTGAGATCTTTTTCTTTTGTATTACAATCACTCAATCATTAAGTTTATAGATCGACTATCTTGCTGATCTCCAAAATGCGCGTTCTGTTTCTCGTTCTTTCCGTTTGTTGGCTGCTTTTCGCCCTTGCAAGTGATTATTCAGTAAATACGAAATCGTAAGCTGTTCTTTTTGGCTAGTTGGTTTAATTGTAATTCCAGTTTGTTAGAGGAACTCGACGACAAATTGCTGCTGTTTGAACATCAGTTCACTTATCCGGTGGAACCGTTTCTTCTCGGCTTGCAGTTTGGAGAGACGGAAAAGCTCCTTGAGTTAGTGTTACAATCACAAATTTCATTTAATGTTCTTGACTTTCAGATACGTGATCGGATTTGGCGAATGTCGTTTTCAGCTCAAATTGAATCCGCCCTTCTTAGGCAATCTGGAGAACTTTCGTCTTTACGTCACTCAAATCGGAAACGGTAACCACAGAATGTTGCCATTAAACACTTCCTGGTCTTTTAGATACGAAATGGTCCGCTTTGCATAACGATTGGTTGTTCACGGAAGTCGCAAATAAGTACATCAAATTTCACGAAATACAAAACACAGTCCAATACAACTGCACTTCGACCACATTCCATCGTCCGAATGATCTTTACGTATTGAAGGTCACGGTTTACGGCCAACAACTGCCAGACAAGTTCTCCATCTGTCATGTGAGTTTCAACACGAGGCTACGAACTTGCTAATCGATCAGTTGCAGAACTTTCCCGGTCAAACTTGTATCAGTCCTTCGCGTATTTCCGGATGGTCGATCGCCCTCTATTGTGGCATTGCGATTATCCTTTTTGGGTAATCAACAAAGCCACTCGATACGACTAATTGGTTGTTTTCAGGGTCGTCATTTTGTGCGGATATTACTATTGGACCAAACGGAGTATGAAGACAGCAAGTAACTCACAGGGATTGCTCTAAGTACTCATAATCGTAAAGAGCTTTATTTTCTTACTTAAATCATTTAACAGACTTTCTATTTGTTGTTCTTTTTCTTCATCGAATAAACATCTCAGTCGACAATTCTGTGAGCATGTTTCCCCTTCAAAGAATCGATTACCATCCGTCTGTGTCCTGAATAACCGATAAGCGCGGACATTCTTTTTGAAATGAGCACGTGCAATCAACGTCAAGAGTTTTATGTGAAAAAATCTTTTTGGCGGACTCAAAAATGAGATTCGTAGTTTCACCGGAAACAATTTGTTGATCAAAACAAAGACTAATTAGCAGTTTCACTATTAGTCCAATTCATCTCTACATGGAAATGTGGGATCCATACAAACTCGCTAGATGCAAAAGCATCAGATCGATTGCAATAAGGCAAGATCGCAGACATACGAGAAAGAGAGCAGTGAGCTTTCTATCTTTTTGATTCTCCGACCTCGAAAACCTATAGACGTAGAGTGATTTGTGTCTTCATCGAGTTTAAGGGTTTACAGTTCAGAATCTCAAAATTTTGCTTTCGAGAGTGGATGTTAGCTAATGGACTAGAAACTTCTTGTCGAATGCGTTTGTGCAAAAGAACGTTTTGATTTCGAAAGTGACGGTCGACCCCAAACGTTTCTAAACAACTTGTGGATGTTGTTGCAAAGCGCTTGTTTGTGATCAGCGGCCGTCTTCTGAGCACCATTGACCGAATTCTTCCCTTCACATTTGCCACAATATTAGACCAAAAAGCCAAACTAGTTTACAATAAATAACAATAATTTGTAGATACGACTGGTTTATACGTTGTAAATTTTGCTTTGATAGCTACTTAGAAAGAGACATTTCTTTAAAGCGTTAAGAATGGAAAGAACTTTTTGACCGCCTGATAATTTCAGAAGTAAGCACTGAGCAGCTGAAGAACACGGACATTTGAAGTTCTCGTCCGGGACCGCTCAACGACGAGCTCTGATGCCACCGCCGTCTGCACCCTCACATTCGTTGCAAAGACTCGACAATCTCGCTCGTTTGTACTCATCGCATCTACAACGAAAAAGCTGTCCAATTGCATCACTTTCATTTGCTGGAACCAAAGGCTTTAACAAATCAAAATCAAGTGAATGCTGTTGATACGCAAAACGAATCTCGATCGTTTAGAACAAAAGATTGCCATCAAGTCAATGAGCAACATCAGGGTGGCCAACCAAAAATTTGTCTTGTGAGTTCTCTTTTCGTATCGTTTGAAATAATCGTCGATGCGCCACAAAAAGGCCGTGAAACAAACGTTCAAAAGGATCGAATTCAACCTCACAAAATCCCAAAAACTAATCTGAAGAACAATCGAAGAGCAAACTTACATCTCGACGTTCGTAGATCAGAACGCACAGAGCGATCAGGAAGATCGAAATGAGATTATCGTATGAAGTCGACATAAACTTTTGAACGACGTTGCGAAGCTTCAAATCGTGCAATTCGATGGCCAAAAGCGCGTACTCGGTTGTGTTTGCGGAATGCAACTCCTGACCGAGCGTGTAGACGAACTGATCTTAAAACAATAGTCGATGTTCAATGATGTTCGAGAAACACGAAAACTCACAATCAACAAATTGCATCGCAATCGGCACGCAATCTTGTAGACCTTAACATCCGTGTAGTTGTCCGATTGACCGCGCTACATTCATTCAATGATTTTGTTCAATGCTTCGATTTTGACGCCATACGCCTGGTATTGAGTGGCATCCCAAGTCGAAAGCGGCACGAAGAAACTCGATTGGACGCCAAAACCGCTTTCGAGAACTGAAAGCGAATCGTCAGTTTGTGTTTGTGAGTCCGCTAAAACTTACATAAATTGACAGATCGTCGATGTTCAACACAAAGTTGTCGTATACCTTCGAGATTCATGCATTACGTCGACAACGTGAAAATTTGTGGACATCGCAGTTGCTCTTTTGAGAGTCCGAATCGAGTCCCACCTACTTGTCATTTACAAAAATCTTTGTTTAGAGGAAAATGAAAAGTGATGTCGAAATCATTTGGTTGCTTTGCATTTGGTTTGTTGTTTGAAAGGAAAGGGCACCTAAATTCATTTGGAAGACGGAAATAAACTGCAGGTGCAAGCGTAAATACTTCGAAAGACCGCGATTCTCAAGTTGGTCAAAGGAACTCGACAACTCCGACTGTTCGCTTACCATTGTTGTTTTCAATTCTCGAAAACCCATGGGGAGTGGAGGCGTTGGTAATTGGTTAGTTTAAGAAAAACAAAGCCATTTAACGATAACGAGATCAATAGCAATGAACGTAACTTCAATTATCCGCCGCGATTTCTGGACTGAAAACAAGCTCCGGAGATCTCGTGTCTTATTGGACTTTTTATAATCAGCCCATCAAGAACTGTGTTTTAAATCTGTTTAGTGCTGTGCTTTTTTTCTCTAAGACATGAATAATTGATAGCCGTCCGAAACTTGTACTCCATACTGAATACTAGTGCTGCCTTAAAGTTTGACATTTAGCACCGATTTGCACAGCAACAAACTTTCGAGTACAAGTTCGTTGATTGCTTACACTTACGTAGCTTTTGTAGAATATCAGGGGCAAATAGTTGTTGGATTGTCGATCCCGTGATCATTTCAAGTCCAGACGACATTTCGCTTTTAAAGATTGTGGTCTTCTTATAAAAACAAATTTCATCACTCTGTTTTGTATTTGCTTATTGTTCGTAATACAAGTGTCTACGTCGTCTCTTGGTCGAACTTTAACTCCTAACCAAAATACATCATTCGAAGTCAGAATGCGGAACTTACAGTAGCTTGGCGATTGTCAATATTCGTCATTCGAACATTTGCCGAGACTTTGAAAACAAATTCAATTTCAATACTTGAAATCGACTACAAATAACTGTCCTTCTGGCCGATGAGTCTTGGTCTTATGACCGCGATATAAATTCGAGTTTTTGTGCTTTCTATCCATTACGTTTTTAATCCAGGATTTCGAAGATGTCCACCGACTGTTTTGCTGTGAATTTGTTGATTAACGAAAACACCTTCCAATCAAATGGACGATCAGCAGAAGGGCAATGGATTCTACGTAAGTGAATGAAATGTACAATCATGTTAATTTGGAGCTTTTCAGTTTTTCATCGTTACGCTTCGTTCGTAATCTGTGCTTCCGGATTTCTTCTTAACGTTTTGCTCATCAGCATCATCACGAAATGTCGAAGTGATATGTTGAAGATGCGGCGAGTTTTCTTGGCGACAAGCATCTTCGATTTGCTCACCTGTTTGACGACTCTTATGGTTAAGCCGGTAGGTGTGGAACTTAAACTGATATTCAAGGGTTGTTTTCAGTACACAAGTGGTGGATTCGGTCGTATCTCCACCTTTTCCAACAACTTTTTTTCTCTAGGAGGACGTGCGTGGGAGACAACGATAAGTATTGTATGTGCAACGAATCTTCTAATTAACTGGACAAGTGTTCCGGTCGTCTTCATGTATCGAATGCATTTGGTGCAACAGTAAGAATCCTGCCCAGTTGCATTGCTTATCATCATGTTTCTAGCGGAGATCATCCACGAGGGTTCCGTCTTTTCGTTTACGCGACGATCTCAATCGGCTTAGCCGTTGCATATTGGCTTTGTTCGATTCCGGCGGTCTATTTTGCGAACATTAACGATTGGGAATATCGAAAAGAATCTGCACAGATTCTCCGATTTGCTGGTTACGAAGTGGAACCCGATCGCATTTTCGGTGCTACAGTTGTAAGCTTTAAACTTTCAAGCAATGACTAATGATTATTCTCAGGAAAATCTCGACTTAAAAATAGTCAGCGCCGGATTCCCGATTCTGATGCTGGTGAGCTATTCGATTGTGATCGGATGTTCGTTGAAGATTCGAAACTTTTTGCGCACTCACGTGGTCAGCACGGCGGCAAGACGTCAGCACACAGAAATGACTCGTGTACTCGTGTTGAATGCGATTCTACCACTTCTTGGAAACATTCTCCCATCGGCCTACTTAAATCGTGCAATGTTTGCCTGTGAGATTTATCCAAAAGCCGAGTTGATTAGCTCTCTGTCAATGCAATTGGTGCTAGTAGTCTATCCCGTAATATCGATATATCTCGTCAAGCCGTATAGATCCGCATTTCTTCGACTCGTTGGTTTGCGTCGTTTGAAACGTCATTCGAGTATTCAATTCGATACAAGCAGTCGAATTGGTGCTGATCGTGCTCGTGTCTTCACGACCAACATTCCTCCTCGAATACGTGCAATTTCATCTGCTCAAATGATCATTCATTAACCTCAACAATATAAACTTCCTGTAGTTAATTTGTTCAATAAACAAGGTTCTTTGTGTTTCTATCCATGACCAAAGATCACATTAGAACTTTCGACATCGACAGACTGGTACGCAAACTTACGACACATCCATCATCTTTGTTGATATGCCATTCGGACTTGTGTCAAGCAATTTGATTATGAATTCTAAGAAACATTATCAAAAAACCAAAAACCGCGAAGACAAAAGGACAAACAGGTGGAATTTATGATCGACAGATTAGATTTCGGCATGAGCAGGAAATACAAGCGTGACCGTAGATGCGTGAAAATTTGTTCCATTTCTGTTACATAATCACTCAACTGCTCTTGTTTTTATTCGTCAATGACTTTTGCTGTTAGTTCAACGGTTCTTTTTGTGACTCTCATCTACGGTAGAGTGTCTGGACTTTTCTGCGTCAACGCTTAATCAATTGAATACGATTTGGTTGATACTTAGTAGCTTCACAATAGTTGCTGTCGTTGCATTAATCTTAGACCTACGAGGACGCGTTAATTATCTCCACTTTTTTGTCTGATCTACGTGTTGGAAGTACAAATTTGAACACCGATCTTACAGCTACAACTCTAATTGTTGACACGTCTTGGTGTGAATATACTCCGCACATTTGTACAAATTGCTGTAACAATTTAAGTCCTAAGTTCATCACAAAACTTAGCGTATTGTAATGTTTGAAAGTCCACCATTGTGTTTCGCGTTGGATCAAGATAGTCACGAGATCGTTTCTTTCAACGGTTCTCAACTCAGTTACCAACCCATTTTAAGTGAGTCATGGAGAGATATAATTCTCCATTAACAAATTTTCAGTTATTCATCGTTTCTCGACGATTTTTTGGTGTGCCATTGGTTTGGCTCTGAACATGTTGCTATTCACAGTGATCATGCGAAATCCGTCGAGTTTGTGCAATTTACGTGGTGTCGTTATGTTCGGTTGTGTTTACGAGATGGTCATGTGTGTAGCATGGTTAATTTGCATTCCTGCAAGCTCTCAATCGAAACATTCAATTCAATCTTTTCTTTAGTTTACTGTTGCTGGATACGGACGTGGTATAAGCATCGTTAACTCAATCATTCAAATTCAAAATCGAACCGCTAACTCGATCTTGTTGGCGTCCACAATCGCATTCACCATGGGAATGTGGAGGTGAAAGTAATATCAGTATTAATTCATTAGAAAGACTTTTTAGTTACGTAACCTTCATGTTCATTTATCGCTATCATCTAATTCAACAGTAAGTTTGTACGAATTAAAAGACCCAATGAACTTGTTATTTTAGTGGAACTCATCCGAGAAGATCGAGACTAATCGCTTACGCGTTTATTCCCATATTTAGTGCTGTCTTTTACACTTATTGTGTTTTGGTCACTTGGAAGCTGGAAAATGGAACAGATGAACGAGAACTGCAGAATTCGATGAAAATTCTGCATCACTTCGGTTATTCACTCGACGTAACTGAAGTCCGAGAAACAGATTTTGTAGGTTTCTGGTGCGATGAAATTCATGATTGTATCAATTGCAGAATGATCCAAAAAGTAAGCTTCATTTCGCTCTCTTTGGTTTGGTGATGGCGGTCAATAGTGGTATTATCATCTACTGTTCACTTAAAATCCGACAAATTTTGCGCTCTGGCCCAGTAACTTCAGCTGCTACACGACGTCTTAACAGCGACATGGATCGTGTTTTGTTGCTGAATGTACGGAGCATGTGGTTTTCTGCTAATTCCACTTTATTTTTAGGTATGTCTTCCATTTCTTTGCAATATTGTACCAACATCATTCATCACAAAAAAGATAGCAGAGTGCAGCTACAATCCGTGGAGTGATTTGTTTTGCTTGACTATCGTAAATCTGATGTTTGTGTGTTCGCCTATCAATACCCTGTGGTTTGTTCGTCCTTATCGGCGGACTCTGTCCCGCTGGTTAGGAATGAATTCGAGACGATTGAATTTTGTCGAGTCGAGCTTGACGTTCAACAACAATGGAACGACAAGACTATATGATCGAAGGGAAACAAAAACTGCGCAACATCGATTATCGGTTTCAGTCGTTCGAGTAACTTCTGTCGTTCCGCAGACAAAGAACTTGGGGTTGCTGTTCAAGAAATGTCAGATTTGATTTCACTCACTTATTTCCAATAAATTTGTTTTAATCAGTCACAAGGAGAGGCCCTGAGTGGTCCCCCGCCGGTTTTGGCTGAATTATATATCAGTCTACGCGCGATTTTACGTTGATTTTGAATATCATGCTCATTTTTGCTCAATCGCAGAATTGGCCGAGTTTTTAGCCAAAAACCAAAATGAAAAAATCGCTAAGATCGTAGTATCGATCATGCTGATTATCGTGATGATGTCCGTTTATTTTTATCCCACTTCATTACGAAGATATTGGCCTTTTTATTTGGCCAAAATTCATTCCGGATTATAGTCCGCTAATCTTCCCTCGGAAGTGTGGGATACAATAGTCGAGTGAGCAAGTGATGGGCTTGCGAACTCTTTTGGAGGTTGCAAGTTCGATTTCTTCGATTGTCTCTTTCAAGTGCTGCGTTCTACCAAAACGATTCCAAAAAGTGAGAAAAAGGTCGATTGAATCCCTCGTAATCACCTACTATTCACTCTTTTTCCTTTTTGCTTTGTGGATACAAGACCCAGCAACTTGCATTCGACATCAAAGAGAATTAAACCTGCAACCTCCAAAAGAGTTCGCAAGCCCATCACTTGCTCACTCGACTATTGTATCTCACACTTCCGAGGGAAGATTAGCGGACCATAACTCGGATAGTCAGGTTTTCGCATGGTCATTTTTGATCGTTTAGTGCCGGTTTTGTTGAATTGTTCGTTTTTAACTGGCTGATATGTGAGCTTGAACTCGAACAAATAACCAAAACAATCCCACTTACAATCTCATGGCCACCTTTATCGGCCAAAATACCAGCGAGTTTTCCGAAATAATTCACGTTATGTGCGTCATATCTTGAATGAATATTGTGTTATACATTATGAGTTTAATGCTTACCGTGGATTGTAGAACATGAATTCTAAGGCATCAGTTGGAGTACAAATAACGAACAAAGACAAAAACAGAACGTTCATTTCCGCGTACAATCGAATGTCTACGAAACGAACGTTTTGAGGTCGGCAGGCCAAACCAACATTCTCATGTTGATAAGAAGAGGTTGTATCGAAAACTCAAGCTCCGTGTACTTACGTAAGACCGCATTTTCTTGTGTGCAATTGTTCAAAAATATTTTGAAACAAGTTGAAGTTCGGCTTTTGTTTTTGATCTGCACGACCTTTCAGTGCGAGGTGGTCGAATTGAAGATATTTTGGCTTGTTGAGCAAATTGAAATTTCTCACTGAGACAAAACAGTGCAAATTGAGTCAAAAATGTTGCTTAAATTTTGTGAAGATTGTCATCAGGTATCAAGCAATTATGCAGTCACGACAAAAGTTTGCATTTTCGATGTCAGATGGCCAGTGCAGTTTTTCAAATCAGCAATGTAGGAGACTGTGAATTAATGCGGCGACTACAAAGCTCGTGAATTTATTGAGTAGGTGATTTTGTAGGTGGAAAATACAAAAACATTTCCTTTGTGCATCTTTCAAGTGGTCTTTTGGATTAAGAACACGCAGCTATCTGTACACTAGATCTAATGATCCTACTGTCAACCACCGCATGTTAACCATTTTTCTTTTGTAAACATGACAACGACGTGTTTTGAGCTTGACGCGTATGGACACGAATTGGTTAAGTTTTCGAACTGGGCCAAAGATTCCGAAAACTATCTAAGTCAGTTTAACACAACAACTCACAAATTCTCATCTGTTTTAGCCGTTCATTTGATCTTAAACACGGTTGTAGCGTTAAGTGCTTTGTTTTTGAATGGCCTTTTGGGATTGGTTATCTGGAAGAGTCGAACGAATTTGAATCGTTTACGCGGTGTTTTCTGGTACAACTGCATCATCGATCTGATTTCCGCAACACTCAATCTTCTGTTTGCTCCAGTAAGTGAATTAACACAAATCTCATACTTAAAAGACCCCTTAAGTACTCCGTTTCTGGTTATCATCGTGTTACAATGTTTGCAAACAATGGACTACACATCAACAATCGAAGTGTTTTGGCAATTGGATTGGGAGCAACTCAATTGTTGGTCGCCATTTGCTGGTCTTCAGCTCCGATTCAGTTCTTCATTCGATATCACGTTGTTTCTTAGTAATCACAACTTATCATTAACGTTTCTGTTCTCATTTTGCAGCGGAAACCGACCAAATGATCAAAATTTTGCTTTGGCGCTTCTTTTCACCGTCTTTTCGATCTTTATTACCGCTGGAGTTTTGCTTTCACCACAAAATTGGTTTCTGTTTTCTTCTCCTCGTATTTTGGACGACTCGAATCGCATATTGCGTTTTGCTGGCGGCTACGTTGACGTCGAAGCTCGAGAAGTCTTTCCGACTAACGTGCCACAAGTAAACAACCATACGGTAAACAACTTTCATTTCAATGTTTAGAACAGCATTGTCAGTTACTTGACTCCAATATTCGGTCTTTGCTTTGGACTAAACTACGCGTTTATTATCTATTTCGCTTATAAAATTCGATCCTTTCTGCGCAATCGAATGATCAGTGCAAATATGCGACGAATGAACACCGAACTGAATCGATTTCTTGCATCGATCGTTAGTCTGGCGGTTCGTTAATTAGATTGACAAGTTGGTTTTCAGGCGATTGCTCCGTTGATAATCAACTTGCCACTCATGATTGCCTATGCATACATTTCTAATCAATGTGAAGTAAATCCAATGGCTGATCTGTTGCTTTCGCTGTTTGCAACCGTTGCACCAGCAATCAATCCGGCGATTTCGATTTTCCTCATCAGTGTTTATCGTCGTGTTTTCTGGTCGATTATCCGAGGTTCCAGAAGTAATCAGACAGAACGTTTTCGCAGTTCATTTGCCAAATCGTCCAACTCTGTGGACCAAGGTTCTGTCGCATATCCGAGAGTACGAGTTCAAATGACCCGCCGTTACTAGTAAGTTGATGTTTACAATACAATTGAAATAAAAGTACGAAGTTTTGAAACTCCATTTATTTTCCACTAGAAGACGAAGTAAAGATCAATCGAAAACAAGAAGCAAAACGGAAAAGAAAACCAAAAATGAACAATAAGCCAACGCTTGAGCATCGTTTGCAAAGATGATGACAATCGTGTCGCCTAAAAACAACCTCGATTAACTAGTTGATTATCGTTTACATACCACCAGGTAGTTTAATTGGAATTGCGGGAGTAATAGACGTATCAGTAGTCGAATCAGAAGATGAAGTCAGTTCACTGCTCAAAGTAAAATCAGTGGTCGTCGTATCCAAAACCGTTTCGATCGAAGTATTTGAAGTGGATGTAGGTAAGACACCGGCCGATCCGAGCTTGACAATCGATTTGTCGCTCTAAAAGAATGGCCAAGTACTTTCAAGTGTGCTCTTGTAATATACCGAAACAACAAAACTGAAATTTTGGATTCCCGTAGTCGGTACTTGAAGTCCAATCTTCAAATTCGCATATCCAGTTGCATTTGCTTTCCAAATTTGCGTTCCGTTACAAGCGAGAAGCGTTGAATTGACTTTGGCTCCGTCGTTCACGAACTTCGACTTAACACCCAACAGTCCTCGGGCGTTGAGTTTGAATTGATCTAAGATCCAGTTGAATGTGCTTTCAGAACTTAAAACTCACTGAGACTCAAGCTCATTGTTTTGTTTGGCACCGGTTCAGCTACGACGTGAAGTTTGCATTCGTCCCCGAGTGTAATATTCAGTCTAAAAGAATAGAACCGACTTGCAATTGTTGATGTCAAACCCACGTCGCCGTTTCATCGCCCCGAGCACGCATATTCAAGTAGACAATATCCTTGAAATGAACCTTGACTTCGCTATGCGAACGGCAAACTGGACTGTCAATGAACTGACTAAACAGGTGTATTCACAAGTACAAGAAGTAACGTACGTCACGACCAAAGGCGTATTAACCAGTCCACTGAAACAATTTGGATTGATGAGATCCGAACTGTTGAGCGCAAAGACGGCGCCCAACACAAAAACCAGAAACTTCAAACTTGGACCAAACATGTCGATCGAATCAGTCGAATCGTTCAGTTTAAAAGCCGAGAACAATCGAAAGCAAACCGCACGAAGAAGAGCTCGACGGTCGAATGAACAATCGACTTTGTTTTGTAACGATGATTCAAGATTCCTAAATTAGTTTTGTTTATGTTCCAGGAATTTCAAAGGTCATATTTCGTTGAATACCATCGTTCTTGTCGAGAAACCTTTCGACGATTCCACTCCATAAATTACAGTTTCATTTCTGGACCATTCCGAACGTTACTATAAAAGAACCGATTACCCTAATACGAAAAAAGCCTTCTTCTTACAACATTTTCGCAACACACTTTTACCGCATTTTTCTACTCTTTTTACGACCTTTAACTCTTGATCAACTCCTCATCATCCCTCTTTTCTGTCAACGTTTCCTCAACAGTTATGTTCTATTGTCAAGTTTATTCAAATTTCAAGTACAACAAAAAGACATTTTAGAGGCTGCGAAGACTCTAACTATTCGAATTAAACAGGAATCTACAATTGAACACTTAGAAGGCAGATGGTTTATAGCGAACGTGAATCTCATCGCCGACTTGAATTCGCCCGGGCTTTTTTAAACCCAAATACACGCCGAAGATCGGCGAGCGGCCATAGAAGTCACGCAACGGACCCTCAGGTGCTAATCGATATCTTAAGAAAAGAATCACGAAAGCGCAGAATACACTTACTCTCGAAGTTTTTTTAACGGTTGCATTTCCGGTTGCATCGTTCCGTTCTCAGGATTTACGGTAGTCAAAATGCATCTAAACATTCAAGAATCTTAAAAGCTAAGGGAATAACATACCGCGAACAAGCTTTGTAGCAAACAAACTCCGCATCGCCAATTCGTACTTCCAACCAACGATCTTCGTCGTAAGCCGAAGCTTCGGAAACGACGATAACCGGTCTGAAATTGTCGACGCTAATCGGCTGAAAGATTTGAATTGCAATCAGAAGCCCATTGAAACTCACATTCAAACTGTCAGCTTTGAGACGGAAATTCAAATCATCAACCGATGCCAAAGTGTTTATCATAAAAGCGGCGTCGTCCGCATAAGAGATCTGAAGATCTAAAGAAGTTAAACTCAAAAAACTAAAACAAACGTGATCTTGAAAATCTGCTGGAACTGGATTGGCCCACGCCTTCGTGTTGACAATCGAATCGCGTTCAGTAAAGAGCTCGGGCGAGAAGCGTAGAAGTCGAAGTTGTCGTTTGTTCTCCGGATCCAAATACTCCGAGAAGGCGCTGGCAATCTCCTCGCCACAATCCAACCCATCAGTTCGCTTATTCTCGTGCAAACTAAACACTTTAAAGAACAAAAACCATTTGAGCTCACATCGCTTTTTTCACGTCGTTTCTTCGTGACACTTCTTCCAAATCGACTTCGACGTGACGACCATTCGGAAATTGAACTAAAAGACGTTGATCTTTAACGTCCACCTCAATCAAAACCATTCGCGGACATTGACGAGCACTGATCAATGTGTTTCCTCTCAACTCGTCGACAAGCACAAACTCCCGATCAACTCTCTGACCGTTTTTGGGCCCTCGAATCTCACAATCCAAATACGTAGTCTGAAAACGAACGAAAGAAATGGTTGAGAAAACTTTGTCTACCTCAATCTTTTTACACGACTTCACGGGATAAAGACAAAGCTGAGCAACTCGTCCGGCGAGTGTGAACGGCGCATTCCAATACGCTTGAGCTTTTCGTTGCTTATTCCACGAGTAGACAACGAAGATCGAAGCTGCTGTAGCTCCAATTCCGAGAAGATATGAGGCCGTCAAATGAAACCGCAAACCCTCATAAGCGCCCATTCGGAAGTAGTGAAAATAAACGAACACAAAAGTCACGTTGTTTTCGATGAGCAACAAAAAGCAGACTGCGCTTATCATTTTCTTTTCAATTGACCTTCAGTTTTTCGCCGGTCATACTCGGAATATTCTGCAACGAAAACGTTTTTCAAGTTCCAAATTGTTCGATTGCTCTTCTGCGCCGATCAGTGGAGTTCATTCGATGAATTTGATTGCGAAATCAACTGTGAAGAGAAGTTTGTCTTGAAATCGATTGCTCACAATCTTTTCATTGACCTCTTCGTTTGAATCCTTGAACTTGCAATCAACTCTTCGGAGCTGTTTTCCTTGAAAGTTGATTACAAATCGTAAGTGATGGAAATACAAACGATCAACAATTTCTAACTTAACAAATTTGATTTCTTTTATTGGACGAGAAACAAAAAATTCGGACATTGTTTTGTAGCAGAAAGCTGATTGCTAGAAAAAACTTGATTGGAAATTGACAAAGTTCTTCAAAAGTGTCATCAAAGATCCACTAATGCAATTGCCTTTTAGCTATAAAACACTTTATTAGCTAAATGGAGTTTGCAATTTGAACTTACAAGCTTTTCTCTTCAATTTCAGAAACCATCCGATTGATTTGTTCGACCAATTTCTTTTCTGATACTACGAACTGTTTTTGCATCATCTTAATTAGCTCTTTTGTTTGCTCATTCTCTTTGCGTTGACGTCCATAATCTCCTTCGATCTCTTCCTTCCTGCTTACAAGACGTTTAGTTCTCTCTTCTGATTCTCGAATTTGTGCATCGTACTCCTAGGATTGCTGCTCGAATTCTTCGTTCTGTTCTTTCATCTCGTAACAAAGTTTCAGTAGTTCGGTTGCATGTTGGTTTTGAAAAAGAACCATATTGTTTTTGTCGGTGTATTTCTCGGAAAGTTTGTCATTGTTCATCAACTTTTCGAATCATTTGTTCACAAAATTGCGGCTCATATTCAAAATTGAGTTTTGCTTTGGGTCTTCCAAGAGCGTTGTCCTTACAAACTTTGCACCGCACTGGAAAGTCTACACGGCCATCAACTGCAGCTTTGACTTGGTTGACAAACTGCTTCAGCACATCGCGACAAAGATCGTTGATTCGAAATTTGATCTTCTAAAACAAAGACATTAAGTACAACAGTATAACACTTACCTGATCGTGATTATCAAGTAATTGCTCGAAGGTTTTTGGAATGGTTTTGAGTTGCTTGGCAAGTTTGGCACACGTTCTTTGACCATTCATTTCATTCGCATCCAAATCACTTATTGTCTTCACAACGAACAAACTGCACATCGAAGTTCGGCGTTTATTGCTGTAACAGTTAGACTTCTATTTGTCGTTTTAAATCAAACCAACCATCAACCTTTCCGTCTATGAAATCTAAATAGCGAACCACTGGAAGAAAAGCAACTTTCATCGCTGCACGATTGAAAGAACTGCAGATGTCGTCAGTTTCACTATTTGAAGGTGCTAAGTACTCAGCACAAGGTCCATAATCAAGCTTTTCATCGAAAAAACCTTCAAAAATAAAGATAAATTTCTAAAATGTACAACATACAAATTTTGTTTATAATAAACGTTATCACCTGAACTGTTTCATCTCCACTAAGTTTAGAAATCTTTTTGACAACTTCACTAGCAACATTCAAGCATACGAAAGGATGGGTGTTGGAATATACAGAGTTGTAGTAAATTTGAAGTGACAAACTTGGTGTTTTTATCGATGCCCAATACTTACCGTAGCATGTGTAAGATACAACATGGTTGCAAAAGTTGCCGCGTAGTCTTTAAATGGACGTTGAAAAGGAAATTCGTCAAGATTATGCATCAAAAGAACCTTAAAACTCGAGTCGTCTGAAGCCTAAACCAAAACGTTGATTACTTAGAGCGTTCTTGCTATTACCTTAATTGCGTACTACTTAGGCCAAACATAAACGCCAATAGTTTCACGCTTAGGATTATGATTTTCCATGAAACCTTCACATGGAATGTTGTACCAATCGACATCAGCCGGACTACCGGCTTCCAGCCATTCCAAATATCGAATGAAGCAAGTGAGCAGAAAGCATTTACTCATACGGAGCTTACCGACCACATTCAATACACAGATCTTAAAACAAGAGCAATTAGAAGAGAGGACACAGATCGCAAACTCACATTTTCGTCGGCATTTTCATTTTGTTCGAGAAGCTCAACTAACAGATTGGTATCAAAAACGTACTCCTCGTTTTCGAGTTTGACGATATTCAGCGGTTCGCCTTCGATTGTCGTTAGCTTCGGATTCGCAGTCATTTCGTTGCAGCAGTTGAGTACTCTGATCAAACTCCAATTAACATTTTATGCAAAGAAAATACAGGCAGACAACCAGTGGATATCCGAAGATAAAAGTGACTGAACGGTTGCTGTTCGCTTAAACTTACGATCGAAGAGAAGTCTTCGATAAAATCGAAGGTGAAACACAATCAGTTCTCATGAACAAACGTCCACGAAATTGAATCAAATTGCAATTACTTTAAGATGATCGAATGAATTGAAACACAATCGCATTTAATTCAGATGGACATGTAAAATGGGAGGCGTGGAAAACAAGCAGATAGCGGATGTGAGAAAGAAGAGTGTACGGTAAAAATGAACGAAAAGAGCATTTTGTTTCGGCTTTGAAGACCATTGATGCCTAATGGATCATCGATGTAAAGCCGAGTGTTGTTGTTTTGCAGCTGCTTTAACGAAGGTTTGAGAAATAAGCGGCAAAGAAATCAGAGAGAAAAAGACCAAAAATGATTCTCAGTTTTTCCGTTTGATTGACGCCAACTTCAAATGCCACAACAGCGCTTCCATTACACTCAACCGATTCGTTTACAGAAATGCAACGATAATTAAATTTCCTAAAACAAAATGTTTCAAGAAGCTCTGATCCTTCAACTGACGCAAATCGCCAAACACCATATAATGACGCTACAGTAAAAGAACTGAACATCACGTAGTTACTAGATACTTTAAACTCAACAACCGAGTGATGTAAACACCCGATCAGAAACCATTTTGCATTTAAACTTTTGAGGGAGCATTCATTTCGATTGGTGTTCATTGAAGAGATGGATCGTGGATTTGAGTTCGTGGTTTTGGGCGCAATCTCCAGTACTCTTTCAATGGCTTTGTGGTCGATCGTCGGATGCAGTCGAGCTCGTTTGGCTCGAGTTTGTCGAGCACCCAAAACTCAAGCGACGATCGAAGCTGCAGCGGCGCTTGAAAAGCAAAAGAAATCCAAGTCGTTGAAATTGAATAAAACACAATCGGAGCGTTCGAAAAAGAGCGGCAATTCAGCGAAGGGTCGATTCAAACGTCTTTTTGGGACTTCGAATCGTCCAACTGCTTCGAAGGTGCGTTTTCTGTTGTTGACAACTCCAACGCTCTTTCAGCCAACAGAAGTGAAGATGTCAACTGCACGTGGACGTACACCGCAAAAAGACTTTTGGGATCAAGTGATTCGTGATCAAGAACGAACTGCTCGAGAAGCTCGAAAGTCAAAGAAACGGACTGCTGAGAAGAAGGTAAGTACCCATTACTCATATCCGTTTAATTAGTTTATAGAAGGAACGTCAAGTGGAATCGAAATCGGGACTATCGGACATCCACTCTCAAATCGTACATCGTATTAATTCGCAACGTGTTCAAAATCAATTGGTATGCTTACACATTGTTTGACTTCAACTTTTTTCCCAGGACCCACCGTTCAGTCATCGATCTCCAACGAAACGTTCAGAGATTCGTGCGATTCAGACGCCAAAGTCGGTGATTTCGACTTCAAAGCCGACTGCACTCTCATCGGAAACAGACGTTCAGCCACTTGTTGTCATTCCTGCTAATCGCCAGTTCAGTCGTCCAGTAGTTTCGAAAGTCAAAGCCGCTCAACAACATGCAGGAAACAAGTGAGTTGAAGATCAATCGATTGAGTCATTGAATTGATTTCAGAGCTCGTAATCCAAAAGCAAAGAAACCGAAAAGCGGCGGTCGTTTGAGTTTGCTCCGCAAAAGTTCGAAACAGAAAACGAAAACTGCGGTTCAATGACTTTGCTTCTTTATGATCTTGTAGTCAACTTGTTGGAATGTTTTGATCAAATAAAAGCTCTACGGTTGTTTCGATCAGAATCTGCGAGTGAATGTGTTCGAATCGATTAAACGAGAATTGTGTTCACTGTTCCGTTAATTGACAAGTACTTTTGGTGTTTTTGTTGGTAAAAATGAGCTTTAAAGGCTATCAGATATGTTCGGCTTTAGAAAGTGATAACAATTCTTGTCACTGTGGTAAGCTTCTCCATAATCGAGCTTCAGATCGAATTATTGACTTTAGATTGTTCCGCTTGTTTCCACAGTATTCGATGTTTGTCTGATGATTCCAAGCTAGTGCTGTGCAGTTTTTCTGTACCGAGGCATCGACACGAAAGTAGCCGATCAGTACACGGTCTCTAGAACTGCCTGCAAACAAGACGATTACACGTAAATTGGACAGTAAATGAAAGTGATGATATCAATAAGCAATAGGTTAGCGAAAAGTTCAAACGTGCACATGAAGAATGTGACCAGTCGATGTGGGCTGAAGAACGTTTATTGTCGTCTTGCCGAACAAACTCACTAATCAGATGGCGGCGGTCAACTGCCAAATCTTCAAGTTCGATAAGTTTAAAACTTTTGGGATCGTAAAGAAAACCGTACAGTTCAGACAAACTAAAAACCAAAGAATGTTAAAAGAAAATTGTTCGCAACATTAACTCAATTTGGGTAACACAATTCGATCTCATTTGCTTCAAAGTATTGAACTGGACATTACGTGAATGAGGGTCGCTAAGCGAATTATTTTTGGGTTTCAGTTCAAGCCAATTAACTCAAGTTGCGATAGAGAAGTTCTACTTTCTAATAAAACGACTACCTTTTTCATGAAGTGAAATTGCAGAACATTTGGCTGCAGTAGGACAGAGATTAACGCCATTATGCAACTTTTTAACGCAACATTTCCTGTTAGAATCCATTGGGCTTTACAATTGAATTCTCGTTTATTTGACTGCAAACAACGAAAATAATCACAACGACTGATCGGCAATGAAATGACCATATTGATCCAACGAGAGAATGGAACGATTGTCGAGCAAAATGCGTTTGACACGAAGATTCGATGGACTAACAGAGTCGAAGTTAAGATCAAGTTTAAGTGGAAGTTCGCGACCGTTAACATCCAAAACCAAATTGAGTTTTCGCGTGACTGGATTGGCGATCTTCTCTATGGATAACAAAATGAACATTGCTTGATAACTCGGTTCCTTACCACTGTTCTTCGGTGAATTGGTCGATGAATTCGCTGAAGACGTTGAATTGGTCTCCGAGTTGTCCGCAGCCAAGTAACTGAAATTATTCGAACACTTTCATTCAGCAATAAACTCACATTGGCGATTGGATGAGCGGAGAAGCAGCAGCCAATTTCAACTGAGAGCGAATGTCACGTTGTGATTTGGTCCACTCATGTTCACTGTCCGTCGGAGTGGATTGATTAACTTCGGAAAACTGACGAGTCGGTTGATGTTTGTGGGCTCCAATCATTTCAACCAAACTCGTCGAGCATGCCGGATCGCGAATTGCCTTCTGTTTTGCATATGAACGTCGAGGCGAAAGAGGACGTGGAGTTGGCGGTGCGTTCGATTGATGATTTAAAGACTGCCCGTTCGAACGGTTGAGATTTCCGTTCTTCACTGACTGGCGGATAAAAGCCGAAAGACGAGACTTGCGAGGTGTTTGATTGATATGACGAGTCAACTGAGGATTGAGCTTCACGGTTCCGGATTGTTGCATTGGAATGCTCGACTCGTTGTCCGTTTGAGTGGAAACTGAACGGCTCTTACGCGAAAGCTGAAAGATAACCATAACGCGTATAGTCAAGAACTAACTTTTGACATTTCCGTTCTTGACCGAAATAACTGAACGTTTCTGAAACGAATGACTTGGGTTGTCATTCAAATTTCTGCAACAATAAAAGACTCTCAGTCAATGTTTCAACTTCATTCCGCAGATTTCTGTGGTTGTGGAGAGTCGCTCATTTTTCATCGCCGTCTCTTCGATCAAGATGCCGAAAGACAAACATTCCAAGAAGCGCCGTCGTCGTCGACATCGTGCTTCTCGTCATCCCAAGTCCAAACCAAAACGCGTTCCACCACCGCCGCCTTCAGTGCCCAGCGAGGAACCTGCCGACGATCCGGTCCAGAACATGGAAATGGCGAAGAATCTCGCGTTTGTTCAAGCTCGTCTTTCGCGAAACACCAAAGTTCGTACGGAGACAGCCGAGTAAGTTTTGAACTTAACATTCTCACTGATCCAATACTTTCAGATACACTGTTATTCGTGAAGTCTCTGCGGGAACATTCGGATTTACGTATCTCGTCAGACAAAAAGAGGGCAACTTCTATTATCTGCGCACGGAGCCAATGACCGCCAATCCCGAACTTCGCGCCTTCAAGTTTCTGAAGGTGAGCACCAAGAAAGAACCATCGCTAATCTCTTTCTTTCAGTTCGAGTTGCTCATTCTTCGAAAAAGTCGTGACTTGGAACGCTCAGCTACCGAACATTTTGTTCGTCTCTACGATTCGGGGTGCACTGACGACTTCAAGTTCATGGTCACTCAGGCACTGGGCGAAACTCTTCACGACATCACTCGCAAACAACTTCACTCGGCATTCAGTGCTTCAACGGCTCTTCGCGTTTCGATCCAAATGCTTCGTGCACTGGCCGATTTACATCAAGTTGGTTTTGTTCATCGTTTCGTTCGTCCACAGGCTTTTGCTATCGGTTTGGGGGCCAAAGTTCGTACTGTTTACTTGGCTGATTGTGGTCTTCCATGGATGTACCGTGATCCGATCAGCAAAGCAATTCGGTAAGCCGACACACACAACATTCAATCCTTTGTTTCCAGTATTCCACGCAAATATGTTCGCATGATCGGTTCTTTGCGTTACATGTAGGTTTGAGGGTCTGACTGAACCCAATTGGTTGATTTCAGTTCACACAACGTTCATATGAATCTTGAACAATCACGTCGTGATGATCTCGAGTCGTGGGTCTATTTGAGCATGGAGTTCTTTGATCTTATGTGTTTACCATGGCGAGATGATCGCGAAAGCAATACGGTCATGCACAAGAAGCGCAAGTTTATCGATGGACAATGTAAGTTGTGAATCGAAGGACAGAGCTTATAAGTTCAGATCCAATGTCATTTCCGAGCTCGAGTTTGCGTTACAAGTTGCTGTTGGACTATTCGGCGAGCATGAAATATCACGAACGTCCTGACTATCCGCACATGCAGCAAGTTCTTCAAGAGATTCGTGCTGAACGCGGTTTGAACTTCGATCTTCCGTACGATTGGGAGGTTGGTGACTTCGAAATATCGATCTTCAGTCTCTATTTCAGAACTTGTCTTCTCAACCGCCAAAACAACCAGTCACTCAGCCGATTGGTCAACCAGTGTCGTAAGCTGATTGCTTTCACTATGATTTCCAATTTGTATTTTAGTGATACTCCAGTTGAACCGAAGACCGAAACGCCTACTCCAACTGAACCGAACACCAAGACTTCCGAATCGGCAGTAACCGAAGACGAATTGGAAGAAGAACAGGAAGCAGCGAAGCCGTTGCCAATACCAAAGAACCCGTCGACTAAGAAACCGCCGACCAAGAAGTCCCCGACTTTTGAAGAACCAGCGAAGCCGTTGCCAATACCAAAGAAACCGTCGAATCTAACTCCAACTCAACTGCCAACGCCGCCAAGTTCGGCCCAAGCAGAAGTCCAGTATACGCTCAAGAACTACGTGGCAAACACGAGCATCGGAAATCATGCGACAGTCGACAAAATGATCGAAGCAGACATGTCCAGCAGCTGCAAGAACTTGGCCGATGGACGTCCGAAACCAACGGGAACTCCGAAGAGTTTGAGCGAGAATTCGCCATCTTCCGATATCGTCTTGCCGTGAATCTCGAATTACAGTGTGGAGAATAAAAATTGAAATTGAGTTTATTACGGTCGATTAGATTATGTACAACATTCACTGGCTGTTCAAGATCAGTGGTTGTTTGCGAAGATACTCGGCAATAGCACGACCGGCAGGTGCTAAAAACAAATCTTCAATTCTGAAGTAATCGGAAACCTACAATAGAAAAGTCGACCAGCAGTCGGGAAGTTGTGTTTGAGATCTTCGACGGTCTCCGAGTCTTGACGGTCGACGAGTTGAATGAACGAACGACCAAAATTGCGAGTCATTTCATCAACCTAAACGAGCAGAGTGATTGCAGAGAACAGCGAATTACTTCGTGGAAGTATTTTCGGGTGTTGGGTTTCAATTTGGCTTCTTGATCGGCAGCCATGGCTGTGAGCTGAGCAGAACGAATTCCAACGATTTGATCCAATCGGGGACTATTTTTTCGGATGTCACTTCGAAGTTTTTGGATACTGGAGTATTCCGAAAGATGGTGGGCGATTGCGCGAATGGCAAGTGCATCGTGAATG
Source organism: Aphelenchoides besseyi (assembly GCA_024699855.1). NCBI lineage: Eukaryota > Metazoa > Nematoda > Chromadorea > Rhabditida > Aphelenchoididae > Aphelenchoides > Aphelenchoides besseyi. The sequence goes on from JAMPIQ010000003.1 coordinate 1,807,693, forward strand.
TTCAATTGAGCCAAATCGTTTCGAACGGAAATTGGAAGACGATCTAGAAACTAGCATGTTTTGATTTCGACAGTCACTCACTCAGAAGATACTCGGGAACGAAGGAAACGAGTTTGTCGTCGTGGATCTCGCTGTTGATGCTCTTGCCATGACACAAACCAAAAGTCAAGGTTGAGAAGAAGAAGAGAGGAGTTGAAAGCATTGTTGATGAACAGAAAGGTTGTTGTTGAATATCGGCTTCAGCTCGTCCTTTTATAGTCGAAAGTTAAGGTGTTTGCTCAGTTGAGGACCAAAAAAACAGGAGCGAAGATCTCGCTAATCGAATAACATATTTCTGCAATTCCATTGGCTGTTCAAATGTTATTGTAAATATTTTCGATCACAACGACCAGTTCGGAGATTATTGCTCTGCTGAAGAAGCAGAGCGTTCCAAAATTTCCAATTCAACCATTCAGTTGAATGTGTCTACTAACCTTTTTTGAGGTTATTGAACCTGAAAAGTCAGTTGATCGAATGGGACTCGTACTATCGGATGCCCTCGAATAGCTATGGGTTGAACGCGTCTTTCGGACTCAATCGCTCTCTTCTCCACTGCGCTCTTTTTGTCGCTATCCGGAGGTCAACAGTCACTGTTGCAGCGAAGAGAGTGACCAACGAGCAGAACAGGTCGCCAAAAAGCGAGTTTCCCATCGGTTTGAGGTCAAGTCCAAAGACTGTTCAAGCCGCCCGGACCTTCTCCCGGTGTCTTATTGACCTTTACTTGAGGTTAGTATTCGGATCAGCCCTTTCGTAGTGGTAGATCATAAATTTTGGATTGTTCTGCTCATTAGAAGTGGAACCAATAAAATGGCTGTGAACACAATTTGATTTTGTTGGTTGATTTCCAGTTTGTAAATCCTTCTGATCACCACCAAATCCACGTTTTTTGAATGTCGACGACCTCGACAACTTCCTTCTAAGCATCCAGTAAACTCAGTTGGTCTCCAGCTCTTATTGACTGGGTATTTCAGCAGGACGTCGTTCGGAAAGCAAATTTGATTCCTCGTTCGAAGTTGGCAAATACGATTTACGATGCTGTGAGAGTTGGTGTGCTAAAATGTCTCATCGTCCAAACTATGACTCCAATTCCAAGATTGTGAGCAGTCGCATTACAGAAGAGGAGTCGATTGTGACAACCAAAAGAAGATGTTCACAAAGAAGTACATGATTCCAATGATGAAGAACAGTCATGAGTGTAGAAGCTTCTGCGAAACAAACCGCAATTTCAAAGTCTGTCGAGTGTCGTTTTTGTTGTTTCTGTGATTTGGGATCATAAATGAGTGGGTTGAAATGATTTCAATCGGATTCTCTCGCATTAGAAACTGAAATGGAAAATTGCATCTTGCGTTAAAACGTTTTCTCAACCTCAAAGTTCCTCGTCATGTCTGTTTCTATCTTCGACTTTCCGTTTTGTTGCCCTTTCGATTTCTCTGTTTATTCGGTGAGATGTTCCCGATTCTATGGCGTACAGTCAAAAACACCGCGTACTCAGAAGTTCAAGTTCGAATACGAAAAGCCACATGGTGAGTTGTGTTTGGTGTTTTGCGTTGAGTTTGTTTTCAGCAACGACAACACTTTTCCGTTACTCGGCGATCTCAACTATTTGGCTCATCAGACCCAGAACCCACTTCGTTTCGTCGAAGTGATGGGCATCTTGTGGAAGCGGTTGAATGAGGACGCAAAGCTGTGGCGACACATCTACAAGTCACTTATTGTTCTGGAACATCTGCTCATTTGCGGTCATTCGAACGTCGTCGAACAGGCTCATGAGAACATTTGCGTTCTTCTGCGTCTTCAAAACTTCCAATTGCACGCCGGAAAAGTCGATCACGGATTGGTGATCCGAGAGCTTGTTGCGCGTGTTCTCGAGCTTTTGAACTCACCAGAAAAGTTGAAAGAACAACGAAAAGAAGCTGCAGAGAAGAAACAACGTCGTGCGTCAACTCCCGCCCCAGTAGCTTCCAATTCTGTTCAGGTCGCTAATCAGTCAAAGAAACGTCAGTTTGGTGATCATTCGATTCACAAACTCTTTTTGTTCAGAACGTCGTTCCGAGCTCTTGGCGTCTGCACCGAAGAACAAAGAAGAAGAAGGTGCTCAGTTGCAACTCGTGATCGCTCTTTCTCATCGAATAGCCGACAAACCCAATCGTTCAACCAATGAGTTCGGAATCGAATCGGCTTTTGAGTTTGCTTCTCAAGAGAAATCGGCGCCTTTTTTCCGCTCGCCAGCGGAGCGCTCGAATTTGAATATTTTTTAAATCGATGCGCTTTTATACTTGTCATCAGAAGGGTAACCCTAATATCGCAAATTACCGAAACTGCAAGAACGATTTCATTTTGATGCTTCTTTTAAATACTAAATGAAATCACGCAAATTGTTTTGGAATAAACTTGCCGTCCACTTTGTTGATCAAAGTTCAATTTTCTCTTATGAAAACATCGGAAAAAGTGGCTAATTGCTATTGACTTATTACAACCGGTCGCATTCACTGTGCAGTTCTAAGGACAAAATTTGAAAGCCATTCGACCTTGTAAATTGTTTTCCTTCGACTTTGTCCTGGACCAATTGCTCGTATTCAAGAAGTAGATTAACATTTAAAAAACAATACTACATCTGCATAAACCGATCCAAAGACGTCGTGCAGACATATTCGCTGGATGATATCCACGATAAGCAAAAGGGTTTCATACGTCTTGAAAAAATTCCTCAAAGAGTTTGAACGAATTCAAAAATTTGTAGATGAAGTTGACGGTTAGTTCAGATTTTGAATTGAAAGTAACTAATTTGATCAAACAAGCGTTCCGATAAAATGGAGATGAAGGAAGCAAGTGTTAATGAGATTGTTTAGGACTGAAAAATGCCCTTTTGGATTTGTGCTTTGTCCACCGACGATTGTTGGCATTGGCGCGTCCTTTGTTCGGCTACCCAGTTTTTCTTTTCATTAGTACTTGCTTCTTTCAAGTTGTGAATAAACCTTTTGTTATTCTAGACGTTGGTTTGCGAGACCGAACAGAAATGGTCAATCCGAATGTGCGCGGCATCAGCGAAGACGGTGTTCGATCTCCAAGCGCACAACCAGAAGCTTCTCCTAAAGAAGCATCCGTACCTGATCTTCAACCAGCATTGCCTGCTGCAAACTTGAAAACTGAAATGGAATTGCCATTAGATAGTATGTTGTTTATGGAGGGTTTGACTAAATGTCCGACTTTAATTTATTACGATTTTGATTTCGTAAGTCTCGAAAATTCTTCTGCTATAAAGAGTTCATTTCAGTTATCAAAACAGTTCGGGTCACTCCCTATTATACATTGGAAACAATACTCGAACTGCAAAATTCTGATGCTTCGACTGAAAACATTGAAGTACGAAGGTGAAGTGGAGCTCGGCGAATCGGTTTGGACGACGTCAATCCCACGTTACGAGTTAGCCAGGAAGGAGAATCGAAACTCATTTGTTGTTTGTTTCGCTAAAACTGATTCGTTAGATTTGCTTCTACGCGCTGGACACAATTTAAATCCGCATGTCACTTTCGTTGAACTTGTTGATGATTTGGTTTCTTCATTGGGCATTCAGTCGTCTCTTTTCATTGCCAGTAAGCATGATCGTGAGTTTTTAATGTTGCAATGTGGAGATTAATCCCAAAGTTTTAGGTGTTTCTGTGCGACATTTGGATCTTAATTCGAAGGGCATTTTCGTGCCATAAGTTGGCTCATGGTAGTAATGTCGTTTATTTGTTAACTGACACTTTTTGTTGAATATTTGTTAATGCATCAATAAACAAGTTAAGAAGAACTGACAGCTTTTTTCGTCAAATATCGACTTTCAAGATTTTGTCCAATTAAAGTTCCAGTAATCGACTATCGTTTGTTTGGCTGCACGTCAGACCGTAGGAGTTCTAGAATAGTGAATATGTGCACGTCACTCATCCGTTTATCGAATTCAACGCATCAGCTGCTCTTATCCTTCCAAAGAATGGGAACTGGGCAAAACTAATAGGATTGATTTTACTCGTTCGCCGTTTTCAGTTCAAGTCGTAGAGCATTAGGCTAGTCACAGCTAGACTTCGTGTTGTAAAAACCATGAAATGAGATACAAACCTAAAGGTTAGTAAACCCAACATATTGCTCGAAGCGACGATATTAATACAAACGCCGAAAAACATGATGTTGTAGAACATTTGTAGAGGACGACGATCCAAGGTTACCGATTACTCCAAAAAATTATAAGGAAAAACAAAATAAACGACAAGATTACTGGCCCTTTAATTGATTCGGGGTCTTGTTGGTACACAATGTAAAACCAAACTCTCATTACTAACCATCTATGCATTGAGCTTACGATATTGGCATCATCATTTTCATTGGACGAATTCATCTTAAACAAAGACAACGCAACCCGATGACAATTGAATGACTTTTAGTTTTTGTAATGAGCAGATACACTCGAAAGTCGGGAAATGTCGTTCGGAGTTGTCACTTGGTTTTGTGGACCGAAAGTTGAATGGAAAACAAAATCGTAAATAAGAGCATGAGGAATTGCCGCATTCGAGCAGCTAGATATCCGGGATCTGCTTGATAGAGTTTACTGATTGAGTCGAACAGACCTCGTTGAGGTTTCGAGAGATTTTTCTTTAAACGGCGTCTCTTAGTTGTTGGATACTCGTGGGTTTCAAATTAGAGGACTTTGACGACTAACCAAAAGACTCTAAACGACAAAAATGATCGAATCAGAAATTTCGTGGTACTGGCAAACAGTCGAAGTTCGTTCGACCATTGAATCACCCGGTTGTGCGATACAAACTGGTGCATTCAATGTTACGGCAGAATCTCACTTAGCGAGTTAATTTCTAGACAGCTCCAGGTTATTCATCAGAATATGTGCTCTGCCATTGAAAGCAGAGCGTTCCAAAATTTCCAATTCAAATCACGACTTCGTCGGATTCGTATACCAACCTTTTTGATAGGTTATAAACCTGAGGAGCTGAATGAAATAAGCGCATAACCTGCACCTTTCAAGTCTTTGAAACCCATGGGTTAGACGCTTTTTTCGAGCGCATTCGAGTCGTCGGTCGCTCTCTTGTTGACGCGCACTCTTTTCGTTGGAGGACGTTGAGGCCGATTGGTTGCGAAGATCGAGTGTTTTATTGGAGGTTAATTTAAGGTCATCTTATTCGAATGTCTAGAAGTAGTCTGTAGGAGAGAGTTAGGTACGATTAGAAATAACAACAATCAATTGGTCAAGGAATGTCATTTGTTTCTGATAACCAACCTTCTTATCAATCACTTCTTATCAGCAATGTTCATTGTGTTTCAGTTTGAAGTTCAGCAGAATGTTTACTTCTGGTGATTGTTGGGACTTGCAAGAACACTTGAACGATTGTGCAACAGAGGAATGACCATCAAATTGACGACCAGTGACATGAAAACCACGTACCAAGTCGAGACTTTAGGTATGTATTCCAAGTAGCTGTGAGTAAAGACTTTGGCTAAAACCACCACTCAGTGAGCTTTCGAAGACATCAGTTCTTTCCCCAATTTCATTGCAAAAAGTTCCATTTGATTGACTCCATCGAAACGACCGATCAAGAACTAAATGATCTTCTTGAGTTCTTACCGTAGACGACTTCTTGGTTAAACTAGAGAGCTGAATATTTAGAGTTTACATAATTTAGAACTTGGATTTCGATTTGCTTTCAGTCACTTTTTTCATATAGAAGTTCTTTGTGAATGGTAGTCTTCGACTTTGTTCTTGGCGGCTGTTGGAAGTCGACGTCTAGACGCTTCAATGGTGGAGCTGTTTCGATGTTGTTTGTCGTTGTTTTGGCGGCCATGTTTGTAGCAGCCGAGTCGGCCAATTGTTTGAACGGAAAGTGAGTTTACAGCTTAAAGAACATGACTTATGACCATACAGAACGTTGAAGGGTCCGTGCAAACAGATGTCTGTCAATGTGAAGAGCAATTCGGATACGATCACAGCGATTATGGAAATCAAAGCAGGATCGGGAGACTTCGAGTGGGTTTATCATCAAACGTTCTTAAATGTTCTTGTTTAGTGGTTCAATAATAATCGGCAATTGCATCATAAAAGGCGGGTTTCTTTCAATGAGGGCTCAAGGTTTTAAACCGGGTATGTCCAAATTACAAATTGCGTTTAGCTGCTAATTTTAAAAGATAATGGTCCTGATCTATACGGTGCGCCAATCAAAATTGAAGCAACACCTACAGCAGTTACGTTTCAATCAGGTTCAAACGCAAAGCACAAAGTTTGCAAAAAATCTCCATTCGCACTCGGAGACGATGGAAAGGCACAAACAACCATTACGCTCAACCTTGATCAAGCAGACGTCGTCGGTTTGAAATTGGTTTGTTTCTGATCCCTTCAGTTCTTGAATTCGAGTTTCCAGGACGATTCACTCACTGTTGTCTTTGAGGACGAAAATACGGAAAAAAAGTTCTCTATATGGGGCATTGTAGTCATTTGGTGAGTACTCAGATCGATGGAAACTAATCGTCGATTTCAGTCTTACTGCTTTATTATTGATTTTGGCCATTATCCTGATTACGCTTGCCGTTGTAATCAGTTGTTGCTGCAAGAAGGACGAAGAATGCGATGCAGACGTTAAATATGATGGCATGAATAATCCGGTCAAGAAGTCAGTCAAGCAAGCGGCCATAGTGGAAAAGCCGAAGGTTCCAGAGAAGATCGTGACAAAAGTGAATCCAAAGACAAAACAACCTGAAATGAAAAAGACTCCCGAGTTCCAAGTACCTGAACGATTCTGTTGGCCATCTGATCGTTTTACAACCGAGTATTGTAAGACGTTGTGTGCGTTTATACCACTGACCCAGTTATCGCTCTATGAAATTGAAACCCGCGCTCTTGCCTTTTTGAAAAAGCATCCGATCGAGAACAAGGAACAATTGAAGCTTATTAAAGAGGAAGAGGAAAATTGCAAACGAATAGCCCTCTGCAAAGTAAGTATTTTTTATCCATTCATTTCTTGTATTTGTAGTATACGGAAAGTGGAAGAACTCGATCACCAGAAATGTGGCATACCGCGATGGTCCTTCGCGTTATTATTGATTGTTGGGAGCGGTTGGAATATTCCAGAGAAGCCGTATCGTACGCCAGAAGAATGGCGGAAATAAGTCGGAGGATGAAGGAAAAAGAAGCGAAGGAAAAGGAAGCCAAGGAAAAGGAAGCAAAGGAAAAGGCAGCGAAGGAAAAGGAAGCGAAGGAAAAGGAAGAGAGGGAAAAGAAGAGGAAGGAAAAAGAAGCAATGGATAAATCGAAAAAGAAAACTTCAGCGAAAGACAATGACAACGCATATCCTAAGGAAGAGACTTGCAAGTAACTGGTGTTTGTTTCTTCATCGGAAATAAACGTACTTCTTCTGACGTTTGCTGAATACGTGGACATATTCTAGAATACGAACATTAGAGGAGACTTGTTCTCTGGTTTAGGTTCATATCCCAGTTCCTCAACTACTCTTCTTTTTACTTGCTGATAAGCTTGTTCATAGCGATAATCATGAGGACAATCACTCCGCTTTCCCTTAACATTCTTCCATTCAAAGGGAATTTGTCAAACATTGAATTCTGGTTCTTATCGGTCAACAAGATGGACTGCAGTTGAAAATGCCAAGTTGAGCAGAGTCTCCGGCTTCCTAAAACATACCGTATATTCCGAAATAAAGGGATATGCTCTTCAATTTGTCGAAGTGTCTGTGAATTAGAGAGTGTCCGGTTATTCCAGACGGACCCTCGATCTCAGCATATACGGTACTTGTTTTGATCTAAACATCCAAGTAAACGCCCAATTCTCTATGTCGTTTTGATCATTAAGTTTTCAAATAGCAGCGAACAAAAAGGTTTATTCGAACTTACTGGTAGATCATTCAAATGACATCAACCACTAGCTATTAAAATTTTTATTTGTTTACGATTAGACACGAAAATTGGATGAGTTGAATTCTTGAGAAAAATGATTCCGAGGAGCTGAAGACGATTGAACGGTGGCCGTTATTGTCGCCTGATTGTAATCGCCAATCCAAGCCAATGGATCTGCCGGTTGAGCTTCCAATTCTGTGGTTGTGTTCGGAACCAGTGAGAAAACGTCGATAAGCGGTTGAGACTCATCGGCTGCCGTCGTCACTTGTTGATCTACGGAAAGACCGAGAACCGCCTGAAAACGAATAGATTAGTGGCTAGAAAAACCAAAAAAAACAAACCGGTGAAGAAGGTGGACACTCGGGAACGAAGAGCTCGTCGTCAAGCGCCGCCGTTCGGTTATTTGAGGGGCGAGAAGATCTTTCCAATTTCGTAGGGGAAGGGAAGAATCGGCGTTTGCTGAGAGGTCCCGTTCGTGCTGCGTTTGAGGATGGCAGCCAATTGGAGAGCGCTGCTTTCGCGTGTGCAGAGATCTTTAGACCTGCCGACCGACTGCGCTCTCCGATCAAAGTGTCGGCGGTTGCAAGTGAAAGGACGACCGAGCGTGAGCTCGGTTCCGAGAAAGCAGTGAAACGAGTGCCGCGCGAAAGACCACGGGTCTTGCAGTGCGATGGTGTTGGTTCTGAGAGACGAGCAATTCGAACTCCCGGTGAGCAGAGGCGACGAATCGAATGCATTCGGTTTGTAAATAAAAATTTATATAACAATAAACAAAACAATTAAAATTAACAAGAAAAATCGCGATACTCGTTAGATATTTTCTTGATCACTGAGGCCGGCGATGCTCTCTTTTGTCGAGCCACGTCCAGATGGTTGGCAACCATTTCCATTAGGTCGGTATTCTGCTTGTCTGGCGTCCAGTCGTGTTTGTGCAGCAAAAATTGGTTGCGCGTGCTGTGTCCTTCGTCTGGGATGAAAGCATAAGTATATTCGTAATTAATGCGTTTCATCAGTTCGTCGATAGGTGGTAGATCCCGTTCGTGGTAGGCGTCGTGATCAGCACGTCGGGTCTTCTGATGTTTCGCGCATAAGAGATGCGCTTCAGGGGATTTTTGCCGTACCAACTGGCAAAAGGCTATCAGCGTTGCGGTTCCATCGCACTGGTTCCACAACCATCCAGTCCTTTCCACAGGATGTTGACAACCTCCAAAACGGTCTTTGAAAAGACAGAGCCGCTGTTGTTTACGATTGTATTTGCTGAAATCAAATCAAAACAGTTAATAAAAAAAGCGCAAAACTTACATGTCGAAGAATGTTTCGAAATCCTTAATCCCGAATTTGGCCATTATCGTAGTCGTTGTTGACAGACGAGATGTCAATAGACAATATCACTAATAACTGACAGTCATTCGAATCACGGCCTCCGACCATTGTTGTCAGTTGATGTCGTAAAATTCGATTAAAACTTCGAGTCATTATGACCACAAGAAAGCTTTGGTAGCCGGTTTGGTGATAACGTAACAGTTGATTGAGCAGCTTGTTTTCATACCGCGAGTCATCTTTGTTAGTTGAATTGTTTCAGTGGCATATTTGCTGTTTTCTGTGAGTTGATTGCTTGTTGTGCACAATTTGATTGCTATGTTGTGTTGGTTTACGTGACCTTCTAACTGCTCAATTCCATCCGTTCAAATCGTTCTCTGAGGGTTGGTTGTTTTGACTAGATAAAGTTGCGTGGCTTTTGATGATTAATGCCGTTAGCGTTGAACAGTGTAAGATCGATCCAAAAGCACATTACATCAGACTGATAACAATTGGGGAAAATTGATCGTTTGATTAGTGCTATACGAATTTGCATAATTTTCACACCGAGCTTTGAAACTTCGTTTTTTCGTCATTTGAGCCAAGTTCCATTGTGCTCAGGTTGCGTTCTTTCGCTTCGATCACGATGCTCCGCTTTTCGATTTGGCTCTTGGTCATCTGTGGATCGATTGGCCAAGCACAGAAGTGTATTGAGGGCCGGTAAGTCGAGAAGAATATGGAGAAAATGATTGGTTGATTTCAGCAACATCACTGGGCACTGTTCGAAATTTCAAGTGACGGTCAAGAGCAGCCGTCCAGAGATCAAGGCGAAGTTGTTCATCGCACCAGGAAAGGGCGAGTTCAAGTAAGTTGGAGAGTTGTTGACTATAAATTTGTTGATATTTCAGCGGAACCATAAAAATTGGAAGTTGCGAGATCAACGGCACGATTACGTCGACTAAACAAATTCAAACACTTACTATTGGTTGGTCTTTGCGATCAAACTTTTCATCATAGCTTTTAGGCAGTAGAGATTCTTTCTCGTCGCCAATTACAATCGTTGCAAATACCACGGGCGTTGCAATGCAAGAAAACACTGAAACTCCCAAGGTAGTGTGCTCGACCGCTCCCTTTACTTTAACTGATGGAAAATTGACGACGATTGTTGGCCTCAAGATCAAAAAGAAGATGGGAGCTTATTTGATTCTGGTCAGATTCCTTTGACTATTTTTATTCTGCGTTTGTATTTCAGGACGATTCGATCGAGTTTGTCAAGACCGATAAACAAAAAGACGATGGTCAAGACGTTGGATTGATTTGCGGGATCGTGGGTGGTGTTGTGCTGTGAGTTCAAGTCTTCTTCTATTCTCAGTTCTTTTCAGCATCTTCATTGCTTTGGTTTTGTTCATTGGCGGTTGCTGCTGTTGGTGCAAGGAGGTTAGTTTTCAATCGTTCATTCATCCAATTCACTTTCAGGACAAAAAGAAAGATGTGAATGACAAGAAGGAGGATTCGAAGATCAAAAAGACTTCGCAAAAGAAATCGGTGACTGGAAAGTCGACTTGTCCGACTCCAGTTCCGATGGCACAACCGAAAGCCTCGATGGAGTGGACTGCAAAGGACGAGACAATGCGCACTGCTGAAGGAACTACCAGCCAATCAAATCTCGATTCAATGTGAGTTTGCATTCGGACATCAGCACCTGAAGACCTTGTTTCTAGTGGTGCGGACAGGGCTGGTTTGATCGTTCAAAACATGAAGAAACGTTCCGATAAAGAACATGAAAGGGCGGTCGGACGAATCCAAGAAGCATCTCAATGTCGAGTGACTGCCAAGGCCGATCCGTTCATCGGAGACTTGAAGGCTGAGACCAAGAAGTTGGAAGAGCAGCTTGCGGCATTGGAAAGTCAAGATGTCAAGAACGAAGCGGCTATTGCGGAAACAAAATCCAAAATTGCGGAGTACAAGCAACGCAAAGCCAAATTAGGCCAAGACACTCTCCGCGGCGCGAACGTTGTTGCTACCGCATCAACTCAAGCATCGGCCTCCACTGCTCGTTCAACTGTCACAGCTGTTCAACCGACTGAGTCGAACACCACTGCCAACAACACCACCAACGATGTGACGAGCAAAGAAGCAACCGAGAGCAAGATCTGAGGCATTTACGAATAAACGTGTAAAACAGAAGTTGTTGTTATCTATTAGAAAGCCTCAATATTTGCTGTCGACATGACTTGTAAGTTGAAATGATTGCACAACTGCGATTCGTTGAAATTTGTCGTGATTGGCGTCTTGGTTATTCGTTTTCAATTTCCGGTTGAACGCTTTTATGAATCTGCCTCGATATTACTGACTATATGAACGTTTTATTCTTGACTATCCATTCAATTTTAGTTCTGAGATGCAAGTACTCTTTCTTCTAATTACAATTGTTGTTATCGCTCAGGCGGCATCGCAGGAGCATCGGTGTCCTAATGGTAATCCAGCGTTTGTCAGTTAGTTTCTCTTCTATCTACATCTCGTGACGAGAATCCGATTTTCAGCTTGTGATTCAAACGACGAGTGTGCATCTTTTGCGTTGTCTTGCACATCAATTGCTGGACAGAATTTGAAGTTTTGTTGTGAGCTCCTTGGCATCATAAAAAGCTGATAGTCGATCTTAGGTGATGAGGACCAAAAGTTGCCAATAACAAAACGTCCTAAATCACGTGGAGGCCGTGGTCGACGGGGACAACGCAACAATCGTGTTTGAAGCTATTCGCTGAAGTAGTTTATTTGTGAATTAATTGATAACTGAACTGATGACCGTAAACTCGTAAATCATTAGTGTAGCTTTAAACATCAGAATCTTTAACGAATTCGACAGCACTTGTATTGGAAGATAACTTTGAACAAATTTAGTGAATCTTTACCGCTCCATTCGTACAATAGACATTCCAAGAGGATACGGTCTTGTAAAGGTGTTTGTGACCGACAATTCAAAGACACACATCATTCATTTCTTTGGCTTCAATTCCGTCAGTATTTCCGTTCAGTCTTCTATGACCCATTCTGAGCAACTCTATCCTTTAAACTAATCTTTCAACTTCATGTCTTTTAGGACTCAGTGATCGATGGCATCATCTAGCTCGTGAAGATTCAAAAGCATTTCAGGATTCTTTCTTTTAACTCATTGAACTGCAAAATAACTGGAGAAATTGAACAACATTGAAAGCTCAACAATGACTCATACATGAGATGATGCTTTCAGCAATTCGATTGAAAAGCGGTCATTCAAGCACTTCTTATCTCTTGGATTAAGTAACACTGCAAACGTGGATTCAAAAGAAATTCAGCGAATTGGTGAAGTTTGTAGTCGATGTCACTGTCTACTGGAACACCTCATCTTCTTTTATTGGCCGACTCCAATAACTAAAACGAAGACGGAACTCAACCGAGCACAAATTAAAAGCTCAAGTGCAAATTCAGAACAACTGTCGTTGCTACCTTACATAATTTCGATCACTGAAGATAATGAATTTCGCTGGAGATCCCGTTTAATTCGACCGATATTCCTACGCGAACGCCACGAACAGAAGTTTCTATCAAACACCATTTGAAATGTTTGATCGTGCCAATGCAATCTTTTTTACTGTCGATTTTGCTAGATATTGTCACTTCCACATCAAGAAGTTCGTTTAGACCGGAACATCTAAATCACTTAATTCTTGCAGCAAGTTAGCTCCGAGTACCAAAAAACTTACGATCTCCGGCTTCGTTGCATTGATACCACTTACTGTCGGTGTAATCATTCCAACTTAGCAACTGCACAACCCAAGAAATAACCACTGGATTTATACTTTCGTGGAAAGCCCTTTGCCGGAAGTTTTGTTGTACTTGATTTCAAGTATGTGCATGCGGTTAAGGACCGAATTACTAATTGCCTCTCAAAGAGATATTTATGCGACAATTAGCTGCATGTATCGCAAAATAGCTGCTACTGTTCGTTTGCACTGACCATTCGTATTGCCGTTGCATCTGTTCGATTGCTGAGACGTGAATGGCCGAAGTTGAACAAGAAAGCCAAGCTACTCAAAAAACGTTCACGAAAGTCCTCATCTTCCGATCCGTGATTCCATTTATTCCAATGACTCTTTCAAATGTTATAGTGACGATACTCACTTTCGTTCGCACATCTTTCGAAGTCAGGCAGCTAACATCTGAGATGATCAAGATACAAGTGTGTTGCCATTTCGTTTCAAGTCTATTCGGAGAAAAGTTGATACAAACATCATAATTTAGTAGGAATCTTAATCTCCAGGCATTCTCCAAATACAAAAAAGGTGTAGCCGTTTCAGTGCGCTGGCTATGTACAATTGAAGAACTTTCGGACATAAAAGTCTGTTCATTACTCGTTACAAGCAATGGCGTACTTCGTCCACAATCCCTATTTCTTTGCAAACGTCACAAACCAGACCTTTGAGTCAACAACGTCAGGTCGTGTATTCATTTGCAACTACGCTGCTTCATCGTTTTTTTGGTTTTATTCTCATTACACTGGTCATCTACATGATTCTATTCAAAAGTCCACCTTCATTGCAGCATTTTCGAAAGATTCTTCTTCTAATTCACTTAATCGATCTTATGGTTTCGATCGCCTTTATTTTAGGAACAACTGTAAGTCGTAAATATTTGATCATAACCAGAGATTTCAGCGTATTCGTTATGTCAACGATATTGGTCTTTATAGCATTTTCGGAATAATGAGATGGACACCATTTGGTGTTCAAATGATTGGCCACATTATTGCCGCAGCATCATATATTTTGCTGTATACGATTCTACCTTTACCTCTGTGGTATCGAGATCATTTACTTCGCTATGGGCCGCCATCTAACTTGACATTCTTTCGATCTATCTTCGTAGTTTTTATGGTTTTAGGTATTAATACAAGCCTTCTTGGGAGCGCGATATGCACCACAGATCGTGAACAAGATTATTCGTCAATGTGGTTTCAAGAAACGCCCATCCCGCCGGTAGTTGTCGTCGATCCTCAGGTTTGTCTATTCAATAAGTACTATAATCACTTGTTCAGCGAAGTTTCATCGCATTTCTGTATATAAATTACAGTCGAATAGTGATTCTTGGCAGTTTCTTCGTGTCTGTTTTAATTGTATGGCGTACTTATCGATTCCTCAAAACTCAAGTACAAGAAAGTGGTCGTCGTTCGAAGTCCATGGACCAATTCACACGTGTAATATTTGCGCAGGTGAGAAAATGGCTGATTGAAGTGACTTTTGGTTTCAGATGTTAATCCCAATACTCAGTCTATTTCTGCCTATGCTCGTCATTATCATTTTGCTTTATGTTGGGATTACTAGTGACATTAGTCAATATTTCATAGTCATGCTGTTAAGTTGGATTCCGTGCTTGGATTCCATTTCCACTCTCGTTTTCATTGTGAGTCTCAAAATAACAACAGAACTTAATATGCATTTCAGGTGCCATATCGACGGGCAATTTACTCCAGAATTAAACGGTTGACTGGTTCATCAGTTTCATCTGTTCCACCAATTGTAGTAACTGCAGTGAACAGTCTTCAATAATGTAAAAGTGATAGTTGAATGAAAATAAACACTATGTAGGAGTTTAACAGCAAAAGTGAGGGCCATTTTTCTCGGGATGAAGAGTGAGCTCGGAAGGTCATGGGACTTTAGTTCTCTTTGCTATTCGACTTGAGCAGCTTTTCTTGATCAGAAACTGTTCAGTTCTTCATTCTGGCTCGTTGACAACTTGCAGATTGAGTTGCTTGTTCCATTGGATTTCTACAATCGTCTCATCTACTGAAATTCGTATCAAAATGACGTTTAAACAGTTTCTTGTAACAAAATTTCCACGAATAATCGGTTTTGATTCCGATGAAGGACCGTTTCTATGGCATAAAAAAAGGTGTTCATTGACGTTGATTCGATTACTCGCTTATCCGAGCAAACCCAAATGACCGCTAAGCATCAAATCATTTTTTCTGAGAATCAAAATTTCAGTCAAAAGCAAAAAAATGAGGAGCGAAAAAAAAGTTGTTAAACTCGATGACTTTTAAAGGGATACTGTTATCATATCAATTGCTTTAACGTATTCAACCATCAAGTAGCAACAATCGATTACTAAAAACGTATCGTTCCGGAGCACAAAGAGCGAAGTTGGGCGACACGCCGATTGCTCGCAGACGGTCGTGTGTGTGCCCTTCAAAAGCGATAGACAAACTATCTCACACAACGGTGAGATGGCCGAGTGGTCTAAGGCGCTGGTTTAAGGCACCAGTCTCTTCGGGGGCGTGGGTTCGAATCCCACTCTCATCAGTAAACTTTTGGTTTTCCACTTTTACGCTTTCAACGGATATTCACATCCTGAATTTTAATTCTTGGCTGGAACCCTCTACCTCTCTCAAAACTAAGTCTGGTGATTTGTTTTTGAGTGCATGAATGCTCACTCAACCAACCACTTCATCTCCAATCCTTGCTTTTACCTAATCCTGTAACAAGGAGTCAAATTCGTGCTTTTACAGCACTTAAGATGTTAATTGGGTTGAAAAATGAATTTGTGTTGGTTGTGCCATCAATTTTATCGAAAGGTACACTTAATTGTAGCAATTGAACGCTTACAATATTTGACGTGCTTATGTTTGGTGCTCAACAGAACATTACCCTCAACGCTCATTTTGTGTGAAACAACAAACAGATGAGTTGGAATTTCTAAAATTCACAACCAATTCCTCGGAATTCTTTGCGTCAACTAAGCGAAATGTGAAGACCATCGATTATACTTTTCAATTCAAACCATCACACTCAACCGGTAAATGTTCGATTAAGTTGTGGTTGACAAGTGAGTTAATTGCGATAATTGTTTCTTGTCATTCCAATAGAATAAATCATAACCTTCAAATTCATTTTTAAATACTAAATCTAAGTGAACGTGGCAACATCTTCTATTTGATTTCTTCTTCAAATCATCACCTCCAAATGCCCTCTAATCCATTGCACATGAAAGTTGACCGTAGAATCACTTGATAGCTCTGCCTCTATTCACTAGTGCTTAATCGATCGGTTAAGCGGGCGTTAGATCACAAGCCTTGTTGGCTCAGGGGCAGAGCGTCTGTCTAGTAAACAGAAGGTCAACGGTTCGATTCCGTTACAAGGCATTTGTCTTTTTTTTCCACATCTCAAGAATCCACCTTTTCGACGACATCAATTCTCCACTGATCAGCGCAAAATTTCTGAAAAGGACTGTTTTGAACACAACCTTGTATGAACTCGACAAAAAGCTCTCCAATCAAAAGTTCAACTCGACAGTTTATTCTCAAGGAGT
The DNA here is from genome assembly GCA_024699855.1 of Aphelenchoides besseyi. Taxonomy (NCBI): domain Eukaryota; kingdom Metazoa; phylum Nematoda; class Chromadorea; order Rhabditida; family Aphelenchoididae; genus Aphelenchoides; species Aphelenchoides besseyi. Next base: position 1,824,265 of record JAMPIQ010000003.1, read on the forward strand.
TCAAATCACATCTTCGCGTCGGCAACAATCTCGTCCGTACGCCCAACGAAAAGTGTCAGTTGAGTTGAACCGCCGAGTAACGGAATTCGCGGATGAATTCGCTCGTGGCCGTCGTAGAGTTTGTCGTACGATTTGGCAAAGACTGGACGGAATCCCATCTGAATCCTAGTGGCTGCAATTTTCGTGCAATTAACTTACTTGTTTTGCTACATGCTGAGTTGCACGGGCTGTGATTTGTCCGTCTGCCCAAATCAATCCATCTTTGAGTCCTATTTTCAGTTGTTCGTACAACAATTTGCGAACCAAACTGCCGCTAAAACCACAGAGTTGTGATTGAAATTGTGTTCTTGTGCCCAACAAAATCGCCGCGTACTGCCGACCAGTCCAGACGAAGCAATTCGTTCACATCGGTGGGCAGAAAGTTGTTCAAGATCTCAACACAATCGTAGGCGGGACCCACCACTCGACGAGCACGACGTGATGGAATCCAATCGGCCAAACTGTCGATAACTAAAACAAATGAAATGTCATTAACCTTTTTCCTACCTTTTTTGTAATCCGGCAACACACGGGCCGAAACCATACGATCGCGTTGTATCTTCAAACGAGTGGCCGTAGAAGCATTAATCAGCTCTTCGGTTTCACGATCAAAAGCCATCAAAGTGTACTGACCGTTGAGCCCACGATCGACGATTCGCTCAATGAACGGACGAATTTCATTCGCTGATGTTCCTGGAAATCGAATTCAAATACCGCGTAAGCAAACTGATCGGTGGAACAACAAGCTGGTTCACGTTCAGCCGCGATTTTGGACAGAAAATCGACCAAACGTTGTCGATCGGACTCTGTCGCTATTTCAACTCGAACATGACGTCCGATGTGATGGACCTCAAAGTCGCAAACAAACTTCCAGTCGAGCGACGATTGCCGATAGGAAAGATCGACAATCAACACGCGGCAGAAAGAATCGAGAAGTAGACGGACTGATCATGAAAACGAATTGAAGAATGACTGGGAAATGATTTGAGTTTCATTCTTTACCTATTCGCTCTTCTGGACGGTCATACTAACGGGGCTCATGAACAAGATCGACGACTTGACTTCGACGAACACGATTCTTTGCAGACGTTACCTAGTTATTCGACGTTAGGGGAGTTCACAGAAATGAACATAAACGATTTCTATTTAGGCCAAGGAGGTTTCGGTCAAGTATTCGCTGGTCAAAAAACATGCGGGAAAGAGCAGCACATGGTGGCCATCAAAATGGAAAAACAATTCCGCAAACGCAAAGACTCCGATCCCCGTCGCATGGTCATCGAACAAAAGGTGCTGATTTTACTGAGAGGAAAAGTAAAGTTTGAAGTCGCATATATTCATCAGACGGTTTCTTCAGCCTCACATTCCACTGATTTATGCTTCTGGAAAAACTGAACAGAAACGTCCGTACATTGTGATGTTACTGCTGGGTCCCTCGCTCTGGGATGTGCAACTCGAACAATCCAACAAGCGTTTCAGTTTGCGCACCATAATTCGCGTGTCCCAACAAATTCTCTGCGGTTTGCAGTACTTGCACGAAGTAGGATACATTCGCAAGTTCTTTTTCTTGACTACCACTGAATTCGAGTTTCAGATCGTGATCTGAAATCTGCTAACACGTGTGTGGGCAGAAAAGATCCACAGAATGTGTACATCATTGATTTTGGTTTGTTTTCTTCCCACTACCCAGCAGACTTAATATCCCAGGAATGTGCCGTCGATTCGTGTTGTCCAACGGTCAGCAACGTCCACCTCGAAAGCAAACAGTAATACGTTGCACCTACCGGTATGCATCGATACGAATGCACGAGAGAAAGGAAAGTGGACCGGCAGATGACATTGAAAGTTGGCTCTACGCTATGGTCGAAATGCACAAAGGAAAACTGCCGTGGAAATCACTCGATGATTGCGATCAAATTTACAAGATGAAAAAAGAAACTAAGATAACCGACTTGACTGCTGGTATGCCCGATCCTTTTCTTAAAAGCTGGTACTACGTAAGCCAATTAAAATGGGACAACACTCCCGATTACGATCACATCCACTCACTTTGGCGCTCGTGTTTAAAGTCGCTTGATGACTACAACAAGAAGCTTGATTGGGAACTAACAGACGGGTATGTTTCCATTGAATGATGGATAATAAGCTTTCTAGTGTCACAGACAAGAAAGCAAATGTCGTACCGATCAAAAACTAACCGCAATTACCCGGCTAATCAATCTAACCAATGAATTGCTGACATTTATTCATTTGTGTTTATTGAGATTATGTTGTAGGAACTAACAAGCAAATAAAATAGAAAAGGAGAGTTCTTGTTAAGACAATAAGAGAGTGCTAGTCGTCACAACCTCTTTGAGTTTGCTGTCGACGACTTCAACAAAGGGATTATCGATTTCCAAACGTCAATGGCTTTTGATCTCAAATCACTGAAATCAAATCAATCTCATTAGTGGTCTTAAACACACCCTAACAATTTCTGATGTTTTTTCTTTGTTGGTTAAACAATTTAGTGCGAAGACGCCAAAACAAATCAGATGGTCGACAACGGAAAAAAAGCGACTGAACGAGACTCAAATCCAATCAACAAAATAAAGGACTTTAACTGATTTTTTGCACATTTTAGTTAATAGTCCGTATGCAAATATCTTAGAAGCAATTCAGTCAGTTCTTCGAGGCATCAAAGTCATTGTTCGAACATTCATTGTAGTGGTTCGGTTTTTCCCATGAATCTCGTCAACATACTCAGTGTTTTGCTTATAATAACAGTGGGAAATGTTAGCGCAAAGATGAGTGATTATGCGTGTATTAAAAACGGCAGTAGAGATACATACAACGATATGTAAGTATTTCCAAATTACGTTCCCCAACTAATTGGATTGTTCGGAACTTTTTGGCAATGCAAAACCGCCGAACTGACTGTGGAGTGGACGAAACCCTACTCGCTGTTAATGGAAGTGTTTGCGAAGGTCAATCAAACTGCTCAGTACGTGGTGATTTGACGGTCAAATAAAACTGTTTCAGATTTAAACTCCAAGTTGAAAATTGTGTTTTGAGCTTCCAATCTCAACCGAGCGGAAACTCGACTTGGAATTGGAAACTCGGTTCAATTCTATTTTCCATTCTTTAACATCTTTGTTTCTAGATTCATACGCAAAAGTGTTTGAAAGTCCATTTACGTTAGAAGTAACCAATAGCAATCAGTTGCTTGAATTGTACAGTCAGGTTAATGTCGGTTGCCGCGGACAGAAAACTCGAACGGATGATGGAGACGGCAAACTGTGGATGATCGTTAAAATCGATACCTCAGAAACAGTCGGCGAGGTTAATATGAAGTTAAGCGTAAGTTCTCGTTCTAATCCTTTAATATACACAAAAATTAAGGCGAGAGAACTTGCTGAATCTCCGCATTCAAAGCCAGCAATCGAAGAAGAAGAATCCGGTAACTAATTAGTTTACTTTTTGACTCAACATCGTTTTTAGGATCAGGAATTCGCAGGATGTCTGTTTATTGGCTATTCGTTATTCTTGTCATAACTCTAATTGTGTTTTAGTTGTTCTCCTCAAACAATAAACTCGTATGCAACTTAACATCATAATTCTAATCGCAAATGTTTAGTTCGAATTAAATTGTTCAAATGACAAAGTCGTTCGTGTGCATGTGGTCAAAAGTGATGGAACGAATGTGATAGATCTCGAATATCAGCACAGATGCTACAGAAGTTTATTCGGCAGAATTCGGATGCAGTTTACAAACTAATTCAACTTTTTGTTTGTAATGGTGATAAGTAGTTTCCACGCTTTGTACTTTTGAAGACAAATAAAGCCAATAAACAATGTGCAAATTTATTTGAAGAGCAGTTATATACAATTTTACATCAACATTTGTACTCATTCACATGTTCATCCACTACTTGAGCTAGCCTTGTAAGCGGACCATTGTTGTTCAACAGTTTGACCGGTGATCTGCTTCCAAGTGTCGTTGTTGGCGTAGTTGCCGCTGCGGAGAATCGAATCGAACTGTTTGACGGCTCCGGAACGTTGCTTCTCGACCCAAACCAAGAAGGCGGCAGTCACTACGTATCCCTTGTCGTAGTTGTCGGAGCTTGTTGGCGGCGTCAATTTCCATCCAACATCCGCATTTGCAATTCCAAACTTGTTTCGAGCAAAATCGGCGATTCCCTCGGTCATCCATCCGGGAGCATTCGAACCGTAGGCTTGGACGATATGCATTCCTTCGTGAGTCATGACATCAACGTCTTTTGGTTTGTTCTTGAAATAATTAGCTGAAATATTGATGGCACCATTAGCGGCAAATGCAACTCCATTGTAATCGGGATCGATGTTCAATCCAACGCGTTTGAGAGCATTCGAATTGTACTCCTGAACAAGTTTCGGATAGACGGTGAAGAACGTCGTGATCAATCGGTCGACGGTGTCTTTTGGCAGACCAGAAACCTTGTCATAGACAACCAACTGATAGTCGCCGGACTGATAGACGATGGTAGTTGGTTTCGGAATGGCTTTGTAGATGGCCCATTGCTCTTCAACAGTCTTGCCGGTGATTTGTTTCCACGTGTTGTTGGTGTCGTATTTGCCACTACGAAGAACAGAATCGAACTTTTGAACGGAGCCGGGATATTTTTTCTCCAACCAATCCAAGAAACCGCCAGTGACCAGGTAAGAACTGTCGTAGTTTTGGTTGCCTTGTGGATATTGAAGCGACCAACCGGCATCTGCATTTGCAAGTCCAAATTTGTTACGAGAAAATGCGGCGATTCCTTGGACAAACCAGTTGGGAGTGTTTCCTTTGTATGCTTGGACAACATAAGTGAGAACAAAAGTGAGAAGATCAACGTCTTTGGGATTGTTCTTGATGTAGTTGGCATCAAGAGTTATTCCACCGTTACTGGTGCTTGTTCCTGCTGCAGGATCCAATACGAGAGTTACACGTTTTGGAGCATTCGTGTTGAAGAATTGAAGCATTTTGGGATAAGCGGTAAAATAGACGTTGATCAAACGGTCTTGAAGAGCCTTTGGAACTCCGGAGTTTTTGTCCGTATAGAGTAACTGATAGTCGCCGGATTGATAGACTAGTTGAGAGCTGCCCAAGTGGATGATTGCCGAGAATAGAAGGAATACAAGTGAGTTATTCATCTTCAAACCGATTGGAATGAAAATTGATGGTTTAATCGTAGATCGGATACTCTTAAATACCGAAAGTTTGAGTATTAGACGGAAGTTTCAACCTTCGGATTTGTGTGTTTAGTGAGTTCAGTCCCAAAAACGACTGTTTTTTGGTCAAACCGAACGCTTGTCATTCTAATCCTTGCGGTTCCTTGTTTAAGCACCTGCGTTCATTCCAATAATCTTGTCTACCAATTATGTTAAGCCAAAGAGAATACTTGGAATTGGGAAGTTCTCATGTGTTAATTTCAATTTCAATATTTTGAAATAAGTTATTGGACGTTTAATCTTTTAACACGTTGAGCTGCAATGAACATAGTCAACTTTTATATTCTTACTGTAATTTCAAACAAACACATCGATATAATAACTGATCGTTTTTTAACTTTATTTCATCTAGATGGCTTTTTTTGGTATTGTTTAAGATCTTGCATATACAGTTTCTCATCGGGTACTCGAGCGGATTCGTATCGCAAACGAAAGCTTGCAGGTTTTCGGGTACATTTCTTGATCTATGTTTCAATTTTGAACGTTAGCTTGTGGTAAACCAAAAACGAGTAACTTTTTATAACCGCTGAACAATACAAACGCTTCTTGATCAAAAGCAGCAATTGATCGCACAGTACTTTGTTCCCCATGGCGTTTTTCCGATTCCTCGCGGTAAAACACTTGACTTCAAATACGTTTATTTTGCCGCCGTCCAACTCATTCGATAGTTTTCGCTCGTTTCTGTTCGTTTGCTTTTCTGATGTGTCGTGTCATCTTACAAACAAGCAAGTGACGGCAAAATGTAGTTCTCGCAGTTGTCTCGTGGAGTCGCAGTACAACGGTTGCAATAAGTCTTTTTGTTTCTGTTCGGTCGCGCAGTGGACGCAGTGAACAATCTTAGTGGGAGAAATACTTTTATTGGTGGAATAAACAACAAAAAACACAGAACCTAATAATGGGACGGGAGAGCGGCCGGGCCTTTTAACAAAACCCCGAGCCCACTAACAACAGAAATGCCAAGCGGCAGGAACAGTCGGCTTGAGACTATGAGGTCCGAACAGTTTCAGAAGTCGACAATACGAACAGCTATCTTTCAAATGACCCACCGACGATCACACGTAAGCGATCTCGATCAGAATTCTACATTAGAACAATTGTACACACGCATTGAGGCAAGTAAGTGTATTTATTTTTGTCTTAACTCAAATTTAGAACTTACAGCAAAGACTCAGAACAACTCAACGTGCGATGGAACGCCGCGTACTTGGCATCAGACTCCGCGACAAAATCCGAAGCGAAAACGTCCGAGCACAAACGCAATTCAAAGATGCGGTGGAAGACGCTCTTCAAAGAAAACTCAGATGGGCCGGACATGTGGCACGACGGAATGACAATCGATAGACGACCAAAACCACTTTTTGGCGACCATTTGATTGCAAACGTCCACTTGGAAGACCTGCTGATAGATGGCGAAAAGACTTGGAGCGCACGATGGGAACGTCATGGCCACAAATCGCCCAAGACCGGAGCGAATGGAAACAGAGGTCGAAGTATTCGCATCAACTTATCATTTAATCCAACCTGCCTCTTATTTCACATTGTATTGATAGTTGATTGAAACGAATAAACTTGTAACTTGTAGCAAAGACTCGATCAAGCTGATTTTGCACGCATGCATTTCGAGAAGAAGTATCGGAGCAAGAAAGAAAATTGAGTTGCTCAAAGAACTTCAAACAAAAAATGATGCAATCCATTTGATTCAACAGCAAGATAACTTGATTGAATGCTTGAAAATGGTAAGCATCTTTAGTTCATTGTCTAGTAACTTTTTAATTTTTAGAAATTGCAAAGAACTCAAACTTCTAGGTATTCATTGCAATCGACGGCTTGTCCATCGCCCAATTCAACTTTAAATTACCAGCCACCACCTCCGCTATTCGATTTACCATCACGTGGGTTTCCTTCCGCAGTTACAGTAGCGAGCAAAAATCTGGACACTTTTTTATGTTCAGTTAGAAGCGCATTTAGTTGCGCTGTTGTTTGCGCATTTAAAAAAAGTTGTTTAAAGAAATGTAGAGCATTGTCTTAGCTTCAATTTGACACCAAATATGCATTATTCTGAACGTTCTCTATAGAAATTGGTTTTGACAACAGCAAATCGGTTGAAAAATCTCGAGCAAAAATCTGGACACTTTTACAGACATATGAAACAAACAGAAGAAAAGTCGGTTTATTTGGCTGATTTTAATAAGTTGAGATCAATATTTTGTCGCGGATCCTTTTTGCTTGATTACGGCTGCGCACCGGCGGGGCATTGACTCGATCAATTTGGAAAAATATAAAGTGGGGATTTGAGACCATTGATACGAAAGTTCAGCGAAAAGTTCTTCCCGTTTTTTGAACTTTTTACCACGGAGACCTTCTTGGAGTTTTGACCAAAGATTCTCAATAGGGTTGAGGTCCGGAGACTGAGCCGGCCACGGTAAAACTTTCACTTTCTTTGACCCGAGAAATTTTTTGACCGATTTGGCGGTATGTTTGGGATCATTGTCGTGTTGAAAAACCCATCCCGGAGTCCCTTTTTGTTGTGCCCAAGGTAACATGATAGTTTCCAAGATATTCTTGTACTTGAATTGATCCATGATACCGTCAATTTGAAACAACGGACCCAACCCTTCCAGACTAAAACAGCCCCAGACCATGACATTACCACCGCCGTGTTTTACCGTACCAATAGTGTACTTCGGATCAAATCGAGTGTTGGACGGACGACGGATGTAACGAATACCATCAGAATTGCACAGATTGAACTTTGATTCGTCGCTCCAAATAACTTTCTTCCAGTCGTCGATCGTCCATTGCGCATGCTCTCGGGCAAAAGCCAGTCGTTTCTTCTTGTTGATTTCAGAGATGAACGGTTTCTTGGCAGCGATTTGACCATGTAATCCAACTTCTGATAAGCGTCTTCGAACTGTGTGAACTTGAATTTGTGAGACGCCGGCTTCTGTGGCGAATTCGGATGCCGATAATTTCGGGTCTTTTTTGAAACACGCACAAGTTTACAGTCGGTTCTAAACGCACTGAACAATAGTAGAAGTTTAAAACTAATCCCGAAGATGTCTTACGTGGTCGTCCACGTTTTTCATCATTCACCGGCTTCTTGGCACGTACGTCAACTTTCCGGACGGCACTTTTGCCCATTGATACGCGATTTCCAATTTCTTCGAATGTCAGCTCGTCAACATCTCGCAATTTTAGAATCAACTGCTCGATTTGTAGACTAGTTTTAACTCTTGGAGTCATTGCAGTAAATGAATAACAAAAACAATGAAAAACAATGGGGAAACCGAAAGAAATTTCTTATAAGAAAAAAAGTGTCCAGATTTTTGCTCGCTACTGTAACATTAATTTCTAAAGTTTTAGCGTTTCTGAAAAAGACAGATTAGACGAATACAAAATACCGGAAGTATACCTAATCTTGCATGAGCAATAAGAATGGAGTTCCATTGAAGATTTTTATTCCTTGATTTTGTTAACAATTGTATACCATTAGAATTGTTGTAAAATATTTAGTTTTGTTTATTGGAAAATAAAGTTCGTCTTGTTAAGAACATTAGGATATAATAAAAGACAATCTCAATTAGCTAACTATCACTTGTTCTCCTCTTTGGGAAGTATCTCGACGATCATTTCGAAACCTCAAGTTTACAGCAATTGAGTGCTCAGGTGATTTTAGTTCGTTAAAACATTAACATCATTGCTCAATTTTGTTCATGAATCTTACAGTTTTTTGATTATCAACATTAATGGAGTGTTAGTTCTGAGCTTTGAACAAAAGAACGTTTATTGTTTTAACAATTCACCTGAGGTGAACTTTCAGTCTTGTAGTTTAACTGAGTCGTTGTAATTATTCGTCAAGGATCAAACACAGACAACATGTGGGCTTAATTAAAAGTCCACATCTGATCACAAGAACGATTTGTTTGCACAGAAAGCGTCTTTTTTGTTGACGACACGAAAATCGATGCTCGAAATTCTCCGCTTCAACGATCGAATTTCTCTCCGGTTTGCTTAAATTTTCCGTTTATTTTATTGTTGGAAATGATCTGATTCGATCGCTATGTCTTCGGTTGTTTCATCCGCTAACTATGCGTTCACGAAGAAATTACGGGTAAGTCGAGAATCTCATTTTAACTTCTTCGTTCCAACTTCTAGGCAGCCATCAAAGCCAAAATCGAGGAGATGGGCGTCGATGCCGATGACGAGCTTCCCGACTACGTGATGGTGTTGGCGGCCAATAGAAAGGAAAAACCACAAATGAAATCTGATCTGCAGCTTTTTCTCGGAAAATTCACGAGTCCATTTGTCGATTGGTACGGAGAAGTTTATGTCGATGATCGAATTTTGATCTTTAGGTTGTTTCAAGCATTCGATCGAATTCAGAAGAGCGGAACTGAGACTTCGGAACGCAAACCCGATCCATCGCCACCACCACCGAAAAAAGAAAAGAAACGGAAAGAGGATGACTCGTGAGTTTGAATCCAGTGACTGACGTATTTCTATTGTTTTAGTTCGAAAGATTCGAAGAAGTCGAAAAAAAAGCCGAAGATTGAGGCTCCAACAAATGCCGATTTGAAGCGACCGGCCAACTTGAATTCACGCTGTGGTCCGCTACAAAATGCTGTGGTTTCGATTCTAAAGACCAATCCACCAATCGAGTAAGCAGCCTTTTTTTACATCTTTGCATTTTTCTGGTTCTCTAGGAAAGCTCGGGAGTCGGAGAAGAAACACTCAAAAGACGATCGTCATTCGTCGAAAAGGAAAACAGAAACCGAAAGAGTCGAAGTTAAAAGGGAATCTAGACGGCGAATCGAATACGAAAACAATCACAGAAAGTCACCCGAAGCTCGGAAACGACGAGTTGATGAGCGAGAAGAGAAAGTGGTAGTCAAAGAAAGGAAACGGGATCACAGATTGAAACACGAACGTCAAGTCGACTCACCTTTGGAAGTCGGGGACTCACCACCGCGTTTTCAAGCTGTGAAGAAAAACGATAGAAAGGTAAGTTACAACAATAAAAAATTGTTGATGAGCTTCTTTAGGACACGAAACGAGAATCTCCCGTCCCTTCTTTCCGTTCCGTTCTTCGAACTCGATCTCCATCAGTTGAGATCAAACGAGTTGAGAAACGGAAAAAAGGTTTTTTATTCTTTCTAGTTTTGCTGATTCAAATGTTCAGATCGGACCCCCGAAATTATCAAACTGAGTCCCGATCCACCGCAAAAGACTGTCGAAGAAAAAGAAGACAAAAACTCCACGACTTTCATTATTCGCGTTGGAAACAAAGAAATTCGTCGAACTGTCGCGAACGATCCTCCCGATCCTCATGGCGCCAACGACAAGAACAATGCAAATTTTGTCGAAAAGAAACGAAAACGTCGAGCTGATGATCCCGGTAACTTTGCTGCTCACGAATTAAACAATTTTCTTTTGTTTTAGGTCGAACTGCTGCTCGTTTGCTTAGCAATCAACTGAAGGCAACGGTTGTTGAAAGGCCACGAATTACCGCTCCAGCGGCAAGCAGCGAGCCAGTGGTTAAGAAGCCAAAGGTGGTGGAACAATCTGTAGTTAAACAACAAATTACTTCGGGAGTTGAAGCAGAAATAAAAACTGAATCGGTTAGTTTTCCTTTTTTTTACAGTTAGATATTCGAGTTGTTCAGCTGTTGAAACCGTTGGCCGCAAATTGGAATGGACGAATCACGATTGAAGACGAGAGCAGCGACGAAGGTAAAGAGATAGATCATTTCTTTTGATTGTTTGAATTCAGATGAACAGCAAATTGACAAAGTGATTGCGGCACTTGATCGTGATCAATTGACTAGTCAAATTCTTCCGACCGCAATGCTTACACGTCCAACTTACTATCCAGTTGGCGTTCAACAACAAGTCTTGAGTGTAAGTTTCCTCATTTCGATTCATTTCTATTTTGGTGTTTGCAGCAATCATCGAGTGTGTCTTATGTCGCTCTCCCGACCGTTCAACAACCTCAACGCTCAAATGAACGATGTCGATTTTGGCCGAACTGTGATCGGGGTGAAGCCTGTGTTTTCCATCATCCAACAAAACCATGCGCCACATTTCCGAATTGTGTTTTTGGCGACAAATGTCTGTACATTCATCCGATTTGCAAGTTCAATACTCGTTGTACGCGTGCGAATTGTCCGTTCACTCATGATCTGAAGGGAACAGCAACGTAAGTTGTGTCTCCGAGTTTTTATTCTTTTTCCAGTCAATTACTCCAAGCAATTCAACCGGCAGTTCCATCAAAGACGTCGATTCCGTGCAGATACCAAGGAAAATGCACAGATCCAAATTGCGCATTCTTCCACCCACCCGTGAGTTTTCGTCTTTTGATTTAAAATCAGAAATGGGGTTTAGGATTGTCGTTATGGTATGTCTTGTACCAATCCTCGATGCACGTTCTCTCATAAACGTCCCGATTTGAAGAAGTTCCAGTGGACTGCCACATCGACGAGCTCATAACTTTTCTTTTGTTTTACCGGTATAAACGTTGTCATTAATAAACTTTAACCTTTTTTGTATTGTTTTGATCGGTTTAGTGCAATGCTGACATTCGGTTCATTGGAATGTCTTTAAGAACATCTTCCTTTCGTAGCTCATCGCTCTTCCACTTACCGTATTGAAAGCTCAAGCGATTATCTCTTTGAAAAAATTGCACAAGGTAAGCGAAAGGTCGGGAATAAGCCACAGTTTTATTTTCAGGAATGTGGTTGTGAGTTCTGTTCGAAGTCAAAATCGGTCGAAGTGACGAAACAGAAAAAGAAGTGGATTTTCTTTTAAGCTTACGAGTTGAGATAAAGATTTGGGTTTCCAAATGAGTTTATTTGGAATATTTAAGCAAGAGCATTGGATGAAGCCATTGCTTTCCAGTTTGGAGAAATATCGGGAGTTTTCGTTGCACTGCGATTTCCTTCTAATGGCTTGTTTTTTTGTTCGTTAGATCTTTGTGTCGGTGGACTGACCGACGGCTTGTGATTCGGAACCAAAAAGTAATTCGATGGCTGAAGTTTGGCCTCCGCTTCTTTCGCTGCCATTAGCTTTTCTTCTGTTTGGATCTGAGAAACAACCATAAGGTTTGAGTTGAAGTGAAAACTTACGCTTCTTTCCGGTCGCTCTTTGTTTCTGATCTTTGTACAAAAGATTGTGATTGACAGCCCGATGGTCACAATCGTCAAAACTCCTTTTCCTCTGAAGTCTCTTTTTCAATTGAAATCCTCCCGAGCACTTACAACCCAATCAGCAGCCACAGAAGTGGTAGTCCCGTAACACCGCAAGTTCCGTCGTTCTCTCCATGGACATCAATCGAATGATAACCGCTAAATGAACAAGTTTTTGAGTACTAGCAATAGCCAACTCACATGACTTCAGTGATCAAAAGAGGAACAAGAATAAGCAGCATCGCAAGTGCGTGCGAACAAACCGAAATGACTGATTCGAATCAACAGCCAACAAAAATGCAATTACTTTTCCAAATGCAAAGTTTCCAATTTGTGATATTGCTACTTAGATGTGTGTAAAATGAATATTAAATTGAGATTTCATTCTTCTGAAGTTTAACTTTACTTTTAAACCCAAAAAAAAGATTTTTGACTGTTGAATTAATGTTTTAGTAACTAGCTTTTTACTATTAATATACTCTTTAATAAGCTCGGATCTTTATTGTACTATGCATATAATACGGAAATCTTAGAGTTATTGCTTAGAATTAGGAAGACGAAAATGTTTCTTGAGAGGTGCCCAATCGCGATTGTACTTCTGATCAACATGGTTTTCGCGGGCCCAATCAGTCACAACCATACTGAAGGAGCTCTCAAACATGAATGCCTAAACTCAATTTCGCTGCTTGTAATTGATTCTCACTAACCATCGTTCCATCTGCTACTCGTTGTGGTTTCAGTTCTTCGGTCGACGCTCGTTCGAAACAAACTGCATCAGGACCATGAGGTGTCATTATTGAGTGCAACGAGCCACCGCCCGGTTGGAAGGCACCTGCTTTAGCTTCGTAATTTCCAACAATCAATCCCATGTACTCGCTCATACAGTTGCGATGATAATACGGTGGTCGGAACGTGCGTTCTGCTACACCCCAACGTGGTGGAAATATCACGAAGTCGGCAATCGCAACGCCAACTCGTGGTGATGGAGCGGTCAAGACGGTGAAAATGGAGGGATCGCAATGGTCGACAGAAACCGTGTTGATAGTCATGAATTTGCGTAAATCGTATTTGAATGGAACGTAGTTGCCGTGCCATGCAACAACATCAAAAGCCGAATGATCCTGTTGAGCAACGAAGTAATGTCCTTGATACTTCGAAATGACATCGAATCGACAGTCTCGATCTTCGAACCACGCAGTTGGCGTTTTGAAATGCCGAGGATTAGCCAATCCATTTGCTCCGATTGGTCCCAGATCCGGCAGTTGAAAATGAGTGCCGAAGACCTCGAGTATGTAACCACGAGCTTCGTTCTCGACATCAACGGCAAATCGAATGCCTTGAGGAATCACGCAAATTTCCAGTGGGTCAACACGCATTCTACCAAATTCGGTAGTTATGTTCAAAGAACCAAGTTGTGGAACTAAAAAGAATTCCACTTATACAACTCAATGTGCATACCAATCAAGAAATCGCCGTCTGCATTGTAAAAACACTTGTCTTTCATAATTGTGTTGCATCTGAACATGTGTATCGCTATGCCGTTTCGAACTGTCGGATCGCCTGCACCACAAAAAGTTGTCAATCCCTAAGAATTATAATGAAAGCTAATCGTTTTGAAGTACCTGAACAAAATCGACATGTTCCTTTTCATCGAACATTGGAAGTGGAGTCCATCGAAATTGATTTGGAGTTGGTGGAAACGAGTCGAAGCGACTAGCCAACGATTCGGGTGTTTTCGTTTCCACGAAAGGCTCGTGATGAACAGATGGTTGAATTCGATATAACCACGATCTTCTGTTCTCACGTCTCGGAACGGTAAACGCAGTTCCGGAAAGCTGTTCGGCATACAATCCGTAAGCACATTGCTGGGGACTGTTTTGATCTTTGGGCAACGCATCTGGACATCGTGGATCTTCGCTGGTGAACTCGTTTCCAAATCCACTCAAATACGACAACTAAAATGTTCGATCAAAGTCAATCAACGAACAAAATACCTTGGAAAAAGCTTCAGCGGACATTCTCGATCAGAAAATAGCGACAAACTGATAACCCGAATTGATAATCAACAGTCGAAACGTGCGCAATAAAAAGGGCGAAGATCATAAGAATGAGCAAACCGATTGGTCTGTCAATGAAACTCGCGATCACGACGTTCGATTTGAGTTGTTTACTATGCGGACATTTCTTTCTTTTACGTGCGTTTCCTAACACTTTTCATTTGATCTTATTCTTATGCTATTAATATATTTGCACAATGTAAGGTTTATGAGAAGCCAGTTAAAAGCGATTGGAAGCATCAGCAATGGTTGCTGAAAATCGACTTCTTTCGCGTTTTCTATCATTATTAATCTGTTGGATTGCTGTCGTGGTTGTTGAGAATGATAGAAGTTGGAACAGCGCGCTGCGTATTCGACCAACAAAAACGATTGTAAGCAGCACATTAGCAATTGGATTAAGTTGCAAAAGTAAGTTGCTAGTCAAATTAACCAGCGGTACCCCAGTGCAATTCGAATTGAATTCACTGACGTAGATAATTGGTAGAACAATAAGACTAATGGAAACTATTGCCTAAATTAAACTGATAATTTGCTATTGAATAGAATCCTACGTATACGATCATCACCCTATTGAACTGCTGATGCAACTTCGTACGCGAACTAAATGAGATTGAACGAATATGTCGGCTGCTTGCAATTCCAAAATAAATGGCTACGAGATAGCCCGAGATCATAACCATCAAAATCGCCTGATTCAAGTATTGATTTCGAGGATCTTGCTGAAATACGTATAAGTCCCGTAAACTGGTTGAACAAACTAAGTTGGTGCCGTAGAGTTTCTGAGGTTGAATATTCGGATAACCAGAATACTGAAGGATTACCGTAGAAGCGAAAACGATATGTTCATCTTTCCATGCTTGATAGTTGATCATAGTTAATGTTCCACAAAGAAACAATAAGAAGATGAGAATTAAAATGAACACAAAAAGTCGAAACCCTCGTGGAGCAGAGCCACTAAAAAAGAGTCGATGAGAACCTGAAAACAGCACTCACTGAACTAACAAATGATGTCGATAGAAGAACTGTATTCCAATGCAAGCCCAATGAAAATCAAACAACATTGCTGCGAGAAACATGGAAAGATCGTATAATCGTGGGTATCCAAAATCGAAACACGAATTTACTATCGCAATAACATATCCGTAACTCGAAGTCGTAAACTGATAAAATCAAAAGTCAATCGTCTTCCTTGTAAACTTACAGGCGCAATCATAAGTTGCACAAGTGACATGCAAACATCCACAGAAAGACCAATCCAAATGACCGGACGCAGATATTTCAGTTCATTATTCTGATGTATAAGAAGATAGGCAAGAAGCAGATTGAGAACGATTGTAATGATGGTTATTGAATACGTTAGAATTCTGTGAACATCCAAAATCCACGTGTTGTTTTGAAATGAAAGACTATTAGACGTGTCGTTGAATTGGATGACGGATCTTCCAGAGCTATCCAATAGAGAACAGTTCATAACAAATTTTATTCTTTTAATTGTTATTCTTCAAGGATAGACTGACCGTTCTTACTTCATTCACGTCGTTTAAGGCGATAAGTCAATATTGTATTTCGTCTCCAATAGTTTGTCAATCGTTGAAATTGTATCATAGAAAGTCTACGAAGTTCCTAGAAGTATCTTAATTCTTAAGATTAAAATTTGAATTCCTATAATTTTAGGGAACTGAAGAATTGTCGTCAAAGACGTTTGAGTTTTGTGCTCATTATACACATCGTAATCGATTAAAAGTGAACAGTGTTTATTGTCTAAACAAAGTCTTGTGTGAAATCTTCTCCAAATGCAACAGGCATCAAATCTGTGTCATTTTTGTTCGTTAGATCATCGAATTTGTTCTTAGAACTTGAAAATTGGAGTTTATCTGGCTATATACTAGAAAACAGAAATTTGTGGTAAACAAGCCATGTACAAATACGCGAAAGAGACATATATACGACATCCAACTCGTAGGTTACTTTAACATTCAATACGGTCAAATGGGTTGTTTTCAAATCGATGCTGACGGCAAGGAAATAGTCGAATTTCAAGACGATGTGGTTGATGATCCGACGAACGTGTTATGTAAGTTGCTGTCAACAGCATGTTTAACTGTCAATTTAGTGTTCCATCAAGTTTACACGTCACTGGTGACTGTTACTGCCATCGTTATGAATCTAGTTGTCGGTTGGATTATTTGGCAAAGTCAAAATAATGTCTGCAAAATGAGACCGATACTTTTGACTCACTGCGTAATCGATGTCATTTGGCAAGTAAGTTAAAAACAAATAAAGATCCTATGACGAATTCTAGACGATGAACTTGATTCTGCATCGCTTTCTTATAGCAGGATATTCGCGCAGCATATATTTCTTTAACAACGGCCTTCATCTGCCGTTGAGTTACAATTACTTTATGATTGCTCGGCTGTTGAGTATATTTACTTTGCTTTCTCACGACTTTGTTCCGGTACAGTTTATCTATCGCTACTATTTGATCAGATTGTAAGTGCAAAGACAGACGTTCACACGTTATCCATCGAGCTTTTAGCGGTGATCGTCCACGAGGTTGGAAACTCATTTGTTTTCTTCTCAGTTGTTCTGGGACTATTTTCATTCACTACTATTTTGCTCTTCACGTTTCCCCAATAGCTCCACAAATGAATTCAAAGTTTCTGAACGACTCGATGGTCATTCTCAATCACTACGGTTATCATTTACAGCCGAACGAGATTTACGGAGGAATGGTAAAGTGTTACATAACACATCTTTTTGATCTAAGTTTGTAGATGCCGAGCAACGTTTTTACGTGGCGAATATACGCTTCACTATCCAGCTACTTGATCATCGTTGCTTGTGCTGTTTTGGTTCGCAGACATCTGCGTGTGAAGATATTCAGTTCGGTCACCAGGCGCTTGAATGCTCAGTTAGATAAAATGCTTGCTGCATTGGTTGGTTACAAGAACGATAGCAATAAGTAGAAAATCTTTTAGGCGCTCATACCAATTTTTGCGAATATCTGGCCGGTGTTCTTAAACGCCTGGATCGGAACGATGTGCGATGTTCCAAAATACCTCAACTTATCAATTGTAATGGTACTCGTCTTTGCTCCTTTGGCCTATCCTTTGCTTTCCCTTTGGTTTATAAAACCATATAGAACGAGTTTTGTAAAGATAATTCGATGCTCATCTAATAGCTGAGGACAGCGTGGTGCAAAGGTAACACGTCTGCACAGAGTTCGGTGGCTCCCAGGTTCAATCCCTGGTCGAGCTGTAATGCGAACTCCGCTGTTCTCGCCCCACCCAGGCGGTACCAATTCTGGAAGCCAATGGGTACCTTGAATTCAAGGGGAAGCACGGGGGCGCTGTTCAGAGCTGGCAACTCGCAACAGCAATGCCCTTACAATATGCCAAGACCCGAACATAATAGGGCGTTCGGAGCCTCTCCATCGCTTGCGATTGAATCAAAAGAGGGGATTTTTCGTGCTTTTCGTGCTTTCTAATAGCTCTCAGAACAACATGAGTTCGAAAAACGTATCTCAAAACCTATGGGTTTCATCTGTGGCGCTTAGAAGTACGCGAATAAGCTAATTCCCTGAGAATTAATCTATAGCCAAAATCTCGTTGTTCTTATTGAAAAATCACTTTAGTAATTTTAATCTTGTTTAACTACAAATTGGACTTTATGAATTCAAGTTTATTAGTTTAATTGTGGAGAAATTACTCGACGTTGATACAAGTAAATAAGATATTAGCTTCATTTTCGTGCATATGACTCTTTAATGCGATTTCTGCATGTTCAAAAAACGAATTGAGTCGACGATATTTGTACATCGAAAGTGATTAATTGTATTGAAATCACAAGTCCAATGGCCTTGAAGAATATCACGTGAATGTTGATGCCAAGTAATTTGCAAGCACGGTTATCGTTCCGATTGTGCACGAAACTAGTCAAATGGATGCGCATATCAGTTTTTCCTTTGTCAATGTACGGAACAACTTTCACTGGAGGACATACGACAAACTCTTTAGGAGTAGTTTAGAGGGTACACGATGAACGGAGCCAGAGAATTAACAAGACTAATAAAAAAATCGCGATCAATGCGGTAGACGGAATATAAATCCGCTCACCTTCATGCAATACGTACCATCGCTCCATCGTGCGCCAAGCATCCGATCCAGCAATTGGAACGCGCAATTCGCACGTTTAGTTTTCGCAGATGTGCGCAAAATTTTCAATTGCCAATTCAAATGTTCTCGAATTGTTACCGTATGTTTGCGAAAAGCAAACTTTTCGGTGTTCTCAGCGAATTTACTCACTTGGAAATCTCTGTTGGAAGCACGAGCGTAGAGATTGCTAGTGAATGGTTCGAAGGCCTTGTTGTTGCCGAGGATTTGAGCAGTTGAAGCGGTTGACATTGGAAAAATGAATAAGCCGTTGCGATGTTCGTGCTTCTTGATCTTCTCTTTCAGTTCTTCATAATTTCACAGATTTAAAAGCCGATCGTTCCACATGTCGTATTGAAGGACTCTTTTTGAAGCTAGCCATCCCCCGTACGTTTCGTAAGGTCCACCTTTTTGACCAATTCATACGAAGCTTCCAATGAATTGCAGTAGATGGTCTCGAAGATTTGCTTGTCCAATTGATGAGCTTCGAAACTAGTGAACAGATAGCGCATCAGGATGAACGCATTGGTCAAATCTTGAACTTCAGTATCAATTGGTCGATGACGACAATGTTGATTACAGGATTCCAAACTTTTATCTTAAGCAAATTTGTAAGATTTTCAATAAAAAAACTTAGTAGTAGCTACAAGTTTTTGCTGATTGAAAAGTTTTATTGTTCAAACAACAGTCAACGAACTGAATGGTTTCAGTTACTTACGAATTCGAAGACAAGACGATTGTTGGAGAATTAACGACGAAAGTTTTTATTTTGACATCACAGAGCGCAACAACACAAAAATGACCGTTCAATCGAGGACAAAGTACACGATACAAAGCAAACCAACCAAACTCATCGACTTGACACTCGCCGAACCTAAACGAACTGTCTAACTGCTAAGAATCCCATTTCTTACCAGCAGCCTTTGGAGTAGTTGTCTCCTCAATGACAGTAATAGCAATCTCTTTGTACTCTTTGATCATGCTCTGTTTTTTTTCCGTGGATTTACAAACGGTTGTGATTGCTTAACTTTTTCATAACTTACGACAACATACAAATAATTATGTTTGGGCTTTTTAAGCACAATTTTCGTAGCAAACCAGCCATTTCCCAAGTCTTTTCGAACTACGTTGTTGCACATGTTTATACCACGTTCACGCTTATTGTTGCTCTTTAACTTCCATCCGCATTGGAAACTTTAAGCTCGAATTTGCTAATTACACCTCCATGGTAAGACGGTTCAATAGCTATAAAAGAATGTAGCCTTCGTGATTGCAAAAGGCGAGATACTAGGAAGTCCCAATTCATCGCCATTTGTCAATTTTTCGTCCACAACCTTCACACTGCAATTGTTGCCAATAAAGTGCTTGCGTCTGAATAAAAAGAATGAATTAACGACTTTGTTCACCACTTACTCTGTATCATCTCGTCGACTGGGACGATATTCTATGAACAGAATCTTGCTGCTATGCCATTGAACGTTCAACTCGACGTCGGATGAATACTGTAAAATCATGCTGAAGAGTTAAAGTAAATTTGATAGTAACTTACAATCCGGCTGGTTGAGGGCCACCAATATCACGAATACATGAATCTTCATTGATTGCGAGAGCACAAGCGATCATTTGAAGAACAAGCAACGTTAAAAGCAAAAGATGAACCATTTTGTCCATCGACTGGGAAAGCAGAACAATCGTCGACAATTCAAAAACCAAGAAACAAACTAAATGAGCAATCTTTTCATTTTGATCCAACGTCAATTTGCATATTTCAGCTTCAATGCAAATTAAATCATAATGTTCTAGAGATGTCTTCTTTCAACAACCTATAAAATGATTGCAATTGCATACATTCTTCTAGCAGTCAGCCTCTGCCCACTCAGTTCTTAAGAGTATTTTGATTGAAGATAATAAGATCAAACTTTTATACTCGAATGACCGTAACTTAGTATTACCAGCAATGAATATCAGAGTCGCTCTGCTATTTCGATTCAGTAAAAGTACCACAAATTATTCTAATCACAATCTGATGTTCAACTTCACGGTTTCAATAAAAAAGTTTATTTAACACAAAGTCGATTACAAAAAAAAGTTTCGATTATATGCCAAATCACAACAATCGCCGCCAACGCACAGCCAAAATCTTCGTTGTTCCAATGGTGCACAAACTCGAGAATCCACTCCGGTTCTCTTACCTTTGTTTATTTATAAATTGAACTTCTTTTTATGAATCCAAGTTTTTTCTTAGCATTGAGCTAACACAAAATAACATGCACATATGGAAAATGAACGGAAAGCAGAAATATCATTGAGTTGAGGATTATGAACAAAAGAAAATGAACCTCGTAGTTTAATATTTGACTTTTGTGGCGTAGAGATCGAAATGAAATGCAAGTGATATAATCGAAATGACTATTCAAGACTCAATTGAAAGGCTTTCTGTTCCAACGGTTTCATCAAAAGTTGCATCCGCTTGACAGGTTCGATGATATGGCTAAACAGTTCGAATAAAGATAAGCTCTAATCCGCAAACCGACCTTTCCATTCATAATCACCGAGTTCTCCAAACGCCATTCATCGGCATCCGCGTCGAAATATTCTCGGAAGTCTTCGCGACAAACTTCACAGATTCGAAGATCTGTTTCACTCGACATCGCGTCCTCACCTTGAACCTTCGTCTCTTCGTCCAATGAGATCTCGGTAGTTGGTTCTTTGGTTGCTGTTTGATTGACCACATCGACATAAGAAAAGTCGACCCATTCCTTTAACTCAAAAGTAAGAAACTGGAATGACTACGAACTCACATCTTCGCTTAAATAGGGTCCACGTTCTTGGACCGGTTGATTGCCGATTTCTCGTTGAACGTGCTCATCGACATGTCGTTTGTATTGAACAGAATCACGATCAAAGATTTGAACCCCACAATCCGGACAAACAGATCGCGGTTCTAACAGAGAGCGAATGACCGATTCGTACCAGCTAAAACAAACTAACTGATAACAACAGAAGAGTACTCACATGTGCAAATCGGAAGGATTGAATGAAGAAAGCGCAGAACCGGGTGCTTCTCGATCGGCTCCACCCAAAATCGCTGCACTCGCAATGATCGGTGGAGTTACTTCTCGATTGATGGGTTTCCTTCCTGTCACTTGAGATGAACGTAACGCGGCACCCAAATTGTCCAGAACTCCCGTACGTTGCAATTTGGCCAACAAATCTCCAAGTTTGTCTAAACCCGAAAATAAGAAGAATGCACAAACTGATAACTAACCTTTCTCTTCTTCCACTCGTTTTGGCGGTGCGATTGGTGGGTTGACGTTCATTCGTGCTGCTTGAAGATGACGGGCCAATTCATAACAAGGATCTTGTTCGATTTTGACTTCTGGCGGCGGTCCACCCAAACGAATTTCGTGGCGTTTACCGTTGATTGTAGCAACAATTGGTGGTCCCGATCCAAACGCTCCACGAAACGGAAAATCTCCCATGTAAAGTTCGCGAGACGGAGCGCCAAAACGAATGTAATGCATTTGACCATCGATTTCGATGGGTTTAGTTTCGTTGAAAGCCAACCGATGAGCAACACCGTCGACGATCACATCTCTCGGATGACCGCTGAAGAAGACTCGATGTGGAACTCCGTTTCGTTCAATGACCGCAATATCGTTGATGAACAGAACCTAAAAAAGAAGTTTAACAAGATCTCTCAATAGTTCGCTTACCTCGTATGCTTTTCCGTCGACAAAAATACGATTGTTGCCCATGGCATTTGGGAGTCGAGGCGCATCGTTTCGAATCTGTGGAAGTGGAGTGCCGTAACGTGGAATTGGAAACGTAGACGGCGGATTGATCACCGGTGGTTGAAAGGGCGGATAAGCCGGGGGAAGTGCTGGCTGTTGGATAGCTGGTTGAGGAGGAACATCAAAAGCGTGAGATCCAAGAGCAGCAGTCGGATGAATAACCGGACCAGGAGAGTTTCGATGTGGAACTAAAAGACCAATTGAATTCAGAAGAATAGCCGTTAACTTACTTGGTCGATTTGCAGTCCACGATACTCCGTCTGTGGAACATTGAGAATCAGTTCGACGACGTTTTTCGGCTGGAGCGGGAGCTCGACGTGGAATTTTTCTTTTGGTTTTCGAATTGTCAATTGTCAACAAAGGTGTCAGTTTAGGAGCATTAGGCGTTTCAACGGTCCCATTCAACAAACGTCCAAGATCCGCTGCTGTAGTCCCGGCTTGAGCTCTTGATGGAGCCGATGGTTTCTTGGTTTTCTTCGGAATTTTGAAAGTTTTCACCAAACTTTTCGATGGGCCGTTGATCGGTAGTTTTCCGTTTTTCACTTCTTTTAGTTTCGTTTTTGGAGCTTCGACTTTAGGTTCACTTGTGTCCATCGGTTCATCTCGGACTCCTGTCGGCTTACGAGGATCAGTTGCACGACGAGGATCAACAACTGGCGGCCTGAATTCTGTTTTCTTGACTGCTGGAGCTGCAGGAGTAGTTTTCTGAAAGATAAAAATAAAAAGGAACGAAAAAGCAAACAAACTTTTTGATTTGGAGGTGAAATCTTCTGGAGCGCTGCACTGATTGTGATTGGAGGTTTCGGAGTTTGAACGGTGGGTTGCGAATCGGAATCCGTTGACTCAGAAGATGAATTGGCTTTTGGTTTGAAGTTCGGATTCACGTAGATCTTTCCGCTATTCGCCAAAACTCCATTGGTTGTTGATGGCAACTTCGACGAAGTGGTTTCTTTTGTTTGGGGAGATGGATCAACTGCTGAAGCCGCTGGACGAGTTGAAGCAGTTGATGTCGTGATTGTGGTTGAAGTCGAAGTATTCGAAGTGGTCACACCGTTCGTTTGTGGAGTTGAAGTGATTGGTGGGACGGTGCGAGAGAAGGAAATTGGCCATTTGACATCAATCTGATGAATCTCCAAGTCCAAAGAGTACAACTGGCCGCGTGGAAAAATATCCGTCCACGTGCTTCGCAGTTTGAACAGCAAAGCACGAGTCTTCTCGTCGCTCTGCAAATTAATAATAAAGGAAATGAAGTTTATTCGGAGAGAAAATGAACAAGAAGGATAAGAGAGCAATTCAATCAGCTTTTCAGTTCTCAATCAAAGAACATGAACTGGTTCCTCAGCATCGGTTTCTTCTAATCAACTCGATTGCTTATTGATTCTATTCAATCAGACACCTCATTTCGTTTCTTATTTTGATTTCCGAGTATACACTCAATTGGACTCTCAATTCTTCTGCCCGACTTCAAACGAATCTTCGGGCCTTCTCACACTTTCGGTTTTTGTTTCTTAACTCAAGCTCATCAAAGTGAAGAACTGCGAATGAAAATGGAGTTATCAAAGATTTTCATTTCTCTTTTAAAAATACTCGTGTTTACCCGTTGAAATACATAGACGAAAATCTCCACCAAACACTCGGCAAAGTGCTCGACGTAATCGCCGGTCTCGCGCAAATTCTTCACAATCGAATCGATCAGGTACAAGCGTGCGAGCTGCTGATTATTCGAAACCTAAAAACAAAAATTAGAATGAAAATTCAAATGGGAAACGAACCTCAAGAATCGACTGTTTGATCACGTTGACGATTCCTTCTGAGTGCTTGGCGTAGTCTTCGGCTAACATTGTCAGAATGTTGATCTTCTGTTTGTTGTTGGAATCCAAAGTCGAAAGCGTTTTCCTGCAAATTCGAAACGTAAAACGAAGAGAAAACAGCGAAACTCACTGGTAGTCGCGACATGCCTTTTCGAGGGCTGTAGTCATCTGAAACGACAAAATGAAGGACCTTGTATACAAAAATCAATCGATAGATCGAAGCGGAGTCCATTAACAAACCGCGTGAATGTGCAGAGGAAACAAACACGAGGAGCGAAAACCGACCGCCGCGTCTCCAACCGAAAAAATTTCCCGAAAGCACCACGACGCCGCTGCGGAGAAACCAAGTGTGCGTCCTTTTCGCTTTTGCGTGCGTCTTTACCTAGCATTGAAATCCGTGGACTGTGATAAGAGGCGGGTAATGAATTCCAGTCACGGAAAACCCCAACAATAAAACGATCGTTCATTTGCATTCGATCAAAACGAGTTCTCTAGTTTTGGAATTGCGTCCATTGGCCTTTTAAGATGTTTACTGTAGACTATGAAGATCAGAAGCACACTCAAATGTTTATTTTGGTTTATACAATCAATTACAAGGAAAGCAATAGTAGCATATATATGCTCAAACCAGCTCAATCGCTCACACCCTCAAATCCCACCAACAAAATTATACATATTTTGCGATTAAGAAGATAAAATGCCTCAAATCATGTGCATTATCTTCACTTCCACCACAAAAATTCTCTCATTCCAACTTGAGATTCTGGCTCAACCCAATCACCGTCGTCCCTCTTATTCCCATGGCCAAAATTTAGTTTACAATAAAATGGTTTAAACTGATGTATTTGAGTTATGAACCTGTAATAATCCAGCTACTATTGTAAATGTTTATTTTTGGTCAGTTTTGATGCTGATGCACTGTATTGACTAATTTTGTCATTGTTTCTGTCCCGTTCCGACTGTGGCATTCTTCACAGTCGGCGTGGATACGTTCTTCTCGACTTTTTCTCTTGTTGTTACTCTGTAATTCTCTCCCATCGTACTATTTTTGTTTGCTGTGTATTGTACTTAATAAACCCGTCTCCTCCGATCCTCGGACAGAACGGTTTGCTTTCGCATAAATTCTGGCGGGAAGCGTTTCTTTTGAAATGTTTTTCGATTTTTGATTTGACAATCAGAGATTGTTTTCGTGATTTGGATTATTCCTTTGACTGTTCTTTTGTTGATTTGCTCATTTTCAGATTGTGATTGAGCGATCAAAATGGCGGCTGCAATTCGAGAATAGTGGGTTGTTTACAGATTTTATCTTATTCAACCACATTTGTTTCAGCGACTACTTGTTCAAAATTCTGTTGATCGGCGATTCGCGTATTGGAAAATCAGCGTTGATGTGGCGTTATTCCGATTGAGTCTTTACTGAACCCTACATTCCAACCGTCGGCCTTAAATTTGTAAGTTTATTTCATGATTTCATCAGAATAATTTCAATTCTTTTCAGAAAGTCCGAACAATAGAGATCGAAGGTAGACGCGTCAGATTGCAAATTTGGGATGCTGCCGATCAGGAAATATTGCGCGATTTGAATTCAGATTACTACCGCGACGCTCATGGAATCATCGCTGTCTACGACATTACCAATGAAGTAAGATTTCCGAACTTATACTGCTACTTTCTCATCATTTTCAGTACTCCTTCAACAATGTGACGCAGTGTTTGCAAGAAATTAGTTTTGACGAATCCCAGGGCATCAGCAAGCTTTTGGTGGGCAACAAGTTGGATCTCTCGAGCAAGGCGCTGTCAACTACAACACTGCCAAGGTAAGTTGAAGTTTCGAATGAGATTCTTTATTACCTTTATTTACTTTTAGTCATTCGCCGACGAGCTTTCAATTCCGTTCATTGAGACATCCGCTCGTGTTGATAATGAAAATGTTGGACATGTCGAACAGGTAAGCAACTTGAGTTTAAGATCTTACCTTATTCTTATTTTAGGTTTTCACCACAACGGCAGCCGAAATCAAAAGACGTGTAGATGCGCAACGAACTGTTGGTCAGCGATGGTCGGCTCTAACCAACGTAAGTTATTTTGAAGAATTATTCAAAAGCGGGGCGTTTGAGAGGCTTTTTGATTTTGTTTATTTTGAAATTGGGTAGATTTAAAAATGCCGTGCGACTTTTCACTTGGATTAGTGATTAAAACATTTAGAAGCAACAACTACTAATTGCAATGATTGTGGCTGCCATCATGCTAATTTGTTGTATTGCCCTTCTACTTATAGTTCATTTTTATCTTGGACCTAAAGATGATGCTACTAGAGAAATTTGTGCTTTAATGACGCCAGCAATTGTGGTTTTTTTTTTATCTTTGCAGAAAGCGTCGTTCTTAAAAGCTCAATCAACAAAAATTCATTCTACTTTTAGCTTATTTTGCAATCAATTCCAATTGTTGTCGTTTGTTTGG
This sequence comes from Aphelenchoides besseyi, assembly GCA_024699855.1. NCBI lineage: Eukaryota > Metazoa > Nematoda > Chromadorea > Rhabditida > Aphelenchoididae > Aphelenchoides > Aphelenchoides besseyi. Next base: position 1,850,989 of record JAMPIQ010000003.1, read on the forward strand.
GCATTCTTGTTGCAATCTTGCTTGTTCCGGGTCTCGATCAATCAGTTTATTCACATACACGCCGAGCTTTATACCTTGTTGTCGGATCTTTTGTCTTCTTGACTGTATGTCTTTTACTGTATATATCACTTGCTCTGTCGTCAACTTGTCTAATTTTGCGAAAATGAATGTCTCCAGGTCTAATTGTTTTATTTTCTGTTCCTCTGGTCTTCGTCTTCTTGTCCACTCTTGCTTTGATTCTCTCTGTCTTCTACACCATTCACCAAATGCATCAGCATCAAAACTGACCAAAAATAAACATTTACAATAGTAGCTGGATTATTACAGGTTCATAACTCAAATACATCAGTTTAAACCATTTTATTGTAAACTAAATTTTGGCCATGGGAATAAGAGGGACGACGGTGATTGGGTTGAGCCAGAATCTCAAGTTGGAATGAGAGAATTTTTGTGGTGGAAGTGAAGATAATGCACATGATTTGAGGCATTTTATCTTCTTAATCGCAAAATATGTATAATTTTGTTGGTGGGATTTGAGGGTGTGAGCGATTGAGCTGGTTTGAGCATATATATGCTGCTGCAATAAAAGCTATTGATTTCAAATTAACCATTTTCTTCTAATGAAAACCGACGGGATGCAAACGCGGCCTTCACAGTTGGAGGTGAGATCAGAAAAGCGGCGAATTGGTTTCTATCGGGCATTCAAATTAAATCGGCGGTTAGACTCCAACGATTTCGGAATTTATTGTTCGTATAAAAGTGAGATTTTGTTGTTTGAAATTTATTTTCATCGACGGCAAGATGCCAAAACAGGAAGAGTTTCTGACGTTTGGTTTGGCGGTGATGTGTGCTTTTGCCGTTGGATTTGCAACTATTGCGGGCATCAACGTGTTCAACGAAATACAACTAACAACCGATGAGTTGAATGCTGAGATATTTGCGTTCAAGGTGAAGTTAAAGTGTTTGTAAACGTAACAACATTGTTCAGGAATCATCAACTGAACTGTGGGACGCGTTGTTGAGTGCAAGTGCGTCATTGGACGCCAAAGCACTTCGTGAACGACGTCAATCGTATGTTTCTGCTGTTTCCAATGGTTACTCTGCCGCCGTTGAAACTCCACCACCGAAAACTCAACCGGAAGCTCCGATTTGCAGTGAGTGATAAGCGAATGAACGCGATTCATCTTTAGATTGTCAATTGGACAAAGAAAACAAGTGTCCGCCGGGACCTCAAGGAGCGAAAGGTTCGTGTTATATAAAGCAACCATTTATAATCTTAGAGTAACTGTTAGGAGAGAAAGGTCAAAATGGTGAAGATGGAACTGACGGCATTCCTGTTTGTTGTTCATAGATAGAACTTTAACACGTAGGTGTTTTTAGGGTGTACCAGGTCTTGACGCCGATGATGTTGAGATCCAACGACAAGACTACGGAATTCAATGTTTCTATTGTCCTGCTGGAGGTAACAAATCTCTTCACTCTTCCTTAATTTCTCATTTTAGAACCGGGACCTCAAGGTTATTTGGTTGAACTTTTCTAATCGCGTAAAAGTTTTTTAGGGCCAGTAGGAGCAAGAGGAATGCAAGGTCGGAATGGACTTGCTGGTATGCCAGGCTTCAGCGGTTAGTTTAATTGATTTTGTCGATCAAAACACGCTTCAGGACGAGATGGTTTTCCCGGTGAAGTTGGTGCTCAGGTTTGATTAAATTTGGTTATTCATATTAATGTCTTCATTCTGAAGGGAGCTCAAGGCGAACGAGGACCTCAAGTCGGAAATCAACAAACTATTATGTATTCAAGTTTATTCTAGGGTGCAACTGGTAATAAAGGACGACCGGGACGAGATGCCAGTAAAAACAAATGTTGCTTTTTGTTTCCAATCTCAATTTTCAGGAGTTAAAGTCGGAATTCCGGGTCCGAAAGGTATGATTGGAGAGTTAGGTCCCGTTGGAGATGCCGGCAAAAATGGAAAAGATGCAGCGGTAATCTAATTGATCAATACAACGATTAAACTTTGGAATTAGAACGGAGAAGACGGAGATCAAGGCGCTCAAGGCGATCGAGGAATTGAAGGAATGAGCGGCAAAGTCGGAACGATTGGTGAGAAAGGAGGTGAGTTTCAAACTGCTCATCTGTTCTACGCATCATATTTCAGATATTGGATCTCCCGGTGTGGATGCAGCCTACTGTCCTTGTCCCAAACGTAGTGGTAATCATTATCCGACAGTCTAACGAACACAACTTCATTGATTGCAATAAACTCATTTATTTAATTTGTCAGATTTCAGTTAAAAAACCAACAATACGGTTTTGCTTTGTCAATTGAAACAAACCAAAATGTTAGTTTTTTATCCAAAATCTCATCAATCTATAGCAATACGATAGTTGGAAGAGCTGAAATGATCATCTTTAACTTTAAATGCCAATAATGTCATGAACTCAAATATCTAAATACGACACTCGAATCAAAAAGCATAAACGACAACATCTCTTTTTGTCAGTGACCAATATCGTAAGTTGTAATTAACCACAATACACGAGACAATTTTCCGAGTGATGTTAATCAGACGGTTTTTCGAGTTTGGTCGACGACTAAAATTTACTTCCGTGGTTGCTACGGACGTAAAGAAGAACAACAATTTTGTGGATGGTACGCAGTTTTGTACTCTCCAGTCAAAACTTCTAATTCAAAACAACCAATGGGCTGTGACGTGCTTAAAGCCCAGGACTTGGAATAGAAATGCAGTAACTAAAATGAGCGTTTGTAGCGGTCATTCAACTCGTGACCTTACAATATTTTTGCAGACATAAAGAATCGACTACGCCTTCAGAGTTTTGTTTGTGCTAAGCACCGTAGTATCGAATCGCTCTATTTCTTCATCTTAGTAATCCAAGACTTTCTTCATGGATTACCTTTTTTAAAGGTAAGAAGCTACTTACCCAATTCGTTTGCGGTTGCCAATTCGTAAGACGTTTGGGATTAGAAGTTTCGTGTGTATATCAAGTTATCCTTCTCGCTAATTGCACACGTATATTTGCGTTAAGCTCAAAATCTTATCGATAATCTTTGACAATCGTTGTGGTAAACGAGACGCTGAAGACTGTCACTTACCGTAGTAATTCAGCGGACCTTATAATTTGGATACCAAAGGAACGAGGAAGTGAGCATTGGCTCTTCTTACTTGAATGGCATCCGGGTTTCGCAAAAAACGTCTGTGCCTTTTCATTTGTGATTCACACCTGCCGCATCCTAGGGTTGATCTCTAGTGTTCGCTATACGTGTTAATGTTGCGTTCACGTTAATTGGAAGGTAAAAATTCAATCCACTTTCGTGACTAAAAGCTCTTAATCTTTACGTTTGATCTATGGCGTACTGTAAAATGGGCGTCGCATAAGTACGTGAGCTGACTGAGTACAAAAGAATAAGCTCATTCCGTGTTGTTTAAGTGGCGGTAATCAAAAGAGGAAGAGCGTAATATGGTTTCATTTCCAAACCTTTCTTCCCTGACATTTTACTTTGCGTTCTTCGCTTTCAGCTTTTTGTTTTACTTCCGATTAACATCATTTGTTTACTTCCACAAAGGTCCTAGAATTCCGGGATAGGAACGTACAATTAAAGTAAAACTGCGTGTGGTAAATTGGTTTTTAGCGTGTTGATCGCTATTAAACAAAAATCTCGAATATCACGCAATTTCAAGTTTATCGTCATGTCCCAAAGATTCGATTAGAACTCGGTCGGTCACATTCGCCGACAGTTTCTATTGTACACTCACGATGACCACCTGTTTCCAAGCGCCCAATGGCACACCGATCGTCGACATGGATCAAACAGTTCCGTTGCGTAACGAACTTCTCTTCATTCACTGGTTTCTGAATGCCGCAATTGGAATCAGTGCTTTCATTCTGAACTGTCTCTTGTTCTATTTTATTCAAACGAAATCAGAACAAATGAACACGATGCGTCCGCTCTTGAATTCGAGTTGTATAATCGATTTGGTCTTATCGTTCACGAATACGATGGCCGGACCGTTTCTGAACACAAGTCACGGTCATTTCATATGCTTTTGGAACGGCATTTTTCCGACTAACAATCGTCATCTGGTGGCACTAACTGTCAGTGTCATCGGATGGTTTACGATTGGCTCTTGGGGTTTTTTGGTTAGTTAATCTCTAACGAAAATAGAAAGCTTACGATTTTAGACACCTGTTTTTCTTTACCGTTTGAACATCGTCAAAACGTAAGCTATGAACAGGGATGCAAATCTAATCTATTTTAGCGGCAATCGACCACAAGGCTTTCTATTGGGATTTTACATCTTCCTCGGCGTCTTAGCCCTTGCCACTGCAATGTTCACTGCCTTCAACATCTACATCAGTCCGGCTGAGTGGTTTCGGATCAATGCGGTCAAGATACTTCGAAACAGCGGTTACGATATCAGTCCAAATTGTATCGTCGGCGCTCATGCGGTAATTTGAAATCAACAGAAGTCAAAACTAACTCTTGGGTTTTACAGAGCGAACCAAAAATGGGCACCTACACGAACTATTTCACTGGCGTTATGCTGATTTCCTACGGTACGATCATCTACACGGAAATTGTTCGACGTATGTATTTACGTCATTTGTACTCGCGAATGAGTAGCGCGACAAAGAGAATGCATCGTGATATGAATCGAACATTTTTGGCGTTGGCCATGTGTCCGGTGATAACAAGTGTATTTCCGTCGGTCTATATCAATTATACGATTGGATCGTGTCAACACTTTCCAATTCCGATGGTCATTCACTCACTAATCGTCGTTACAACTCCGCTCATCAACGCCTGCACGACGTTGTTCTTCGTTCGCCCGTATCGTCGTACGTTGCTCAAATGGTTCCGTTTAATCGACAAGAATGCTCGAGTTCGCGACGGGACAACAGATACTAAACCCGCTTCTCAGCAGCAAAACTCAAATACCGATCAATCTTCGCTTCAGGTGTTTTGATGTTTGTTTTCGAACGGTGGGGATTAGGGAAAGCAAGTCGATTGGTCGCGTTGGAACTTGTGGGTTGTGGTACAAAAGTCTGTAAATTGTGGGTACGGTGGGGATCTTCAAACAATTTGTTCAAACTTCTATTTGATCTCGTGATTATTGTAATTTGTATTTGGATTCGGATAAACAGTGACGATTGTACAGCGTGCGGTTGTCAGTTTGTAATGCAAATTGCGGCAACAATGTCACTTGTTTACAACGTTCAATTCGTTGGAATAACGTTGGGCTTCGTAGTTGAGGAGTAGTAAGAAGTTGTTTAATTGAGTTTAAAGAGTGTTGCAAGAAGTTGAGCGTTTCGATTGCCACGAATACTTCGATAACAGAGTTTCCGAGTATGAAAGCCATACACGACAAGTGTACGTATTTTCTGACCATCTGCTCGTAAACAAACAAATGAATCGGATAACAGAAATCGATGTGAACCGGTAGTTAGCAAACATGTTCGGAGATTGAAATTACAAAAGATTCGAAAATCAATTCATCAGTCTGCCTCACTGTTATAGTTTCGAAAAATGTTCGCACTCAGACTTTTCGTTGCTCTTATGGTTATCTCTGCACTTGCTGTTCAATCAAATGCTCTGAAATGCCATGTTGGTATGTTGACCGGTCACTGAGTTTGAAACAAAAGAGTTAAGGTTACGAAAAATTGCCGAATCTGAACACCGTTCAAGAGTGCAAGGAAGCTGGATCGGCGTGCGTTCTTCTGACAAGTCATCACGACAATAGTCGATTTGCGTTTGTTTCATTAGCAGAATTTTGAACTGAACTGCGGGTTTTCAGGAGCTGCGAACATAACAATATGTGCAAAGGCAAAAACGAGGTGGAAACCGAAGATTTTACAGTGAAATGTTGTCGTACGGAACTTTGCAACAAACTTTAAGTGAATGCATTGAGATTGTTGGAATCACGTAAAATGTTAATAAACACGTGTTAGCAGCTTGTCTTGTAAAGTCGATTAATAGATAGCCGTCTAGTTGAATACGTGTGCAATACATGATCAGTTGTGTGTTGGCGACCAAGTTCATAGCTCAAACATTCACGCATTTTGATGTTATTTGTGAAGATACATTTGAAGTGCATAAGATTCAAGAGAGCTGTAAGACTAATCATTGCGTTTTCTAAATGATGTTGTCTATGAATCGCATAAATGAAAGTTATTGGACGTCTTGAAGATAGTAAACGTGTTATTTCTAGTTTTGACAAATACCCGATAGTTATTCAAACACAGCAATTGTTTATTAGCGTGCAGCAAATATACAATTTGCAAATAACAATGATAATGTCAGTTTATCAAGGAGTCGGACTTCCCGATCCTGATCCGGCCGTGGAAGCTCCAGAACCTAAATAAGAAAGTTGAAGAACGACAACACCAAAAATACCGCTTCCTGGCGCACCATTAGTTGTTGGATTTCCTGAACCTAAAGCCAACAAAAAATAAGAAAATTTGAAGATTTAACTACCACTTCCTCCAGTCGAGGGGAGCCCACTACCAGTTGACGGAGCGCCAGAGCCTAAAAAATACATTAGATCAAAGTTATAATTTGCTCTTACCCGATGCATTGCCCTGTTGTGGCCCAGTTCCTGTAAGAATTGTTTAAATAGTCAAAGAATATTAACATACCAGAACCGCTGCCCGATCCTCCAGTGTTTGGTTGTGTTCCTGTTCCTTTAATAAGTTGTTTACAGATCAAAAAACTGATGCTTACCACTTCCTGCTCCACTTCCCGATCCACTGCCTGATGCACTTCCTGACCCACTGCCTATAAGATAGATATAAGTTAAAAGTTGAAGAAAATGTATAAGTTTCGAGTCGCAGTTTGTCTCTTAAATAACCGACCTGGTTGCGGTTTTCCACTTCCAGAACCCGATGGTTTTGGTGGTTTCACTGGTTTCGGTTTGGATTTGCATTCATTCTTATGCTTTCTGCAGTACGCTTTACATTTGCTGTTGTTTTGGTACTTGACAGCTCGGCATGTGGTCGGCAAACAATCGTTGGCAAAACGATTTTTGTTGCAGTTCAAACACATACTGAAACAACACATTGATTTCAGTCTACAACAACAACCTACTTGCAAGACTTCGCGCACATGCTTCGTTTCACATCAAAAAAAGTAGCATAGCAAATGTGTTATATAAACGCCAAACCTTTCGGGAAATATTGACTTTCACAAAAACCTTGACGTTTCCACGTTGCGCAACTAGAAAACTGTAAAGAACCCAGAATGATAAGCGATCTTACGTTCCATAGTTGTCGCGACAATCTCTTCCTGACGCTTCACAATGTCCGCAGGTCATCTTACAAAAGTCAGACATGACACGTGCTAAATTATTCATCGAACAGAATCCAAGAAAACCTCTGCAATTGAGAGCCAAGTTTGAACATTGCTTCTGATTTTTGCTCGCTCTTCTTGGACGTATCTTCAGCCCACGAATAGGACCCGAAGCGCTACGCCGCTTTTTTCCTCTTCCTTTCTTATGTGCAACCCTTTTGTGAGCTCGATTTCTGTGAACGACGGCACGATGAGCACCAGCGTGATGGGCATTTGTTTTGGCATGAATAGCATGTGCACGATGCTGAACAGTGGATCCATGTTTTCGTCTAGAATGATTTTGAACCTGAAAACTTTCTAGCTAATTAGTCTATGATCTGAAAACCCACAGCATAGACGCTTATCACTAAGAGCAGAAGAATAATTTGAAGTCTCATCGTTCAATTCACCCAATAGCCACTAAACAATACCACTTGATTTTTGATATTTTCCGTTTCGTTCGTATTTTATATGTTTTTGTTATATTTACATGTGTTCTTGAACTTTGTGTTCGTTTTTGATCCACCACCACGCATACAGATAAAGTTCTGAGGCATGTTGCTGATCCCACCCATCAGCTTTAAAGCCACCAATCTGCTTCTTTTTTCTGTTTGCGAAGTCGATTTTACCTTTTTTACTAATGCAGTACAATATCTTTTTTTTAGGGAAAAAAGACATTCGTTGATGTTTGATTCATTTGTCTTTTCATCAGAGTATATGTTCTCCTTCGTCCGCAGTCAACCTCGTTCGTTTCACATGCAGCTAAACAAACTTGGTAAGTCTCTTGTTAATTGCAACCGCAGAAAGCCCTTGAAATAGTCCTGGTGTTCGTAAAATTCGTTGGATTTTCATTTTATAATATTTGTTAAACTAATCAAAATTCAAGAAAATCGAATCGAGGAAGATGAGTTTGAACGAGTAAATCGAATCCAGTTAACTGTGGGCGGGTAAACAGATGAAATGCATAGCTATCCGAATGCTGCGAAAGCACTGAGCAAATTAATTTGCTGTTTCAATATTTGCGGTTTCAACGATCTCACATGTTTATTGTCTTTCCAACTCCAATTGAAACTGATGAAATGACCTTTCTGATTTCTTTGAGGCGTTCAAACAACATTTCGAGTATTAGAACTACCATCGCAATGAACAAAACGCATAAACAAACTAAGCACATTCCACTATACGGTGTGAAGCCTAAAAGGTGATAATTAGACCATGGCTTCATTTTTACCCAATGGCTGTTTGTATATTGCTCTATTGTTATCGTCGCAAATGTTCATAGTGTCCATGTAGGCCATGTACTTTCCCATAATTCTGCGTATTGTTGCAAAATTCGCATCGATTCCACGATTAATCAACGGTAACATCGGATGGTTCTTGCGCATTATAAGATGAGCATCGAGAACGGGCATATTGTCATCAAATGCTTCCAACCCGCAGTGATGTAAAGACTCGTAATACGACGGTTCATCGACCAAATGCAACAAAATAGCCGATTCAGTTTCCACCATTCTCAGAGCCATTTGATCACTATCAGCAATTTTCATCGGATTCTTTTCCAATGCTCGAAGTAAGGGAGCTGAAAACCATAATGCTCGAGAAATGTTCAAAAGTTGTTCTGTCCACTCGGAATTATGCACGACGAGACAATGGTCACCGTTTTGTATATGATAAATTATCTCTGAAATCGAGTCGACCTCAAAATACCAATGTAACATCGATCCTAAGATGATTGAACTGAACACTCGAAGTAACACGGTTCCTTGCAAAAGAGTAAAGACGAAAAACGCAAACTTTCCACTTCGCAATGTGAAATGAACTTTCTCTGGTTGCATCATTCCAACTTTCAAAACCTGCCAAGCAGACTAAATCAACATCTACAACTGTCTATTTTGTTGATCGGCCAACCTCTATGATATCCGGACCTTTACGTCTCTTCAGCTGGGTTTCTACTTGTCGTATAAGTACACATAGAATCCATTGTATTATCCACGCTAAACCTAACACAATCCATGTTGCCGAACTGTATGTCTCGAAGAAACTCCAAATATGTTCGTAGCGACTTATTCGTTGACGTTTCAGAGCCCGAGTTGAAACCTAAGAAGCGTTTAGTTGTTGCTTTACACTCGTTCTTACCTGATAAATCGGATGCGTTAACGAGTATCTTTTGTCTCGCAATGCTGTTTTCTGATATGGTGCAGCAATCAGATCGATCATCGGATTGTCGATTACCGAGTTCATTTCATTACGCACAAAATTACCCTAGAAAAATCAAACTGTTAAGCTCGATCTGTTGTTCAAACCGAGTACGTCAAGTTGAGATCAGAATAAGTGAACGGAACAATTTTGAGTCCAACTTCTTTGGTGATAACGTTTATTATTTCGACTAAAAGTCCCGGGTACTTGCAGTAGTTTGAGACACGTAGATGAGGAAGTTGAGAGCAAAACGGCGAGACAATCGGAAACTTTGAACCGTAGAACACATGAATTGTTCGATTATGGTCCATCTTAGCCAATTTCATACAGAAATATATGTGCAGAATTACGCAAAATAGACGCTTAGACACGTGAATGTAAAAGATCACACATTCTAAGCTGTTTTGAGCGGAAATAGTGCAATTTGATCATATGGTTTCGAAGCAAACAAAAACGTTTGGAGAATGGAGTAAGACATGTTTATCTATTCTAGTGATTAGAAGATACAACAACTGAGTTGTGTTCTCTACGACCGAGCATTATTTCTACTCCAAGAATAACTAATGCAATGAAAGCAATCGCAAAACATACGACAAAAACTCCGGTGTATGGTGTGAGTTCTTAAACAACGATATTAAAAGGAGTTTTGTCGGCCACTTACTCAACGCTTCATAGCCCACAGTATCGCCACAATGTACATTGTTCTTTGCTCTTTCACTATACTTGGCAAGAATCCGTTGAAATAACAATCGATTTGTTCGAATAGCTGAATTGACGGCCGACAAATGAGGATGATTTTTTCGAAACATCAAATGAGCACGTACACGTGGCATCGAATCGTACAGAGCGGTCAGTTCACAGTGTTTCAAGGATTCAAAAAAAGAACGATCATCGTCTTGATTGAACAAAATCCCACGATCTTCAACTACCAAATTGATCACTTCTTCTATTCGCGGTAGCACATGAATCTTGTTTCCAGTCAACGCAGAACGTAGTTCCGAGTACGGGTATTCTGTGGACGTGTTGATCTTCTCGAATATCCATTTCTGTGGATTCGTAGCTGCGATGTAAAACTCGTTGTTTTGAAGATCTTGTAGCAATTTGGCCATCGTTTCGGGATGACGATTTTGATTCGAATGAATGATATTCGCCAAGATACATGAGCTATAAACACCTAATAGCACTGTGCCTTGAAGAAGCGAGAAGAAGAACAACGACAACTTTCCAGATTTCGTTTTGAATTCAACATTGTCCGGCTGCATCAACATGATGCGCAGAATTCTCCAGGCAACCTAAAATTTCTTCTTCAATAAAGACAAAACTGAATGGACCTCGGCCGGACTTGGTGTTGATTGTTGAGTCAAGTTGGATTCGCAACAATAAGTGATCAAGCAGAAAACAAATTGCAGAATCCACGCAACGCCCAATGCGATCCACGTTTTATTGTCGTAAGTGGCAAAGAAGCTCCAAATTTTTTCGTACTTCGCTTCATGACGTCGTTTGATCACATGAGTCTGAGCCTAAATAGTGAAATAAGAAAATTGATAAATGCATTAACCAACTTCATAAATCGACTCTGTGAATTCGAATCGTTCTGCTCTCTTTTTTGTCCATTGTAAAGAACTTGCAACAAAATCGATTGTTCCATTTTCGATTAAATCATACAAGAAAGTTCCGATATCATCCTGTAAAAGATTGCTATTGCGTGTCGTTGTTGCTTACCAGTTCGTTGAGTGTGTAGCCGAAGTCAAGGGCTGTATAAGGTTTAATAGTCAAGTTGGCTTCTGTTGATATGGCGTGAATAATCTGAAAGTCTCAGTGATTCATCAAACTAAACATCTTCACCTCGACTAGAGCTCCGGGCATTAGACAGTTTGCTGTAACATGCAGAGATGGAAAACGAGAACATTCGTTCGACACAAATGGAAAATAATTTGGAAAAAAGACTAGGAGTGTGTTCATTTTGAGCGTCAATTAGTCAAATCGTTTGTTGAGCATCTTACTCAAACGTCAGAGATTAGAACACATTGGACGAGAAATTTTAAGCGTTCAAATTACTTGGTAACAATTGCACAAATAAAGTCATGTCTTGAAGGTCCAAGGCAATTTAATACCACGCACGAAAACGGCATCCGATTGTTCAGTGTTGAAGTCGTGTGTACAAGTGCATTACAGAACTTACAGCTTAACACAAGAGATAACGAACAACCAAGAAGCTGGAAAACGTTGTCGAGAATTTGTTTAATTATCGAGTTATAATTTAAATCGTCAATTGACATTTCTTTCTTTGAGTTACATTTTTGAGTGAATGTTTTTGTTGTTAACCGCCGGGCAATCTGGCGATCATCGCGTGGTCTGTGCGACAATCGCCAGAAAAGAGAAAGTGTAGAGCGGCCATAAAAACGATACGCCGCGACACCAAACCTTCTACCTCTCGACATTGACCATTTCTCCTCCTTTTTTGTTGATGGCGCAATTCTCATCTTTTAGTATATAAACAGCACCCCGGAACGATGAAGCGTCATTTGCGTTGCCAATCTTTCCACTTCTCTACCTTCCGTGTCCTCTTGTATCGTTTCACTCATTCTTTAACTTTTTACCGTAACTGTCGTGTTGATTCTCGTTTATAATAAAGGTTTATAAACCTGCAAAAAGATTACACCGAAAAAACTTCCGCTGGGAACCGCTCAAAAAATTCGGAGAAATCAAGATCAACTGGAATAAAGAAACCTCTTCGAAAAAAGTGTCGCACGACAACGTCAAGAGTTTTCACTCCTTGCTTCTGCTACACATTGACCAGCGACTTGTTGGCTAAGCAAATAGGCTCTGAGAAGCACTATGATCTCGTCGTTATAAGCGAAGTGAAGGCTAGTCAATGAGCACAAGTACACGCAATTTCAATTCAACTTGGAAGTAACTTGAAATGTCGGAAACAAAACGTGTTCTGAAGATCAATGGACTTTGAAAACGCAATAGGTTAAGTTTATTGTAACTAAAAATTAACCTTCAACACGAAAGTCGAGATTCATTTCTTCGCCTTCGTCCAATTTCGGTGGCCGTGGAATCTGGATTCGTGCCTTCGAAGCGTCGGGATGTCCGTTATGCGAATCACCAACGTGGAGTTGAAAGCGAATTAGAAACAGAATAACAAGTGCAATAACAATGAGAACAACGTAGAATTTGAAACGTGGATGAACAAAAACCATTTCAAGACGAAGATGGAAACTCGCGATTACGAATCGGAAATCGTTCTTCCGATTGCAAGAATTAGCCGCAATTCCACGTGTTTCAGATTTCGAGATTCCCGATCGGTAGTCTGTTTACTCAGCTGCTGCTTTTCATCGATGAAAGCCGTGAACGAGTCAAAGCGACGAACGTACGCTGTACATCTTACAATTCAAAGTCCATTTCCGCATCTTACGCCGAAGATTGTGCATCCAATTACAAGAAATGTACCATTTGACTTCTCCCAGAAGCCTCTATAGAACTCTTCATGAAACCTAAAGTACATCACATAAATTTTGGTTTCCACAAGAAACAATTCTGTCTTAGTTTGTTACACGTTTGAAACAGCTTCTGATTCTTACCGACGAATTGTTTCTCAACAACTTGTGAAAACACACAGTTGCTTTTGTATGAAACTCAAAGATCAAACGATTCCTTCATACTTCTTAATTCCATGTCAAAATGAATCCGACAACCCCCATAGAATGTAGCAATCCCGTTTTGAGCACTTACTATACGCTTATATTCTAATGTGCTCTTATACTCAATTTTCTACTTCTCTACACGGTTCGTAAAAACACTCATGGAGATCACGTCTTTAGTTGTCGGTAAGCTTGCTAATCACTAATAAGCAAATATGAATTCGGAGATCTAACAATGTCAAATCGAGAAATGTTTCTATTTCTTGATTTTCTTTTATTTCCATCTGCTGTTTCCGGTTCCTCCTATTTCCTAATCGCATTTTCTCAGTCGCATACAGTAAATTATGAATCAAGTTGTCTAGTGGTCAGCGTTATTTCGATTGCGGAGAATCGTTCTGATAACTGGATAAGAACACAAATTCAATTTTCACTAATTTCCTTGTAGTTCCTTTATTCGTATCGTTTTATCTTTCAGAAGTTTTTTGTTCTTGCATAATTGGTATTCTAGGGACGAAGAACAACGCAAAATTGATTCGAGAGTAAGACGAATGGATGCCTACGATTTTTTCTCATCGTATACCAATTAACTGCTTTGTTTGTCTATGTTCTCGATTGACTATTCGTGGACATTTTTGTCTTTGAAGCATAAAAGCCCACCGCGTGGCAAAAACCCAAATATAAGAAGAGATGTAACAATCGTGAAGTGGGTCCAAATGAAAAGGTTGTTTTCGTGGTTAGGAACACGTAAATTGACCTACAATCCGATACTTCCGACTAACACCACAAATCGTTGGAAGAGATGTTTGTATGATTAAAGAGAAAGTTGTTTTCTGTCAGAGCTCAAGAATTGTGCTATTTACAGTCATACGAACATTTTGCTGCACAACAAAAGGTATGTTTATTATGTTTTTATTTGATACCTAGATTTTTATATAGAATGAATCAAACGGAACTAAAAGTTTTCTATCCGACATACTTTCCATCTGTGAACGCGGAATGTCAACGTTTTCCAACTTTGCATCCGACAAAAAAATGTCCATTCCCGGGCCTTCTTGTTGAGGTAATAGTCTTCATCATCAATAGATGCAGAGCTTCAGATTTTGACCCTTCTCGCCCACGATTGCCAATTGAAAATCGTTCCAAGCACATACCTGACGATGGGTTACGTTGAGGAAGTATTGTTTTAATAGCCGTAGAATACTCAGTAGAAGAATTTACAGAGCGTATCCGTCGGCTTCGACGAATTAGAGCAAATGATGTTAAATGGGTCCTTAGATGTTTTAGCCATGGGATTTCAAGATACAGAACGTCGACGATCGCTTTTCGAGTTTAGTGAAGTCATGTATTTCGTGAGTCGTTTACTCGCTTAAACTCGAAACTAATTATTCAGGTGCGTACACGACTATTAAGACAACACCGAGTTCAGAGTTTCATACAAATGTGGTCGTTTTTTAAAACGTACGATAGAAATACATGGATAGCATTTGCGGCTGCAGTTTTGGCTCAATGGATCTTTTTTGTGCTGGTCCGACGTTTCGAAGCCTACAAATTGAAGCAGAAACCAACCAGTGTTCTTGATGTAATAACTTTTGCTCATTTCTAACATTTGTTTCAGTGCGCCTGGGTGGTAATACGACTGCAATTACTTCAACCCGAAAAAATTGATTTCCAATGCATTTGTGGTTTGTTTTCATGTCTTGTCTATTCGCTACTTCAATGTTCGATTCTACTTGGGGTTTTTGGTTCCTTTATTTTGGTGTCCATTATTCGTCCGCTACCTTATATTTCCGATCCGATCGCGGGATTAGTTCAGAGCATTAAACTTGGAAACCACTACATGGTTACTGATGATTCTTTAAATTGGTTTAATGAGCGAATCAACAGCTCTGAATTGTTTCCCTACGCAGAACTGCGTTCGGCGTTGAAGTCCAATCCGAGAAAAATAGTTAGAACCCGGGATGAAGCGTTGAATTTGGTCGCCAATGACAACGGAGTTATGTTTCAACAAGTAAATGAAATCAATTTTTCAGTTCTACTATTGAATTCTAGACTGATGTGGGAAGCTATTACCGAATGTCTAATTATTGCAATATTCTTGCAATTGAAGACAACATGCCATTAGTTAGCAGCTCCCTAATGTTGCGACCTAATCATCCACTACTTCCCAAGTTGAATCGCGCAATTGTCGGCAATCGTCCTCGAATTCGAGGTATCGTTCATAAATACCTCACGTTGGCCGAATGGAAAAATAAATGTTCTGATCCCAAAGCCTTCACAACTCTATGTAAGTCCGACTGATCTCGTATAACTGTTCGTTTAGCATTGGCGCCGTATACGGGCGTTATAATTGTCGCTTCCGGTTTATTCGGCTTTGCTTTCTTGGTTTTTGGAACCGAAATTGCAATCAAACAACTTTGATGGTTTTTTGAACGTGAACTCCAGGAGATTTGAAGCACAGTACTTTAAATCTTTATTGATCCAATCAAACACGCTTGTAATAAAACTATCAACTTTGTTTGTAAAATGATTGACCCCAAACAGCTATAGCTGCCTCATTTGGCTCATGATCTCCAAGACCAAATATTATTTCTAGAATTAAAACGAAGCCAGCGCAAATCAGCCCGCAAATCAAGAGAAGCAAGACGCCGTAATACGGAGTGAGTGCTAAAATCAATCGATAAGCATCGTTTTATCAAAAGCACTTACTCAACGATTTGATCTTGTCGTTCGGCGGATCACATTTTCTCGGCGCTCGATAGTCGATGTACTTTCGAAAAAGTCGTTTGATTTGATAGCTCTGCGCTTTAATAGCTTTGTTGATTTGTGGAAGCCAGGGATTGCCTTTACGCATCAGAAAAATTTCATCCATTGGTGGAAATGGACTCTGAGAAACGCACGGTCTTCAGATGATATATTAGTGCTTACTTCAATGGTTGACAGATCGCAAAACATGTCGAACAAATAGCGATCGTGACGATCGGTTTGAAGAAAAACCATGTACTCGCCCGTACTTGCCAAACTCAACGCTTCGTAATCGGAATCAACCCAACGAGGTGCTCGTTCTCGTAATGCAACTCCCAGTGTGCGAAATGGTTCGAACTTGGAGTGAAGAATTTCTTCGAAGTACCAAGCTGACGGTCGTGCAGAAGCCAATTCGTAGCGTTCACTCAACAGAAATTCGCTAATGTCGTCAAAGTTCAAACTTGGTGGTTTTCGAATTCGCATGACCGAAGTGAGGATCCAACTCTGGTACATTGAAATGATTAAGGCACATTGAAAGAATGAAAAGACAATCAATGAGATGTTTCCTGTAGGTTTATGTTCAATTCAGAAGTCGTCTTGAACTCACCAGCACGTAAACGATATTGAATGTCAACTGGTTGCAATAATTGAAGTCTTAAATACTGCCAACAATGCTATAATCCATAGATATAATCAGAAAATTCGTTTGCTTACCGAGTAGATTCCGACCGAATAACGAAGATTCAAACGTCGTTCCACGAAGCGAACAATCAATCCAAAAACAACAAACAGAATGAAACTGACCGCCATAAACAACCACGTGTATTTATGATAAACGCTAAAGAAATCGAAGACACTCGATAGTGTTTTGTGATCCATTTTCAGAGCGATGTGAACTTCACTCTAAATTTCTACATCGTTTAGAAACCAATGACTTCAACCAACTTTGTAGAGCGGTTCTGAGAAATCCCAGTAACCGTGTCGATGCGTCGTTGCTTCAACCGTGTAGGCCATCAGATCCGCTTCGTCGTTCTGAAGTTGGGCGTACATCCCGAGGAAAGAATTTTTCTCGTCGAGAATGTCGTCGACGGTAAAACGATGATCATAGCTCACGACTTTGATTGTTGCGTTTATGTGCTTGGCAATCAAACTGATGATCTAAAAGGGCCAAAAAATGAATAGCCTGATCCTGACCCTACTTCAACTGCAAAGCCTGGATTGGGACAATTTTTACTCAAACCATTGAATGTGCAGTTAACGTTGCTCATTGGAAAATAGTCGGGATATATGACTCGAAGCATTTCAACAAAATTTCGTTAAATTAACACAATTGTTCTCAATCTATACCGAAATTGTTTCCAATTCGACAGTTAAACCGAATAGTCGTCGAAACACGTCACTCGACGCAACCTTTTTCCGCAATAGAACGCGTCTAAAAATAGTCGAGGAGCCGGATTGAAGATGAAACAATGTCAACAGTTGTTGCAGTAGTCTAGTCGACTTGCAAGAATGCTAATTGATTAGTACCGACTGTTCCGCAACACGTATAAGTACAACCGTTTGTCCGACTTAGGAAGCTTAATATCAATTGGATCTTTATAGAGATTTGCCCACACAATACGGAACAAACACTTCTGTCGTTGAGCGTAACATAAAACCTATAGGTTTTGAATTACAATGTTCAATTGACTGTCGGGGTTCGTCAATGTATCATTGACCGTTGGTTTAGCATATTAGCTGCTCACCAGTCAACGAAGAGCGTGAAATGACTGTCATCCGAATACTTTTTCCTGAATACCCGCCGGGAGTAACTAATTTATGTGCTTCGTTCCCCGCTCTTCATGTCAGCACTTTCTGCCACTGGCCAGGACTTATGATCGAAGTTTGTTTGATTTTGATTACGATGATAATGTGAATTCAAGATATTCAGTTTGTTGACCCGAGATGCAAATCTGACTATTCAGCCACTGGTCGTTGAAGATTTGGGCTTCGAACATAACATGGTAATCTTGATTGTTAGTGAAGATATACAAACTTAAGTTCAGGAACGATTTTTCGATGATAAATTGTTTCAATTCATTAGCAACGGGACGATTGACACTATTGCTTTACCATTTCAGAAGACCGACGAAAGAGAGAGCTCGTTTTCCTTCACCGAAAGTCTCTACAAGGTAAACTGTCAATGATTATGGTAATTAATTCTTAGGTTCAAACCCGTGCAATCAAGCGAATAACCGAAAAACATCAGTACAATAAGATTTGGGCATTTTTTGAGACTTATGATGGATCAATATAAGTTTTTGAAATAATGATTGTCTGTATAAATGCTTAACGACCAAAGAAACTCAAACAGAAAACGATTTTAAAGGAAAAATGTCACTTTCGTTACGACTTTTCACGTTTGTCGAGCATCCTTATAGACAATCATTATTTCAACGTTTTATATGGACTGCCTTTTTCCTTGTTTGGATACTTCAATGGGCACTCGGAGTTGTGGTGCATCGTGTTGAGTCCAAGATGTTAAAGAAGAAGACTCTAAATCCAGCCGAAACAGCTTGGAGAATCTTACGGTACTCAATCGACTTGGTTTATTAAAATCAAGAATTTAGAATTCAATTGATGCAACCTGAGTCTTTTGAGTGTTACACGTTTGCTGGCAAATTGTCAACGGTTCTATTTTCTTTAGTGCAATGTTCCATTTTGTTGGGCTTGTATTCGAGTTGGATTCTAGCGAACATAATCAAACACGAAAGCAATGTGAACACTTATTCCGTCAACACACTAATTCAGCAAATCAAAAACAACGAAATCAAATTGGTTTGTAATGAACCAAATGAGTGGATTATACATCAAATCAATCACTCAGACGTAAACCAAACAAGCATTCCACCATCATTTACAATGTTTTTAGAGTTATCCGTACGCTGAATTTCGTGAAGTTTTTAAGTTGAATCCAATCGTGTTTACGAAAAACATCAATGAGACATTGGAGATAGTCGGAGGTGGAACGGCGTTCACTTTCTTACAAGACGACGATCGAATCAACTTCTATTCGCGTCATCGTTGCGATCTAGAAGCAATTCGCGAAGGAATGCCAATGGTGAGAACTCAAGGAATGAACTTATTGAAGTTCTTTAGGTCAAAGTGTATCTAATGTTCCGTCGAGGTTCGACTTTGATTGCGTCATTGAACGGGGCGATTGAACGAAATCGTCGTTCACTTGTACGCTTATCGAAGAAATATGCCGAGTTATTGAAGAAACAACGTGATTGTAAGCGAAATCGAGGCTATCAACCTTTGGGTTATCGATCAGTTGTTTCATTCAGTTAATTATTCAATTTAGGACTTTCACCGTACGTCGGTCTTGCAGCCGTTTGTGCAACGATAATTGCTGGAGCTGTTGGCGTTTTGATTGCTGAGATTTTTATTGATCGATACGGATATGAACACGCATTTTAGACGACTAACAGAAAGTAGTTAAGATTGTAACATCATTCGGTTAGATTTTCTTTCGTTCGTCTTTAAACGGATTCTCAGTAGCACCCTTCATGCTGAAAATAAACTTTGATTTGAGTCGAAATTGCGTTAGACTCACAATTCCAACCAGAAGAAACGCGACTATTGCGGGACGTTGTTCAATTGGTGAATCTCGGCATCGGACAACGAAAAGTTGAAGATCTAACGATATTAGTTAGTGACTGTGAAACAAGACCCGTTGAAATGTCCGATTTCTATGTCGGTGAAAAGCAAAAACACGAGAAGTTCGTTTGTATCGGCATCCAACACGTCGCTTGTCATTTCGGATTGCACGTTCAAGTTCAACGTTATTTTGCCAAGTACGAAGAGGCATTGGCACCATTCATCAAAGATCGTGGTTTTGGAATACGAGGTACAGAACTGAAGCTATTGTCAATTAACACAATTGTTTTTAGCTCCAAGTTGACGAATGTGATCCGAACATGTGGCACGAATCGGGTCTCATTACACCGATTCCGCAGAGCAACGCCGAAAAGGAGTGGATCCGATTGAATAAGGCCGTTCCGTATTCCGACAAAAACAATGTTCTTCCCACAGAATCCACTTTGAAATTGTTGTCATTCGAAAGAACTCTAAGAACCATACACACATCTACGTTTGATTTGTTTTAATTCACGGTTATCGATTTACCTTGAGATCTAACGCCAAATAAACATTGTTCATGTCTGTTTGTTTCTTAATTACGAACACCTATAGCTAATCAATTGATCTCAACAAATGAACAACTTCCGGTTATTCAAATTTCGAAACACCACGTGGATTCTTTTATGATTTGTCAGTTCGGTGGTTTGCAATCGGTTGACAACACGAGGCTTTCGATTCGTCTGTTTCGATGGAAGACAACGTGCGTAAAGAGGTGAGTGGAAAGGTAAGAAACATTCCAGATTCTGATTCTGTTAATCGTTCAGAAAAGCAAACAGACAGACAACCAAATTGCGTTGCTTTTTTCTTGTTGGCGAAAAGAAGTTGAGAAAGAAAATGAAGAACGTCAAGACAATTCGATCACATTTAACCACGAATTGCATTCTAATGCTCAATCAACGATTATGCTCGATGGACATGGAGATGGACCCGAGATTTTTGATCACTTCTTTCCGGAACCATCAATCGTTCTGATCACAATCGATGGTCATCGGATTGGAGTCAATCACGCGATGTTGGCCGATCAGTTGCTTGCCTTTTGTTTTAATCACACCAGTTTGAATCGAAACGCCATCGAAGTGCCAATCGCTTATGAGCCATTGGTCATTCTCGTTTCGGCGATGCACAAAAAGAAACCGGTCGATGTACTTCGTCTCTTTCAAAAATGCACTTTTTCACTTCTTTTTGGCGTTTTCGATGCAGCTGTGCAACTTGGACTTTCGTTGTTTGTGAACGGCTTAGTGGAAGTCATATTCGAGCGCTCGGAACCGTCGACTTATGTTGTAGCAATGCAAAAGCTGTGTAAGTTTCTTAGTCAATCATGAGATAATCGAGCATCTTTTTAGCATCGGAATGCCCACTTTTGGCTCAAAAGCTGTGGAAGTTGATTGTTAGTACTTTCTATCGTTTCAAATTCGACCCGTCAGTCGGCTTGATTGAAAACGAACAAATGAAAAGTCTTCTTTTCGACGAACCGTTGAATGTGCTTCGTGGCGATGAAATGGTGATCTTTCGACAGTGGAAACAAGTCGATTGCTCTTCATTTATTCTACTAAATGCACATTTAGATTGTTCATCCAAATGGTTCAATAGAAGTTGATCAGATAGAAGAGCAATTGACGGAAATGCTCGTCGGAAGTGTTCAGGACGAAACTCGTACGCGTTCTCCCTTCTCAGTTCTTTTGGCTTTGGGTGGCTGGTCTTTTAACGGTCCATCTACTGGAATCGAGGTTTTCGATGGCTACAGAGCTCAATGGATTGTCAATAACAATTATTTGACCGAACTACCCGAAGCTCGTTGCTACTTCGCTGCGATTCCAATGCTCGAGCAAAATTCGGTTGTCGTTTTGGGCGGAATGGACGGCAATCGTTACTACGATTCTTCAATTTCATTTGACTTGAATTCGATGGTAAGTGATTTCGATTGCTTAGTTAGTTTGTTTATGGAAATGGGACGAGTCGAATATGTGTCTAATGAATGAAAGTCGTTGTTACGTGAATGCTACTGCGTTGGATGGGTCACACATTTTGGCGACCGGCGGCTACGATCGAATGGGTCGACATAAAAATGCCGAAGTGTTTCATTTTGGACCCAACATATGGACAACTATTAGTCCAATGAATTTCGTTCGGTGAGCAGCTCAAACGTTGACTATTGACTTTTTGTTTAGAAGTGATGGAGCAGCAATTGAGTTAAATAAGAAAGTCTACGTGATCGGAGGATTCAATGGAAGAACTTGTTTACGTACTGTCGAGTATTACGATCCGAATCAAGATCGTTGGTTCGTGTTGGAAAAAGAAATGCGAGAGAAACGCAGCGGAGTTGGTGGACTTTCGATTCATGGTGTTTTGATGGTAACTGGAGGCTTCAATGGGCGTAATCGATTGTCGTCCGTTGAGTTTTATGATCCGCGCGAAGGTCAGTGGCACTTTGCAGAATCAATGAAGTTAAATCGGTTCGTCTCTGCTTCTTTAACTTGAAATAAATTTGAGTTTTTAGCTCCAACTTCGGTTTCTCACAACTACGCGATGATCCGATGGTTGTTGGAGGATACGACGGTCATTCGACAACCGAGCTGGTCGAGTTTTTTGATTGGCGAGCGAACAAATGGTTTTCGGGACCACCGCTTCAAAGTCGTCGTTCTGCTTTGTCGTTGTTTCGTCTCGATGATTTCCGTCGTTAAGATGAAGTGTCTGTAAATGAAAGTTTGTTGTGGAGAAATTTAAAGAACCATGTAGCATCTCATAAACCATTGCTTTTAAATTCAACGAAAATGCCCCTTTTTTGATCTCTCTATCGAATGTTCAAAACTTGTCAACTAACTTGCATTTCTTTTCTGGAGACCATTTAGTTTAATCGATTGAAATATCTCAATCTGGAGATTTCATTCCAAAATCGCTTGTTTCGTTTTGGGTCGTTCACCGCTCAAATTGCTCAAACGCTAAAAGCGAGTTCGATTATCCACAAGACATTGAACCGCAAGATTCTAATGGGCAACGTTTTGTATTTTGTCAGCAAATAGTACGTTTACTTTGCTTTTGATTCTTTATGTTCTATGTTTAGCGATGAAACCTCAAGTCCTCAACTAAGGAAGAGCGGACAATTGGAAATCAATGTCGCCAAACCGCCAACCGAGAGTGTTCAACCAACAGTTAACGTTGCATCGAATTTAAAGACTAATCGTCCTAAGGATACGCCTAATCTCGTGCACAATCAGCAACAACAAGTCGGACATTTGGAAGAAGTGGTTAAGGTCGTTGTGAGTGATGATGAAGATGAGTATGTTCGCAAGTTGCCCAAATTGAACGAGACGATATTTAACTGTTTTCCGGTTCGTTTTCTTCTTGAAATTGTGTTTAAACTTTTTGCAGCAATCGTCTACAATCTTAAATTACGTATCTCAACCTCCAGTTCGGGGTCAAGGAGACTACCAATTTGTTAGTCATACGTACAAGAACATTGGATTGAAGGCTCCATTTAAAGTAAATTATTTCGCAGCATCAAATGGTTTCAATTCTGATTCAACGTCTTTGACTCTCAACCAACCCAAACGCCGACGTAAATTTCCTGAAAGTGCTTGATGGATTCGTTGAATTCGATGCGAAGAGTCAATTGTCGAATGAATCTGTCGTTTTGTGATGCAGATGCTGTGTTGAGTAATTTTGCGTTGTTGTAACTTAATATTGTAAAAAAAGTAATTCAGAACATATGTTTTGGTCTTTATCGCACCATTAAACATGAACTTGATAAAGAAATCTTCTATTGCTAAGGCTTCTTGTTGGCCTTGAGCGGCAGTTTCCGATGATCAATTCATAAACAAATTGCTGCTATTTATCTTTATTGTCGAGGATGAATTGTGCCGAATAGACAACCGACTCATATTCAATTCATTCATTTCAACGAGTTTATTTTTAATTGATCCACAGGTTGATTCTTGTCTGGCTATTACAACAAAAGGCCGACAATCTAAGTGTAATATCTGTTCTTTGACAAGCGTATAAAAATGCATATTTGGAGACTAAAAGCCATCGATAAGAAGCAATAAAGTTCACAGATATTATATCCCGCCTTATCCTGCTCAACCGGTGCTTTCTTCGTAAAGACACTGAAGGAGCAGATAATCGCAAAAGAAATGATTGCCTTTACATCCCTTACTTTTAGAGAAACTTTTAGAGCCTCACTTGAAAGCGCTACTAATTCGCTTTGAATTTTGATTACTTATAAATAAGTCATATCCAATATCACAACTGTTGATTCGCATAGCACGCAAGTTTTA
Organism: Aphelenchoides besseyi; assembly: GCA_024699855.1. Taxonomy (NCBI): domain Eukaryota; kingdom Metazoa; phylum Nematoda; class Chromadorea; order Rhabditida; family Aphelenchoididae; genus Aphelenchoides; species Aphelenchoides besseyi. Next base: position 1,874,871 of record JAMPIQ010000003.1, read on the forward strand.
AGTTGAAATTTCAAGTTAATTGCATTTGCTTTCAGCAATTCGGCAGCCACTGAGTTGGGGCTGTGTACAACCTAAAGTCAACAACTCGAATACTACGGGAGACGAGGTTTAAAGATGTGGTTAAATATTTCAGTCCAATGGAACAGAATTCTGATTCGATTGACGATTTCTGTTGTTGACGTCTGATTTCCGATAACGAGTGTGCACTTGCGATGGAAATCGCGCGGTACGAAACGGCGTCGTATGTTCTTGGCATTCTATTCTAACACAACTACTGCTTTGAATTTGATATCGAAAACTCAAAAATCAGTATTTAAAACTACGTTCCCGACACCACCCAATCATCACCATCATAAGTCTAGACATTTGAATTTATTTTTGTAATAAACAAGCATATGAGTTGCGCAGAAATAAAAAGAACAAATGGAAATGAGAGAGTGACTGTCGTCTTGATTCTGCTCAGAAAAAGCGTCTAACCCGTGGCTTCCAGAGACGCCAAGAGAACATATCAGCCGTCCACTTGACAGTCATTTCAGGTTTATAAACCTGCAATAAGGTTGGTAAACGAATCCGACACGAGTCGTGATTTGAATTGTAAATTTTGGAACGCTCTGCTCTCAATGGCAGAGCACATATCCTGATGACAAAGAAGACGAGTGGAAATATTCTCAAACGCACAAATGTTTGGGCTGCAATGACATGAACGAAAGAGTATTTTCCGGACAATTCGTCGCCTCTTAGCACTGCAAATATGAATTTCCATTGAATGTTTCAAGATCATCATTTTAAGGTGTGTCACGCAAAACCTTTTCCATTAACACGAAATCATTCAAGTGCTGTGTAGTAGACCAACCAAATAAGGAAGTTGCAGAGGAGGCACTTCTTCGCAAGTAAAACCCGTGCTGTGTCTTCGGAGAAACAACTCCACGACAATGAAGAAGCAAAAGAATTTCAATGCACGAAGACCGATTTGCTCGTGGTGTCCAAAGCAGGAATGAAGCACTTCGTCTATGTGATTCCTGAACTCCGGTGCAGCCATCGTCAAGATCATGAACTCGTATTCGAAGCATCATCTTTTTTTCCACTTCTTGGTCGTATTTCTCTTCACTGACACTTCGATAACCTTATCTCGACTTTTTCATTTCGTAGCAATAAGCTTTACATTGAAAACACTTCTACGAGAACTGTAAGTCCGGGAATGCAGATGGATTGTCGATCACCACAATAGATGACTATGACTCCAAACATCTCCAACCAAAGCTTTTCAGTCCATTGCTGACTACTCAAAATTCACTCGCATTTTCGAAAAGTCTTCGGAGTAGTCGGTTGTCTTTTGCGCTCTTTTACTCGGGTGTTCGATTCCCGGAAGTAACAGGCTTCTTAGTCCTTTTTTGCTATCTTATTCCCGTGTTATTGTGATTAGAGTCCCGGAAATTCGAGTTCATGTGACTTCGATCTCCGGAGCTTACGATCAACGTGAAGACTTCGGTTTTCGCTTATGACCACAAAATTTCAGATGTCTGCTATTGCGGGCACACCGTTTCTACTGTCGGCCATTCGTTGGCTATCTTGGGCCATCTGTTACCGCAATCAAGCGGAGAGATCGGCATTCGACAAGGACTTTGACGACGCTATTTTGCTGCCATCCATGTATCCAAAAGCCCGTCGCGATAAAACGGTTGTCGACAATTATCACGGAACAATGGTAAATGATCTCTTGTCAACTAACCTTGTTTAGGCTGCTGATCCATATCGTTGGATGGAGGATCTTGACAGTGAAGAGACCAAAGCGTACATCGCCGAATTGAACAAAACTGCGAAGACGTTTTTCGAGCAGTCGACGTTGCGTGATAAGTTCGAAGAAAAGTGAGTTTTCGCTGTTGACTTCCTTTCTCGACTGATTAGGTTGATGCAATACAGGAACTACAAGTCTGACTCAGCACCAGATAAACGGGGAGACTTCTACTACACGTATCATTACGACGGAACTCATCAACATCCGTATGTTCCTTGATTTTGTGTAACCAATGGCTTCTAGCATCTTGTATCAAAGCAAATCCTACGAAGAGTTGGGCGAAGTCTTTTTCGATGTCAACAAACTCTCGGAAGATGGATTGATCTCAATCCGCTCTACTGCGTGGTCTAACAATGTAATCTGTTGTCTCTGATTTTAACTCAAATTTTTTTCAAGGGAAAGTACGTGGCTTTTGGTTTGTCCGAAAAGGGAAGCGACTACGTCAATATCATGGTAAAGGTTGTCAGTGGGTAATTGAATTGCGAAGTTTAGTTCATGGAAAACAACGGCAATCAGTTGGAGGACAAAATCTCCGATGTTCACTATTCAACAACTTGTTGGTTACCTAACAGCACAGCTGTCGTTTATACGGTAGGGGAGCGTTGATGTGTTTTCACGGTTTCGAATTTAGAAGTTTTTGCTGCGTAAATCCGATGAAAATGCTGCGGTAGCCGGGACTTGGATGTACTGTCTGCTTTCTCACGAAATTGGAACCAATGAAGATGACGTGGTACTTTTCGAATTCTTAGATCGTCCGCACGATAGAACGTAAGCAAAGAATCTAGCAATCAAGATCTGTGGTTGTAGTTTAGTTGATCTCAGCAATGATAGTACATTGATCCTTATTACAAGATGGGCGAACTGTTGCAGTAATAAAAATCGTCTTTACTACCATGATTTGAAGGCCACCAACTACCAATTCGATGGCAACTTGGATTTAAAGCCACTTTTCACGGATGGACAACACAAATACGACGTGAGTTTTGTTTGACAACATTCTTCACACGTTTGTCTTTAGCTTTTATGGACAAATGCTGATGGAGAAGCGTTGGTTTTGACCGACAACGACGCTCCGATGTTCAAGTTGATTCGCGTCAAATTGGATGTTGGCGAAAAGGATCCGAGCTCATGGAGGACGGTCATTCCCGAAGACAAAGAACGACTTCTGATTTGGGTATATATTTTCGGAGGGAATAGAATGCTTGCGGATTATTTACAAGATGGTCACGTTAGTTTGTCGATTCGAAGTATTTATTGATCAACAAATTAGACGGTTTTCGAGATTTTCGATTTGGAAACCGGTCAGTATCTTGAGACGGTGCCGCTACCCTTATCTTCTGCCTTTCTGACGTCTATTCCAGTATATAGCACCGAAGTCTTCTTCACATACGAAAGTTTAATTCAACCGCGAACCAATGTTCGCCTCGACTATGCACAAGAACGTGAAGACGGCGCTCCATTGAAGCTGGAAGTCATTGAAAAGTGGAAATTCGGCGATTTTGATTCGTCCAAATACGAGACCAAACAGATCTTCTACGAGAGTAAAGACGGCACCAAGATCCCGATGTTTATTGTTGCTGCCAAAGATGTCAAACTCGATTCCAATAACCCAACGTTGCTCGAAGGCTACGGCGGTTGTAAGTAATGAATATCGGAGTCCAGAAGCTAATGATCCTTTAGTTGGTTTATATTGTTCGTTAACGTGTGACCCTGCTCGTTGTGTGTGGCTTCAACATTTTAACGGTGTGTATGCTTTTCCATGCATTCGTGGAGGTGGTGAATACGGTCGAGTTTGGCACGACGCCGGACGATTAGACAAACAACAAAACTCTTTCGATGACTTCCAAGCTGCTGCCGAGTGGTTAATCAACAACAAATACACACGTCCGGAGCGGTTGGCGATCTATGGCTCGAGTCAGGGCGGTTTGTTGGTTGCCGTCTGTGCTCAACAAGCTCCGCATTTGTTTGGCGCTGTAATCGCAGACGTGGGGCTTTTTGACATGTATCGACGATATAGTTGCTTGGTCTGGGAACACGAGTATGGAGATCCTTCTGAGCCGGAGCATTTCGAGTTCTTGAAGAAGTGAAGCGCTTTATTGTTTACAATTTTGATGGCCAGCTTCCAGGTATTCGCCAATGCACAACATTCGCATTCAGAAAGGCAAACAATGGCCGGCTATGTTGCTAATGACCGGTGATCACGACGATCGTGTTAGCCCGTGGCAAACGTACAAATACATTGCTCAATTGTACCACGTCTTGTCTACGAAGGGCGCTAAAATTCAAAAGCGTCCGATTCTCGCGCGTATCGAGGCTGATGTCGGCCATGGAGCGTGTGTTTTCAAGGTCATTTGATTGAGAATCATGTGCTTTTTAGCGGAACCCCGTTGTCGAAATCGATCAAAGGAAGGGTCGACATGTACGCGTTTCTTGGACGAGTCCTTAAACTCGAATGGAAAGATTGAATTGAATGTCATTTAACTGTAGCTGTGAATAAACGTATCTTCTTTACTCTCGTTGTTTGTTGTGAGATGTAAACAGGAACCTTCATGGATACGAATGAACAGATGGCGAAACCCGAGAGTTCGGAATTCACATTCGACTCGTATTTTCGCTCGGACAGTCGTCTCCAAAGATCGCAAGTTTTTGTTAAGTGACTTTTGTTAGTCTCAATGATCAGAGCTTTTCGATTGAACGTCAGCCATCAATAAGCCTTGTAATAATATTGATCGTGGTGAGTTTGCCATGAATGATACCAAAGCACGGAGTTCCGTTACTTGCTCGAGATGAATGAACAATCAAACGCAAGATTCTGATCGATAGTCATGTCGTTTTGCATCCCAAAGCGCTTCCTAAGAGATCGGGAAAAGGTTTAACAACAACAAGTTTAGCCAATCGGTTTAAAAACAGCAATACGAAAGAAGGAAAAGGACCTACGACTCAAGTCGCGGACCGTGGAACAAACACTGGAGAAAATTCGAAGGAACCGATCGGCAAACGAGGCCCGTGGACCTTTTGATCCGTAACAATTTAAGCGATTTGATGGTTTCTTTGTGTTCTGACGCGAAAGTGATGTTTATTCGTAAGTGACTGTGTTGACGCATGATTTAAATACGAAAGAACTGCAAATACAACGTCGACTTTTCCGAACAGCATAAAGACAATTGTCTAGAGAAAAGTTATTGGAAGTCATACATGACGGGTAATCAGATGGCCGCTGTTGTTCAAGTATGTTCGAGTCTTGAACTCAGTGGTTAAATCAACATCAATATTCTACCCTTACAAACAGAGTTATTTCGCCGTATCGCGTCTTATCTCTGCGACGATTTAATTGATCGCTGGTTTTACGGTTCCGTCGATCTTTCGAAGTAACAGATGAAATTCGCCGGATTTTTCCCCAAGTTTAACTCGCACCTCTCAATGCGTACGTTCGGTTTAGTTACTCCAATGAGCTTATTCCTTTTTGAGACTTCTCTGAACTCTTCTTCCCCAGCCATGCAAAGTTGCTTCCAATAACTATAATAGATTCGACCATTATAACAGCATCTCTGAAAGTACAATGAGTATTCCGACAAACTGTACATCTAATTCATAAAACGATTATTGCAAGTCGCTCTCTTTAAATCCGTCTCTATTCTCTCCTGAAGATCGTAATTCGAGTTGGATATCAAGTAAGTTTAACTGATCAATTTTTTGTAGTACCAGTTAGTAAGAGGTGTGGTACTTCTTTAAGCTGAATGTTTGGTTTTCTTCTATTTTTCCGCTTTTGCATACCATAGGACACGAAAATAGAAGCTTCTGTAGTTGACAATCTTGGTGTTAGAGACTAGGTCAAGCACAAATATCAGAGACACTCGATTCTTCCATATATTTCTACTCCGTACATAACTGCGTAGCAACAATACACAACTTTAAAACCTTGACAATTGTAATCAGAATAACCGGTTGTCCGCTATTCTTTCACCATTTGAGTGTTTCTACATCTACTCATTCTCGATATTCAGTCATTCCGCCAAGCTTGCTCTTCCTTTTTCTTCATAACAAGTTCACGTATTGTCCATCTGCAGGCTGCTTGTGCTCACCTATCATCAATCTATCATTCCAATACGTTAAGAGCATTTCGATGTGCGGAGAGTCGGAGGACGAAGTTGAGAATCGGATAAAATCGCCAAGTGGAGTTCTTATCGGAAAAAAAGAGTCCAAAGGTAAAGACGGTATGAATAGTTGTGGTTTAATCGAACGGTGGTAAAGGAGAATTTAGTGTTTTTGACGAGTTTAGAGAATTCGAGAATTTTCCCGATAATTGGTGAACACTATTTTTGAGGTCTTGAAGTGCTCGAGTCTAATGGTCTTTTTGAATTTCCGCATCTGTTTTCAATTTGATGAGACACAATTAGGTGGATCCAAATTGTTTTCAAGCATAATGTTTCAGATACTCATCTTCTTCCATAGTTCCAATGGTACAAGAGTTCGTCGGGTTCCATGAGTTCATCTGATTGATCTAACGCGGTCGGACATTATGTCTTTTGGCAGCCCAATGTTCAGATCTTCGGCAATCGTAGAGTTGGCACAAATAGTTGGGTGCTCTAATGAGTCCGTCGGCTGCGACCACTCGTCGGTCTGTTGTCGATTGTTGCTGTAGGTACCCCGTCAGTTGAAGCAATTTACACGAACAATTTCCAACTTCGATTGTAATCTCCAATGGAAAGATGATTTTCGCTGAAGTAATAATGGGGTTATTGTACCAAACGCTTTTTCCGGCAGCATAACTGATTTGTGGTCTGACCGAAGGAGCGCAGCTACTCACTGATATGTCCGAACATACTGTTCAATTGCGGCTTTTAATCCGAAGCTTTGTAACATTTCAATGGTGCGCTCCACTACGAACATCGCTTCCTTTACAATTCTTTACATGATTGTTACTGGAATGTGTGATGGTCGCAGTCGTTCTGTACATCAATAGATAGATAGGTTGTGACAATAAAAGTGTTAGCTGGTTGTTTTAAGTGTTCCGTCCGGCTTGTTCACATTGGTTTCGTCAACAATGCTCAACTCAGCGGTCATTTTCCAGAAGATCGTTCATTAGTGCGAGGTTCATCCGCGTTCGGTCCCGTTCACTTCATCGAGTGGTCGCGATTCGAACAGAAGGACAATAAAAGTTCCGTAAATTTGAATGTTTTTGTGACTGTTTAAGATGTCTCACAATGTTGAGATTATGCACTCTCAAATACGTTTAATGCTTATCCAATGACCATGTTTCCGTATACCGCTAGAATTCAAATCCAGTTTGAACGTATGTTGTTTATTGAAAGGGTAAAGCCACTCGAATAAGCATTTCAGAGAGTTATGATTGCACATGTCGTTAGCTACTCGTCGCATAGAGTGAACGCTTATTGGAAGCTTCAATTTGTTCTGTAGTACAAGAGAAACTACCTTATTACGCTGTATTTTGACGTACCGTTTTGTGTTGTTCATGTCAGTTATAAAACAATCTGTGATGGTGATTCTTTAGATTTTGAAATATCAGAAGTTTAAAAGATTGATAGTTCAAGAAAACTTCCGATTAAGCTAATAACGTAATCAATGGAATACTATCGTCGTTTGGATGAACTACAACCAAATACGCATTGTCTGATTGTTGTCTTAATCAATTTTGCATTCCATCAAAGTTTCCTTTTCCGCTTTTATGACTAGAATACTTTCGTCCATATGCACGTCTCCTTGTTTAGTGAACGAGTTAAGTGCACGATAAAATCGAGCATATCGTAACTCCGGCTCTTCTTACTTGAGGACTCCGATGAGATATCCACAACTGCTTGCTGAACACTGTTGATAAAGAATAGAAAGTTTATTAGCAAAAAACACAAAAAACCTAAGAATTTGGACGGCAAATCACATACTTCTCGCAACTCGGACAGAAAACATGACTGTCGGATTTTAACAGGGAACGGTAGTATGTGGACGGTGGAATGTTTTCGGTCCGAGCGTGAAGCAAGTGATATTGGCCGAAGGCCCACAATCTGTCCATCCGCCGTCCGAGAATTGCGTTGATTCCACGGAGAAGGCGTTGTTGATGGCGCAGATGAGGGCCATCGATGATATAGCCGTAGACGAACTGGTAGTCTAAACGTAGTTTGAGTTCGTCTATTGGACTTAATCCTGGCTGTTTATAGGCCAGGTACTGCTGGATTCGGCTCGAGTTGTGTGTTCGGCAGAACAACTGTGTTGGCGAGGCACTTGTTCTTACCGAACAAACGTAGTCCAATATGGTCGTTGCCGTTAGTGGGGAACTTAAAGGGTTATTATTCATTACCTGTTGCCTGCAACGGCCATCGGGGCCCATATACAGGCACAAACGGTGTCCTTTACTGTTAAACCAACTGCAAAGAAGAAGATTACTAAAAGAACTACAACAAAAAACTTACATGTCGAAAAAATTGTAGAAGTCGTTAATATTGAACATTTTTGAAACTCAATTAAATAGCACGATAGAAACAGTGATAAACGAAAAGGGCGAGTGAATAACCGACTAAATTCACAACAAAGTTGCGAACTCAATTCGGATATCCACTCGCCCAACTGACTGATATGGAAGTTGACTATATATACATATAACAGATTACCTTGAGTACTTGACTTGTGACAATCATCTTGTAATGCTGCGGTCAGGTCATTAGAACTTTGCTTGCAGTAATTTAATTTTCAAAAAGTCTCGCTGTTCGTTGTGTCCTAAAACAAACCCCAGGTAGAGTACCCGAAAAAATTGACATCTACTAGAACTACAATAGTTGCCCTTTATCATCGTGTTTCCTGACCACGAGGTGTTGATTACAAATTTCAGCATGATATTTACAGTCAACATAGCGTTGGAGTTTTGCAAGATATGCAAAAACCGTCATTTTAGTGTGCGTCCATTCCATGATAAGACAAATGTAAATTGCTTGCTCACTGATGAGTAACGAGCAATGTGTTGGGTGAATTTGATAATTCACTTATTCGTCTTACTGACACTTACCGGGGTTGCTAAAACAACCGATGTTAACACGATTTTTTCACTTAAACTTTCACTCCCTCGTTCCACATACTTTGTTTCTATTAATAAATAGCTGATAACGTTTAAATGAGCAGAATCTTTCCGTTTGTTGTTGAGCTTCATAGTGAAAATACAATAAATTGCCTATAGTTATGCAATTCCGTCTTTTGCTTTGCTTTTAAAAGAGTTACTTGATTCCAGAATCTTAAAGAATTTGCTATATTAAAAATGAGAGCTAACCGTTTGAATGTTACCCAATTATAGTTAACCATTTAATTTGTGAGCGGCTCCGAAGTTAACGGTTGGGTGATCAAAGTCATTCGATTCATATGCTCTTTCACTTCTTGTACTGGCAATTGTTGTTCGCGCAGTTGTTTAACTTGAGTTGCAATCAAGGCCTCTGGTCGTTGTTTGGACAATTTCGAGTATCGGTTGATGACCGATTTCTTCATATTCGTGGATTCATATCCGGAGATTTCGGGTGTGGAAGTGGGGAAGATTTAGTCGTATGGGATGATCAAAGCGAGTAACAATGTGATGTGACGGACAAATGGGGAAATATTAAGATGTGTCGCGGCTTGGACGGTGACTAAATTGATTGAATCGGGAGTACAATGAAGAACTCATAAAGGACAGTTTAATGGATAGATCAAACTTTGAATCAAAACACAGCGATAAATCTTTACTCTTCTCATGGTGTGGTCGAAATCCAAAAGCTAGAATAATCCGCAACATTCTGGACGTCGAGAAAAAAGACTTAACGATAACGTTTGGAAATTAGATGCGGCGGTTTGGGATTGCATGTTTTCGCGGTCGGAGGGGATAGTCGCGACAGTCGTCAAGTCGAATTGCTGTTCACAGTTTAAACTTCTTTGTTTGTAGCTACCATTGGTTTTGGAATTTTCGATGGAGTATTGCGGGGCAGAAGGCTAATCATGGTTGTGGAATTTGCAGCTATCGCAGATGATTGAAGATGTGGATTGATGGGCTGATTTTGAGTTGAATTAGCGAACGAAACGGCGTCGACCGAACGTGTTAAAGCGTTGGTCATCGAGTTAACGAACAACAAATGAACGATAGTACCCAAAGATTATTCCGATAGTTTTTTGGTTTGATCATCGTCAAAATTAATTCTTTCAATTTATATGATTATAACGGATACTTGTCTATCTTCCAAGTTCTGCCAACGAAAACACTTGGCATTGTAGTAACTTTCAATAAATTTCAATAAGACGGAATAAGGATAAATTTTGCGATAATCCGTGTTGTGGTTGGAGCTCGGCGCCTTTAGGAACGGAATAAAGTGGAAATATTTATTGGGTATAAGGATAACAATCAAAAGAAGAATGCGAAAAGCGAAAAAAGAGAGCAACAAAAACAGACTGTCGACCGTTGGGGCTACTGCTGAGCGAACCCCAGTCAACAAGCGAACGGTTGAAAAGCGAAAGAGGCAATGAGACGGCGGACAATTGTTTGGGGAGTCAGTGGAGGTCTTAGGGCAATTTACGATTGGCTCAAACACAACAACTGACTTTCCCAAATCCTTGACCAACGGAATTGCCAAACCAATAAGTGTCCAACCAACCACCGACTCTAAACTTTGAAACAACGACCACTATTGAGTTTGACTTCCATCAACGTACAACGATTCGAATTTGTTGCGACAATTTATCTTCAGAAGTGACGATCCATGTTCTCGTAAATGCAACGACCAACATTTTTGTCGACCACCAATTTGTTGGGTCACGGGTGCCAACAAGAATGCGATATTGACGAGACACGGGATTTGCTCATGAATCAATTTCCACCCGATGCATCATGTAGTTTTCTCGACCCTTCGTATCCAAGAGAAGTCAACGGAAATACTCAAACTTGGATTGATAAACCTTTATAACAACATATAATTGCGACCGAACAATCTCGATAACAACACCGAGATCTTAAGGGTCACTGAGGAGTAAACAAACAACAATCTTTTGACCAATCGATCTCCAGAAATATTCACGAACGGAAAAAGCGAAAAAAGGACCTCCGACTCACATCGTCGGTCAGTGAAATCGAATTGGTTCCCTCGCTTGTGACTTGGAATTTGACAATCGACTTTTTGTGTTAAAAATGTTTCAATTAAAAGGCTGAGTGCCAGAAACAGACCTCAGTCCTTGAGTCAGAAGTTCGAAGGTGCCTAGCAAAGCGACTGCTGTATTCAGAAGAAAAGCACCAGGAATCGCCGGATAGAATCTCTTGACATAATCAATGGAGAGGCAAAGAAGAAAAACCTATTGACGACAATCAACACTCCGAACAAACCACAAAGCGGTCGCTCGAACTTTCGCTTCTTTTCACAAATCGGGGGTTTGGACTTTCAGTTCAATGCGAAGGTGTGATAACAAGGATCAAATAACAATGACCTTTCTCGTCAATCACGTGAACTTTATGCAATTGAATATGTTGATCGGATTAACAAACACAATGGTTTTCGGTTCAAAAGATGTGAAGGTGGAAGAGATGTTCGGAGCCAAATTGAACTCGATGTCAGCAGTTGATTTCTGAATTGTCAATGAGCTCAAGTGGGTCGATTTGATGTAAGAATTGGAGTATAAAAACGAGCTCTGTCGTTCAATTCTTCATTACAGCCTTTGCCTTCGAAAAAATGTTCACTCAACAATTGGTTGCGGTTCTTCTTGCCATTGGATTCGTGAGTTCATGTCTTCTGTTCTGTTATTCGTTGTTGTTTTAGTTGATGGCAACCTTCGTTGTCTCTGCCCCCGTTGATGTTGGAAACGTGGTTGGTGAGGTTGGAGAAGTTGCCAGTGGAGTGGGAGAATTGGCAAGTGGTGTGGTTGGAAGCGGTGCGGAAGTCAGTTCAGTTATCGACCAATTGATTGAATTGCTCGAAAAGCAAGCAAGCAACGTCGAAGGCTCTGGATAGAGACTTTCTCTTTGAATCGAAATTAGGAACAAATAAATTCATTGGATTAACTTGTGTGTTTGTTTGCTCGCAATAAATGAAAAGCACAATTGAAGATGTTTCTATGTATTCCCAGGAATACGAACGGTTTGTGGATCTTAAGCATCTTCAAGAACACTCACTCTACAGCAACTTTTTATTTCTGGGCTTAGAGATTGGACAGAGACGTACACAAAGCATTCAGTCAACAAAGTTTATTACAGAAACAATCAACATTTAAGAACCGAATAGACACGTTGCATCAACGAGACGTTGGAGTTCAAGAGATTTTCCATTTCCGTCGAGCTCATGACCAGCTTGTAGTTCTCCGCACTGCGTTTGACGAACTTCAAAGCGAACTCAATGAGTTCCGAGTCGTCGTGTTTCACAGCCAAAATCAAACGAGCAGCCACGTTTTCAGAAGAGAACGTGCGCTTCAGCGACTCCAAACACGACTTCTGTAACACAAACAATAACGGCAACAAGCACTTCAATTACCTTCAATGACTCGACTCCAAACTCAATGGCAGCCGCGAAGAGCACTTCTGCCCGAGCATCGAAGTTCTCCAACCGACCGCGATAAATGAACTCAATCAATTCGCCCGCCGTCTTCTCATCCAACTGCTCGTCGTTGTGAACGTCGATCTCCGTTTTCTGATCATCTCCGCTCAGTTGATCGGCAAAGAACGTCGACTCAGCGACCATCACTGCTTTTGAGACCTAAAAACAAACTTCAAGAACCGCAGTCTTCGACAACAAACTTCAAAACTCTTGACACCAAAGTCGATGCTCAGATCGTTGCATTTGTCATCCAAGTGCATCGCCCACAACTTTTCACGCAACGAGTTGTCTTCATTGACCGTCACCGTTGACTTCAGTTGTTGCTTAAACTCCGGTTTCAGCTCGCTCATGGGAGTGGCTTTGCAGCCGACAATCACCGATCCATCAGAAGCGAAACTGCGCAAGTCGTCCAGTTTCAAGTACGAGCTCCAGCCCCAACCAGAGTTCTTCGACGAGAAGATAAACGAAGTTTCTGTAAAACAAGTTCAGTTCATTTCACATCCATGCACTCACCCATCATTTGAGCCCGATTGCCGCCCGTGTTCTCGAACCAAATCGAGAACTTCAACGGAACTTCTCGTCCATCTGCCACTCCACGCATGTTCAAGAAGATCCCACAGACTTCATTAACGACAGCTGAACGACCACGTGGAAAGATGGTGAGAAACAATTTGGTTTCTGGATTGCCATTCAACTCGAACTCGTCGGTCTTCCACTCTTCAGCTGCTGACGCCCGGATTGCACGATCAATAAAGTTCTCGATCTTCTGACGGAAAACAGTCGATTGTTGACTGAGATCAACAGTCAAACTCGAGACTTTCGGTTCTTGTCCATTCGACTCCAATCCATCGACCGAATGACAACGAACACGACAGCAAATGGTGATCGAGTTGTTTTTCGCGAACTCACGAAGCGCCTCCAATTTGACGTAATCGGGCCAACCACGATCTCCGATTTGCTTCAGGATGAGAGTCGAGACTGAAAACAATAATCGTCATTTCTGTTTTCGATTCTCAACCACCTTTCTTGCCGATGATCGCGCCCTCGGAGTTCTCGAGCCAAAACTCGGAGTCCATTTCAACCGCTGATTCGCCGCCCATGTTGACCAGAAAGAAGTTCAGAGCACACGAACCGTTGGGACGAAGTCCACGTGGAAAGAACACGAGACAGAACTTTGCAGCTCCAGCTCCCGGCAGGGTGTAGACATCACTTGACCAGGAGTCGCCTTGGACTGCGGCCGAAGACTTCGCTTCGAAGTCGTCGATCTTCCAACGATACGAGACCGCACGATCGGATGATTGTTCACACAAGGTAGCCATAACGTTGTAAATCTGAAATAAGAGAATGAGAAGAAGAGAGCGAAAAAAACAGCGACCGATCGCTGCGAACTGTCAAAAGTGAAATGAACTCGGACCTTGGGATTGGACTGCGTGTTGAATTCGTTTTGAGACCAAGTGTCTTGTGGATTGGTCAATCGAATTAGTGGTTGTTGAAAGAAGTGATTGAGTTCAGTTAGTCAACTTCTGATTACCAGTCGGATATTCAGTTTCTATCACCATTGACATTCAACCAGAATCACAGTCTTCATTTCATGTGTCTGGTCGAATAAAATTCGCTCAGCACACCGAAGGCAATCGTATTGGATAAAACTGTAAGATAGCACAAGTTGACTCACCACATCAATTAACAACAGTCGAAGTAGCAACTGACAATCAGTAACAAGCGTCATTATTTTGAACTAAACTCATAAATAACTATCGAGCGAATTCTAGGCTTCCTACAATAACAACCATCAACAACAACGATTATTCAGTACTGCAAGTAATTCAGTTGGTCAATCACAAGAGTCACAATTTAAGTTCTGAAAGACTCTCTTATTTGTTTACAAGCTATTTGTACTGCACAACTCTCAGACACTCAGCCACTATTTTATAAGCTTTGATCAATCCAAAACTAAACGTTCGGTTGATTTCACTCATAAGCGCAATTTATTGACTACAAGATTTTCAAGTACACCGCTAAAGCCGATAGTTTTGATGACACCGTATCTTATATTGATTTCGGCTTCTATTTATTCGTCAACAACTTGTTTGGGGCCACCGAGCAGATTTGAAGGATCTTCTGATCGCTGAAATCACGAGTTGAACTGTCAGCCAGAGATTAGTGCGATCGAGTGATTTCTTGCTGTGATTGTTCAGAATCTCCGACATCTACGCTTAGACGACATATTCGAACTGTTTTCAACGAACGACAAGTACCCAATCGTCACTTGTAACTAACCGACAAGTTCCAGGAAAATGTTAGCAATCATGACATTGGTTCTGTTTCCGAGCAACTTCGACTCTTCAAACTTTTGGATTCTTACTCTCATTTGGTCATTAACAAGTGTGCCAAATTACAAATGACCATCATGAGCAGAAAGTGCCGCACGATTGTTTTGCCACCAACGAGCTGATTACTTACGAAGCTTTGGGTCTGTGTCCGCTTGGAAAGGCCGGAGATTTGATCGATCGTGGAGACAACACCTATGGTGGCAAATGTGTAATCAATCCATCCGGAGGTTTGATTTCGAAGGGGCATCCGATTGGTGCCACAGGAGTCGCTCAATGTGTCGAGTTGTGCAATCAACTTCGTGGTCGTTGTGATCGTCGACAGGTACCGAATGTTCGTGTCGCCTTGCAACATAATTTGGGTAAATTTGTCGACCGATCTCCTCATCTATTGTCTTGTTTGTAGGCATTGGCGGTGCATGTGTTATTACACTTTACAAACGTGCTGATGGCCAAACCAGCGGTTCTCATGGTGTTCGAGATGCTAGCCATCTGTAAAAGTGATTGCAACGTCAAATCTGTTTAATAGTATATTGTATGATCATTCAATTAAGAATAAAGGCGTCACATTTTAACTGACCAAAAATTCACTCAAATCTTCAAAAGAAGTTTTAATTAATCTAAAGGAATTAAAGTTTGATTGTGGGCAATAGATGACTTTTACACAAAACTGGTAAACGATAAAAGCATAGAAAAAGAGGTTACCAGCACCTTGAGTCTCCTATATTCTTTGGGTTAGTATCATACAGACAGTTTTTGTGACGCATGAGAACCGTTTATTACGAGGCCGCTTGAGTTGGTTACTAAACGGTGATGAATTAAAACTAACTCCTTTGTTTATTGCCTTTTGGAGCTTATGATTTCAGTGAAGAGATGCCGGTAAGTAGCCATCAAATGATTGTTTTTGAAAGAAGACATCAACAGTTATCCCGCAAGACTTCTATCGTGTTCTTAAATCAAATTACCCGGCAGTGATGACCGCAAATAGGCCGAAGTTCCGCGTTACCGTTGAATTCGTGGGCGTTTCCAATTTGGAATTGCATATAAGCTTAGCAAATGAGCTAAAGCAACCACTCGCATTTTGTGGCATCCAGTTTCTGTCGTTCAACCTTTTCATTGATCGCACTTGAACAACTATCTTGAATAAAAAGCTTTGGTCTTTTGTCGTTCTGAATTTCCAACTCAACCTACACAACTAAACTTGTATCTCAACATATTTTGCTATTGCGTCATTCGCTTTTTGATAAATGAATCTTGTTTTGAAGTTGATCATTCAGAATAAAAAGGATTACACTAACGACGATAGCTGGGACTTTCGTTAAACAGTACGTGGACACAGTTGAGGGACTGTTCTGCTCGTTCAGTCCTTTCGCTAATCTTTTCTTCGAGAGTAAGTACGAGGTGACCGCGCTTTTCGGTCAATAACAAAAGGTAGAACAGTAACAAGTGGTCTTTTATTCGTTGGGGTTGAAACCGAGACAATAGAAAAAAGGCGCCCATTAAGCTTCCGTTTGTTGCTTAAATACAAGGAATTTTAATGTTCCCGTAGGCGGGAGAAGCTTTTAGATCCGTGAAATCAAGTAATTTCGCGGACACGAGGAGTGGCGAGATACGACGAAGGTCCAGGTGATCTTGGAATCGGACAAAGCCTATGAAACGCAATTGAGTACCGTTATCAAATTGAATGCGGGTGTAAAGCTCACGTCGCAGACGGAAAGAAATTACGCGACCACGGATAACATTCGAACAGTTGGATCGAAACAAAAACTGTTTCACGGAGACAAGCAAGTTCTTTTAAAAAAAGCGAAGTCTTTCAAGTGATGCACAAAGTTCATCTGCAGTTAGGACATAGAGAACGAGACTTCATGTACAGGGAGCTTGAGCGGTATTATAGGTTAAGAAAGTAAGTTTGTTCTTCTATTTCATTGATTTGTTTTTTACTTCAGAGAACTGGTTTATGATGTACTTGGAGCTTTGCAAATCATGCGCACTCAAGAAATTCAAAGTACGAAGTTGGAACTCGTAGCGGTATTTTGAACAGCATTTACTCTCGCAATCAGTTGAACCCATGCAATTCGGAGTTTTTGAGCATCGAAAACGTTCTCCAAAAACCAAACTAGCTCTACGAACGGCAGTGGGCGACCAGTCACCAAGCGGCACAACTCAAGGCCACATCCATTGCAATTGCACAGCTAAATGCAACATAAACTGATGCAGATGCAAGAAAGCGGGACGCCAATGTAATTCGCGATGTCATCACTTTCGTACCTGTGAAAACAAATAAGTTCATTTCATTCTTTTAATTATTGTTGATTTCATTGTTCTCCCAGTAAAATTCTCACATTCCACCTATTTGTAGGCCCAGAAGTCAATGATTACGGAATGGCTACAACATTTATATCCATGATTAGTTTCATAAAAGAGTGCTGTAAGTTTACAAGTCTTTTTTCCAACACTTTATTTTGTTCTTGATTTTGATACAGTACTTGTACTGTTTCAAGATCAGAGAGACTCTGATTCTTATTTGGTAATTGGCCATATTTAGGTCGAAAGCGGGATGGTGATCGTCAGGCAAAAAACTCAAGTTGACGATGAGTTTTCTTTCCGCGCCTGGATTCCTCATTCCGATCCACCAAATCTGCACGATGGCTTGACTGTAATAGCCGGACACGCTTATGGACCGGAGCGTCAAGGTCATTACTTTGTTAAAATGGGTGCTGAAGGCCAACTTCAAGTAACTCCGTTTCATCTTCCCATTGAAGTGTGGATCTTCAAATATGATGACGGAATTCTTTATGGATTGACTAAAAATGATGCCGAACAATCGAACGACATTGATTTGGTTAAAGTATCGCTTTCGGATAACGATTTTGAACGCGAAAAAAAAACGGATAGCCGGAACATAGAAGAAGGTGTAAACGGTGTAAGTTCCATTTGTGAAAATGATAATTCAATTATGACAATTTAGGATGCTTTGTGGATTTGATCGGACCAAATTGATTGTATGGAAACCCAGAAAGTTGAGGGGTCAAAAACGAACGAAAGGAACTTTGACGTCTAGTTTGCAATTAATCGAACTGGCAATTCCGTAAATCTCAACAAATTCGTGAGAACTTAACGCATTGAAGTGATCTCTAAGCCGCGTAATAAACCGCACAAGCGAACGCTTGTTGACGATAAATTGAAGGCGTGAGAATGGTTCTCGAATGTTCTCACCATTTAACTTCGTTTAAATCATTGAATGAGCTCAAGCGTACGAGGAAACAAGACTAGGGTAGAAGTCGTGAATTCAATTGTTCTGAAATTTAACGTCCGATTTGAGGCCAATTAAGAGCTTTTGTCGTTGATCAGTCTCGACGTTCAGATTTGCACGTTTAGCAGGTTACAGTAATTTCTAAGTGACGTAATTGAACCAAAGTACTTGGTGCAAAAAAATCCAAATCTTTTTTATTCATTCGTTCATTGCTGAACTGGATATTGTTTCTAATTGACAGTTCCGACGATATCATTAATCAAATTTATCAATTGAGTTTGCGACAACCTCCAATCCAACTTGTGGAGTCATGGCTAACCTTTTCATTACGTCTTTTCGTAATTCAAACTGTCGGGAAACGGAAACAACTTTCTTACAAAGTCGACAACCGCAACATCGCACATCCGATCAGATTAGAAGTCAATCAAAACCTCTTAAACTGTTTACTTGGTTACTATAGAAGCTATAATATTCATTTCCGATCAAGAAGACAACTATTAACTGAGTAACAAATTTAACGCAGAACGAAGTTTATTCGAAAGAAATCTAACTATTTCAATTATTGTGAACAAATTTAACTTGAAAAACATCATATCCAAAAGCTCAATTAGAACTTTCTCTTACCGTAAGCTCCGGGCGAAGAATCGTAGACGACGTAATTGTGACTTTTTCTAAAAGATTAGAAATTAATTTCATACCAAATATCGATTTAGTTAATAAGATGAGACAGAAAAGAACTTCCAGACAAGCAAAATGTTATTTGACGGTTGATAACAACTCGCTTTTCTCACTTTTAAACCACTACACTACACGGACACTGAGTTGTACGATCTCAGTTGCCGTTTCATGCTTATACGTTGAGATTCTCTTTAAAATATAGGATGTAACTGTCATTTATATAAGAAATTTTAGTGATGCAGAAAAAGTGTGAAAAATGAGTCGAAAGGAGGTAAAAAAGGACCGAAAATGACATTGGTGGAAAAGGGTCCTAGAAAGCCCTTTTTTATACTACTACTGTGTTTCTGGAAACACAACTCACGAATAAACTTTAAGTTGAATTGAATAACCTATCATCCACTCAAGAACATCTTTTTGCAATGTTCAGATCAAATACGAACTCAAATTGCGACGATCTCTACCGGTCATTGGATCTTACAAGTTACAAGTTTATTTGTTTCAATCAACTATCAATACAATGTGAAATAAGAGGCAGGTTGGATTAAATGATAAGTTGATGCGAATACTTCGACCTTTGTTTCCATTCGCTCCGGTCTTGGGCGATTTGTGGCCATGACGTTCCCATCGTGCGCTCCAAGTCTTTTCGCCATCTATCAGCAGTTCTTCCAAGTGGACGTTTGCAATCGAATGGTCGCCAAAAAGTGGTTTTGGTCGTCCATCGATTGTCATTCCGTCGTGCCACATGTCCGGCCCATCTGAGTTTTCTTTGAAGAGCGTCTTCCACCGCATCTTTGAATTGCGTTTGTGCTCGGACGTTTTCGTTTCGGATTTTGTCGCGGAGTCTGATGCCAAGGACGTGGCGTTCCATCGCACGTTGAGTTGTTGTCAACTTTGTACGTTCGGATTTGCGCATTGTCCACGTTTCAGACCCGTAGTTCAGAGCCGGAAGAACCACCGAATTGAAGAGTTGCGCACGTATTTTGGTGTCCGTTGTCGTTTTCAGCACTTCTTGGATGTTTTTGAATCCAAACCAAGCGGCTGATCGTCTTCTTCGGATTTCACCGTCGATCTTGTGATCTTCGGTGATTTCCTGACCTAAATAAACGTACTTGCTTACCCGTTGAATTGGTTCATCGTTGAGTTTGATGTTTCCATCTCTGCAACTCGGGTTTGCCATGAACTGCGTCTTCTTCCGGTTGATGCGAAGTCCGATTTTTGCACCCGCAAAATTGAGTTCGTTGAGCATCGATTCGGCGGTCTTGATGTCATGTGCGAATCGAAGATGGTGCAGTTGTTCTCCATCGATTCGAATGCCATAGTGGTCCCAATCCAACTGACGGAAAACGTCTTCCAGAGCAGCAGTGAAGAGCTTCGGTGAAATGGTATCACCTTGTCTCACACCGCGTCTCACCGGAACTTCTATTGGATCATAGAAGAGTTGGAAGGTTGTTGAGCAGTCGGAGTTGATGTTTCGTAGAGTCCGAGTGTATTTCTTGGCGATGTTCTGGTGGATCAAAGCGTTGATAACAGCGTTTTCTCCACAGAATCAAAGGCCTTCTCGTAGTCTACAAAAACCACACAGAGTGGGATTTGAAACTCACGACAAACGTTCCATGAGTTGGTTGATCGTCTGAAGATGGTCCGTTGTAGAGAATCCAGAACGGAATCCGGCCTGTTCGCGTGGTTGTTCGGCATCCAATTGCGTTGTGATCCGATTGACCAAAATCTTCGTGAAGAGCTTGTAGACCGTTGGCAGAAGTGCAATCGGTCGGTAGTTCCTGAGGTCCTCAAGATCGCCTTTCTTTGGGAGAATGACGGTTCTTGAAGACTTCCATTGAGTCGGTACATTCTCTTCACGAAGACACTCGTTGAACAGCCCTGTCAAAATGGTTAAGAGTTTAAAATTGGATCTTGTTTGTTAAAAAATTCAAATTTCACTTCGTCGCGAACTAAATTCCTTTGCCTTATCTTGTCTTTGCTAAATGACCAATTTGGCTGATCACATGGCTGCCGCACTTATTAGCGTAAGATGATAGCTGCATCAACTACAAGGTACAATCGAGGACGAATAACACGCCCACAGAAATTGACCACAAAACGCGTAGCTCGTGGAGTCCGATCAATCGGTCGCCGTCAATTCGATTCGCAAAAAATCGCTCGGTACCGCCGAAGATAAGACGACGAAAAGTGCGCGTGTGTGTTCGACGTCTATCGACTAAATTTGGTCAGAACGAGCGACTTTCAAATTTCTGTGCTTCAAAACAACTTTCGTATTTTGGATCTTTTTCAATTGATTTTAGAGCGTGTTGACATAAACTTATTGATTGCTAACGAGTCATTTTAACGTGAAGACCACCAACAGCCTTCGCTTTAACATTCGCTTTCAGTTTTCAATCCGTTCGGATGTCCGGAAAAACAAAAGTTTACGTGATTGGTGTTGGGATGACGCCTGTAAGTTTGAACGTAGGGCCATAACTTCATTGTTATTTCAGTTCACCAAACCGGGATCAACGGGCAAGGACTATCCGGAACTGGTGAAAGATGCTGGTAACGGAAAATCCCACTAATTGGCTTGCATGTTAAATTTAGTGACCGAAGCCTTGGATGACTGTCATTTGCAATACAAAGATATTCAACAAGCAGCTGTTGGCTATTTGTACGGCGAGGTACTTGTTGCGGACAGCGCAGTCTATACGAGCTGGGGCTAATTGGTATACCAATCTATAATGTGAGTTTGATAAGTCGTGTTTAACTCAAAGTGTCTTCAGGTGAACAACGCATGTGCTTCTGGATCGTCGGGTATTTATTTGTGCAAACAAATTCTCGAATCGGGAAATGCGGATGTTGTGATGGCCGTTGGATTCGAGAAAATGGCTCCCGGTTCGTTGGAGAAATTGCAACCGCTGATGGAAGATCGAGTGATATCCGTTGATCGGCACATCAACGTCATGTCGGAGACTTACGGTCTGACACCAACACCAATCACCTGCCAAATGTTCGGTAAGTTATGTTTATTTTTTCGGGTTCTTACTGTTTTTCTTTCAGGACACGCCGGTCAAGAGCATATGGAAAAGTACGGAACGAAACGTGAACATTTCGCAAAGATCGGTTACAAGAATCACTTACATTCCGTCAACAATCCGTAATATTCTCTTGAAGAAGCATTTTCATTCGGAAACGTTTAGGAAATCACAGTTCCAAAAGAAGTACTCGTTGGAAGATGTTCTCAATGCACGAAAGATTCACGATGTTTTGGGTTTGTTGGAAGCGAGGTGAGTGCTATCTTGTGTTCGACTAAACGAATTTCTAGTCCAACTTCTGATGGAGCGGCTGCTGTTGTGATGGTCAGCGAGCGATGGTTACAAAAACATGCACAGCTGCGAAGTCAAGCGGTTGAGATTGTTGGAATGGAGATGGGAACTGATTTGCCATCGGTTTTTGCTGAGAACTCGAATATCAAAATGATTGGATTTGATATGGTTCAAGGATTGACTCAGCGTTTATACAAGAACACGGGGCTTACGCCGAACGATATTCAAGTAATCGAGCTGCACGATTGTTTTGCCTCCAACGAGCTGATCACCTATGAGGCAATCGGTTTATGTCCAGTGGGTAAAGGAAGTGAGATCGTGGATCAAAACGACAATACCTATGGCGGCAAATGGGTAATCAATCCATCCGGAGGTTTGATTTCGAAGGGGCATCCGATTGGTGCCACAGGAGTCGCTCAATGTGTCGAGTTGTGCAATCAACTTCGTGGTCGTTGTGCAAAACGTCAAGTCGAAAATGCACGAGTAGCAATGCAGCACAACATTGGAATCGGTGGAGCTTGTGTTGTTGCTTTGTATCGGAGAGCTGATGTTGGAGAAGTGCGAGAAATCGTGTACGGTCACACGGCAGCTGACTCGGCATTTGAATCGGATGTTATTTTCCACGACATTCAAAGACGTGCCAAAGAAGTGAGTTGAGAGTTCGAATATGTCTAATTGTCATTTCAGGAGAAGGAACTAGTCAAACAAGCAGCCGGATCGTACCGTTTCACTTTGACATCAGTCAAAGGAAACAAGAAGTCGTGGACCGTTGACTTGAAGAAATCACGACCGTACGTTGGAACCGAAAGTACGGACAAAGTAGATGTCGAATTGATTCTCAAAGATTCCGATTTCGTTCTAATCAGTCAAGGAAAACTGAATCCAAATCAGGCATTCATGCAGCAAAAAATGAAGATCAAAGGAGACATAATGAAAGCTATGAAGTTGAAGACGATTCTCGATCCAAGTCAATTGAAGTTGAATGCCACTGAACAGAAGTCGAAACTCTAATTCCTATTGTTTGCTGTATTAGTGTGTAAACTTTGGCGTTCTCTGTTTTGTAACTATGTTTGAACTGTTGATTTGACAGTCGTTAGTATTTGGAAAGTCTTCGGAGCTGGTTCCTAATTCGAAAGTTTCAGACCAAAATGAGCGATTCAGAATTCAAATCGGACGTCATTTTCGCGGAGATCAAAGAACGAGCTCAAGAAGTGCGTTCATCATTCAAATCATTCATTGCCAACAACCATTCCAGGAGAAAGATGCTAAAAAAGCGGAAGGTTCTTATCGTTTTACTGTGACATCCGACAAGGGAAACACGAAGTCGTGGCTCGTGAACATGAACGAAAATCCGCCATACATTGGAACCGAGAAGAAGGACAAGGCGGATGTTGAGCTCGTCCTCAAAGACTCCGATTTCATTTTGATCGCCGGTGGAAAAGCAAAAGCTGAGCAACTTTTCATGCAACAGAAAATGAAGATCAAAGGCAATCTTATGAAGGCGATGAAACTGAAGACCATTCTCGATCCCAGTCGCTTGAAATCGAAATTGTAGAATCGTTCGCAGCTTTCGAGTGCTCCATATGTTGATGCAATAAAAACCTTCTACTATTATACCACGAATGAGATCCCAAACAACGAGATGTTTATTCAAACTGAACTTCAATAACAAAGTTTAGACTACAAATATAGCGAATAATTGGGAAGGAAAGCATAGTTAAGATGGCAAGTGAGTTTGTTCTTCGCTTTGAGTGTCTTTCGTCCGGTCCATTGATTCTGCACGGGAGCACGAGAAATGACACCAATTTCGAGTGTAGACGTAGAACATCAGAATGAGACCGTAGACCAACATTGGAGCGCCGTATAGCCACAGCATTTGTGTCCGAATAATCGAGGCAACAATGAAAGTGATCAACTCGAGTCCGAAGAAAATCAGTTGATTTTTCGATTGCCGCAATTGCAACACTCAGATTCGACAAGCCGTGTGTTGATTGGCGTCGCATGTTCAAGAGAATCTAAAGCACCAACTTGCTTCTGCTTTTTATAACAACAACAAGCCTGAGGATAATTCTCGGAACACCATAAAAAGATCGAAATCCATTCGAGTTGATAAACGTCGCAGAAAAGTTGAGCCACGACGATTGTAGTCCACATTAGAATACAAAGTCCGCAAACCACGAGCTTCTTCGCTGAGTGCCGAGTGAAATGGAAGAATTGCACGAGTAGAAGACCCTGCAAAATGGGCAGGTAAACTGCAGAACCGTAAACGTACCTGAAGATCAGAATAAACGTTCATGTTCACAGAAGACTTACCAGGGCTGGAACCGAATTTGAACACAAAAACCGTGTTGTTTAAAGCCGCTGTAAAGTTTGCAATTGCCCATAGCCAAAAGAGACCAACAACCTATGGTTAGGAAAATTTCGCCAGAGTTTGGGGCAGAAGAATTAGAAACCGGTAAATGTTGTTAGAGCAAGTTATGAATCAAACACCAACCACAGAACTGTACTGCAATAGCCGGAAATGTTTGCCAACACACGAAACCCGATCGGAAGTTGGCAGTCGCAGTTTTGATGAACTGGCGAGTCGTGAACAGAACAATTCGTGGACATTCTTCTGAACGTCTCGAGAGGTCAGAACAAAACACTCGATGGTTGTGCTTTCAATTTATGCATTTCAATGCCCGTTGAGGACACGTGCACTCGCGTTTTCTCATAGAAAGCAACGACGATCTTTCGGCAGCGTTTAAAAGCACTGAGATTGTTCGCACACGTTCATTCGCAGTTTTTGGTCGGAAGTTAGTTCTGTTTTATCAAACCCACTTATCGAAGCATAAGAATTGAATGTTTATTCTCACGGACAAACTCACTCTTCACCCGGTTGGAACAACCAACTCGGCAACTCCTCGGCTTTCGGACCGCGACGCATCAGCGCCAACTTGAAAGCATTTTGAATTTGATCGTAATCGAGAAACGTTTGAGCCGAGGTGAGCATCATGTCACTGAAGAAACGCGGTCAGAAAACATCGGAAAATGAGCTGCTTACCGATAGAGAGAACGAATTTCACGAGGAAGACGAAGAAACGCGTCAAGACGAGGAAAAAAGAGTTTGTAGCTTTTGATTATTTCAATATTTTTGCACGAACGCCACGAAAGATTACCGGCTACCAGTTCGGCTATGACGAAGATAACCGACTGAATGTCAGTGCATGGTCCCTGCTCACGACCCTCGTGTACTTTCAAAGCCGAATAACGCAAAGTACCGACGAACGGAATATTTGTGCGAGGACTGAATCGGAAATAGAAGGAAGAGGTAAGGAACTGACCGACGAGGCCACGGCATACACAAACTCATATCAGTGATCATTAAACGATTGACGAACTTGTCGATTGTTGGCGGAGTAATGTAGGAGAAACTATGCGGCGAAACCAACCGGTGAATGAATCCACAACGATGAAGAGCCGCTAAAGCACGAATCATTCCCAATCCAATGTTGAGAGCGAGTTCCACGGGAATAACTCTGTAAACATGGAGTGGATGTACTACTTATCGAAGATACCCGTTCGGTGAGAAGCTAGTGATGTTAGACAGCAAAACATAAGGCAATGGACTTTTGATAATCAAAACTGCTCGGTAGGTTTCTGCGTCGTTCTCGTGCTCTTGAATTCCTTCAGCCCCAAAGATGAGCTGCAAATCGATAACTCGTGAGTTAATTACAACGCAAACCAACGTGTTTGACTTTCCCCGCTTTGACCAACGTCGGGAAATGAAGTGAACGACCGCGAACTGCTTCGAGAACACACTGAGTAGCTGACATCGATTGTTTCCAGCGCTCGGTTGACACTTCGGGATTCGCAATGTAGATTTGTGTGATCTAAAGGCTCCATAGACTGGTGGTTGATTTAAAACTCACCGTTTCTGGATTATCATGGTCATATGCGTTGTAGACTCCATAGTCTCGCTTTACATAGTCGTCAGCCAACTCAGTGATCATGCAATTTCCGCCAATTGTGCCGCAAACATTCGACATAACTTCGGGAACATCGGCCATGACTTTCAGCGGAACGAAGCGAAAACTTGAATGACCACACGAACAACGGGCAGAAATCCAAATGCAGCAGAATGAAAGTGAGTTACTAATTCCTTGTACATGACAATCAATTATTGTGATTCGAAAGCTTACTCGATACTCAGCAAATAAATTGAATCTTCTTTATTCAAATTACAGAACACAAAATAGGAATTGAATTCAATGTCTCGACTGATGACATTGAGTCGGATGTAGGTCGTGAATGACTCCACCACGTTGATCATCTTTATGCTGAAAACTGTCAATTAAACTCGTGTTCCTCGACTCACATCTGTTGGATAGTTCGCGTAATAAACTCCTTTCTTCTTCGACTTATTCGTCTTTTGTTCGAAGATCTTCGATTCAAGAGATTTCAATTCAATTTTTATTCCTTTAATTGCAAAAATACAACAACAAATGGTCATCGTTAGAAGGAAGCAAAGGATGCTCTCAATTTTGTTCACTCGGGGGGGTTTTTGCAACGTCTATTCATGATCATTGAGGGCCAACAATTCGAGCGAACTTGTCCGCGTATCGAGTTCGAGGGCAAGAGGTCGTTTGGTCGTCAATGTCCATCGGATGAGCCGTGAGTCTCACCGTTCTTCGTGTTCTCGATCCATGATCTTGTAGGCGTGATTCTATTTTCTTGTTCGATACGCGACCACTGCGTCTTTGAGCTTCGTCCATTTGCGGATCCAATTTGCTGATCAGTGGTCGATGAGTCGGATTCAACAGATTTGATGGTCAAACGGATTTCATTTGGAATCTAACTGGAAATGATTGGCCCACGTTTGAACTGATATTTAAACCGAAGAAAGAAACTGCTGTCATTGAATTCAACATTACGGTCTTGCGGTTCGGGATATGAAGTATTGAAAACAAACGAAAATGTATTGAAACGGTTTATCGCAACTGACCTGAAAAATTAACAATCAACGCGTTGATAGGAAACATTCACGTCAACACAAACGTGCACAATCAAATCTCACATCCATTTGCAACTAAACTCCCAACCAGAAGCTTACAAGTTCACTGATTATCGTCAAACATTCCGTGTTCTCGAGTTCTTATCAGTCGATGGACAAAACGGAATCGTATAAATTGCAAGTGCAGTTGCTTAGATCACATTCCATCAAAATGCAAAACCTTTGGTTTCTCTCCTTTTTTGCTCTGATTTTTGAGTTTACAAATGGAATACGACCAAATTCACGTCGAACGGAGATGCGAAGATTTGAGAGTTCGAGCACCAAAAACTTCGAATTCGGTTGGACCTTCTACATCAGTAAGAACTACTTCGGTATGTGAGTTTAATCTCAATATCCACACTCTCATTTTGTAGCCCAACAAGTGAGTGTTGCATTTGATTTGGAGTCGCCGTACACGATTCTTTACGACGCAAACTACGTTCAAACCAATAAGTGGCCGCAGGCTTCGTATTACGATTACTACCAGCCGAACAATTCGCTTTCCTTCAAAACACAAAACGTATCGTTTGCCTTAGATTACAACCAAGATACTCAAGACACGCCAACGAAAGTTGGCGGAATTTGGGCAAACGATGTAGTTATTCTTGGACTTGAAGTTTGAAGCGTTCTCATCGGCTATGACTCTAAGTTTTGCAGGCGACTCAAAACCGAAAAGCTTCTTATTACAACGCATCATTCGGTCTAATTCAATCCGGAGACCACTTTTTACCTTCGGACACAATTTTGGCTTACACCGGTCGTTTGGGAATGTCGCTAAATGGCTCCGAAGACAACTGGGTAGTTCAAGCATTCAAAAAGGAATGTGATGGAATTGTAACATTTGCTGTCGTGTAAGAGCAAATTCACATCAGTTTCTACTGTTGCTTAGCGGTAATAGTTATGCATTGTCATTTGGCTCAATCGAATTGCCAAACTGTGATCTAAACACAAAACTTGTCGAGAACGTTGTGGAAACGAGTCCGCAAATTGGTAAACAAAAGTGGAAAATCCAAGCCAAGAGGTTGATTAGCTTCAGTCTAGAATTCACTCGAGATTGATTCCAGTGTGGAAATCGGGAAGTACACGTATTCTACCAATCAGTTTGTTTCGTTTACTTTCTCCACTCACTACATCGTTGCGCCTTCACAGTATTTCGAGAAACTCATTCAACAACTGGGAGCTTACGAACAAGGTGATCGCTATGTGGTCGACTGCTCGAAGGTGGCTAAAGCCCCAAAACTAAGTTTCGAGTTTAACTCGGGATCTTTGAACATTCTCGGCACAAGTTACGTTGAGGAAGACAAAGAGAAGGTATCTTCTTGTTTTAACTTCTGAATTCATTGAAACTCTTCAGGAGAACACTGAGTGTTATTTGTTGATACGAAAATCAACTGACCGCAACAATTTGGATCATTGGTCAATCGGATCGCTCTTGGAAAGATCCTATTGTTTATCGTTGGATTTTACGAACGAACAAGTGACTTTGCAACCAGTCGTCGATGATATGAACTAATCGCAACAATTCTGTTGAGTTCATGTACTTTTACTCATTCGATTTGTTGTAAACTGTAGATTAAGAAAATGAACAATGAAGACAAATTTTGGCAACGGATCGTTTGTGCATTTTGAGTGTTTCGGTGTTTGAAACTGAACAAGTAGAAGTTATTTAAGGTACTT
The DNA here is from genome assembly GCA_024699855.1 of Aphelenchoides besseyi. Classification (NCBI taxonomy): domain Eukaryota; kingdom Metazoa; phylum Nematoda; class Chromadorea; order Rhabditida; family Aphelenchoididae; genus Aphelenchoides; species Aphelenchoides besseyi. The sequence goes on from JAMPIQ010000003.1 coordinate 1,903,488, forward strand.
TTAAAACTTGACGACTATTTGCTTTTCAAATAACGAATGCACTATACTGTTGTTACTAGTGTAAATCAATCGACATGAAATAATGCAATTCAGAACACTGACAAACAACTCGCCGAAATGATTGACTATTTGTCAAGCCCATTCAACGTCAAAATGGAACAAGCGAACTCGACAGATTTTAACATTCATTCACTCGTCTTTCTTGCATTTGACAGTCAAGTTCAACAGTGGATCGCAACAATTCTCAGAATGTGGACGTTCTAGAGGCGGATGATTGAACGGCTGTTCAATTCGCAACGGCCATCGGATGCACGGATGTTGCCGTCACGATGATGAACAGTGATGCAAACTTGCACGCGCGAACCAGAACCAGTGAAACATCCATTGAGTTGGGAGTCAAAGGGCGACATCGAAATACGGTAATGAGTTGAGGACCGCATTATTAGAACTATGATGCTTTCGATAAGCGAAATGTTGTTATGTTTATTTACTGTACATTAGAACAAGTTAAAGGCACTTTGCTTGGAAGATTGAGGTGCAGTTTTTGTTTGAATTCGCAGTTTTGTGAGAAAATGGACGGAAAGACAAAGAAAGCAGTGGAGTTCTTTTGGCTATAAAGTAGATGTTGGTAAAACAACCGAGTAACAGGATGAAATAGATTTGTCGCGTATCCGTAAATTCAAATAAATCGATTAGAGTTAGGTGTCTGTACGTGGATTAAAACGAGTTACCGGTGATTGTGATGGACGAATCATATGTTTGAGTTTACGTAAAGAAAAATTTGAACTTGAATCTGAGTAGGCGGTTGCGTGGAGTCGTGTGGGTCGTTGACCGTTGGGTGACAATTGACAAGCGTTGACAGTGAGAATAAGTGATCTTTTTGTGCAAATAAATGATTGAATTCTGAGCAGTCAATGAAGAGGTTTATTGGCGGAAATATGAAAAACAAATTGAAATCACCACTCGTTCTCGACATTCGATTGTTCAGCCATCAGCTCCAGTTTCGGTTCCAGCCATCCGATTTCGTTCACTTCAACCTTGATCATGTGTTGTACTCTCTTCTTCTTTGGCTCTGTTTCTTCCGAGTCATCAGTTTTCTTCCGCGATTTCCTCGTTTCAGCCGGGGATCCTTTCGCATTGATGGCGCTCAGAACTCGTGCATCAGCAATGTTCAGATTTCCGGATCGAAACTTCTTGAACCACGTTCTCGCGCCTTCGAGTCCAACGGCATCTTCGCCAAAACACGAGTGAATTTTCCGAACAGATTCTAGGGCCGACAGACCCGCCTTGAAGTCGTAGAGCAAACAAACACGCGTTTCGTAATTCGTGAACTTCGGAGTCGATTTGGCCATTTCGATGATTGAAAACTGAAAGTGGAAAGTTAAATGTTGTAACGTGAAACAAAGGAGTGTCTTCGATTGCGTGTTCGTGGAACGACAATCCAAAGAAACTCAATCGATTGGATTGGGAAGAAACAAAGTACCTACAAACTGTTTCATTCCTGTTCAGTTGATCATTATCTTGACCTTCAAGCAGAAGCTAAGATTCTTGGCGACATGATTACAAAGCAAGAAAGCGAATGCTCCGATCAATGCGTTCTATCCAAGTGTCATTAAGTGACTCACGTAAACAAAAATGACGTTTATCTTACACGTGAAATCACGATGATAAGTTGGTTGTTGACAGAACTAAGCGGATTAACAGACCTTTTAGAGTTCAGAAACCAACGGAAGTGATGTAAACATGTGCCGTTCAATAGAAGTAAAAGCGGTTTCTGAATTGTCAATGAGTTGGAATAGGTCAATTCAGTGACAGTCATTTGGGTATATAAACGAACACTGAAGTCCAGTTCTTCAATATACAATTCGGCTTCATTCCGAACTTCAAGATGTTCACTCAAAAACTGATCACCGTCTTTGTCGTCGTTGGACTTGTGAGTTCTCGTCTTTTGGTTTTATTTGAGTTTCTGATTTCAGTTGATGGCTACCTTCGCTTTTTCTGCTCCAGTCAATGTCTTGCCATCGGCAGTCGAAGAAGTTGTCGAAGAAGTGGTCGGTGAGGTCGAGGAAATTGCCAGTGGATTGGAAGAACTGGCGAGTGGTGCAAGTGGAAGCGGGGCGGAGATCACTTCTGTCATCGACTATCTGATCAAATTGCTCGAAAAGGAGTTGAACTTGATCGAAGGCTCTGGATCGGGACTTTCTCTTTGAATCGAAATTAGGAACAAATAAATTCATTGCATTAGCTCGTGTGTTTGTTCAAAACGAAGAAGCATAATTGACGATGTTTCTTTGTATTCCTAGCTTTACAAACGACATGTGCATGTTGAGCATTTTCAAGAACAACCACTCTACAGCACTTCCGGGCTTAGAGATTGAACAGAGACGTACACAAAGCATTCAGTCAACAAAGTTTATTACAGAAACAATCAACATTTAAGAACCGAATAGACACGTTGCATCAACGAGACGTTGGAGTTCAAGAGATTTTCCATTTCCGTCGACCCATGACCAACTTGTAGTTCTCGGCACCGCGTTTGACGAACTTCAAAGCAAAGTCGATGAGTTCCGAGTCGTCGTGTTTCACAGCCACGCTTTCCGAAGAGAACGTGCGCTTCAACGACTTCAAAAATGACTTCTGAAACACAAACAATAAGAAAAACAAGCACTTCAATTACCAGTTATGACCTTCTACCGTAGTGGTCTCATTATTGATCATTTTTGAATCTATCGTTGACTCAAGGACCATCATGTTTCCAAGGCATTACGTCCACACAACGAAGCTCGTTCAAACAAATAGCACCGTCTATGATTTATCTTGATTATCCTAATAAAACTCTTTCACCTTCAACGCCCACAACCGAGTTTTCGTCAACAATAATTTTCATCTGAATACAACTGTATTTTTGCAGCTGATTGGGAACAACAAAGGCGGTTATTATTCATTTTTGTTCATCGGTGTTTAGCTTATTGGAAGAAACACAGTTTGAAAATATTGGTTGACAAAAGGTTTTAGCTTTTTGTTTGGGCTTGAAATTGACTTCGAGTAATGTTGCTGAAAGTCGAGTTGTTTTGATTAAACATTAAACTCCTGGACAACAACAACTTCTACCACTGGACTTCACAGATTCCAGTTTTTGACTTTGAGAGCCTTCGAAAGTGTTTGTTAAGTTCAATTACATCGATGGTTGAAAAGTTTAGACGAGGAAGGGAAATCGATGAATGTGCAAAAACGATCGTTTCTCTACATCGACGCAAAAATCGATTCGTTTAATTTGCCGTCGCTCAAAATTCTTCTTCGTCTTTCGGAGGCCAACGACGAGGATGTCGATGAAATGCAAAAACAAAGCATATTGATTGTTTTTCGGTTGTGTTTAGAGACTCTTTTGAATCGATAATCACCATACGGTTGTTTTGCATTCCTCATGATTTCGAATCCTCACATCCATTTCCGCCATAAACAACCGTTGTATTTTATCCAAAGACCAAAACAATTTCTTTCACACTCATTGTTTCAGCTCTCTTAACGAGTCTTTTTGTATTCTCGCGCATAGTCATACGAGTATCTACGACAATCAAAATCGACATTACAGGTTGATGAACGGCTAACTTCGTGCAGATCGGCAAATGATGGAGGAAACGAAAGATCGACAACAAAAATTGTTAGACATCGCAACATTTTTCATCAACAACACGACATACAAAAACTTGGAGTCTCAGGTAACAACCAAAATCATTGCATCATCGTTTAGTTTTTCGTATTTTAGGCTGTTGTAATTAGCAAACTAATCGTCTTAGGTGGCGATAAACTGCGTAGCCATTTGGTGGTGCAGTTTTGTCGAACACGAGCACTATGCGAATACAACAATCTTGAACTATACGCCGAGATGATTGGTCTGATTCAGGATGAGAAGCTTTGCGATCAGATTGTGTTTGAAAGTGTAAAGGTCGTTAACGAGATTCTACATGCAAATATCGTGAACGGGAAAGTGAAAGAAAAGCTCCGAAGCATTGGGACATTCATTGGTCTGTTGACATTGGCACGTGACATCCCTATTCTCGCTAGTACTGCCGACTTCAAGCGGATGTTAGTTGACGCAATGGCCTCAAAGAATTCACAACGGATTTGCCTTATGGTCGTTTTGATCACACATCTCCTCAAGTACTGCGAACGGAGCATTGTAAGTCTGAACTATATAGTTTCCAATTAATCTTTACTTTAGATTTTCAAAAAAGACTGCACGTGGGTCTCCCGTATCATCGCGCTGTTGAGGGAGATTCATAACGCCGATGGAACAGATGTTTTTGTTTGCTTAGAAATCGAACGCTTTTTGGAGAATTTGGATAATCCAACATCCACCAACAACAAGCAATCCTTTTCTGATGAAAGTCTAATGAATGAACTGACAAGAACAAATGACACTAAAGAATCAACATATCATCAATACGACTACTCTTCGCCACCAAATGATTACACTCGGAATTATTACGACGAGAACACGTATGATATGGATATGGATGCAGAAGGAAATCCAATGGTGCCACCAATGAGTCAACTGCCAATTCGTCCGTTCGCAATTGTACCTCCAAATCCTCAATTTTCGATGCATCAGCAGCCATTGCATTCGTTGAATATGCGATCGAATACGCCGCATCGTGCTTTCTCTCAACCATCAACCTTGTCAGATTATCATTCAACTTCCGACGATATATACACCCAAGCGCATCCATTTCAACAGCTCTCAACACCACAATTTCCTGAAGCATTTCAACAACGTTTTAGGGCTTCTAAAGGGAGTATGCCGGAAGTAACAAACGCTCGCCGAGAATTATTTAATTCTAATTTCCCATCAACTCAATCTTCTTACTATTCGTCTCAACAACGTAGCAATTCGCCTGCATACTTTTCCGGAGGTTGTTTTTCAATGATTTTCGATTAAACCTTTTGGGGTTTTAGTTCCAAACGATAATAACCGCGATGGAATGTTCATTCAGCTTTTGGTTGCTCGTTTGGACTTCTGTGATGCACCAGTTTTCTTCACTTATCCAAAGACTCGTTGTTTCATTGTTGAGAATTTCACGTGCATTTTGCACGAACTCGGAAGTAAGTTCATCATTTTGATTTGTAGTAATTCAAAATCTTACAGAAAAGTTCTTGGATCGAATTGGAAGTTTCGTTGATTCTTTTTGCGACAACATTCTGATGCGTGATTTGGCGTTTTGCACGGACGAAAAACAGATTCGTCAATTCTATCTGGTCGCTATACGGTCATTGTTATTGGCGGCATTCCAACCACAACCTTCGATCGATGTTGTCATGCAACAGTTCACGCAAAGTGCCGTCAATTTGTTCAAACAAATGTTGGTGAAGATCGACTCACCCGAGAGTAATCAAGAAGTTCAAAACTTTCTCGACGATTACATTCCAACCTTTGTTGGCGTAAGTTGTTCGAATGTTTTCTTTTAAACGAATTCATTTACAGAAAAATCAACAAATCGTAGTCAACTGCATGATCATTATGTTGAATCGTCGTGCTGTCGTGATTACCGAACAAAAGTTTCGCGATCTGTTTGCGTCCGTCGATCGAATGTCAATGGCATTTCCGTCGTTTGTTGGGTCATCACGGAGCGAAGCCGAAATAAATGACCGTTTGCCTGAACCCTTACGTCGCACTTACGGGCCGTTGAACGAGGAGGAACTCCGAATTTACACCAATTACGACTCAATGGCACGAACTTTGCAACAATTCATTGAGCAAGGAAGTGGAGACGAACTGGACGATCAATCACGAACAAACCCGATCAACAGAACGCTGTTTGCTCCGTTTTCGCAGGATCGAACGGATCTCAGTCATGTAAACACAATTAAGGAGTCAGAAGTTCGTTTCAATTTTTGTTCTGCCATTTATAACCAAAAAGCATAAACATATGAATTCTATCGATTGAAAATAACTGTTTATTTTGATAAAAAGTTAAACAAACAGAAGGAATAAGCACTATGCTTCACCATAAAGTTAAGAAATAACAACAAATCTGATTATCTTAATAGTCATCTCCACGACTCAAAACCTATAAATGAGAGAATCAAATAGATTCAACGAACAAACAAACAAACTCACTTCTTTACAAGTTGGACGCAACACAATTGTATGTTCGAATTGAGCCGTGTATGATCCCTTGATGTCACAAAGCGGTGGATAGGCATCGACGATGTGCTTGTCACACAAGTCTTTGAGTGCCATGATGTACTTGCTTTCACCCAAACGATCTAACCAACGACGACAGAACGCCAAAGTGCCAAAGTTCTTGTTGATCGTATTCAACAGTTGTTTGCTGCGTTGAATACTGAAAATTCTTCGTGAGCATTGAAAAGATACCGCAGTTACCGTAATGGAATATGTTCGTCGTTGAGTTCGTAGTTCTTCATGTAATGACTGCACTCCATGTCTTCAGTCACGTATCCTTTGCCGGTAGAGCCAAAAACTTCGATGGCGAAAATCTCGTTTTCCTCCATTTTTGTTTGAACTCCACCTTTGACAATCGGAACCGTTTTACCGGCATGAAGATGATACGGACCAATAGAATGACCTGAAAAATCAATTGATTCATTGGTTTTCATAGGATTGTACCGTTGAGATTGCGAATCGGTTTAACTTCGTGAACTTTGCCGTCGATTTCGACTTCAAACGAACTCATCACTTCTTCAACGGTGTTTCCAATATCGCAAAGACGAACATCGATTCCGGCTTCTTTGATTCCCGCTTCGGTCGATTCGCGAACTGCTTCGAGAAGTTTGTCGAACTTCGGGTCGAAACAGAATGTATGAGCACAATCGATGATTCGACCGTTCACATGAGTTCCATAGTCAATTTTCACGACATCCGTAGAACGTAAAACCGTGTTGTCACCGGCATTCGGCGTATAATGAGCGGCACAATGGTTGATGGAGCAGCCGGTTGGGAACGCAAGTCCCGCTTTAAGGCCATCTTCGCCGATCATACGACGACTGTGCTCCTCGAGACGTTCACTAAGAAAAACAATGAAAATAGCAATAAAAGAATGCTCACCAAATGTCGAACATTTTCATTCCCGGTTTCAGCCACGAGTGAAGGTATTTGCGGGTCTGACGATGCGACTCTGCAGCGCGACGTAAATCGTTGTACCTAAGAAAACAACAATCGAATACACGAATGAACGCAAGCAAACTCACATATCTTCGAAGCTATTGTCCAAATTCTTCTTTTCAGCCGAAGTCATACGATTGACAGCCGTCGTATCGTCCTTGTCAATCGGATACTCGCAAATTTGCCCGATCGGATACTTCTTCGATTCAAACTGCTCGTGGATTGGTTTCATTGCTTGTATTTGTTCACGAATCTGCTCGAAGTCAACCCCACTGTCGCCGTTAACAATCTCAGTCCTTGCTTTGGTCGTACTGCCATTTTCATTTGCTAAACAAACTCGTGAATGTTTTGCAACAAAACTGCTCAAATACCCTTCGGTTTTTTCTCATTCGTCTTCTTCGGATTCGCTTTTTTGGTTTCGATCTCGACTTCTTTCAACAGAGCATCCAAATTGTCCAAGTCGGTGTCTGAAAATAACGCCATCAAACCCCAACACTTCCACCTCTTAACGGAAAATCGAATCCTATCGCTTGTCCTCTGCGATGAAACTCATTACCTTGTTTCGACTTCTTTCCCTTCTTTCCTTGAGCATTCATTTTGTTAGCTGATAGACGAATAGCTTTCAAATCAAAAGCCGATTTACTTGCTTTATTATGATTTCACAACGGCAGTAAAACTCGAAAACAATTTTCGCCAATTTGCTTCGAACGGCGAGTTTCATTTTCGTTCTCCATTTCGCTGCAAACTGCGAGATAGTAGGTGAGTTCGTTTGAAGCAGGGGTTTTTTCAGTGACTTTGAAGTTTATTTTGTCAACAAATCGATTCACAACTTCGAACGAGACAAATCGATTTGTCGATCCACCGAAAAGTTTCGAATATCATAACGAGGTTTACGGCCGTCGAGCAGATCCGCGACGATGTCGCCGATTACTGGTGCGAATTTGAAGCCGGTACCCGAGAAGCCGCTGGCAACCACGACGTTCGGATGATCCGGATGGCCGTCAACAATGAACGATCGATCAACGGTATTCTGAAAAGCACTCAATCGGTGTCAACTATGGCTATTACCGCGTATAAACATCCCGTTTCAATTCCCGGCATTCGACTGTCAATTCCACGAATGTGCTCTTGAATGTGTCGACGTGAAATGTTGCGATTGATTTCAACAAGTTTCGTCGGCCGCGGTCCATCTGTATCGAAATCTTCACCCAAGTGAACGGCAAACTACAAAGTCGATGAAAGAAGATGTACTTGCTATTTACCTTTACTTTCCCTTCGTAATCGGCATTCGGAATAAGAAAGAGCTTGAAAGTAAGCAGTCATTCTTGTTGATTGACTTTGTTTACCTCTTCATCGCGCCACACGTCACTGATAATCAAATTCGGAGACTTTCTTTCGACATCGAACAATCCAACGGCAGTCGGTTGAATGTTCCAAAAGAACACCGGTACTGCGACCGGATGAACACGAATCGGCAATCGTCCACGATGTCTAGGAGGTAAAAGAAATAACTGAATATGTCAGTTGTTACGCTTACAATTTGTCCAGCCATCCGCCAACTGCGAACACAACAGAACGAGAATTGAAGTCTCGATTCTCAGTTTTCACGACCACGTGATTATCCGATGCTTTCCAACCAGTGACTTTCACTCCATAGTTGAATTGAACTCCACGGTTTTCGCTTGCAGTCTAAAAAACAAAATACGGGTATTTAGAATGATACTCGTTACTTTAAGTGCTTCCATACATTTACGCGAATAGATTGTACCGGCCGTATGATCCAAAACGGCCCACCACTTAGAGTCGTAATCAAGATGTTTATAACGTTGTTTGATTTGTTTATTATTTAAAATCTCGTGTGGAGCTTTGTAGCGTTCCAGAATCTGAGCGCGTTCGCGTGTTCCCTTTTCGTCTCCCAACCACAGAAGACCGTGATTTCTGAAAGAAAAGATATCGATTTATTGTATAACTAAGCTCAACATACTCGTAAAGTTTAGATCCAGTTTCATGCTCCAGCAAACGCCATGACCGATAACTTTCGATTGCCAACGGCAAATATGTTTCGTCGCTATGCGTCAGTCGAATGATTCGTGATTCTCCATGAGATGCTCCGTTTAAGTTCACAGCACCCATTGCCTAAACATGAGATACTCGTTTACGCAACATTCGTATCCTTTTCAACCTGTTCGAGAACACAAACTTTACGACCTCGTTTAGCCAATTCATAAGCACAACTTAAACCCATTACTCCAGCACCCACGACAATCACATCGTAATCCGCAGTCATCTTTCAACAAACGTTAAAATCAACTGGACAATCGATTGAATTCAGAGTTTTTTAATAGTCTTTGACCGATCACTTAGTGGCGCTTATCACAGTTCCAAATTAAACTTCCGCAGATCATTCGTATACTCGAAGTAATCAAAGATTGTCTTATCGCATCGTTTTACTTTTTATTTACACTCCCTAACGTCAGCACACATTTCGGCAGAATAGTCAACGTGGAACGATTGATCATACCGGCAAAGTTTTATAACAAAATAAACTTTACAACAAAGTGATTGATCTGCAAAAATGAAACGATTGAGTGTAAAACTAATTGGCGGATGATGTTTGCTCTTGTGTCTTTACGAATTCCAAAATAAATTTGGCTTCGTAGGCGTAGAATCCAAGTGCGATTTTGCGATTGAAAGTCCCCGGTGGATCACTGATGTTGTAAAAGCCGAGACTGAAACTCGAAGTGAGAGCACATCTTTGAGTTGGAGAACATACCGTGCTCCTGCTTTGGCCATCTCCATTGCACTATAAACATCAACTGACGGTATTCGACAATCCGCGCAGATCTTTTGATACATTCGAAACACACGACCGAAAGTTGTTCCAAGTTCTTCGGCAGCAACAACTTCGTGGTAGACAGCACGAAAGAAGGCACGTTGATGGTCACTAAACGAAAGGAATATGCGAAGTTTGTAGTCGTTCCGAGCTTCTTGCACAGCTTTTTGGACCTAAAAATGTCGGATTGTTGTCGTTGAATAAGTTTATCAAAACGTACGTGTTCGATGCGCACTTTTGGCGATTCGCCTTCAATTGCAAAATCGATGCTCATTCGAAGAATGTCCATGACTTTTCGTACATCACCGGTCGTATTCGCAACTTTGCAGGCGGCGAATTGGATCGCGTCTTTGTGAACAAGTTCACCCAAACTGTGCAGACGAACTTCGATGATTTTGTTCAACTGGTTGTGATCGTAGGGTTGAAATTGAATCGTGTTAGTGCCCTTAACATAATCAGTCAAGCTGGTGCAAGAAGTAGACCAACCATTCGACTTTGAATTTTCGGTTCCATCGTTCGAGTCGCTAAATCGACGGTGTTCGAGATTCCGATGACCGCAACTCGGGCATTCGGACTGGACGCCCATTCGTAAATGTCGTAAATTACACTTTGGGTTTTCGTCAACAAAAAATCCAACTGTAATGAATAAGAGAATCAATCAAAAGACTTTTACACGAACCTCATCAACCAACAGAACGATCGGTGGACGTGTTCGATCTCCGCGCGACAAAATGGAGTTCAGTTTGCTTCGAGCACGACTAACGAGTTTTTATAACAAAATTAAGCTAATCAACTCACTTGATTGATATTCTGCCCGTTTGTTTTTCGAGTTGGTTTAGAAAATGAAAATACAATTCGTCCGGTTTGATCATTTGACCACCATTCAAATTGATGAACTTGAAGTCGTTCAACTCCTCGTTCTTCAATTGTTGCACTGCCTAAATAACCATCATCAAATTGCTAATAGATCATGTAACAAACCTGTAGAACACACGATGTTTTCCCGATACCCGGTACTCCCGTCAAGAACACCGATCGAGTCTCACCATAATCAGTCACGAAATCGCGAATAAAGTTCTTGATCTTCATCAATTCGGTTTCGCGATACAATAGTCGTCCATCAACTGCTTCGTCTCGCCATAAACGTGATCTTGCTTCCTCTAGAGTCAATGTGGGAAGGAAATTCTCATCTGTCACGTCGTCATCGAAGTTCAGTCGTTTGATACTCCTTGCAGTTCTTTCTATATGATACTGAATATCCTGCGCCATTGTTGCATGGTTGGTACGTCGAGGTGATCGTATCTTCGGACTTTTCGGGCTTTTGGACGGCGATTTTCGAGGCGATCGAGACGGCGATTGGTTACGAATCGAGGCACTTCGTAGGACTTTGGATGGTGATTTACCGGGGGATTTGTTGGGCGATGAAGATGAAGAGCAACTGAACGACTTGTCACTATCATTTTCTTCTGACGAATCGTTGAATAGAACGTCGACTTCGACAAACGTTCGCTTCTGTGCAGATCGTGGTTTTCGCGGAGTGGATAAAACGACCGGTTGTCTTCGTGCGCGTAAACTTTCGATTCCAATTCCTATTGGCGGAGTTTTGTCGCGTTGTGCAACACGCTCGGAACGTCGATTTGGTTCTTCTTTCTTCTTAACCGGTGACTTGCGAATCGAATTCTTAGCTTCCACCGGTTGTCTGTTCTTCGGTTGCGATCGGGTTCGCATTTTCGATCTGAAGTCAAAAGTGTGATCTTGTTTGCTTCACAGTCACAAGAAACTAGTTGGCAAATAACCATTGCAATAAAGCGAATACAAGGTTGCGTAATTCCATTTACTTCAGTTTTACACGTATGCTGTCATAAATCAAAAAAAAAGTATAATGAGATTGTAGAATAAATTAGTTTTGAACTTTCAATTTCTTGGCGGCTGGTCCATCCTTAAGTATTAAATGGTCAATGAGGCAATTGCAAGATTGAACTTACATCTGTTGTTGCTCCGCGTACTTTCTTGACGGGAAGCTTTTCCTCGAATTCCGAATCGAAGTCATCCTGTAAACTCAAGTGATTCGTTTACGTTTATCTTCTCACCTCATCTTCGCTAGTCTCCCAAACCTTTTTTTGTTTTGACTTAGCAGGTGCTTTTGATGCAGGAGCTTTTGGTGCGGCGGTTTTCTTTGTCTTCTTTGGTTTCTCTTCTTCAACTTCCTAAAAAACATGGCATTATGTCAACTAAACAATGTTTCTTTAACCATCTCATCTCCACTAGAATCCATGATCTTCTTTTGTTTTGGTTTAGCAGGTGCTTTTGATGAATTCGCTTTCACTGGTTTCTTTGGCTTTTCTTCTTCGAACTCCTAGAAGAATGTGTAATCGATTTACGTTATTCTAACGATACCTCATCGTTCAGCTCATCTTCAATTTCATTTTCGCTTTCATGTTCACTGGAATCCATGATCTTCTTTTGTTTTGGCTTGGCAGGTGCTTTTGATGAAGCAGCTTTCATTGGCTTCTCTTCTTCGAACTCCTAAAAAAGATAACGGCATAAATTTATGTTGGATCGTTGATACCTCGTCGTCCAGCTCATCTTCATTTTCACTGGAGTTCCATTCATCTTTTGATTCCTTCTTGCCCGGTGCTTTTTTAGCAGCAGTTTTCTTTGCCTTCTTAGGTTTCTCTTCTTCGGACTCCTAGAGAACAACTACATTACTTTACGTTGATTTAACAATACCTCTTCTTCCAGTTCATCTTCACTTTCTTCTTCGCTTTCATTTTCACTCGAACTCCATTTATTTTTTGGTTTCTTCTTGGCTGGTGCTTTTTTGGCAGCAGTTTTCTTTTCCTTCTTCGGTTTCTCTTCATCATCGTTCTACAAATTAATCACATTAATTTACATCAACTGAACGGTACCTCTTTGTCAAACCCATTAAGCCCCTTACGATCTATCGCATCCCCACTATCTCCCTTAACATCTAACCAGTCGTCTTCGTCGCCTACCTCAGTTTTGACCTTCTTTGTCGTTGCCTTCTTTGCGAATTTACTCTTGATGAGTGCTTCATCAATTTCTATGCGCAATGCATCAGCACTCGGACAAACTTCCTAAAATTCGAAACATCAAAAACGTTTATAAAACTCGAAACCTACGGCCAAACTCTTCCTTGTGCCTTTTCCTTTCTTTCGACCAGTTTCTTTACTCGAATTACTGAGAGCCTTGTTAATCGCTTCATCACGAATAGTGTCTTCCTTCTTTTCCTAAAATCAATCTGCAATTGAAATCACTTATTTCCAACTGACTTGTTTGTCTAAAGCTTCTAAGAAGGCAACCAAATCTTCTTCCCAGAGATCATTCCACTTCTTTCCTTGTAAGATTTTGAGTTCTTCAGTTTTCGCTTCGCTTTCGGCCAACATTTTGTCCTTGTCTTCCATCGACAGCTTCCAAATGGCCATACCTAGCAGATAGTCGTAGTCTCCGGCTCGTTTCTCTGTTTTTGATTCCTGAGTCTGAAACCTCGCGGTTGAACAAGAGGAGTAGATTCTGATACACAAACCTCGTTTTCTGCTTCTTCTTCATCGTAAGCAACTTCGCCGGTCATTGCGAACTCACGTTTCTTCTGTTCGTCCTTCCATTTCTTCACTGGATCGGGTTTGAAGTTGTGTTGAACGAGTTGATCAATAATGGCGGCTCGTCGCTTGTTTTCCACGTGGATTTCGTTTTTGATTTTCATGAGAATAAAACGAGCTTGTTCACTGAGTCTTTCGGACTGAGCCGTGAGCATTCCTTCCAAGAAAGCCTTGCGTTCGATGTACTTTTGTTTGCGAACATCGAAGAACTCGCGACAGATTTGCTCCGGTGTATCGTATTTTCGAAGACAACCGTTAGCATCGAAGAGGACCATCGATGTTGTGTTAATTGAACTGATGAGTTTGAACGATTCGTGTAGACCTTTCGATTCGTATTTTCGCAGTTGCTGAGGGTCCATTTTGACCACGAACTTGACCGTATCTTCGGTGTGGTATTCGCTGAAGTCCAAAATAGTTGCTGGTGTTTTCTGCGTTCCTTCAAGCATCGGATTGAGAAGAGCAGCTTTGTAGTTGCTCGTCCATGTTTTAATGGGCAGCTCCGTGATTTCGATCGTGTCATTGCCAAGGATTCCAACTTCACCAATAGTCAAATACTTGCCATCAGTTGCTTGAATGATGGATCCATTGAATTTGCGATACCACGGAACCATCGGTTTCATTTCTTCGCCACGTATCAGACGTCGCATGTTCTCGACCAGTTCCCGTGGATTGTAATTCGGAACCTTCGTCGACCACCCTGTGCCGATTCCTTCAGCACCGTTGACCAAAACCATTGGAATAACCGGACAATACCACTCAGGTTCAATTTGCTGATTGTCTTCGAACAAGAAACGCAAGACGTTTTCATCGGCCGATGGGAAAAGAGTTTTGGCTACTGGATTGAGTTGAGTGTAAATATAACGAGCACTGGCATTGTCTTTGCCACCACAAAGACGTGTACCGAATTGACCATTGGGCAACAGCAAATTGATGTTGTTTGTGCCCACAAAGTTTTGGGCCAAATTGACGATCGTTGATGCCAAACTTGTCTGAAGAAATTGGGTTATTTTGTCTGAATGATTCCAACTCACTTCTCCATGATGATAGGCGGACATTGCACCAACGGCACCAGCAAGTTGAGCGACCTTCATTTCCTTCTTTTCGACGACTTTGAAACAAGCGAACATAACCTAAACGTTAAGAATTCAATTGAGGATATTCAATGATGAGCAAACTTTGCGTTGTCCAGGTTTGAGACCGTCAACGAGTGATGGAATGGATCGTTCATTGTCGGCGTTGGAGAAGAGAATCAATTCCTTGTTGACAAAATCGGAGTAAGTGATTGCTCGTGTTCCGGCATTGTAGAGATAGTCTTCGATTTGACCGGCATCTCGTCGTTCTTTTCGAACCTCCATCCAACGTGTCAACCACTGTTTACGTTCTTCAATTTTCTTCTTCGAGAACGCCAAAATCACCGAATTATCGCAATCGGGACCATCATATTTAAAGAGGATGCGATGTCGGTTCATGTCCGAAAAATACTCTTTCGCTTCTTTCGACGTTGAAGTACCCAATCCTAAAATAGCAATTGTAAGCCAATGTTACGATCTTTGGTTTGCCTTTGTAGTACTTAATCTTGTAGGTCTTCCAATTTTCGGTCTCCTGTCGCCATTCCTGATACTCGGGCATCGAATAGAACGATTTCACATCGTTTCCTTTGGTTGCTTTCACAATCGGTGTAATGAATTCCTAGAAGTTGTGTATCATAAGCGTAGATTATTTCTGTCAAACCTCGAGAAACCTTTTCTTCAACAAGCTCGGCCAATTAGCGTGAATGAAGTTGATGACAAGTCCTTTGATATGCGAGCCATCTTGATCCTAGAAACCTCAATCATCAGTTTATCATTCTTGAGTTTACCTGATCAGTCATGATCATGATTTTGCCATAACGTAGAGAGTTCATGTCATCTTCAGAATCGTACTTCTTTTTGTACTGCAGACCCACAATACGAAGAAGTGCGTTGATTTCTTCGTTCTCCAGAATCTGTTTGTGCGTTCCTTCTCGAACGTTGAGCATTTTACCGCGCAACGGAAACACTCCGTACTTGTCACGACCAACAACACCGAGTCCAGCAACAGCCAATGACTTTGCTGAATCTCCTTCAGTCAAAATCAAAGTGCAATCACGGGATTTCTTCGTTCCAGCATCGTTGGCGTCTTCGAGTTTTGGAAGTCCTTTGAGTTTCGAAGTCTTCTTCGATGAGCACTTTTTGTCTTGTTGTTCCATTTGTTTGAAGCGAACCCAAGTCATGACCGATTCTGTGATTCCGCACTTCAGAAGTTCCTTGACGAATGAATCGGGCAACGTGAATTTGGAGCCAAAATCTTTCGCTGCCAACGTCATTGTCTCTTTCGTCTGAGAATCGAAGGTCGGATTTTCAATCAAAGCGTTCACGAAAACCCAAAGATGATTCTTGATTTGAAACGGTTTGACATTGAATCCACTCTTCGTGCCGAGTTTTTTCTTCACAACTTCAATGATTTTAGCGACAATCAAATCGCTCACGTAATCGACATGTCGACCGCCCTGAAATGCTGGTTGTTTACTTTGAATGAAACTTCATTTTACCTTCGTTGTTGCGATTGAATTGACAAAAGAAACTTGTTGAAAGGTCCCGCTTGAGAGAGTGACGGCGATGTCCCATCGATCGTGCGGTTTGCAGTACGCAACTTTTGCTGGCTCTCCATCCATGTTATCGTGCTTGGGATACACTTTAACGTACTGTTGGAAGCCTTCGCACTGAAATTAACCATTCATTTAATCGAACTTGTGATTCAACTCACCGGCAACTTCTTTCCATTCAAATAGACTTTGATTCCTTTAACTGAACCCGCAACATCGAAAGCTCGTCGAGACATCAAAGCAATGATGTCGTCGTCCAGTTCCGTCATTTTAAAGCGTTGAAGATCGGGCACAAAGGTGACCTTCGTGAAATCTTCATCAGCTCGCGGTTCTGTGATCTCCGCTTCTTTGTCTTTTTTCATGTTGTTCACCCATGTCTGAGAAAACAGAAGATTGTAAATAAAGAAATGAGTGGGTTTACCTGTTTGAAGTGTTTTTTTTGAGCTTTGCTTTGAGTTTCGATCGTAAACTTCGTGGAGAAAATGTTGCAAAGCTTGGCTCCGTAACCGTTTCGACCGCCAGTCACTTTGCGCTCGTCGTCGTTGTAGTTGGAAGAAGTGAGAAGAGTACCGAAGATCATCTCGGGAACGTACATCTTTTCGTCTTTGTGAAAAACAATCGGGATTCCTTTTCCGTTGTTATAGACGCTGATTTCGTTCTTGCTTCTGAACAAAATCAAAAATAAACAAAACAAAAGTGGGACTTACTTGTCGATGTTGATTTTGATCACCGACATTTTGGGATCTCGTTGTTTATTGTCGGCAGCATTGACGAGAATCTCGTCGAAAATCTTGTAGAGCCCAGGAACATAGGAGATTTCTCGGCTGACAATTTTTCCTTCCTCCGAATCGTAGACCCACATCGGCTGAAACAAAACAGAATGAAAACACAGAAAATTGAACTAACCGATCGCTCGCTGTACTCAATCGATCCAACGTAGGTGTCCGGCCGAAGAAGCACGTGCTGCAACTGCGAGACCTTCTTGTAGGTTTCTTCAACGGTGCCCATTTTGACTTCGATGACTGAAATAAGCATAACGTTAAGAAGCCACTTTCAATGCGCGAAAGTTGAACATGATTAGAGATTTTGAAGTAATTCACAAGCACACTAAAAAGAACAAACATCTTCAGCAGAAAATAGAGATCACAATCGAACAACTCTGATCCCAAACAACAACTCCAATAGACGTCAAAGTGACAATCAAATGGACGCGCCGGTTAAATTGCACGCCGCAGAAAGTGGCGCCCATCAACGTAATCGCTTCGAGACACAGAATTTCGATGTCAAGTCTCATCGTTAGCTGTTGACAGCCGTGGATTTTGAACGACAAGTACGTTCATTTACTTTGTTACTTGATCTTTTACATGATATTAAAGTCTTCATTAGTTTATTGGAACCGTAAAATGAGATAAGTTTATGAACTGATAAGAGATGAAAGATTGGAAGGATTACGACTAGAAACGATCTTATTTGAAGAACAATGAATTAGTGTTTGCTGTGCTTCAGACAGCTTTTGAACGGTCCCTTAGAAGAGGCAAAAACACAAGTATTTGGGTTGGCGTCTTTGATGCAATTTGACGCTGTGGGATTGAAACTTTTGGAACGATTGCCACCGAACATCTTATCTAACCATTGTGCTTGCGATTTCGATCCGTTGAACTTGGAACCACGACCAGATCGATCGAAGAGATTGGAACGTGCATTCGAGTAATTAGCTACAAATTCGCGTGAACGTTTCGGCGAAAACGTTTGAACTTCTTCGTTGAAACGAACTTTGGAAGCGCGAAATGCTGAAAATAACGATAAGACAATGAAGTGTCCCAAACATACGATTGTATTCACCCGAATTGTTGGTCGGTGGACGTGGCTTCGATTGAGGAACGTATTGCGAGTGGTTCAGACGAGACGATTTGAAACTATCGTGCATGCTCGAAGACGATTGGAAGTTCATGATGAGGGTTAACGGCGGTTCCTGAAATATTTTCGAACGTTAATGAGCATCAATTGGACACAAATTGTCATCGCAGGAATTTCGATTGCAGAATTCGAAAAGACAACTATTAGGTGTTGCAATTTCGTTCTCGAAAAGCAGTATCTCAATGATCATTTTCGAACCATAAGCATGTCGTCTACGTTGTTTTCGAAATGTCCAATAACCGCAAAAAGAAGCAAAAGTGATCGGATTTCCCAACCCAATCAGTCCAGCAACTGAGCAATCAGCGGACCGTCACGAGAATAGCAATCGGCCAAAATACGAAAGAAATGAACTGCGAAACACAATCGCAATTCGACCGTCCATTTTCGCGTGATATTTCGCTCATCGAGCGACGAATCGGACGTCCGTTGATTTCGTTCACACACACGAGTTGGCAAACGGAAGCGCAACGAAACCTTAGAAATTGGTTGGATTACCGTGAACAACGTGCAAAAACGTGAATTCTACATTCGAACCATCACCATACCCATTAGTGACAACTGATGGATGAAATGGAAGCCAGTCGTTGAATTTTCCAGTTTTGTTTATTTCACGTTTTGACGTCGATTACCGAGTTATTTTGTCGAAACTTCGGTTTCTGAATCGAAACGCCGAGCTTTCTCACGACCAAACCCAATTCGAGAGTTTTCAGATTTTCGTCACTTTTACCAATGTCTTGAAATCGACGCACTTGCAGTTCATCAACTAATTTCCGATTAAAATCTCAAACGTTTTGTCGCAAATTTCAACCAACTTTCGACGGCAAATCAAATGGCTCAGGTAGAAATTTTGGTCCATTTGATTTCAGAACTGGCTTTTCAGCGTTGGCACGAACGGGTTTTCGCGTGGCCGAGTTTGACGACTCGAAGTTACTTTTGGCTTCTGTATGCGCTTTCCGCCGTTTTCGCTCTCTACTGTTTGCGCGGACCGTTGAAGCTACCGGATGGTGAGTGTCTGAAAAGTCAATAGAAACCATTGAACTTACCGTTTCCAGTCCTCTCATTGTCGTCGTATTTCAACAACTTGACGCCCAAGTTCTACGTCGCTTTGACCGGCACTTCGAGTTTGGTATCGGGAGTTATTCTTATATTCGAATGGTGGTATTTCAAGAAGTAAGTCGGTTGCTGGGCAGGTGGAATCGAGCGATAAATCTTATTATGAGCGAAAAGTTTGCTCGAAATTGCGTAGTAACAAACGAAATTAGTTGGATTACTCGCAGACCAACTAATTTGCTGTCGTAGCAGAAAACGAGCTTCGTCATTTAGTTTCAATTTTGTGCTCAGTAGTTTCATTGCGAGTGTCCACCGCGATAGCACCTGTCGAGAGGCATAACATTAACTGTTCAGTCGACTTCTCGGCCATCAAAGCGCAAGGAAACGACAATTTTTGATTAAGTACAAAATGTTTTCGGTTGCTACGGAAAACTCGAATTGAGTCCCAGTTATCTCTGTTAATCATAGGTTGCAGAAAGAAATGACTTTTTCTACTAAAGCAAACCGTTAAATTTAAGTGACGACTCATAATTGCCGGTTGCCCACAACACCAATTTAACGCAACATTTCAGCAACAACCTCGACCAAAATATGGACAGCGATGAGGGAAGCGAAGTCGACGACTCTATTGACTCTAATCGTAAGTTTCAATTTTGTTTTCTTTCTTGGATTCGTGACTTTCAGGCTACGGAGAGCAATTGGAAGCAGACGACTCGATGGACCTGAAAATTTGGCGCAATTCGACGGCCCTCTTCCGTGGCGCCGAATATCAGCGGTTCACAAAGTTGACGTCGAAAGAAGCACTCACATATTACGATCTAAATATTTCCGCTCAAGATCATCAGCAAATTTTTTGTTGTGACCAAGATAACGGGAAAGAAGACTACGAGAGTAAGTTCGTTTACTTGCTCATCGTCTATTCGTTGATTTAGTTATGTCATTGGCATGGCGAGAACGCGACAGTACGCAGCGGATTGCGGCTGCTAAACGAGCTCTCGAAATCAATTCGGAGTGTGCACCGGCGTTGATTCTGTTGGCTGAAGAAGATTGTAAAACACTTACGGAAGCAGAAGAACTGCTAAGGTTTGCACTTGCGTCTAATTTGTAGCTTTGGTTTTAGACGGGCCCTAAAATCTGCTGAAGTTGCTTATCGACGAAGTCAGAATACCTTCCAATACGATTTGGATTCCACTGAACGTAGGCAAACATTCAGAATATCTGAGGGCTGTGATCGATTTACAGGAACTCGTGATATGAACATGTTGGTGTTCATTCGACGACGGATTGCGATGTGTGCACGTCGACAGGGTCGATTGCGAGAAGCCATCAAGATAATGAGAGACGTTCGTTCTTTGGCCCATCGAAGTTTCTTACCATGAGCTTTCAGTTGATCAAAGAATATCCGTTAATGAACGTGATGAATATCCACGAGAACCTCATTGAAGCTCTTTTGGAACAACGAGCGTATGCTGATGCTCAGGCAGTTTTAGCAAAATACGACGGTAAGAATATTCTCCTATGCTTTGCAATCTTGATTTAGACAATGCACTTCCAAATTCGGCGACAATTTGTTATACTCGTGCACTTCTGAAGACTCGTTTGGTGGCGGACAAGTGAGTTTGAATCGAAAAATTTAAATTCAGGTTTGATTTCAGATTTGACTCGGATACAATGAGAAGACGTGGCTTTTCGTCAGCCGAACTGTCGGCCGTTGAAGCAATTCATCGTGCCGTGGAATTTAACCCTCACGTTCCAATGTATTTGCTCGAAATGAAACCTCTGATCTTACCTCCGGAGCATGTACTTAAACGTGGCGATTCAGAAGCAATCGCTTATGCTTTTTGGCATCTGCAGCATTGGAAACGAGTTGAAGGAGCACTTCAAGTTCTTCAATATACGTGGGAAGGAAGTAAGCGATCAAATCTTTTACTTTGTTTTACAACACAATTTCCAGCCTTCCGATTGATTCCAAATCCAACAGAACACGGTCGAGTTTTCTACGCGTATCCGGTTGGCACAACGGCTGCCGACAAAGAGCTTTTGCCGAGTAAGTTAACATGCTTGAACATATTACACAAAATATTTCAGGTTGGCACGAGGTTTCGATTTATCCGAAAAAAACCTTTCCACTAGGTACGATTTTCACGACGTTCGTTTGTTTGAGTGTTGCAATTCTCGCCATCGTTTTCCATCATTTTCCGCAGTATATGCACGAATGTTTGGATCGAGTGGGTTGAGGGATTGAAGATCTAATTCGCTTTCGATTTCAGAGCGTGAATTACGTTTTCGAGTTTTTCGTTGCAATCGGCGATTTCGTTTGTTCGTATTTACCCGAGAATTTGTTGGCTCTATTGGCGTCGAAATCACCGGTTCAATCAGGCACTTCAGGTGCGAATCCGACAGTTAAAATGTAGCGGGAATGATGTGCTATTGGTTAAAAGTTCTCATAAAAAGTCATCGTCTTGATCTCCACTTATTTGTAGTCTTAAAGACATCGATTAGCTGCATGAATGTGTGTGGCCGAAAACATAAGTTGCTATTTAAATCATGAAATCATTATCAAATTCTGCTTAAATCTCAATTGTTACCTTCTTATTTCCGATGTTGTTCATTTCTAGTCATTTCGAAAGATGGAATAAAAACTTGCGTAACTGATCGTCTTGTCATTTAAGTTCAACCGTTTAACTCGATCGGTTTCCATTTTTCTGTTCATTTTAAAACAAAAATGAGTGTCAGTTGGTCAATTTCAGCGCTTATTTGTGGTCGATCGACGTCGAATGCGAGACAACGAGAAGATCCACGGTTTGTTTATGCTTCAACAATGGCGGTAATGGCCAACGATCCCAAGAAATTGATCGAGTACCTACTCGGTGATATGCGTGTGTTGTCAACAGAGGCAAGAAAGAAACATAATCACGTCAAAGAAGTGGGTTGTTATCATTAACCTTTCGAAATCGTTGTTTCTAGGCTGCAGAATCGTGTTTGGTGAAAATTCGTAACATCAACGACAATTCTGGATCGCATAGTTTGCTTCAAAACATTCGATCGGCATGCACCGAAATTCTTCATCCGTTGATTTTGGCGTGTTCGACAAAGAATCCGAAATTGGTCCAAATCGCTCTACAAACCATTCAACACATGTTGCAATATCGAGTTGTTTCTGCAGTGAGTTTCTTGTGTTCATAAAGTTTATACGCAATTTAGGATTGTTCTCCATCGATTGTCAATGAATTGTGGAACTTAACGGAAAATGAGTGCGAAGAATTGCGGGTTCTTCAAACACTGACACCGTTCGTGAGTGCCGAAGTTTTGGTCACCGATACTTCGCTTGCAAAGGTGCTTCAATAGATAGTTTGAGTCTAAAAGTTTATTTAGTGTATTGGTTTGGCTATTCACTTGAACTTTTCCAAAGATCCATCGGTTATCAACGCGGCGTCGGCAGCAATTCGACAACTTTTCAGTTGCGTATTTGAACGGGTAATACAAGAAGATGGAATGAAAGGCGCGGCGGAGTTGCAGATTGTTCCTCAAACCGTTCGCCAAACAAACCCGATTGTTCCACCAACATTGCGACCGTGTGCTGCCGATGGCTATCTTCTGCTGAAGGTGCGTGTGCAATAAGCTTTGAGAAACGACATTTGACTTTACAGGACCTGATGGCTCTAATTCGAAAAGAAGCACCGTCATGGTTGATTGGTGTCAAACGAATTTCACTTACGTTGGCTTTGGAGTTGTTGGAAGCGATACTCAAAAACTATCCGTCAATTTTTTTCAAACATTCCGAGTTTGCCGAACTTCTGAAGAACAATATTTGTCCTCAACTAGTCAAATTATTTGTCGGTGAACGTGATCTAAAGGTAATGGACAAACGAGTTTCAACACTAAATGTTTTTAGTCAATTTCCGAATCTTCGCTTTCAGTCAACGGTCAATCCACAGCTCAGAATCGACGTTCGATGTCCACGTTGTCGAGTTCGTCGATTCAATCGAATAGTCAGCAACAGAAACCGTTCTTTTCGGTTATGATGCGATCGATTCGAATAACCTACGTTTTGATTTCGTTGTATCATGAAATTTTGGTAACTTTCAGTTTTTGTTCATCAATGAAAATTTTGTTTTAGTCGTTGCAAACTGAAATTCTACTTTCTTTTCTTCTTGAACTTTTAACTCCGGAGATTCAAGAATGGCAAACTGCAATGGCGTTGGAGGTGATTCATAAGCTCATCGTTCAACCGATTCTGATGGCTTGGTTTTGTGAGAATTACGACATGCAACCCAACTCGAACAAGTTGGTTGAATCAATTGTCGCAAAATTGAAAACCTACATTATCCGTCTATTCGAACATGGTAACTTCATTTCTACGTGTTTCAATTGAATGATGTTTAGTTGCAATTGACGATACACTCAATGAACGAGATATGTCGGCAATGCGTGGAGCACAAAACGGATTTGTTTACAATGGTAAAATCCATCTAAATTACAAAGCTAATAGATTTGCTGTTCAGGAAGTTTTACTCCTTTGTTAGAGAATCTGTCGGCAAAACGTTGGGTCATGTAAGAGAACGAATCGATGTTGTTTGATAGGACGGTTGTTTTCAGCTTAGAGTGGCTTGAAAAGAATGATCCCGCTTCTGTTCCGGTCGGTTATTGTTTGTCGGTTGCTCACTATACGCTCATCGATATCACACATAGCATCTACGCGGTGATCGAAGAAGATTCCTCGCCAACATTTCGCAAATCATCGTCAGATGAAACAGAAAAGAAACGAAAAGGTACAGAAACTGACCACTGACGTATTTGATTCGCATTTTAGAATTGTCATCTAAACTCTTTGCGTCCGCTTATCCATCTCTGCTCTCCGGTTTAACAGTTCTGTTGGAAGCGAGGTGATCATCCGAGAAGTTTTGTTATCAAAAACTGATTTCAGTATTGACGATGCGATATCCGAGACAACTCTCAACTGCATGTCAACTGTTGTTTTGTTGGCCTGTAAAACAGTGAACAAAGAAGCACGAACATTGACTTTACAAGCAATTTGCCGAGCAGTATTACCGCACAGCTACTTCGACGGATTCATTGATCGCTCATCACCGGCAACATTAAACGGTTCAACAACCGAAGAGAATGGGAACTTGCCGGCAAAATGTGAGCAAGTTTGATTTCATTTTATTGTCTTGAATCTTAGCAGTTCAATCGGAATCCCACGTATATGGCGAGCCATCACAAGTGGTTGCTGTAGGAAGCGTTTGTCCAACTCCGGCGGTATCCTTCACTCAACTCAACACTAATGTTCTCGTATGTTCAACGTTTTTGGTTTCGATTTAAATGCTCGCTTTTTAGTTGACATCGAAGAACATGCAAGTTGCTCGTTTGCTTATTCAATGTGTTCAATCGAATGGAGAGATGTTGAACGAAAGTTGGGACGTCGTTCTCACTACTTTACAACACTTGTTTTGGATTCTTGGAATGAAACCCACGGCTAACGGCAATTTTCGATCCGAATCTTCAAGTGGCAATGCTCCGACGAATACTGAAACTTCGAATACAACCTTTTCCAATGCCACAGCTGCTGGTTCATCAACGACAATGGTCACCACAGCATTCAGTTCCGAGCTACCGAATTTAAATCAACAACTAAATCGTCTATTCGAATCGACCGGCGAATATACGGACGTCAGTTTGCATCACGTAATTGCTGCTCTGTGTAAGCTGTCGTCTGAAGCAATGATGGTGGCACAAGCAAGTATAAATCGCGAACCGTCTTTCTTTTCTGTTGCGAAGCTGTTACAAACCGGATTGTGTAACATGAAACGATTGCAAGTGTTTTGGAAGCCGCTGGTTGCACATTTGCTGGAGGTTTGAAAGCACACATCTCACTGAGCATAGAGACTTTAGATTTGTTCACATACGAACGTACCACTTCGTGATTGGGGTGCTGTCTCGTTGACTACGTTAGTTAAAGTTGGTCTTCAATCGGTGTCACAGATCACTGACAATAAATTGGATGAAATCGTAAGTATGAGTTTCTGTTGAAAGATATGAATGATCCAGAAATTCGAACAAATCATCTTCACACCATTAGCATCGATGAGCGAAATCGAGTATACGGACGTTCGCTCCAAACAACTCGATTGTCTTTCGCATATTCTTCAATCCGATAGTCGACAATTAAGTTCGCAGCTGTGGCCCTTGATCGTTCGAATTGTCACGTCTGTTGTTGAATCGAAAAACTCGTACATTTTGAAACCATCTAATCATGTTCTAATTAATGGTTTTAGAGCAAATGCTGAGCTTGTTGACCAGGGATTTACCGTCGTAAAGTTGATCATCAAAGAGTTTATGAGCAATTTGCCATTCGAATGTGTTCAAATGGTCGTTGAAACGGACGCACAATACGGACATCAACAGTTGAACATGAACATTTCGTTGGCCGCAGTTGGATTACTTGTAAGTTTGGATTTTAGCTATTTGCTTAAACTTTTCGGTTGTTTAGTGGGACGTTTCGGATTATGTTTCAAAAGAAGGAAAGAATCATGAGCCTCCACAAGTCGAGCAAATGTGGTTGGTTCTATACAATTGTTTAAGTGAGTTGTGTGTCGATCCACGACCTCCGATCCGAAAAAGTGCCTGCGATACATTGCTTCAAACTGTTGCGGCTCATGGTCATTTGCTGAACACACGTACGTGGTCACATTTAACGTGGAAAGTTGGTTTCAGACTAAGATTAACTGTTTCCATATGTCAATTTTAGATTCTCTTTCCAATGCTTGACAAAGTCCGCGTCGAAACTCGAGGCGCATCAAATCAATGTACAAGCAGCGCCAATTTGGGGGCGAAAGACATTCACGTTCATTACACCCGAAATACCGAATCCAAGCAATGGGCCGAAACGACAGTTAAGACATTGGGTGGCGTTGTAAAGATTTTCAATGCTCAACGAAACACACTTCTTGGTTTAGGTTTGTTTATTCTGTTTTTGAATGTTGACTTTGTTATTGTAGAGAACTTTGGTTCTTGTTGGATGAATTTGCTCAACTACATTGAATATGTTGCTGGAACTGATAATTCGGAGATGTCGCTTACTGCCGTCAAATGTTTCCAAGAGTTGTTATTTGGACGCGCTCAATCGGTGCAGAAGTCATCGACAAAAGGAAGTCGTAATAACACGGCAAGTCCGCAAGAAGAAAATGCGTTGCCATTACCCGAAAAGCTTTGGATCGTTTCGTGGGCCGCCTGGTTGCGGGTAGCAAGAGCTGTGGTATCACCGGTGATTCCCGAAAAGTCGCTTTTCGACTCCGACCTTCCAACTGAAAAGTTAGCTGCCTAAAGAGTTAACATAAAACATCCGTTTCTTTTAGTCGAACATATCTAAAATCCTACATTCCACATTCATACCATTTCACTACACTTCTGAGTGCATTTCAACCACTTTTCTTTCGGGTTTCAAAAGAGTTGGACGTGTGCGAAGTCAAAGCCGATGGCGTTTTATCGATATTTAAGGTAATGACAAGAATCTTTTAGCTGTTTATATTTTCATTTTAGGCAATAATAAGTACGCCAAAGTCACCGGAACGTGATCCATTCAAAATGCACGTTCAGAATTCCGATATTAGCCCTGCACAAGAGTGTATTTTGGATTGTCTTTACGTGTTGTATCAGGTAATTAAATTAGCTATCTGTTCACATAAGTGTTTAGGATGAATTGGAACCTAATTCGAAACTGCGAAGCGCAATCCCCGACTTATTGCGAACCTTATTGGAATTTGTTTCTTACACAATTCGTCCTCCAACCTCTGAATTCCCGGCTCAAGCCGGGCCTGATGGTCAGATCACGTGGGCACAACAAAACCTCATTGCTTTTGGCGAACTTTGCCTTCGTACTTGTGTTTCCTATTATTCGACGGTTGCCAAGCATAATGAGGTGATCGATGAGTTGGTTTTCGTTGACATTATTCGCGTAAGTTAAGACTATTGCTCACTATTAGATTCTGCTCTTTAGACTATCTCTGAACCGTTGGCTCTCAAATATCAATGTCCTGCACAAAGCACGTGGAAGATCGCCGCCTCTTCGTTGATGTCCGTTTGTGAAGTGGGAATGCCAATTGCTCGTGAAAAAGGTTGATAATAGTTTCAAAAAACTTACTACGTGATTTGCTTTCAGCTGAACATTTCGAGGTTTTGTGGCCTGTGTTAGCAAATACAATGGAAGAGTTTCTGTTCACGTCTTCAAGATCAGAAACACCATTGAATGCCGATGAACGAAAACGGCACGAATACGTTGATTGTCAAATAATCGATTTGATACGAAACGAGATTTTGCCACATGCCGAAAAATATCCAAGAGAATTCATGCAACGTGTAATCGACATTTTGAATCGTGGATCAATCAATACGATGGATCCGAATGATGTTATGGGTAAGCCACGGTTTCCTATCCTTGAGCTTCTTTGAAAGTTGTTGTTTGGAAGACGTTTTTGATTTAATCGCGGCTATTATGTTAATCCATTTGGTTGCGGTGTTTTCCGGGTGATTTCGAATAATCTGTGGTATGTATTTAGCTTCAGATTCGTTCCAACAACGTGCCGATTTATCGCGTGTTTGTTTCACGGCGCTTCTATCGTTGAGCGGAAGCGATGTTGTGGACACGAGTTTCGGATCATCCAATGATTCGTCAAGTCGCAAGAATTCGGCGGCAAACTCGTTGGGTTCGACCGCCATTTCATCGCTTTTATTGAGATGTAAACAAGTGAGTTAGCAGACAAAATAATTTAACTGAACAAACTCGTCAGGTGCTCAATAATTACGCTCGAGATGAACAAGGTTCCGGTCATTTTCGTTTGCCACAGGAGCGAATCTTCGAAGTTATCTCTGTTCTTCGAGCCGTTTCCACGCTCATCGATGGTTTGGCCAAGAAGCCCGAAACCGTACATTCGCCGTTATATTCCCATTTGGCGGGATTGCATCCGAATTTGGTACAACTGATTCCGAGTTGTCGTTCCGATCAACAGGTTCAACATGCGCTTATGACCGCTCTCAACGCCTATCAAACCCTTCTCTTACTTAACATCCATTCCAAATAGTCATTGTAGATTTGTGTCGTAAATATTTGTTGTTCCATTCACTTCTAGCAATAATTCGGTTGCCTATTTGATTAATAGCGGGATTTCGATAAGACGCCTTAATTTCTATTTTCCAATTTCTTTTCGAGTGTATGCCTAAGATGCAGCTTGGCTTGTATAAATAAACATTCAACATAAACGTGTGTACAGACTATACTATAAGCCAATAACTAAACGAAAACATGTGGTTTTTAAGGTTTGCTCCACAATGTGCAGTTTGTCTTTTTGTATAACCGCAAATCAAGCGACGGAAACACACCACCAGTTTAGCCCACAAGTTGACATACAATACACAAACTTTTTCGAGCAAATAAACTCATAATTTTAATTGATAAACGAAAGTTGATTTGAAGACAAAAATTAGTGAATTAGAAAGGATTGCAAGATTAAACTTTGACAAGGAACGTCGATTGAGAAAGCTGATTGTCAAGATATGTTCCTCTAAGCCATTGAATGTATTTGTAATCCACAATAATTTCTCAGTTTTCCATCAGTCACAAACGAAATGCGTTCAACTGTTTGTCAAAATTTGGTCAACAGTCGAAGAATCGCCAACAATCGATGTCGACTCCCAACGCGATCAGTCTGCTCAGTAGCGTTATTTTAGTCAGCAGCCATATACTGGTCAGTCGACTGATTTAGTGTGGTCAGAAAGGTCGGATCACGATCCGAATCTCCTTTTCGAGGGTTTTTATGGGCATCATTTGGCCGGGGCTGAGATTTTGTGATTGGGTTTGCGAAGATCCGGGGTTCATGTTGTTGAAACCCCGAATTTTGGGGGTTTGAAACCAAAAGTCATCGTTTTTGAGGAAAACAATGCCTTGAATTTCGAAACCCGAATTTCCATCGATTTGCCCTAAAAGCGATGGCAAACCGATCAAACTCAGAGAAGAGGAGCAACAGCAAAACTGTTTCTCCTAATGCAACGTCAACAAAAACAAATGCTGACGTTCAACTTCTTTTCGATCTTCATCTCGCGTGTTTTCCGCGAAAGATTTCGGCCAATAACTTTTTTTCAGAAAACGAAAAGCGATCTGCTCGGCTTGAAAAATGGCGTCGGTTCCATCGTAAGTTTTCCACTTTTTCTTCATATTTAGGTTTTAATTTTCAGCCAACAAGACGACAAAACCAAAAAGAACGAGTCGCTTGCGACTGCGATTCTTAAGGAAAAGATCAAACCGAATCGCTTGATCGTCGAAAGTTCGCCGAAAGATGACAGTTCGCTCATTGGTCTTTCGCAGGTAAGCTCAGGATTTTTGTCATTGAATTCACGTGTGATTTAGGCAAAGATGGACGAGTTGGGACTCTTCCGTGGCGACACAGTCATGTTGAAGGGCAAGAAGCGGCGTGAAGCGGTGTGCATTGCACTTGCCGATGAAGAATGTCCGAACGACAAGGTCCTGATGAACCGCGTTGTTCGCAACAACCTTCGCGTTCGACTCGGAGACGTTGTAAGGTGAGACGATGGAAAAGAAACTGAAATAATTGAACATTTTCAGCGTTACCGGCGCGCCGAATATCGTTTATGGAAAGCGCATTCAGGTCCTTCCGATCGCTGACACGATCGAAGGACTGACCGGGTGAGTCGATTGACATATCTTTGAGTTTGTAAGCTAGTTGTTTTCAGAAACCTCTTCGAAGTATTCCTTAAACCATACTTCGTCGACACATACCGACCGGTTCGAAAGGGCGACATCTTTATGGTCAACAAGGCAATGCGAACTGTCGAATTCAAGGTTAGAAAAACTGAACTAAACAAAGAACTAACATTGATGTTTTCAGGTAATCGAAACGGATCCTTCGCCATGCTGCATCGTTGCACCAGACACCACCATCTTCTTCGAAGGCGATCCAATTCAACGCGAAGACGAAGAGGAGAGCCTCAACGAGATCGGGTACGACGATCTTGGTGGCGTGAAAAAGCAATTGGCTCAAATCAAAGAGATGGTTGAATTGCCACTTCGTCACCCGCAACTCTTCAAATCAATTGGAATCAAGGTAAGTGAAAGAGATAGTGATACAACTTCTAACAAGTTTTTTTCAGCCACCTCGCGGTATTCTTCTCTTTGGTCCTCCAGGCACTGGTAATTGGACCAGAAAGAAACAAATGAATTCAACGTTTTGTTTTTAGGAAAGACGTTGATTGCACGTGCCGTCGCAAACGAAACCGGAGCGTTCTTCTTCCTGTTGAACGGTTAGTTGAATTGTTTTTTCTTCAAATTGCCAATTCCAATTGTGTAGGACCTGAAATCATGAGCAAAATGGCCGGTGAATCGGAGTCAAATTTGCGCAAAGCGTTCGCCGAATGCGAAAAAAATTCACCATCGATTCTATTCATCGACGAAATCGACTCAATTGCACCGAAGCGTGAGAAAACGAACGGAGAAGTTGAACGTCGAATTGTCTCTCAACTTCTCACTCTGATGGATGGTCTCAAGCAACGTTCTCATGTCGTAGTCATGGCCGCTACGAATCGTCCGAACTCTATCGATCCGGCGCTCCGCCGTTTCGGTCGATTCGACCGAGAAATCGATATTGGAGTTCCAGACACCGAGGGCCGTTTGGAGATCCTGAAAATCCACACCAAGAATATGTGAGTTGAAAATAATCGGAGGCAGAAATGATTTTTGTGTTTTCAGGAAGTTGGGCGAGGATGTGGATTTGCAACAAATCGCACAGGAATGTCACGGCTACGTTGGTGCCGACTTGGCGTCCTTGTGTTCTGAAGCCGCTCTCCAACAAATCCGTGAGAAGATGGAACTCATCGATTTGGAGGACGAAACAATCGATGCGGAAGTCCTTAACTCATTGGCGGTCTCGATGGAAAACTTCCGTTTCGCAATGGGCAAGAACACTCCATCGGCGTTGCGCGAAACAGCGGTCGAAACACCGAACGTCGACTGGAGCGACATTGGCGGTTTGGAGAACGTCAAACGAGAATTGCAGGAGGTTGTCCAAGTAAGTTCAATCAACAAATCAATCAAATTTGAACGTTTGCTTTTTAGTATCCGGTCGAACATCCGGAGAAGTACTTGAAGTTCGGCATGCAACCGTCTCGCGGCGTTCTGTTCTACGGTCCACCCGGATGTGGAAAAACTCTCTTGGCCAAGGCGATTGCACACGAGTGCCAAGCGAATTTCATTTCAATCAAAGGTAAGCGACAGAGTTGAGAGGTGGGAATAGGTTTTGAACTTTTAGGTCCTCAACTTTTGACGATGTGGTTTGGCGAATCGGAAGCGAACGTTCGCGATGTGTTCGACAAAGCACGCGCCGCCGCGCCGTGTGTTCTCTTCTTCGATGAGTTGGACTCAATTGCAAAATCTCGTGGTGGAAATATTGGGGACGCTGGTGGAGCCGCCGATCGAGTGATCAATCAAATCCTAACGGAAATGGATGGAATGGGATCGAAAAAGAATGTCTTCATCATTGGAGCGACGAATCGGTAAGTTTGAAGAATTTGAAAGCAAATTAACGTTCATTTTCAGTCCGGACGTTATTGACTCAGCCATTTTGCGTCCCGGACGTTTGGATCAATTGATCTACATTCCATTGCCGGACGAGGGAAGTCGCGTGCAGATTTTCAAGGCGAATCTGCGCAAAACTCCAGTCGCAAAAGACGTCGATTTGGGATACTTGGCTCGTTCGACTGCAGGATTCTCGGGTGCCGATCTCACCGAGATCTGCCAACGGGCCTGCAAACTGGCCATCCGCGAAAGCATCGAGAAGGACATTGAAGCCGAAAGACAGCGCAAAAAACGCACCGAGAAAGGAGAGGAGTTGATGGACTCCGAAGCGGTGGATCCGGTTCCCGAGATCACTCGCGCTCATTTTGAGGAGGTTAGTTAAAACTTTTGGAATTCTAATACGAGTCCGGTTTTAGGCAATGAAATTTGCGCGTCGTTCAGTTACCGACAACGACATCCGCAAGTACGAAGTCTTTGCTCAAACGTTGCAACAAAGCCGGGGATTTGGCAACAACTTCAAGTTTCCCGGGCAAAGCGGATCTGGTACGCAACCAACGGCTCAGCCGACGACTGCAAATGATGACGACGATCTTTACTCTTAATTCTGGTGTTTAACTACCTGTAACAGCGAATCTCATGTTGTAATCGCTTGTAAATGTGCCTTTTTTTCAAGCAATTAAGTTAAAAAATAAAATGAATGTCTTGTAGCTTTTGAATTCAATTTTTCGCAAGGAAATGTGAATCGAAAGGAATCCAAATGAATTGTGAAACCAGTAAATAAACTTTAAGAACTATTGACGAAAAAACTAATTCATGTGTTTTCCTTTGTTGGCTTTACTGGCCATTTCGAGCGTTTGACTGCGGATTATAGAAGATCGATGTGAAAGCGAGTGTTCACTCAACTTATCTTGTAGTCCATAGAATTCAACGTTTTTGGTTCTTCACTTCCAACAATTCTGTCATTTAAATAAGTTTTTTGGGTCTTAGCTAACTTACTTTCTCATGAGTTCTGTCGCGCTCCAGAAAAGGATCTTCCTTTTGGAGGCTTGTTGACAAAAGACGTAAATCCAAGTGATTGGTCGATAGTTTATCGAATCTCAAACTTGGGTTAATAAACCAAACAAATAACACAACGAAACACGAAAGAAAAGAAAAAACACGGAGAACGGACAAACGATCAACTACTCAGAAACACGATTTGGAAGAAAGAGAAGCTACCGTAGTCGGCGGAGAGTTCGGCCGACCGGAGCGAGGAGCAAAAAAATTATAAGAGCATTGAAAAGGAACGGCGCGATCGGTAGGAGAATGGGCGGAGTTAAGAAAAGGATGGGAAAGGTCGAGCCGCCGAGTTACCGTTTTCTCTCCTCAAGCGACAGTTCTATCAGTAAAACAAGGCTTCTTTTAAGTCTTGGTAAGAACATTGGACACTTGAAATTGATGGTGCGATTGCTGCGTTGTGTTTCAACTGTAATTTTGATCACATGAGTTGGAGTTGTCGAACTTATTATCGACTGTTTTTTGGTTATTGGAGAATCTTATAGATACAGGGTTTTTGTTCGATTTTAGTTGTAATATTGACCTTCAATCAGTAGCTAAGATTCTTGACGACATGATTACAAAGCAAGAAAGCGAATGCTCCGATCAATGCGTTCTATCCAAGTGTCATTAAGTGACTCACGTAAACAAAAATGACGTTTATCTTACACGTGAAATCACGATGATAAGTTGGTTGTTGACAGAACTAAGCGGATTAACAGACCTTTTAGAGTTCAGAAACCAACGGAAGTGATGTAAACATGTGCCGTTCAATAGAAGTAAAAGCGGTTTCTGAATTGTCAATGAGTTGGAATAGGTCAATTCAGTGACAGTCATTTGGGTATATAAACGAACACTGAAGTCCAGTTCTTCAATATACAATTCGGCTTCATTCCGAACTTCAAGATGTTCACTCAAAAACTGATCACCGTCTTTGTCGTCGTTGGACTTGTGAGTTCTCGTCTTTTGGTTTTATTTGAGTTTCTGATTTCAGTTGATGGCTACCTTCGCTTTTTCTGCTCCAGTCAATGTCTTGCCATCGGCAGTCGAAGAAGTTGTCGAAGAAGTGGTCGGTGAGGTCGAGGAAATTGCCAGTGGATTGGAAGAACTGGCGAGTGGTGCAAGTGGAAGCGGGGCGGAGATCACTTCTGTCATCGACTATCTGATCAAATTGCTCGAAAAGGAGTTGAACTTGATCGAAGGCTCTGGATCGGGACTTTCTCTTTTTGAATCGAAATTAGGAACAAATAAATTCATTGCATTAGCTCGTGTGTTTGTTCAAAACGAAGAAGCATAATTGACGATGTTTCTTTGTATTCCTAGCTTTACAAACGACATGTGCATGTTGAGCATTTTCAAGAACAACCACTCTACAGCACTTCCGGGCTTAGAGATTGAACAGAGACGTACACAAAGCATTCAGTCAACAAAGTTTATTACAGAAACAATCAACATTTAAGAACCGAATAGACACGTTGCATCAACGAGACGTTGGAGTTCAAGAGATTTTCCATTTCCGTCGACCCATGACCAACTTGTAGTTCTCGGCACCGCGTTTGACGAACTTCAAAGCAAAGTCGATGAGTTCCGAGTCGTCGTGTTTCACAGCCACGCTTTCCGAAGAGAACGTGCGCTTCAACGACTTCAAAAATGACTTCTGAAACACAAACAATAAGAAAAACAAGCACTTCAATTACCAGTTATGACCTTCTACCGTAGTGGTCTCATTATTGATCATTTTTGAATCTATCGTTGACTCAAGGACCATCATGTTTCCAAGGCATTACGTCCACACAACGAAGCTCGTTCAAACAAATAACACTTCAATAATCATAACTAGCTTTTCGTCGCCAATCATTCTCATCCGAACGCAATCGTGTTTTTTGCAGTTGATTGGGAACAACAAAGACGGTTATTCACTAGAGGTCATCGGCGCTTGGATAATTGAAAAGAACGCGATTTGAAAAATTTTGGCCAACAAAAGAGCTTGGCGTGGTTAGTGAGATTGGAAACTGACCTCGAGTAATGCGGAGGCCAAGAGTCCGGGCTATAAGAAACCCTGAATGAAACGAAGTTTTATCAGTTAGTAAACGGCCAACTTCGTGCAGATCGGGAAATGATGGAGGAAGTGCATGAAGAACAAAATTTATTGGAAATCGCGACATTCTTCGTCAACAACGCGACCTACAAAAACTTGGACGCCCAGGTAATAACCAAATTGTTTCATTTTTTATTTTACTGATTTCAGGCTCTTGCAATTAGCAGAATAATATTGCTAGTTGGGGACTAACTGCGTAGCCCATTTGATGGTGCAGTTTTAGCGTAAAAGAGCGTTTGTGAATACAACAATCTTATGTTGTACGCCGAGATGATTGGTTTGGTTTAGGACGAAAAGCTTGCGACCATATTGTGCTTGAGAGCGCTAAAATTCTGACGATTGTTCATGAAAATATGGTGGACGAGGAAGTAGAAGAAGAACTCTGCAACATTGGGATGTTCATTGGTCGGTTGACTTTGGCACATGATATCCCAACTCTCACTATTACTGCCAACTTTGAACAGATGTTAATTTATTATCTGGCCTCAGAGAATCCAAAACATATTTGTCTTATGGTCGTTTTGATTACACATCTCCTCAAGTACTGCGAACGGAACATTGTAAGTCTGAACTATATAGTTTCCAATTAATTTTTACTTCAGATTTTCAAAGAAGACTGCCCTTGGGTCTCGTATCATCGCGGTGTTGAAGGAGATTCACGATGACAACGAAACAGATATTTTTGTTCGGTGGAAAATTGATCGCTTTTTGGAGAACTTGGACAATCCAACATCTACGGAACTTCCGAGTACATGATGGACAATCACTATTGACATTCAATCAGGATCACAGTGTTTATTTCATTTGTGTAGTCGAACAAAGAAGTCGTATGTACTCGGATCGATTTTGTTTGCCGTCCGTGTTCTTCAACACGAATTCGCTTTTTTGTTGCGGACATTTTTTGACCTTCACGATTGGTTGTGCGACTTCAGGTTTCTTCCTCGTTTTCATCATCCTGAACTCGAGAAGTAATCTCCAAACACAAAGTTAACTGTCGTTCTCAACTTGTTCCTTTTTCTTGTTCTTGGTCAACTCCTCCGATTTGGCGATCATATCGACATTCACGCGACATAACATTCGTATTTAAGTCATCAGCTTCGAATTGAAAGGTCGAGTCGATTAAGGAACAGCCAAATTACCATCTGTTTAATCGGCACATGCGGCATTCCGTTCTTTTGCAAATTAATCGGCTTTGTGCATTTGAAAAGATTGCTCTTGAATTTTGTTCCCAGAAACTCGCTTCGTAAACGACGAAGGAGGTCAGCGTTTTTATTGTCCATTTTTGTTGTAAATACGAACAGAGAGCAAAAAGGTCGACTGATTTCAAAGTCTTAAACCTTCGAACTGACGACCTTTAATTGATTTCTTTCAATCAAGCAATTTTCATCAAAAACAAGTTTATTGGCTTTTAGAATTTGTAGTCCTAAGAAGGGTTGTTTTGGATCAGAAGTTGGTTGGTCAGCAAGTCGCTTTCGAGCTCAACAGTTGAGAGCGTTTAAGCGTGTTCGGTCGTCTTCTTGGGCAGAAGAACGGTATTGATGTTCGGCAACACTCCGCCTTGAGCGATCGTAACACCCGAGAGCAATTTGTTCAATTCTTCGTCGTTGCGGACTGAAAACACAAGAAATCACATGAATTGATCAGAAGTGAACTTACCGGCCAATTGCAAATGTCGCGGGTTGATACGAGTCTTCTTGTTGTCACGGGCAGCATTGCCGGCCAACTCGAGAACTTCGGCAGCCAAGTACTCCAAGACAGCGGCGACGTAGACTGGAGCTCCGGCTCCAACTCGCTCGGCGTAGTGTCCTTTGCGGAGAAGACGATGCAAACGACCAACTGGAACGCTAATGGGCACTGATTGCTGTAATTTTTAGCATTGATGTCAAATTGTCAGTTTATGTACTCAAATCTCGATCACATCATGCCAGTAAATGAAGGTTTATGGTTAGACGGCACGAAGATTATTGCTTTTGAAAGGAATCTCCTTGTTGGGAACCGAAACCATTGGGTTGATTTCCGTCACCGTTGTTTTGTG
This sequence comes from Aphelenchoides besseyi, assembly GCA_024699855.1. Classification (NCBI taxonomy): domain Eukaryota; kingdom Metazoa; phylum Nematoda; class Chromadorea; order Rhabditida; family Aphelenchoididae; genus Aphelenchoides; species Aphelenchoides besseyi. Next base: position 1,940,405 of record JAMPIQ010000003.1, read on the forward strand.
ATCCACCAAATTGAGAGCCACTTTGTTGATTGCCGAAAGGCGGTTGATTTTGTTGTCCGGACTGATTTCTTTGATCCTCATCTCCGGGTTGACGTTTTAAACGTTGTTGTCCATTGGGTTGACCACCAAATTGATTGCCGTTTGGAGGATCACCAAATGATTGACCGTTCATCGGATTTTGTTGTCCCTGTGGTCCGTTAAAATCGTTTTCTTGAGAACCTTTGTCGCCTTCTTGAGGTTGTTGCTGATTTCCGTTGACCTGTCCTTGACCACCAAAACTGAAAGAAACAACAGTTCAAATAAATTGGATGCGCAATCACCCTCCAGGTCCTTGATTGCTGTTACCGAATTGCCCATTCTCTTGGGCATAAACTGAAAGTCGTGATAAGAAATGGAGGTTCTGTGAGTTACCTGTAAGAACAACAAATGCAGTGAAGATAACAAACGACCTCATTGCGGAATGTAGAATTGACTGAAAGAAGTGATGTTTATGTCTGTCATTTTCGATCTTTTATACTCGTTTTTCTAATCGGAGAACTTTGCATTTTACGTCCATTTTGAGCGAAGATCTCGATCATCTGTGGTCTAACAGTCAAAATCTCGTCACTATAATTGCTCTCGTTGATCTATATTCAGCGAGATCATATGCCTTTTGATGGGAAAACGTGAGCTCTTCGCACAACAAGCGGGATCTCCACCAAAAATATGCTCTTGGTATTGTGCTCGAACGGATGACACACCGATTTTAATCGCTTTTTAGATTACTCAAACTTTTTGTACGGTACTAACACAAACATCGAGTTCATCTTCTCGTGAACAACTAACTGAAATCAACACGTCGAGTTGAAAGAGTTGAACGAAGTTTTAGTTCCGTCGTTTTTCGGTTAGCGACTCTGAAAAGTGGACGATGAGAACGATCACAGCGACCCCGGAACTCACTATTGTCTTTCTGTTAAGAACTCAACGATCGTTCAAGATGTAATAATAGAAAAAAATGTATTACACGAATTTGTTCAATGAGATCTAGTAATGTGAATCTTTTTTTGTGATCGGATTAGTCAGTTCCAATAGTCTCTGACCAAGACAACGATCGTAGTGTTGTTTTGAGTTACCAGTGGCTACCTTCCTTCACTCTAACCAACAAGTCGAAGTTCTAACGTCTAGTCTAGTTCATTGAAGAGGTTTGGTTTTATGTTCACCAAGAACTCTTTTAAAATTAATTCTGTTAAAGTGATCAACAACTTTTAGATCAATGATCTCTTCAATCGTCTGCAAAGAGGAAGATTAGCGACTACAACGACACAAACACGAAATTCGGCAAACAATCACACACACAGTCCGCGGTTACCTTCGGAGAGATCTGAAGTGATGACTCAATTCGACGAACAATTATCGGCGCTTATGTTCGAAACTCGAGGAAGTGACGTGCTTCTCCACTCAACTAAAATGCGTTGTGACTCAAAACCGAAGGTTGAAAACCTCGAGACGTCGCAACTTGTTTTGTGAAAATATTTTTGTTTTGTAATTTCGATTTCTTATAAAACTCGTTCAGTTAAGTCTGACAACTACGTTGAAATGCGAAGCTTATGGTCACTGTTCATTCTTCTTTCACTTCCATGTCTTTCTTGGGCGCTTCATGGACCTGATGAATTAGCAGGTGATCTCATTGAATTCGATTTCTTTACGATCGTTTTTAGAACTTTTGCCCGAAGACTTGCTCGATTTCTATGGCACCTTAACACGAGAGCAAGAACGAATAATGGACGCGGCAATGAACGGCAATGATGGCGATGAAGACGGCTTTCTTGGCTACATTGCAAAACGAGATCCCGAGTTGGGACAACGAGCAGTCCACGTATTCAAAGGTTTTATCGACAAACTGAGCGCCCTGAAACCAACAGCTCAACAATTTTACTTGACGGTTTGTTTCGCCTTTTCGATCATTATGATTTGTCTCCAGCTTTTCAACGGTCTTCTTCGCAATTTGACCTCCGATGCAAATGAAAAACAATTGAAGGCCTTTACGAATGAAATTCTGTTGCAATGGATCGGATTGAAACGATCATCACGCAAGAATTTGGCCACTCATTTTCCAACTGTTGCTCATGTCTTGAACAGTAAGAAACAGCTTAAATTTGTAGACCAAATTACTTTTAGGCCAAAAACTACGCGAATATGCGGAACTCAATTTCTAACCCTTTCAGTTGTGTTTACCTTTGAATTCAACCCTAACAACCTTCAATGTTTTTTGTTTATTAAACAAATTCAAAATAACTGCTCTTTCGACCAATTCACGATCTGGACAAAACAATTAACGTTGTAACTGCGTTTAACAATCCTAAACTCGACCACGGCGCGATAATCCCATTGCCCAGAATCTCGATGTCCAATCGAAAAATGATTGCAGTAACAACCAATGCTAAAGGCAGTAAAGCCAATATCCACGTGTTGATTGTTCGATACATTAGCATTCGAGTGAACTGTGATCGAATGAACGGAATCTTTGTAGCCGATTCGCTCATCCATTCGTCTTCGTTTTCTATTGTCAAAAAACGAGCTCGAAAAGCGTAATACGAAGTAAATGCAATACTTAGAGTCGTGAATGTCAAATCTAATCCGAAGAAGAACATCGTCCCAACATCTCGCTAAATATATGTTTCCGTTTTGTCTTCTTATTTAACTCACAATATCAGAAGCATAGAGGAAGTTCTTCGCATTCGCTTGAAACCATTCATCATCGAACATCGCCAAATAGTGTTTTCGACCGCGTTCAATTGCTTCATCGACTCCGATTGCTGCTGGCACGGCAACCAACAGTCCTACGGTCGTTGTTATTGCCAGGTTTTTGATCAGAATAAGTTTGCTGGGAGTACGACACCTGAAGTTCGAATATTTTGGAAAATAAATCGACAGCTTACTGTTTTTTCACAAACAGATAATGATAGTGGTATAAGGCCGGCAGAATAAAAAGCGCATGCATACAAACAAAGCAATGTAGTATGTACACAGACAACGTTGCAATATAGTATGGCCGGATGGCCCATTCTACTACGAAAGACATGATTAGACTCATTCAATTTGTAACTTACTTCCGTGCGCCAAAACGAACATCACTCCATTTTTGATTGCAATTTGCTTAAACCCACAATGAAAGTCCGCTTATCTTTGAACTCACGTGTTGTGTAAAGACTTCTGTAACCGAGAACAACAAGTCAAAAGAAGCTGTGCAAGCGAACAGAAACGAAAACGGATATCTTCGTTTTTTGGCCAAAACAAGCAGAAGCCAAACGTTCAAGAAGACTCCCAAACTTGAACCCACAATTCCAATCATCCAGAAGATGGTTGAATCGGTTATCTCAATCATCGTTTACGGATACAAAAAGAACGAAACCCGAATTGCTGTCCAAAATAAGACCACAGCTCCTCGATAACCTCAAACTTATTCTTTTGATCCCAAGCGCTTTTCGTTGAGTTCAATCAACCAAAACAATATCCGGAACGACAATTCTCGATCTCGTCGCTTTTTAATTCGACGGTTGTTTCCGCAATTTTCAATTCTTTTGCCCGATTGCTTTCATATCCGCATCAAAATAGGAGACTTCAATTCTACAGTTGCAGAACTTTTGGTGAAAATGTTTTGTGTTCAATATCCAAACTTTAAATCATTCATGACACGACAATCAATTCGATGTCATTCAGGAGACAAATGAACATCAAAACACAAAGTTTATTTTACTAAAACAAAAACCTAAGACAAATTGAACTGCTAATAAAGTTGGATATTTAATCAGAGAAACAAAGTTTTGTGATTAATATCAGGTTGGGACAATGTTTAAGTAGACGAAGAACTTCATTTTTTCTTTGGACAACACGTGGACTTTGCCACAAGCGTCTTTAATGCACGGACATTCTTTCGCAACTTGATCGAGTTCATCTTTCGAAAGCACCGAATACTTGCCACTTGTGAAGAATTGATCCCGCAGCGTTTCTCACGTATCTTTGGTTATGGACAAATATTGTATTCCTGAATGTGCACATCGTATATAAAGGTCTCAATGTCCGTGTTGGCTTGCAAAACTTTACTTCCGTGTGTTGCTAAAGTCTTCAAATGGATGGCAATAGTTTTAGCGGAAGCCAACTACAAGTTGTGGTTAGTAGCCAATAAATTAAAAACGTACACTTTCTGGTGCTATTTTTACAAAGTGGAATTGTTTTTGCAGGTTTGGCATACGTTTGTACAATCATTGCGGCAAAAATAGAAGGAAATCGTACCTAAAATCCTTCAAAACAAGTACTATCAAAGCCGCTTGAACTAGACAGTGTTTTCTGAATATACAGTACTGGACAAAAGTTTGGAAAACACGTGTACCTCGCGAATGGCTGAAGGGAATCGATCGGTTTTTGTACATTAGACCTCTTAGACAAAGAGCATTCGAATAAGCAATAAAAAATATATTTAATAAAAAAGTGAACAAAAGTTGAAAATAGGAGTGAACAAACATTTGGAAGGCACTTTGTTTTGTTAAGATATCTGAACGCCTCGCTTTCCGACCACGTCCTCAAGGCGCTTCTTCATACAGGAGAAGAAGGCCTTAATCTTCGGGACGGAGCGATGGATTGCGGCCAGAAGTTCGGACTTCGTGCGAAATTGACCATTCTTGTATATTTCGTCCTCCATCAGCTTCCAAAAGTTAACCATCGGATTCAAATCTGGGCTACGGGATGACCAATCGCTCGTAGCTACTTGCTGGTCGAGTAAGAAGTCAGTGGCAGTCCTCGCCGTGTGAATTAGCGTCAGGTCTTGTCGCCACGCCCAGAACCGGCGTCTTATTTGCTTTCGGATCCACCGGAAGAACTTCAAATTGAGACACGAAACGTAGTCGACTGCCTTGTAGTGATCGTTGCAAACCTGTAACGGATTAAATTGCCATCAAAAGTTGAAGAGATAGACGAAGAACGTACGTCGATCAGCAGTTTCCGGGTTGAAAAGATGACACCGAGGATTATGATTGATCTACCACCCATTTGTCGCGATTCACCCAGCGGCGAATCGTTGGTCGATCGTCCTCCAATTCCAGGTTATCCTGGAATGAACGCGAAATAATGCGGTTACCGCCTTGAAGTTGGCTGGCTACATGGCGTTTAATCGACAACGAAGACACGAATTCACTTCTTTAGACGACCGAGTATCGCTCGTCTTTCTGCTCAGGTTTTTGAGTACGTGCTCAACAGTCGACTTGGAAACTTTGCATTTCGTCGCCGTTGCCCTAATGCTTCGTAAAATCGCGTACTGTACCTTAACTTCTTCTTTCTTCTCGTCCGAAAGCATCTGAAATGAAAGAATATTCAACAAAACCAAAAAGCTGAAAAAACCACGCTATCATTACTAAGCACGCAATAAACCAAGTGTCTTCCCAACTTCTGTCTAGTACGGTATTCACATTTGTCTTGTAAACCCTCGAATCACTGCTGAGAGTGATTCGAGGGCGTCTAAAATAAGTCAGTTACTGATTGATACAAATTGAATAAACTTATCTTGTGTGTACACACACACACAAACACAACAGGGGCTATGAATTGTAAATTTCCCTTGTTTGTTTGTTTTGAAACAAACAAAGGACGAGGAGCTGAGTGATCCTGAAAATCCGAATATGTTAGGAAAAAGAACAGAAATCGAAACTTACCTCGAATAGCGTACTCTTCGAGGACCACTCAGCTACAAATGATGGCTTCTGGGAGATCTACGACCATTAAATACTGGTTGGCGGCACCCAAGCCTGACCTCCAGCTACGAGTACCGCGAGGTGTTTTCTTTCTGAACAAAGCACTCACATCACAGAGGATTGTTTCGCGGCGTCTCAATCACCAATTAATGAATAGTACAACTCAAAACAAACCTTAAGGTAAAACCAGAAGATGCGATTTGCCCCGGGAATGGTTTGCTTCTGATAGAAAAATTCAAATCACCAGTGAGTGACTCCGGGGCCTGAAATAATCAAACAATGACTGATACAAATCAGGACAAACCTCTAGTTGTGGAATGCTCTGGAATGTCTCTTATTGTTTAAACACTGAACTTCAAGAGAGGGTTTCTGTAAGTCTAAACCCAACAATAAACATCGACCAAGAAACGCACCTTTGCCCTTACAAGGAATGCCTGTCAGCGGTAGTAGCGGTAATTTGACGCCGTTCGTATCAATCGACACGTCTCGATGAGCTGAGCATTACTGTATAAGTCATTTTTGCGCAACCGCAGAACCGGCCATTTTATTTGGCCAAAATTCATTCCGAGTTATGGCCCGCTGGTCTTCTTTTGGAAATGCGAGCAGCGGTGGCCGAGTGGTTAAGAATTGGTGTAAGTGAGAGAACAGTGCAGTGTAATCATGTACATTCACATTATTTTACAGTACAAAAGATTTTCGAAGTCTCAAATTCTTCGGAATAGATCCCGTCACCTCGCTTATAAGTTAAGCTAGAGATTATGATTTCCGGCCTATTCATCAACCATTCAATGTGACCATTAAGTTCACGGAAACCAAGTAAATTTCTCAGAAAATGATACGTCTTGGTCTATTGCGTTGCTTGTGAACCCTAATGTGACAACTATAAATTGAAGACATCATTTTCTATGCTCTAGATTGCGGCATTAGGTACAGTAGTGTGAGGGTTTTCAATCACAGAGTCATGTTTCTTAAACCAATCACTCGGTTCTGGTTACTGTGATTGTCATTTTTCGTCCAAATAAAACACAAACTTTTAACGCATAGACAACTTTCTACTTCTGTGACCGTAACTATAAATCCGCGAAATAGTGACCAGACGTGCCTGAAATTGCGATCACGAGAATACAATTTTATTTTCTTGTCTGAGGCGCTATTAAAGTTGTCAGTAAAGGTGTAACGGCCGGAGATACTTGATCATATGTTTTTGTCATAAACAACCATCTGGTTAGTTTAGAGCTATGGAGTTGTATTTCTTTCGACATGAGCGTTTTGTGGAACTTTACACTTGCAACTTCAATGTTGATTCAATATCATTGTCTGATCGACAAGATGTGAAAGTCGGCATCGCCTTATTAATTGTCTCGTTGTTAATGGAGGTGAACGTCACTTTCGTTCTGTACAATTTTTTGTTATAGTTGCTTTACATTCCGTGTTTGATCTCAATAAACAAAATGGCATTTAACGCTTGCTATAAACTGATGCGTTATATTGGTGTGTCAACCCTTATGATGTCAGTCATATCAATAAACTTCAGGTATTATTGATCTTTTCCTAATTCCTATAAGTGGAACGTTGACTGGATATCTGGCAATAAACGGCTACTCGTTCTGCTCGTATCCTACTTTAATCTACTTTACCGGCTCAATTTCTTTGGGTGCTCAAAAACAAGAGAAAATAAGCCCAATTGTTAGTTTAGGTCTTTACAGCTCAGTTAAATGGCATCAATAATCCTTGCGCTCAATCGCTGTTTCGAAATGATTTCTCCACGACTAAACAGTGTGATATTTTCGGAAGAGAACAAAGTTCTGGCTGATAACACCGACTATTTACGGACTTTATTTCGTTCTCTTTGCTACACCGGTCGCATTCTCTAGTGTCCATATGAGTTGCTTTTTCAATCCTTTTAAAGGATACAATGATACTGTTGGACATCTGGTGAGTGGTTGAAGACTATGACTGGTAATCTCAAACTTTTAGTATCACAATCCAATGCATACGGTAGCTACGAATACAAGTGAAATCACTTAATCGATCTTAGGTAAACGACACGATTGAACCATTAAGTTTGATTGTGATTTACACGACTTTCTGTATTGTGGTCTCAGTTCGATCTGCTGCCAATAAAACGGGAAAAAATGCTGTTCAAAATGGAGCAAAACGAAAAGCACAAATTCTGTCGTTCTTTCAAGTTTTCTTGATTAGTGTTGTCAATGTGGTAAGGACCCGTAAACCGAAGTATAAATTGAACAATCTGTCGTTTAGGTAGCGTGCTCAATTTATGTTTTGATGAACATTGTTCCGATCAGTCCGCTTTTAATCATAATAGGAACGTTCGGTTGGGTATGCATTCACGGCTAGTTAAAAACATTTGCTTTTTGACCACAAACCTACAGGATTACCACCGGTGATCTTCCTGACCTTAAATCGTACGATCAGACGCGACACGTTGAAGATGTTATGTTGTGGTCATTTCACGGGCTCAAAGAACAAAGTTTGCGGAAATACGAGCTAGCAAATTAACACAAGCACCGCTGTTGCAGACTCCGACCTTAATACACGATTTTAACTTCTGACCCACTGTTGTAAGATACAATGATTCTGTTGACCAATTGATTTGTGTCACAAAACCCGTAGAAAACGATGCTGATAGTGAAACTTGAAAAGCATATTAATAACTAATCTCGAGTTGACGTAAACGCGATTCATTCAAATTGAACGTCAGCCTACAGTTGAACAATCAACAGTCACAAAAATTGGTTTTGCTTCATTTTGATGTTCAAACTAGACGCCAAAAAGCAGAGAACAAAAGGGAACAAATGAACGGAGAAGATAAGAAGGAGTTTCAATGAAATCAACCTTGTGTTGGGGTTTGTATTCGATTATCTCAATAACACCAAACGAATAACTTGCAATCAACCATTTACAATAGTAGTATATATATACTATTTCTAAGACAGCCCATTTCTTCTTTTTCCCAGCACACATTCTACACTACTTTCATAGGGTTTGCTTTTAAAATTATACAAAATTCTCAATAAAGATGTTGTTTCTATGCCTAATAAAGTAAGGACAGCCAGTCCCAAATTATACAGGGTGGTTAAAAATGAACTCCCACTTTTTTTCCCGAAAAAAAAATTTTTGAAATGAAAAATTGGAAAAATCGGTTAGTTTTGTTAAATCGTTATGGGCTACAGTGCTCAAGAAAAAGCGAAGTTTGTTGGTGTGTTCATTGAGGAGGCGTACTGTTACGTCAAGTTTGTCAAACGAATTCGTCGTGATGCCGGAGATGATGATGCTCGTAACCCCGATCGCAAAACCATCCAAAAATGGGTGGAAAACTTCTACGCCACTGGTTCAGTGCACGGCGAGCGCGGTATGCACAAGTCCAAGTGAGTTCGAGTTTTGCTTTTTTTTCATTGCCCTTTAGGCGTGTTCGAAACGCAGAGAAGCAATTGAAGATGTTCGAGAAGCGTTCGCGGCCAACCCTCATCTTTCAACGAGGCGCAATCCGTTCGTTATTGGACCCAGTGGTGATGGAGAAGACGAGCCAACCACTCAGATGTCACGAAGCACACTCCAGCTTATCCTCAAAGAAGACCTGAAGATGCGTCCCTACCATCTTCAGATGGCACACGCTCTCGACGCTCCAGATCCCGCCACGCGAATGAATTTTGCCCGAGACGAGTTGATGCGTCTGGCGGCTGATCCGGATCGGTTGAATAACTTGTTATTCATCGATGAAGCCCACTTTCATTTGGATGGGGGTGTGAATCGGCACGATTGGATCATGTGGGCAGATTCCAACCCGCATTGGTTCGATACCTGTCGTTTTCCCTCCCCGAAAGTGACGGTGTGGATGGGCGTTGGCATTGAAGGCGTGATTGGCCCAATTTTTTGGGAACCATCAGCCGGTCAACGGGGAATCAACTCCCAGTCGTTGGAACAAACTCTGGTTAACAAGATCCTGCCAACCCTTAGGGGTTGGCCCAATTTTCACAACATCTTGTTCCAACAAGATGGCGCCCCGTGTCATATTGGGAACAAGGTTCTGACTTTGCTCGATCGTGAATTCCCGGGGCGGTGGATTGGAAGAGGAACCCGTGCCCATCCATCACCCGCGGCTTGGCCACCTCGATCTCCAGATCTCACACCATGTGATTTCTGGCTTTGGGGTTACATGAAAGGCCGAATATTCAACACGGATCAGCGTCCCAGAACGCTCGACGAGTTGAGGACGGCAATTGTTGAAGTCGCCGACCAATTAAGACAAGATCGACCAATGCGCGAACGAGTCATGGCCAACTATCATCGGCGACTTCAAACCTGCCTGGATCGACAAGGGGGACAAGTGGAAATCCGATGAACTCATTACTGTTAATAAATTGTGATCTCGAAATGAAAACAGACCGATTTTTCATTTTAAAAATTTTTTTTCGGGGAAAAAAGTGGGAGTTCATTTTTAACCACCCTGTAGAACATACAACTTTAGAGACTTTTCATTATTTAAACTCGTGAATTGGACATAAATGATTTTAAAAAATAGTTCTGGGTGCAAAAGAACTTTTTTGATTCTCTTATTACAAGTAAAGAAGAGCAAAAATGTTCGTGCACATGCGGGGATTGAACTCCTGACATGAGGACGATGGTACGCGCTCTTAACGACTGCACTATTTATGCACATACGATCACTCCTCTTCGAAAGCTTTTAATGTGACGGTTCAACGTTTCTCTTCCTTTTTTTTATGTTTTACTTTGCTTTCTTAACTGAAAAGCGTTATGAGAATAAACTCTTAGAAGCAAAATCTTTTATAATATCGGGTTGTAACGAAAGTTTTGTCTGATTGCGCAATGCATTTTCTAAAATTGGAACGAAAGAAATTGACCGGTCGATTGGAAATTAAACCAAGTGTCAAATTTGATTTATTGGATCTGCTGTTTCTCGATATCGCTACTCCTGTTTCCTTGACTAATTTCGTCAAATGGGCCTCACTCGTGAACAAGTGCGACTTCTGCTTCTCAACGAATATCGTCTCCATCACTCGCCCGCCAAAGCCGCCGCCATCATCAACTTGGCACATGGAGCGCGAACGACCACCGAGAGGACGGCATGTCGATGGTTCAAAAAGTTCGACGATGGACTCGAGGATTTGGCCGATCAACCACGAACAGGACGTCCGCCAACGGTTCATCAACCGACGGTTCTCAACGCTGTGGCCAATCGACCTGCGCAATCAACTCGCGAATTGGCCATTGGTTGTTCTGCAATGATCGTATGGGGGACATTGAGACGAGCGGGTAAGCAATTCTTTATGTCTACAACCACTAATGGTTACTCTCGTCTAGGTCTCCGGCATCGACGAGGACGATGGGTACCCCACGAGTTGACGGACCTGCAGAAGCAACGACGAGTCCGAGCTGCCGAAAATCTCCTCCAGCAGCAACGTGCCAACGCGTTCGTCCACCGGCTCCTAATCTGCGACAAAACATGGGTCCAACTCGACAATCCATATCGTCGTGGGCAATGGTTGCGTCCCAATCAGCGACCGGTTAGTACACTCCGGCCGAATCTTTTCCAAACAAAAGTTATGCTTTCTTTTTGGTGGAATCGGTTAGGTGTTGTGCACTAGGAGTTGTTGGGCCGCGGGCAGACGATCACTTCGGAACTGTACCGTGCCTAAATGAATCGAGTCGCCGCCGCCCTTCGTCATCGCCACGACGTTCTACTACTTCAAGACAACACGCGACCGCATACCGCCTGAAGAACTCAACAGCACCTGAGGACTTTGGATTGGACGGCCATCGAGCACCCGCCGTACTCCCCGGACCTATCGCCAACGGACTACCATCTCTTCCGTTCGCTAAAGACGTGAATACGAGGACGCCGATTCAACGACGTCGATCATCTCCGCCGGTCCCTGAACTCATTCTTCGCCCCCCGTCATCACTCATTCTACTCCCGCGGAATCACTCAGTTGCCCGAACGGTGGCGGCGAACTATCAACGCACACGGTGAATATTTTTAATACTCGGTTAAGAGATAATAAAGAATTCTAATTTACAACGGAAACCATACTTAGGCAGTAGACAACTGAACAGCCCAAACTTCGTTCACACACTTCCAACCGACCGGTCAATTTCTTTCATTCCAAATTTAGGTCACCCATGACGCAATCAGACAAAACTTTCGTTACAACCCAATACAAGGTGTCCCAGCACAGCCCAAAAACCATCAACAATTTCGCGGCGGAACGGGCGGTGGCCTAAAGAGGTAATTTAGCAATTGAGGCTCATGTCACAACAGAGCCAAAGAAGTAGAATTGAAGAGAGATGGTGGTGGCATAGCCACATCCATTAAACCTTTCACTTTGTCGTTTACTCGTCGTTAAACAGGCAGTCTCCCTTCACAGATCTCTTTTCGTTAACTTTGGTTTTCATTTCCGGTAGATTTACAGCTCTTAGAAACTACGGTTTATATTGTCAGTACAATCAATTTTGATCTTATTTGTCAAATCAATCAAGTCGAGTGAAATGCTAGCCCTTTGCTTCAAAATGCAACTTTGGTTTGATCAAAGACTTTAAATTTACTGAAGATCATTCGTTCCTCGTACTTGTCAATCACAATTCAAATCAACGTTTGTAAAGCAAAACGAAACTTTTCGTTGTTAACATGGTGGGTAGTTTTTCATGAATCCGTCAAATAAACGACCATAGATACATTGTCAGTGAAACCAATCGAGACGAACAATGAAATGAACTTTGAAGTCCTCACTTCCACGTCTTTATAAGCATCTACTTGCAACCGCTAGTTTGAACAATCATCAAAACACACCTTTTCTCCTTTTTCTGTTTATTAGCGTGTTCATCAGTTCATATACAACATTAGCCGTTCGATCAGGAACAATCCTCCGTTTAATAAAAGAAGTAGGTTTCAGCAATAAGAACAAAATGACCGTTGATTGGTAGTATCGTCGTAACATGATTGCATTTTGGTAAATAGCAAATCTGAAACCACGCATAAGATCGCTTATAGGTCGTTTGGTTTGGCCAGTAATTTGGGATTTTTGACGATGCTTAGCGCGGCTTCGGACATAATGAATCGAGAACTGAACATCATCGAAACCGTGAATCCAAATTCTACACGTTGTGAAGTTCAAACAAAGCACGCTCATATCTAAAAGACGATGTTTAGATTGAAGTCGGCCACAGGAACTGAAAATTCACTCCATTGGGCAAAGTCTTACTGGTACGGTAATCAGCACATCGAAACGAAATCTTGTTTCAGGCAGATATTTTTCCAGCTTTCATCCTCAAACTTACTAGGCCATTCTTTATGGATCGCATACCAGTTGGATGAGTGTATTTCACGTGGAACTTAGTGATTTGGAGTTTTTAGAGTACGTCATGCTTCCTTTTGTGTGTTCCAACTAAGTGCTTACTTAACAATATGGTTTTCTGCAAACGTGAAGATCAGTTTGTTGGGTGTTGTTTTTGCCTTGATAAGCGATGGCATTGGTGATGTTTCATATCTGTCTTTCTTCTCATTATCCAAAATATGAAACCCAAGTTTACATCAACAACAAGTCAATCTTTAGACACATGGTGTCGGCTCTTTGTAGTGGCACCGGTTCAGCGGGACTGATTGGATCCTTCTTATACGCGTTTTTGACTGAATCAAATTTGGTCGGCTTGGCAGCAAAAACGGCCATTTGCTGACTCAAACTCCTACATTTCAAGGTTTGATCCGATAGTCTCAGTCGATATTTGATGGATTGCATTATTCAGAAACCCTCTCTTGAAGTTCAGTGTTTAAACAATAAGAGACATTCCAGAGCATTCCACAACTAGAGGTTTGTCCTGATTTGTATCAGTCATTGTTTGATTATTTCAGGCCCCGGAGTCACTCACTGGTGATTTGAATTTTTCTATCAGAAGCAAACCATTCCCGGGGCAAATCGCATCTTCTGGTTTTACCTTAAGGTTTGTTTTGAGTTGTACTATTCATTAATTGGTGATTGAGACGCCGCGAAACAATCCTCTGTGATGTGAGTGCTTTGTTCAGAAAGAAAACACCTCGCGGTACTCGTAGCTGGAGGTCAGGCTTGGGTGCCGCCAACCAGTATTTAATGGTCGTAGATCTCCCAGAAGCCATCATTTGTAGCTGAGTGGTCCTCGAAGAGTACGCTATTCGAGGTAAGTTTCGATTTCTGTTCTTTTTCCTAACATATTCGGATTTTCAGGATCACTCAGCTCCTCGTCCTTTGTTTGTTTCAAAACAAACAAACAAGGGAAATTTACAATTCATAGCCCCTGTTGTGTTTGTGTGTGTGTGTACACACAAGATAAGTTTATTCAATTTGTATCAATCAGTAACTGACTTATTTTAGACGCCCTCGAATCACTCTCAGCAGTGATTCGAGGGTTTACAAGACAAATGTGAATACCGTACTAGACAGAAGTTGGGAAGACACTTGGTTTATTGCGTGCTTAGTAATGATAGCGTGGTTTTTTCAGCTTTTTGGTTTTGTTGAATATTCTTTCATTTCAGATGCTTTCGGACGAGAAGAAAGAAGAAGTTAAGGTACAGTACGCGATTTTACGAAGCATTAGGGCAACGGCGACGAAATGCAAAGTTTCCAAGTCGACTGTTGAGCACGTACTCAAAAACCTGAGCAGAAAGACGAGCGATACTCGGTCGTCTAAAGAAGTGAATTCGTGTCTTCGTTGTCGATTAAACGCCATGTAGCCAGCCAACTTCAAGGCGGTAACCGCATTATTTCGCGTTCATTCCAGGATAACCTGGAATTGGAGGACGATCGACCAACGATTCGCCGCTGGGTGAATCGCGACAAATGGGTGGTAGATCAATCATAATCCTCGGTGTCATCTTTTCAACCCGGAAACTGCTGATCGACGTACGTTCTTCGTCTATCTCTTCAACTTTTGATGGCAATTTAATCCGTTACAGGTTTGCAACGATCACTACAAGGCAGTCGACTACGTTTCGTGTCTCAATTTGAAGTTCTTCCGGTGGATCCGAAAGCAAATAAGACGCCGGTTCTGGGCGTGGCGACAAGACCTGACGCTAATTCACACGGCGAGGACTGCCACTGACTTCTTACTCGACCAGCAAGTAGCTACGAGCGATTGGTCATCCCGTAGCCCAGATTTGAATCCGATGGTTAACTTTTGGAAGCTGATGGAGGACGAAATATACAAGAATGGTCAATTTCGCACGAAGTCCGAACTTCTGGCCGCAATCCATCGCTCCGTCCCGAAGATTAAGGCCTTCTTCTCCTGTATGAAGAAGCGCCTTGAGGACGTGGTCGGAAAGCGAGGCGTTCAGATATCTTAACAAAACAAAGTGCCTTCCAAATGTTTGTTCACTCCTATTTTCAACTTTTGTTCACTTTTTTATTAAATATATTTTTTATTGCTTATTCGAATGCTCTTTGTCTAAGAGGTCTAATGTACAAAAACCGATCGATTCCCTTCAGCCATTCGCGAGGTACACGTGTTTTCCAAACTTTTGTCCAGTACTGTAAGATTAAAAACGATGTAAATTTCTATCACTTAAAATAGCTTTCGTACTCTGAATTAATAAATGGCTAATCTGCTCAATAACATAACTGCATCTTTTCCATTTTATAGGGTAACATCAAAGAGATTAGTTGACGAACTTCTAGACCGCTTCCTGCCGTAAGTTTTGTAATCTCTAAAAACGATCAAAAATAAGCAAACTGTGGCCTTAAAAATTACCAACAGAGTGGGTTTGAACTGCTCGTCAAATTGAAATTTGTCACTTGACATATGGAAAATATATAGATGATTAAATTTGGGCTTCACCAACGACATAAATGCTCGTGCGGTTGCCGGTGCAAAAACAAAATGACCAAAAGTTTTAAAGTTCCAGTAGCCTGGATCCCTTAAGTATTAGTTGAACTCTAAAGTCGAACACTTTAACGCGTGCTGAACCGCAACGCAAAAGTTAGACAAAACGACCTAAAGATAAATCTGAACACAAGAAAACATTTCATAACTCACCATTAGACGGAAAGAACGTGGTAGTTCTATCGATTCATGGCGGCGAAACACAAATTGTTTTTCCGTGATATCTAAGTCGAATGTCAAAGAAAGGAAGTTTGATTTTGCCTACCATTATTTTTAAAGTGCAGGAACAGAGCATCACGAGCTTCCTGATTTAGTTGTAGCTTTGTTTGAGTAGCCATGGCCAAAGATCTGAAGTTCGAAACGAGCAATCTTAATGTCCGCTACCTTGTAGAAAGCACAAAGAACAAAGATTACAGTTTAGTTTAACATCGAATAGGGCTTCTTCAACTAAATGGCTGTGATTAGAAACTCAGTAGCTCATAGAGGTGGAATTCCCCAAAATTGCGGGACTCACATCTCAAATTAGTTGTCCAAAGTGTTCAGTAACGGACACTCCAACGGCATAATTTGTTTTGTTCAAACGACAACGCTGTTGTTTCAATAACAAACGTTTTCGCACTAAAACTCGAGGGGCTGAAACGATGGGTCATTGAACTCACTGTTTTTGCACACTCACAAGTACATTTGGTTGAACAGCGGATGTCAATTTGCAATCTTTCGTATTGTTTTTGAGCTTGATTCTAATGAGGTTAAATGATCTCGCTAGCCAATAAACCAAAAACCTTCAGTTTAAATGAATCAATTTCATGTTTATCTTCAAAAACGTTTGTGTAAAACGCAAGACGTGTGATTTTAGTGAGTAATCTACAAGAAAAGTTTATTTGAAATGCACACATTAGTTAGCAAGTTTGAAGTCTGATATGGGGTAGAGTTGGACGTGAATGCCGAAGTCTTGAGTCAATCGGAACAATCGAATTTGTACGTTTGTTGGGACGAAAACAAAGAATCGAAAAGACTCGAGAACGATAAGTCGGAATGCAAATTAACGTCAACGCCGGACCAACACACGCCGTCCAATGGAACATCATTGAAACCAACAAACTCATCCATTTGGAGCCGAAACCAAAGAGCAACACAATCAAACACGAGATTGCCGGAATAACTGAGATGCAAACCGGAATCGCTGCCTAAATTTTTAATTACAAAACAGAAACAGTGTGTTTAAGTTACGTTCAGAAGTAGCATATAGTTCATACCGCGTTGCAGTTTCCGGGTTTTAGAAGAAAAGATTGCTGATTGAGCATTCAAAACAAACGTAATCTTTCGACTACATACCACGATCACTCCATAGATCATGGTGGTCACAATCGATGCGTAAAGAACAAATGCTCGACAACCCCACGTTTTCTGAAACGATGAGCAATTGATGTCGATCGTATTTACACTCACCGTATCACTCACAGCAAATCGAACTAAACTTCCGTCTTCTTCTGTCCACATCGGATCGGAAAGAATTTCACGATAAGCAATCGGATCCGCTGAGAACGAAGTGTAAAGACAAATGACATGGAAAGAAGTTCCAATATAAACAGCTGCCGTCATCAACAACAAACGTAAAACAGATGGGTTTTCAGCGCTGAAATCTTCTGAACGAAATCGAATCGACTTCGACTTACCAGCAAACAATCTGATATCGAACCACGTATTCAACTAACAGTTTGGTACAATCGTAACAAACGGACCACACACAGAAGCATGTTGCAATGTTCAAATGAGTTTGCGATGCGCCACGTATCGGACCGTTTAGTACCATGATAAGTGCATCGTCCAGAAACAAGACTTGCTAATCTCAATAATCAGTTTGTTTGTGAGACCTCAAACTTACCGGTCGAACATAAGTCACGATGGCAAGAAACAGAAACTCGGAGAAACAGCTGAAGAGAATGACGTTTTTGTACGAACGCAAAAACTTTTCGGTCTCCACAAAAACACAGAAAATCAAAAGGGAGTTCAGAAGAAATGTGATCGCAATGGCTGCTATCTCGTTGTAGTAATGGATTTGTCGAGTGTTCATTATAACAATAAGAACAATGAACACCAATGTTTACATACATGTGGCTTCAAAAATCGAACATTTTGAAAAATTTAAAAGCTTGGAAACTGACAAAATCAGTAGTCAACATTTCACAAATTTGGTTGTGTCCAGTTACGTAGACCAAAACATAATCCAATAGTCATTAATCGGGTTGTCTAAGAACTCAAAGGTTTGTCGAATTCTATAAATTTCGTTAGCATGGAACTCATGACTTTGTTGTCCATGAACTTTTGTGTTATGATCAACTTCATAACTAGAGTTAAAAAACAAATCACCTGTAAAACTATAAATTTGATTGATTGGCTTCGTTGAAAATTCAATTAATGTAGCAAGACATTCATCATTCACGATTTTTACGATCTGTCAACTAGTTTAATTCGCTCGAACTTTACTGATAAGAAAGAGGTTAAACGGTCAGAGACGAAAAAACAAAGATGTTTAGAGTGTTGGTGACTCCATTGCTACTCGCCTATGGACTCAAAATTCTGTTCTATCAGGTGGCTTTCGGACACTCGCACGTTTTTAGTTGACGATTGGCTGGGAAATTGATCGACAGAAATCATGTGGTGATAAGTTGGATACTTTCTGTTGCAATCGCTTTTAGGATCAAGTTTTCGCAATGCGGACTCCCGAGCTGAAGACCAATGGAACGGACAGATTTCGTCGAGCTTTTCGAATCGGAAACTTCAAATCACCGCATCTGCAATTAGCGCATATGAACGACACGTTTGGTTCAAAAACCGACTATTTGCCTATTCTTCAAGAAAGTCAGCGGTTATTTTGTACATGTAAGAAGAGAAAGCAAACAGGAAAAAGGTTTAGATTGTAGAGTTATTAACTGATAGGAAAAGATCACGGTCAATAGCATTCGAGAGGCTGTGGACGAAGTTCTGAAGAGGCCCAAGTGAAGCGAAGAAGGAAATTGGTTTGAGTATGTTTTTTAGTTATATTGAAAATGTATATTTGATCGCCCGAATGCTTCGCTCTCAGCCTCATAATCAGAAACTCGACTTCGTTCGAAACTTTGAGTTTGCCGCCGAATTCCCTTCGTGGTCCAAACTAATGCAACTGGAGAGCGAATGGCAGAACTTCGCATTTCGACATTCATTGGTTGTCATTCCCGTGTTTCTGACGTTTTTCTTTTCGATTCTGTTTTTGACTTTGCGGCACTTCAGAAACAATCAGAGACTTTGAAATAAACTCGATAGTCGAACACAATCATATTTTATTTTCACAAAAAACAATTGAAATCAACTACCCACGTACTGCGATTGAGCACTTGAAACGATTGGTTGATCAGCTTGAACGTCGCTGAGTTTCGCAATCGACGCCTTCAGAAACAACGGATTCGCGTGGAGGGCCGAGAAGTCGCGCATTTCCGGCAACGCGTAGACGGACGGTTGATCGACCAAATGCGGTGAAAAGTCAACTGAAATGGCAATTCGAAGCCACGGATTCGCAGACCTACCGGGTCCCTTGTTCATTTCAACGTCCTGATAGAAAGACGGCCAATCGGCCGCTTCTTTTGCATCGTCTACGTTCTCGAGCAGATTCGTGCATCCGACGGTCGAATGAGCCTTCAAATTATATTCGAAGCTCAAATCGTCTCCATAACTCGAGTAGTCGCCTTCTGCAACAAAGTCGAAGGCCGTCGATAGCGAACAATCTGAAAGAATTAGCGAACTAGAAGGCGAATCGAAGTTACCGGAATCGATCGAACAAGCGGTTCGTGAATCCAAATCTTTCCACGTGTTATGATCGTCTTCCCACGTGTTGTACTCGTCAAGATCGGAAGAATCAAACGAAACGACCGCCATTTTTCACGAAAAGAAGTCAACTGATTGAACGATACTTTTCGTTCGTAACTTCAACAAAAATGCAAATTTCGGCTCAGAAGGTTACGACATGTGGAATTTTGTTCCTCAACGCCCTCTTCATTGATCGAGCACTTGAATTCGTAAAGCGGAACACCGAAACTGATAAGACAAATGCAAACAAAATTTTTGGCAACTCGATGGTCAGCAACAACTCACGATCTTCTTCTCGCGATCACTTCAAAACTCCCCGCGGACGACCTTTTCGTTCATTGAAATCCATCTGTGTTCATCGTCAATAGAAATCAGATTACTCACTTCTTGAGGTTGTTCGAGTCGAAAACTGTAGCTCGGTTGAGCAAATTTGTTTGGACGGCTGGCGAGTTCGTCGTTTGTTTCGATTCGCAACCTCCGGGTTGCCGTCTGTCGTTCGAAACTTCTAAGCCGCTTGTCCGCTCGATCGCTTCTTTTCACGCGATTTCCATATTTTGGCTTCAAAATTCTTTCGCCGCAACTTTTTTTCCACGATTTCGCTCGTAAACGGCGACAAAAAACGTAGTTTTTGTACTCGACGGTCACTCGCGGCTGTTCCTCTCCTTTCGGATTGATTTGTGGATCTCGATTAATTGAGTTGAAGAGGAAAAAAACGACTTTTTACGTTTTTTTCTCCGAACAACTAGAAGGTCAGTGCGTCCGGAGGCGTCGTCGATCTTTGGCCGCAAACATACGCAAATCGACCGACTTGCGCTGCGCACGTTTCGCGGATACGCACGCCAATTAACTTTTCTCATTCGATGCGTCGGCCGGAGCGTTATAATCAGGCGTTCTTGGGGATTGACTGCGAATGTCGGCTAATGTCACGCTTTTGTTGCGTTTAATTGAAACAAAATATCTGCGAAAACAAACATTCGGATTTGTTTGCTCAAGTCCGACAGAAGACGGCTCGTGGCATAAATCCGCGTTTTCGCGCTTTGCGTCGTTTGCATTCGATGAGTCGAAATCGTGTACTTCGATTGCTTCACGCAAACTTTTTTGCCGACTTTTTTACGTTTTTTGGGAACATCTGTTTCGCATCTGCGTGAAAGTGGATCAACTTAAGGACCCAAAAATCATACCTCCCGCCCCAAAGATCCGCTTGTCATTTTTTGTGAATCAAAAAAAGAGTCTGCGCAATGTTGATTGTCGTCTTCTTCTTTTGTTCCACTCTACTATTCGCACCTCACGATTTGCGTTGACTAATCAAACCGACCGGATTTTCTCTTCTCATTTTCGTTTTTCAGACCCCCGAGATGTCCGACGTGGAGAATCGGATGTCGACGTCGATGTTCGCTGATCAACCGACCTACGGATGCCCATCGTATCGTTCTGTGGCTTTCGGAACGTGGAAAGTGGACGAAAAGAAGCGATTCGAACGCTTCAAACGTCATCGAACTCCCGAACCTAAAACGTAAGTTCGCGTCTTCCAAAAACAAACAAAAGGTTGGAACGTCATGAAAATCTATTTGCTGACCAAATGGAAAGGAATTTTTTTTGCGCAACCTTCTTTTTCTTCTCATGGATGACAAACTCGTCCTTTCGAAGTGTTTTTTGCCAATGATGTACATTGGCGTCCTTTCGAACAGTCCGGTTTTTGCGTTCGCACCAAAAATGCAAACCAACATCGTCGTTTTTTTTGATCCGAACGTCAATTTTTGCAATCATCTCAAGACTTTGAGTCAACAAAAACACTTGAGATTTCTTGCGTCTTCGACCTGTTGGCAATTTGATCGTCCCGACGTTTTTTCTTTACCGCACTTTAGCGTCTCAACAAGCCAGAAAGCTCATTTTACTTGTGTTTTTTTATGATTTCTTCCGATCCGCAGATCTCCGCCGATTGCGTCCAATTAGTCTCCGAGAAGAATGCGTGTTCGATGAGCCGAAAACTGGGGCAATAAAATCGAAGCAGCCGATTACTCATGTTGATTCTGGCCACGCAGTTCGAAGCGTCGTGGGTGCGTTACAGACGATTTTGGAATTCGCAAAAGGTCGGGAGTCGTAAAGCGGGAGGAGACGTTGAGGTTTTCGGACGCAAAAGATCGGAAAGAAGAATTCCGGTTCACTCGGATCGGCGGCTTAAAATTACACGCTCGAAACTCACGAATGAAAGCGTGGATTTGCAATTTTACTCCTCCATGACAAAACGTACGAAAGCGATTTTTGAAAGAGGGCGAAACAGACGTCGTCGCACAAATCCTTGGCGTAAACAAATTGGCCAACTCGACGGCGCGTTTTAGATCGTGACGCAGAGATAATGAGCGGAAGAAGTATCTCGTCCTTTTTTTCGAAACAAAAAATCTTTAAAATTTGTTTTCCTTTCCGGAATTGACGTGATTCTGTCGATCGCGTTCCTCCCCCACAATTCGCGTTTCTCGGCCTCCCGTCAATCTCAACAAGTTGACGTGAAAGCTGACAGGTGATCCGCAGACCCCACCGACCTCCGGCGTTTCAGTTTCTTTTGCCGAATTTCACGTCCCAAAATTGGCAAATGGACTCTTCTTCCGGTCGCGTGTTTTGTTTCCCGCGTGCGTGTTCTTTTGTTGACCGCCACCTCCAGTCGTCCACTCTCGACGTTGTTCACGCGTTTTCGAGTCGCCAAAAAAACGTCCTCATTCTCACGATCTGATTTCGCGGATCGGAAGCTCAATT
The DNA here is from genome assembly GCA_024699855.1 of Aphelenchoides besseyi. Lineage (NCBI taxonomy): Eukaryota > Metazoa > Nematoda > Chromadorea > Rhabditida > Aphelenchoididae > Aphelenchoides > Aphelenchoides besseyi. Next base: position 1,962,610 of record JAMPIQ010000003.1, read on the forward strand.
TTTAGGTCACAGAAAATTCGAATGACCTTTGCGATCGTCTCCGGAAGTTGCGCTTTTTAATAATTTGTTTTTCAGGAACACGAAAACGATCGAAAAAAACGATCAGATCGCGAGTTTCGCGTCGACAACCGCAACTCGACAGCCCACGACTTCGCAATCATCTGCCGTGCGTTTGGCCGAAGCCGAAGACGAAATGAGTTGCACGGCGTCCGGCGACTTCTACTCGTCCAGTGACTACGTTCGATATTGCGCTCAAAATTCTTATGAAAATGGTGAGCTTTTACGGGATAATCACGGCGATTTCGTACGTTTGCGTCGTTTGAAAACGTTCAACTACAAAAATTATTTTCGCGCGTATTTTCGATTTTACGTTAAGCGCCAAAAAGTTGCGCGAAATTCGATCAAAAATTTTTCCGCCAAGTTTTTCGACGACCATATGGTTTTTGGGCGCAGTCGTCAGCTTTTGATTTACGAACCAAAATTGTTTCCCGCTGTTTTTTGGCCGACGGCATTCAAACTCGTTGAGGTAAAAGTTCGGCGCGCCCCCAAGAACCGGACCTCGAGAGATTTCGGACGGCGATTAAAATCTGCGGAACTCTCCAGACGTTTTTGATTTCAGTTTTGGTTGGCAATCCGCTGGGTCGACAATCGACGTTGAATCGCTCGATGGACGCACTTAACGACCGAATCGTCCACTACGCCGCTCAACATCCGCAGACGTTTTCGCGCAACGAACTTTCGGCCACGTTGAATCGAAATTGGCGCGTGCGACGCGAGTTCGTCGTTGATCCCGGTCCACTGTCGACGCCGTTGGCCTGTCGATTTCGAGCCCGAAGCTGCGATCACGCCCAAAGGTTGGTTTTTGTTTCGCGGCTGTTTCTCCGAAAATTCTCCCACAAAATGACCGCCGTTTTCGACTTTTGCCAACGCAAAAATGAGCTCCAAAAACTTCTCCGGCCAACTATATAAACAAGAAAACGCAAATCGAATCAATTCGATGGAAATTTCTTTTCTTTCCGAAAGAAGGTTTGTTTTTTGTCGATAAACGCCGATTGCCGTGGGCCATTTTACTCGCGTATGCGCACACGAAAACACGTCGACATTAAAGTTTTGAGTGGAAAGTCGACGGCGAGGATGCGAAATCGATTTCTGTAAGTTTGCGCCGCGTCCTTTTATCTGTTGTTGTTGCGCTGATTCTTGTTCTTTTCGTCGAAATGGGCGCTAAATCAAAGTGAGTTAACTCGCGGGTTTGTTTCAATCGGCCGGAAGGAACGAGCGTTTCTGCGGTCAAATGCGCAGCAGCTGACGGACCGCTAATCCCGTATGTTTACTCTCGCTTTTCAGAACGAACGTCATCGCGCCTACGAAGTTGAAACGTCAACAAGACGACGCCAAGTCCACGTTTCAATCGGCCAAGAACTTTTTGCGTCGATTTTATGCGACATCGACATTACGTTTGCGCGGACACAACACACGCAAAATGGACGCGGCTGAACAGCGTTTTCGTGAGGCAACGGCGCCGTTCTATCAGTCGAGGTAAACGGAAGTCATTTCGATCGATTTCAACCTCTCTTACAGACGACCCGATCCGGGAGAACGTCCGTTTTTGCCATACAACATTCGCTATGAAGTCGAGAATGAAGACGATGTGATTTTGGATTCACGTCTCATAAACACTCCGCCGAGTTCTTCTTCTTCGCCTGATGAGGGATTCTCGGCGGGAGAAGAGTCGACGAGCTCATCCACACGCTCCAACCACAATCCACAACGACCGGCCAGCACGTTGAGTTCGAATTCATCGGGACTTGCTACCTTCTCAGATCGTCCGTTCGCTTCTCCGGAACGTTTTCGCAATTGGAACGATCTTTACGATCATCTCAAGAAAGAAATGGTAACTCCCACATTATCTATTCAACTTATTTGTGATTTTTCAGAGTGACTTGCGCAATCAAGACGCACAAATTCTCCAGAATCTAATGACCATTGAAGAAGAGCTGATTGTTGTCAAAGCCGCAGCTGTTTAAGGTTTTTTCACTTTGACTCCCGAGTTTCTTGTCACTTTTTAACTAACTTTTTTATCGCACAGATTTGTTTACATCTTGTATTTTTCTTACGAATAAAAACGGCTAATTCGAGTTGATATGTAGCTTCAAATTCGATTGTGGATGTCGGTTTGTTGTTGAGAATTTGTCATCAACGCCAAAAGAAGTTGGTTGCTTTTTGTCCACTAAACATCCATTAAACAGATCATAGCCGCGATTATCGCTTTGTTGTACAAACGGGGTAAAAATGTAAGTATTGAGAGTTTATTTTCCATTACCCAGTGGGCAGTGGAGGGGTTTCAAAATTTCCATTCCGCTCAGCAAGCACCACGTTCCGAAGGTCGCTTGGCCCGAGAGCCGAACAACCCGCGATCTTCAACGTCTTCGACTCGATTGCTCGCATCGACAGACGAACTTCACGCTCTGGAACGGGCACCACGCCTCGATCATCGCGGACTCCAGCGGTTGGCTAGAGGATTTTGGTGCGAGGAAACATACTACAGAAATGATCCTGTGAAGTATGATCTCAACCAAACAAGCCCACGAGTTTCCTTCTCGCTCTTCGAACCAACACACGAACTGCTAGGCTATTGAGTGGTCAGAGAAACCCAGACGCTCGAACTTTCTTGGATCTTTTGTCGTCTGGATCTCTATTGCCCAATGAAATCGAAAATACAAAAGAACTGTTGTCTTGGAAACAATTGATATTCTGCTCGTTGATTCAAAACGATCAATTCAATTATTAAAGGCATACTTAATGGACGTGAGAAATTTGGACGAACTTTTTCGGTCGTCAGGATCAAAAAACTAGTGATCGAAATTTAGTTTCCAATTCGTATTTTGAATTGTTTGCACTTAACAAAGGTGTGATGAGAACGATAGCATTGACATTCCGCTTCACATGTCTATGGTGTTTGGCTGATGTGCTTTGTAGCAAATGCACTTCTTAACTGGTTAACAGCAGCTGTCATTTTACGCTCTATTCTAATTATAACGATGTCGTCAATTAAAACCTTTCAAGTTTAGTTTACTCCATAAAGCAAACGATTGACGATAAGATCGAAAGTTTGCAGAACTTGAAAGGGCAATTCGTAATGTAGTCATTAAGAAAACTTTGTTGTACCAAGGAATTTACGTCTTCGACCATTAGATGATGATGCCGTATTTGACTGCCCATTACCGGACTATTCATTTCACAACATCGACTGCTCATCATAACCTCGTGTTCAGTGTTCATCTTCCAAGTACTCCGCTTTCAAGCTCCATTCAATATAAGTTTACGAAACTTATTGAAAGCTCATTCATTTAAACGTGCTCTTCCATCATTCGACGGCAAATTAAGACAAACTTTGGAATGCTGATGAGCTGACTGTTTGAATCCAATTTATTCTATATTCGTTTCCTCGTCTGTTTCAATGACTTTTAAGGTCTATAGGATTTGAACGTTCATCTGTTTCGTTGCAATTTGGCAAATCGACGTTGCAAACCCTTGACTTTGCAATCGTTGTTTTTTATGAGCTTACAAAAACGGTGATAAAAAATTCATAAACCAATTTGTTAATGTCGCGTCTATCGACCCGTTTGTACCGTAAACCAGACCGTCAGATGACATTAATTTTTCATTCATTTAGCAGACCCGTTTTGAAACAACCAGCCACTGGGATCCAAACCAACTGTTCGGTGTTGTCGAAATGACCTGTGGGTAAGATTCGTAATCGTTTTTAATTAAAAATTACGGTCTCTGTTGCTCAACTATAATCCCGAATATGCAATCCAGAAAACAAGTGTTCAACTCGCAAATGTTTTGGGAGGAAGAACGTGTGTTAGCCGCGAATAATAAGCGTGGTAACTTCGATGCTTCTGCTATGTATAGGGGATCAATTAAAGTTTAATTAAGTCTGTAGTATTGTTGTAGAAATCAGAACCAAAACTTCGTGCAACGCCCGAAATTTCGCTTATTCTCACACCCCAGCGAATCTTTTATTTACGCATCCTGAGCATTCTACGAATTGTGGCCTCTCCTCAGCGAGGCTTCACGTCTTTTCAGCTCATCGGAAACAAGTGCTTCTTTGGCGTAAAGCATAAAAATGAGCAATGAACGTCTTTCTGTTTTTTTGGTTGGAGTTTTGCCACGAGAAGTTTAATTACAGACGTCTCGGATGTCATTATTCAACTGACCGTTCGGATTAGCCGGAAGTAAATTGAAATTCGCGTCATTAGCCATGTGATATGAAGTCGTTTTTGAGTGTCAAAGTACACGGTATTACCGTTCGAGTCATCTTCGTTTCCTCACTACTGTAACTCTCTATTCTTAGCCTGCAATTTCAGAAACAGTTGCACGATAATGACTTCATATTTGGAAGAGACGCCAAGAAAGGTCGCCAACTATGTTGGAAATTTCTTTCGCATTTTGTCGACTCCGTCACGAGTCAGGTGAGTCAATTCGGATAATCTAAATGTTTGTACTAAGCAACCTCAATTATTTAGTAATCTTAATCCGAACATCAAGAAAATCTCCGTCTTATCAAAAAATCTCTCGTCCAATGGCTCGCTTCCGAATGTCAAATCCACGAGTATCGTAAGCGAATCGGACGTGACAATCGACTCCGTGCGACCGTCTGATTTAAACGACGAAGTTGAAATATTAAGTCCCGAAGAGAATGAACTGATCGTGTTGACGTGGAGTGACGATTTCAATTGGCTGTTTGAATTAGGATCCAAGATTTACATTTATATTTTCACTCACAATCCCGAATGTACTTTTGAGTTTTTATTGTATTTATGTACATTCAAGTTGCAGGTCGTACCTTATTTCCTGCTGTTCACGCTCACGGTGACACCTATCAGGAGTCCAAGGAGTTCAAGTCCTTGGCTTTGAAGTTTGTGACAGTAGGTCTTTGGTTAATGACACACATGAATATTCTCTTCAGACGATTTCATTTGCTGTCAAAAACCTTCATCATCCTACTGACTTGAATGCACATCTTTATACCATTGGCTCACGGCACATTCATTTTACCAAGCGAGGATTTCGTCCCGAGTTCTGGAATATCTTTCAGGTTTCCTTGTTATTTTCAATCCATCTCTTTACTCGACTGTTAAGGATGCTATGGAATTCTCACTCACTGATCGAATCGCCGAAACCGCAAATTTCGACGATGACAGAAGGAAAAGAGCGATAAATGCGTGGAGACATTTGGCTCTTTACATAATTACATTCATGAAGCGTGGATATTTCGACGCGTTGGAATCAGCGACCAATCGAACTGTTTGAATAAACGTGTTTGACTTTATGTTATCAATAAACTTATGATTGCAAATGTCTTTGGTTAACTGCCATAGATTGTGTTTGAGCCAGAGCTATTGATGATAACCGGCAACGGTGAACTTTGTCCGAACAACAAACAACGATTAAATTTCAGGACCGCACGTAAGTACCATTTTGAACTTTAACAGACCGTTTAAATATTTACGAGTCGTTTCGAACGCTAGACATCAACTTTAGCACAAAGGGCTGAAATATGTTTGCACAGTTGAAGCTGCTTTGTCCGGCATTTTCAGTTGATGACGTGAAGTTGTTCTCAACCTGTCAATCTAATCCTCATGTTTAAGGTCATTTATTGGCCTAACAGATTAAACAAAGAACATCCGTTTAGTTCCACGCCTTGTTGAGTTGTGAGAAGTACAAAGCGGAACGCAGTTTCGCATCAAATTCAATTGGCAGTCCATCAGCCGAAGTTAATCGTGGAGCGACTTTGGTTTGTACGTTTTGGTTTAACAAAATTTTACCATACAATTGTTTTAACAGCGTCCAGATGCCTGTTTTCCACGCGTGTGTTCCTTAAAATAGAAATCGTGTTGACGAAATAACAACACAATGATGTTTACCTGTGACGATTGAGTAAAGCATAGCATTGGATGTCAATGTTCCGACCAATTCGCGGACTCCACGAAGAACATAGAATTTTGACTGAGAATCCCACACTGCGTAAGAACAAACTCAATTCTTGACTCACTATAAATTCATCTGGAATGAGATGTAGAACCACAATCCACGTTAGAATATTAATAGCTATCATAACTAAAAAGACCCAAACGCAACTAGTGATTATTCTCAACATTCTAAAACAATGACTGACGTTGATGTTCAAGTGAATGTAAAACCTTAAATTTTCGTTTAACTGGAATCTTTCGCTCAGCGAATAAATAGACTCGGTCGAACGCTTTGATTCTCGTAATCGTCTTTTATTTGTATAGTACGCATAAGCGTAACTCTAAATTACAATATGACAACAAATCTTCTCAACCAAATGACTCACAATAGCAATAAACAGACTAATGCCTATCAACGATAATGAGGACCAACTGATCAAATTGGCTTCTAAACAGCATTTCGTTGTATTTATTGAAACGAAACTTACTTTCAAACGCATACCAACAACCGAAACAACCGTAGATCCAACCAAAAAAGTTGAGCACTACGGTCAAACGAACATGATCAGTAGTCTCGTAGATTTGAAGACAAATCGTTGCGACCACACGTTCAAACAAAACCAAACCCATGATAAATACTGTCGCATACATTGAAATGACCTTTACAACTTCGATGTAAACTAATGGCTGAGAAACTACTCGGTAAGTTGGAGTTGCTACACAAACAGTTTTCAGTTTCATCGTTTAGACTTACCGACCAGACGCCAATCAATAAGGGCGCCACAGCAAATAATAAGTCGACATACCATTGTGACTAGCCAAGAGAGCAGCCAATTGTACATCGTTACGTTCAAGTTTCGATGGAAAATAGCACGTTTGTGAAAAACGGCAAGAAATAGAAAGAAACCTTTGATTCCAACGAGAATAAAAAGCGTTTGTATTACGACAACACCGATCATATACCGTGGATAGGCCGAATCGAAGGCATCACCTTGAAAGTTCTTAATTGTGGTGTTGTTCATTGAGAACAAGAAGTAGAATACCCGTCAGTTAAAGACAAACGGCTTTCGTCTTTTGAACCTCAACCTGACACGCCTCAATTAGGGTGCTGAGTAGAAGGTGTGTTGGTATGCGCGTTTACTCTCGATTGTTCAATTAAATTCAGCTGTCCGTCGACAAAATTTGAAAGACAAAAAGTTCTCAAACATCGAAAATCGTGTTCTGATGTTTAACGTCCTTTTTACTTCCGGTTCCCCTTTTATTACGCGAGTTTGTGTTTTTCGACATTTGGAAAGTCAATGGATGTCAAATACAAATACGCTTACTCACATGATAATGGCTGAAAAACTACAGTCTTTAAACACAAAATAAACTCGTCACATTGAAACAAAGTTTTTGTGAATTTATTATCCAGAAAGTTCATTTATACAAAATCATCAAATATTCAAAGGTCATTTGCGAAGATATTCGGCAATAGCACGACCGGCAGGTGCTAAAAACAAACCTTCAATTCTGAAGTAATCGGAAACCTACAATAGAAAAGTCGACCAGCAGTCGGGAAGTTGTGTTTGAGATCTTCGACGGTCTCCGAGTCTTGACGGTCGACGAGTTGAATGAACGAACGACCAAAATTGCGAGTCATTTCATCAACCTAAACGAGCAGAGTGATTGCAGAGAACAGCGAATTACTTCGTGGAAGTATTTTCGGGTGTTGGGTTTCAATTTGGCTTCTTGATCGGCAGCCATGGCTGTGAGCTGAGCAGAACGAATTCCAACGATTTGATCCAATCGGGGACTATTTTTTCGGATGTCACTTCGAAGTTTTTGGATACTGGAGTATTCCGAAAGATGGTGGGCGATTGCGCGAATGGCAAGTGCATCGTGAATGTTCAATTGAGCCAAATCGTTTCGAACGGAAATTGGAAGACGATCTAGAAACTAGTATGTTTTGATTTCGACAGTCACTCACTCAGAAGATACTCGGGAACGAAGGAAACGAGTTTGTCGTCGTGGATCTCGCTGTTGATGCTCTTGCCAAGACACAAACCAAAAGTCAAGGTTGAGAAGAAGAAGAGAGGAGTTGAAAGCATTGTTGATGAACAGAAAGGTTGTTGTTGGATATCGGCTTCAGCTCGTCCTTTTATAGTCGAAAGTTAAGGTGTTTGCTCAGTTGAGGACCAAAAAACAGGAGCGAAGATCTCGCTAATCGAATAACATATTTCTGCAATTCCATTGGCTGTTCAAATGTTATTGTAAATATTCTCGATCACAACGACCAGTTCGGAGATTATTGCTCTGCTGAAGAAGCAGAGCGTTCCAAAATTTCCAATTCAACCATTCAGTTGAATGTGTCTACTAACCTTTTTTGAGGTTATTGAACCTGAAAAGTCAGTTGATCGAATGGGACTCGTACTATCGGATGCTCTCGAATAGCTATGGGTTGAACGCGTCTTTCGGACTCAATCGCTCTCTTCTCCACTGCGCTCTTTTTGTCGCTATCCGGAGGTCAACAGTCATTGTTGTGGCAAAGAGAGTGACCAACGAACAGAACAGGTCGCCAAAAAGCGAGTTTCCCATCGGTTTGAGGTCAAGTCCAAAGAGTGTTCAAGCCGCCCGGACCTTCTCCCGGTGTCTTATTGACCTTTACTTGAGGTTAGTATTCGGATCAGCCCTTTCGTAGTGGTAGATCATAAATTTTGGATTGTTCTGCTCATTAGAAGTGGAACCAATAAAATGGCTGTGAACACAATTCTGTTAATTCGACTCTGTCGGTATTCCTGTTCAATCTTCAATAGTATATTTTGGTCGAGTCAGTTCTCAACTGAAAGAATCTGATTTAGTGGTTGAACAACGAATTAGATGGTCATTAATGGATCCGCAGAGACTTTGCATAATTACAAAAAAGAATTCTGCTGTGGAAGTTTGTCGACAACTCGAAAATTAGTTTCTAAGAACGACGATCGAAGTGTTATTTAAGGAATCAGATGTGTTCATTACAAATTTGCTATCTATTCAATTGAAGCTAAGCACTCAGTTCGACAGCAACAAACCTAAATGTCGTTGTAGTGTGTTCGAGTCAAAAACCGAAATAATCTTCCATTTCAACCGGTTCAAAGTCTTCTAAATGAAAGAAAAACATCAACACTAGAGATCGAAATCTGAGATGTTTGAATTTGAAAAAACTCGTTTATTTACAGAAATCAGTTACAACAAAATCGAAGAGATCAAAAGAGCAACTGGTCGGCTATGTACAGAAAAGACGATCACTTGTTGCTTAACCAAAGAAACCGTATCCATACGGAGAGTATTGAACAGAATTTGAATAAGAGGGCATAGGATCCCACATATTCGAAAGTATGGATCCACTGATTGTATTGTCAGCATACGGTCGAGATTCCATTTGAGTGAAGAAGACGACGGCAAGAATCAAGACGACAAGTTGGATTGAGAAAGAAGCCATTGCAATTGTAGACTTTGAACAATAATAAATTGGAACTGATGTTAAGAGCAGAAAAGCGAATTGGTTATATACTCCGAAAACTCATCATTAAGTTGTAGTCGGAGAATACAAACTACTCTCACACGTGCGATCACTACGAAGCACAAACAAGTTCGTCGATTAACCGCAATGATTGCGATTTGTAGCTGACATTGTGATCATTCGAAGTCAGAGCACAACAACGATCATTCAGTTAACTATAAAAGTTTGAGTGTTAGAATGTGAAGCTGAGAGTTTCGGGTAACTCAACGAGTTAATTGTCCATAGATTTATAACAATGAAAGAGTGCATTTGAGTGGCTGGAAGATTTACAAAAAAACCGGTGAGTTTGAATGTCGAAGAATGTCTAGAAATTAGTTCGATTTCTTTTGTGCTTTGGTTGTAATGACACTACAAACATTAATCCGGTTCTTAAGACGCAGAGAAACGAGTGTGAGAAAAAAGACTATTGTCCTTTTGCTGTCTACTCGTTTTTCTGACCCATCAGCTGTGTTGAGGGTTAAAGAGCACTTGAGGTGAGACTTACAACCATCCAGTTATCTCTGGAGCCCGTGCATCAGCGGACGAGAAAATCTTTCGCCTTTTACTAAAGATTTCCGTGCGCGGGCTCGCCTATGAGTTCCATCAATTTTTGGAGGTCTGTCGTTTCGACGGACTCATTGTCATTGGCCATTCGCTTCCAAACAATGTCATAACTGGCATTACGATTATTCGAAGCGCGACAACAAATCCTTGGACGGCATCCAAATCTCAAAAATGTCATTTTTGATTATCGCTTTGGTCAAACTAATTTTTCGAATACTTTACAAACTAAGGACACGATAGAAACCCTTCGTACTCTTCAAAAACTTTTATTCTTTGCACTCAAATAAGCACAAAAGAAAAGAGAAGTTCATCCTACTCGTTGACCTGAAATGAAGACTGTTAACAGACAAAAATTAACTTACCTTCACATTGTAAAACCACGTTGTTTTAAGTCCATTTCGAATTTTGCGCAGGCGTTGACACTATCGAAATTAATAGCCAACTCGCCGGTCGACGATTTGCGCCACTTTTGAACGACCTAAAACAATTAATTTCAAAGACATTAATCAACTTACCCATAGCTCCTTCACTGCGACAAAAACGACGCCAATGCGTGGATCGGTAGTGCGATTTATCTTGTGTTTGTAACAGTACTCCACAGGCATAAAGTAACGCACAGTGTCATCGAACGTCAGCACGAGTCGACTGCCAGCTTCGAAACTGATGTTGACATCGGTTTTTGCGTTTCAGTCCACACGAAGCCTGTCGAAGCGTATCGTCCCATTTCTAGCGTCGAACTGAATGAATAGTGTTGTCGGCAAAATCGAATTTTCGATTAAAGTTTGCATATTCAAATTGAATTTACTCCGATTTTATTTGCATTTTTGTCACATCGTCGACTAACTCCTGTTTCACTGTGCGATCCATAACAAGAAATTAAATTAAACCAATAAATGAAGCGAGAATAGTTTGTTTGATTGTATGCAACCGAACGCGTCCGCTTTTATTTTCGAATGAAAAGAGCGAGCGTCGAGTTATGGTAATTGGTTGATTTTGAAATGAGAAAAAGGGTCGGATTTTTCGAATGCAGATTTGAAGGTTCGGTGTACAGTTTGTTGAAATGGAATGCTTGAGGAATTGAAAAAATTCGAAGTCGCTGTTTCGATATTGTCTATAGACGCGTTTTGGGTTTGAGCGATTGGGTTCGAAATTTGTTCGATAAGTGATGAAAGGAATTGATTAGAAGGCCAGAATCGGGTTGTTTGATCATTGATGATGGCAATAAGCGACGTGGAGTTGTTGTCGAAAGTTCGAGTGGGCTGTTAAAGATTGAAGAGTGAGTTAAGCGTTGGTTTGGAAGTTGAGAGCGAAAACGGAGTTGCTGGGTTTGCAATTGAAAAAGCGAGCAGTTTTGGAGAAAGCGCAAATTTCAATGATCGTTGAACGAGTCGATGACTGTGTTGTTGAAATGTGATTAAAAGCACATTGTTTTGAATTTAATAGAAAGCCCGATGAACACTGGATGGCTGATTTTGATTTGCTGTTGGAAGCTGAGTTTAAATGTTGGGATAAGGAAATCCGAAAAAAGCTGATTGAAGTATGTGAAGCCGGTGGTGAGTTGGGTGAAAGACACAGACTGCTGGACTATTGGATTGAATTGCCGGTTTGACAGCAGACGGTCGTTGATGAACGTTGGTTGAGTTGCTGGGCGTGTTGATTTGGAATGTTGGGAAAGTGATTGAAAGCGAGTTGATCAAAAGAATCCTTTGTTGAATGAAATAAGCAATGTGTTGAATATAAAAAGAATTGTTTTAACGAATATGTGATTAGATGATTGTGCAAACAATGCCCGCCGCGTAGCGGCGGGGACATACTTGTACAAAACTAAATAAAGTGGGAAGCAAGAAAACAATTAATTGAGTCCGTTATTCCGACAATAGTCCTCCGACCATCCGAAATTGATTGGATTCGCTTCTTCATTTCCGTTGAATCTAAAAGATTCTGTTGGCTCGGTACAAAGCAGAAACTCACCGAACTGTTCGCGGTAGCTCAGTTGGCGCCCTGTTTCGTACTAAAAAAGTCAACTTTAATTCTTGTCATTCAACTTACATCGTTCCAATCGTGCCATGTTAATGCTTTGCATTATCATAATAGCCACTAGCATGATCACACTAGTGACCAATAAAACAATCACTAGCCAAGCGGTCGGTTCTTGGCATTCGACCATTTTTCCAACTGGTCGGCTAAAATCCAACTGCTTCCGAATTCATTTTGCGCACAAAAAACGTCGTTTAGTCGGAAATTGGATGCGAATCGCGGCAACTGTATCTTTTTTGCAATACGTCGGTCCGAAATTCCATTTGGAAATTTGTTTATTAGATGATTTAGCGTCCGTGCTGCAAGTGTTGTCGTGATATTTGCGTTGTTGACCGAGTTTCTGCGCTTTTAGTGCAAATAATGGACCTTCGTTCATCAAAATTGACGAATAACAATTTTTTCGAACTTCTTATTTCTAGATAGCTTCCAGAATCTACGTGTGACTATCGAATGAGGAGGACACCGACAGTCATTGGGTGAGAGCTGCTGTTCGTTTATTCAGTGAAATCCTCGAATTGACATTCGGTTTTTGCAATAAAAAACCAAATGAGCAAACGCCAAGAGCAGTTGGATCAGAAACAAAACACTGGCAATGTACAGGAAAACCGAAGAGACGGCTTCGTATTTGCAGACACTCGGTTGATGCTTATGACCATCTCCACACGCTCCAAAATAAACGAAAATGGATATTGAACTGCCGAGCAGAGCGAGACGTAGCAAGTGAATTGCGGCCAACTTAACGAACTAATCAGAGAGACACTCGGAAAACAGAAACTCACGTATCGACGAGCTTTCGGTTTGATGCCGAAGCTTGGATGCTCGTTTAGATTCATTTCTTTGCTAATGTGCAATCCACTCCATTGAATGAAAGTCAAAGCGGCCAGAAGCAAGAGAATCAGAATTCCGTTGACGATAATCATGTACGAAACACCAATATGAGCACCGGTAGCTACGAGAGCAAGAACGAGTCCAATGATTGTAAGTACCTAAAGGTCTTCTAATTACTTGTAAAAGAAATCGACTGACCAGTTCGGCGAAATTGAAGACGATCGAAAGAGTCGGAAATTGAATGAGATGTTCGCCGTGATCGACGATCTGCTGAAGATTCTCACCGGGAATAGCCACTGGTTCTGCTGCAACTACAACCGACTGTTTTTGATCGGTGGTTGTGTTCATTGTCACTGCTGAATTTACGATCAAATTGCTTGTTATGATAGTCGATTACCTGCAGTCACGGTTGGACCAATTTGTCGACTCTCTGGTTTACGCGGAGACTTTGCACGGACTTCAACGTCAATTAATTTGTTCTTCGTCTTTTGTTCTGCCTCTCGATACAACTGATCTTCGAGCTTCAACGCGTCAAACTTCTTGTCGTCGGGAGTCAACGGTCGTTCGCTTATTCGAGATTCTCGTTTTGGTTTCGAGGACAGCGGTCGTGCGCGTTTACTTCCGCTCGCCGCACTGTTGCTCTTCGTGTTGGCTGTTGAAGTTCTGAAGCTTCAAAATTTGTGGTTTTTTGAATTAAACTTACCGACTACGTTGTTTTTGTCCAATTGATTCTTTCGATTTGACTTTCGGTTGTCGTGAGTCGCCTTTCGATGTCGATGGAGCAGTTCGTGAACCAGTGGTTTTACGTTCGTCCGAGGACACGCCGCGAACTGACATCCCAACGATTTGTAGTGTTAAGATTCGAGACTCTTTCCCTTCTCTTGTTATGTAAATTAGGTTTACTTCAACTAACAAGTGTGTGTCTTTTAAAATGCAGCCAATTTAAACCTTCTGGTTCATGGTCTTCACATTTCAGTTCTTTCGCCTCAAAATGTCGTTGGAATGGCTGATGTCTCACTTAAGTTCAACGATGCCCGATTTCGTGGTTCTGGATCCCGATCTTTCATTTACGCAAATGGGTCTCGATTCGCTGCTTGTCGCTTCGTTAGAATTGCAACTTCGACAAAAATTCGCTGACTTGCCCTTCGCATTTCTCGACAGTCATCAGACTCCGCGACTTTGTGCTGCAGCTCTAGATTCTTTGAAATCTATTGTTCGGCTTCAATACGATCATTCAATTGACTTCAATCGTGAATACCCGCTTAGCAACGCTCAACAACGATTCATAACCGCGAGTTGGCTGTCCGAAGATCAGTCGAATATTTTTGAGCGGTTTGAAGTTCAAATCCCGGATATGAATCTGAAAGCCATTGAAGACGCGTGGATCGCTGTTTCTTGTCGACACTCTATTTTACGGACCTCCTTCTCGCTCAGCTCTCAGAGAATTTCATCTCATCCGGTAGACATTAACAGTCAGAAGAACAATTCGAACGCGCTTTTGAATCCGATTCGTGTTTATGCTGATGAAAAAAACTCGACGATACGATTCGAATATCATCACGCACTTCTAGACGCGTCATCTATTCGTTTGTTTATAAACGAACTGTGGTTGGGATACAGAAATTTGGACGAAATTCACCGAAAACCGAATGTCCGGCAGTTCGTTGAGTTTTGTTTATTTGAATTGGAAACAAAAGATGAACAGAAGTGGTCTGAAGATGAAGACTTTTGGAGACGTGAACTATACGACCACAATGCCAATCAACATCATTTCTTTCCTTCAACTAAAGCAAATGGGAAACCACAGTATGAAGTCGAGGAGTTTGAGTTCGATTCAAAGATCTTTGGAAAAATGAAGAGATTGATAAGACGAGAAGGAATTACGCTCTTTAGTTTGTTCTCGACTGCAGTTCGAATTCTTTTTTACAAACTCTACGATCTGACCGATTTCACTCACGGGTTTCCATTTGAAGATCGAAAGAACGTTGAGTTCGCTGAAACTGTTGGATTGTTTTTGAACACGACGCTTTGTCGCGTGAAACTGAAGTCAACGAAACAAAGTGTTTTGTCTTTTGCTCACGAGGTTCACAGAAAAACACGAGAAGCGTTGAGTCACTCAACAGTACCATTCGATCGTCTGATTCAAAAGCTAAGAGCCGACGGAATTGAAACTCGTGGACTTATGGACGTGTTTCTTGTGGATGATCAAACACGAAAAGAAGATAGTGGATTGACAACCCGAACTCTGAGCACTTCAATTCATCATCCACAAACTTGGTATTTCAATCACGATGATTCGACGCTCAAAGTTGTCATTGAGTATGATCAGAAACGTTTCCAACAAAACAAGATTGTCGGTCAACTGAAACAGTTTGAGAAAATTTGTTACTTGTTGGTTGAGAAGCTAAGAGAGCCAATCAATTCGATTCAACTTGTTGTCTTACCAGATATTCCACTCATCAAATCAGAGGCTTCAGTGTTGTCAACCATTATGAACAAACTCCGTGAAATGCCCCCAAATCAAGTAGTTATGATAAAAGAGAACTCGACGATTTCGGCTTCTAAATTACTGAAGAAAATTCGGAATGTCAACACAAATTTACGGAAAGTGAGGCCAGAAGCGAAGTTTGTTGCACTTCTTCTTCCCAGAACATTCGATTTGATTGCTTGCGTTTTGGGCGGATGGCTGAGTGGACGTGCGATTGTGCCGATGAGTCGAGAATGGTCAAAGAAAACACAACAAGAAGCTCTCGATGCACTCTTCAAACCGAGTATTTTGATCACGGACGAAGAAACAGAAGAAGCAGATGGAATCCAAATTATCAGTTTACACGACGTATTGAAGGGAAATGAAGATTTGTATCCAAACATTACTGTTGAATCAACTAATCTTTCTTATGCAACATTTACTTCCGGCAGTACTGGGACTCCGAAGCTCGTTCTGTCTGATTGGTGTGGACTCGACAATCTGCTTTTTAACTACACTCGTGAGTTTGGTTTCGACTCCAACAGCGTCGTTTATCAGGTGGTGAATTCTGCGTTTGACATATTTCTCGCCGATCTTGTAGTCACTTTTGCGAACGGCGGTTGTTTGATTCTGGCAAAGTTTTCGATTCCAAATTTGAAAGAAATCGGTGAGTAACCAATACAATAGACAATCAATTTGAACATTCAGAAGATAATCAAGTTACTCATGCCTACGTAATGCCTGCATATTTGGCAAGGCTGAATACAAAGGAAGAAATGAGAATTCTGTCAAACCTCAAGGTCTATTTGTGTTGATTGCAATCAAATGTTCCAATTTCAGGTCCTGATGTTTGGTGGAGAACGTGTAAGTTGGCAGTTTGTAAGTCGTGCATTGGAGTCGGGTGTACGTTTGGTGCAGCTCTTTGGTTTCACCGAACACTCCATTTACACGAATTATCAGTGGATTACTGAAGTTGAACAGTGCAAGTTTATTGGTCAACCGTTTACGGGCACTCGATTAATGGTTGTGGATCGAGATGGTCATGAGAGAGTCAATGGTTTTGAAGGTCATTTGGTTTCTGTTGGTGTTGGATTGAGTCGTGGCTACGCTGCACAAACCGAAGAAATTGAGCCAATCGACAACTGGACATCGTTTTCTATCCTGCCATCTGGGGCTCGTGGTTTCCGAAGCGGCGATGTTGGTAGAAGGGAAGTCGAAGGTTTGCGGTTTTTGGGGCGCAAAGACGATCAAGTAAAAGTGAGAGGAAATCGAGTTTATTTACATGTTGTAGAGTATGCTCTGATGTCACTTAGTGCAATTCGACAAGCAGTAGCAATGATTGATCCGAAGACCAACGAGTTGGTTGTTTTTCTTGTTAGAACAAAAGAAGTGACTGAAGGAGATGTCAAAAATCAACTGAGGAATAAGCTGACCGACTATTCAACTCCAAAGCGCTGTTACTTTGTGTCCGAAGTTCCGTTGAACTTAAACGGAAAAGTCGACCGACAGCAAATCATGCAAATGTTAATCAACGAGAAGCAGGAACTTCGATCGATTGTATCCAAAAACGCGCAAACTAAGTTTGAGAATCTTGAGATCTTCCGGCGGTTTCTCAACCCAAATTATAATCTCGACGATGATCTTTTTGTCTTTGGAGCTGATTCGTTGATTTTACTGCAAATTGCTCAAGAATTTCATTCAAACGGCATTGAATTGAATGTCCATCGAGCGTTTGAGAGTCGAACAGCGTTCAAATGGTTGGAAACTGCAACTCAAACAAAGCCATTCATTCACCAACTAAGCAATGGATCAATTCAACTTGACATTGGACCTGCAACTTATAATCAAGAGCACGTTTGGTTGCATCGGGATTTACATCCGGAACATTCTGAAGACTATTGGGTTCGTGTAAATTTGAGGTTTAAAGAGCCAATTCACAAGGAACGATTGATCAATGCATTAAAAAGGATTGTGAAAGAAAACAGCTCTTTAAGAACAAAAGTTGAAATGAACGAAACGGACGGATTGATTCAACAGGTCGTGTATCCGTTTGAATCTCAACCATTTGACCTTCCATTTCGTTGGAAGATTGAAAGAGATCGAACTGTTCACTTTTCCGTCGACCACTCAACAGTAGATGGCCATTCACTTCGCTTGGTCGTCAGCGCTCTTGCTGATTATTATCGTGATCCAAAATCGGAATCCAAGTTCCCGATGTTTTCATCCATTGATTATGCACAAAAAGAGAGAGAACAAAACTTCAAAGTGGAAATCGAATATTTTCGACAACAACTCAAAAGCATTGGAGCAGGTGATCCGCAGGTTCGATCGACAGATTCGATTGCCGCCTATGAAAAACGTGAAGTAACGATTCCAAGCAGCCTACTCAAAGGCTGTCAATTTACCTTATTCCAAGTGACTCTAGCGGCCTTTGTATCTCAATTAGTAAAACAAAAAAACAACTCGGTAGTTGTCGTTGGAATCTCTTTTGCCAATCGCCGTCCATCAAACTCCAATTTCGTTGGATATTTTGCGAACACGCTACCGATTAGTTTCAAGGTTCCTTCAAATCAGACAATAAATGAGCTGTTAGTTGAAGTACAAAACAAAGTAGTCGAAGCTTCAAAACACTCGTCACTTCCATTTGCGCTTTTAGCTCGTGTTCTGAAACCGAAACGTCAAGTCGGTGTGAATCCATTCTTCAATCGTCTTTTTTCCTTCGAAGATTTCGCTGTTAACGAAGTTGATGATGTTTTTGAGGTCGAGAATATTCCCACCAAACACGCTATATTGGATGAGACATGGACTATAAGAAGGAAAGACGACAATATCCGAATCGAAGTCGAATACTCGACAGAGAAGTTTAGCAACAGTTCGATTCGAGAATCTCTAGATCAATTTGAGTGGAAACTAAACGACATATCGAAATTTATCAAGTCGCATAAACGTTCAGAAAATGAACTTGTAGCAACTAACGATCATCAAGAACCGACACAACAAGAAGTCGCCGTTCAGATTCTCAGGTTTGTGTCCGAAGAACTGAAATTAAAAGAGAACAATCAACAGCTTTCCATCAACTCCAATTTTTTTGATCTTGGCGCTCATTCACTCACGGCTGCTCGTCTTTCGGCCCAAATCAGACGAGAACTTTCGCTCGACTGTTCAACTCGGGATGTCTTTGCGAAACAAACAGCCAATGAGTTAGCAGCTTTTTTGCTTCGCGATCGCTACCCGACTGCTTCTGTTTCTTATCTCCAAGAGCCAATTCTTCGATTCATGAGTAAAAACAAAGACACGACATTCAGACAGCAATACGAACATCATTTTACAATGGAAACCAAGTTAACTCGTAAAGAACTTACCGTGCGTTTACGCGAACTTGTAGATCGATGTGAAGCTCTTCGAACTCAATTTTGTTTGACAGAAAATGGAGAATTCAAAGCTCAGATCTCGGAGACTCCTGTTAAGTTTGAGCTCCCGTTTGTTGTTCAATCACCTGATTTTGCTCTCGAAACGGTTTATATTAATTGCCAGTCGAATGGGTTACTTGAGTTCAAGCTGAGTCATTTGACTGTTGATGGGCCATCGATGAAAATAATGTCAAATTGGTTGAGGAACGATAAGCGCGATGATAAAACCGAAACAACCACTCAGTTTGCCGTTGAATTCAATCAACAATGCGACGAACAGAAAGAAAAAGTGCAGAGATTGTGGCAGAAGATCTTGGAGAAACCAAATGGTCAACTTTACCGAGACCACCACTCAATGACTTTTGAATCGTCGGAATTGAGACAAACGATTCCAAGAAGTTCGATATTAGAAAAAATGAAGAACGAGAGAGTTAGTTCAACGGCCGTTTTGCTGCATCTTCTCGGACGATCGTTGAGTTTCTGGTTGACCACAAAAAGCGAACTGTTTGTTGGAATTGCAAAGGATATGAGAGGAGATCGATGGTCAAATACCGTTGGTTTTTTCACTCAGACACTTCCAGTTCCCGTTCTTAATCGCTCAATCCAACAATTAGAGGAGTTGCTTCACGATGTTTACGAACACTCGACTGTTCGATTCGACTCTTTACTCACCCAGTCAAAAAGTTCTTCGCTTTTCGATGTGATGTTGTCAATCGAAACAGACGGTAACCCAATGGATGTTAAGATCAGAGATGTCGGAGAAGTGAAAGGAAAGTTTCCGCTTACTTTCCACGTTTCTATTCGGAGAACTGAAGTTGACATTCAAGTTGTTTACTGGCGAGATTGGTGGTCAGAGGAAACGGTTAAATCGATGTTATACACTTTTGTTTACTTTTTGGATCCTAATCGTTTGTTGCCTTTGATTCAAACAATCTCAACTTCAGAAATTGATGTTCCGTTTATTGATCCGATTGACCAAATGTATTTTATTGCTGAGAAAGCTCCCGATCGACCGGCAATCCAAACTCCGAAAATCGAAATCTCTTATGGCCAATTGAGTCAGAAGATAAAGCAAATAGCCGCAATACTTCAACAGAAAAGCAAAATAAAAGAAGCAGATGAGATGTTTGATTCGATCATTTTAGTTTCTTGTGATCGTTCTGTTCGTTCGATCGTTCTCTGTTTGTCTGTAATGGCCTCTGGATCGGCGTATTTGCCCATTGATTCAGAAAACAACTCTTTGCAGCGACTCGAAAGAATTGTTGAAGAGCTCAAACCTCAACTTGTGATCTCTGAATCAAACGAATTGAATTTGACAAATTGGATTTCTATCGAAGAGCTGTGGACCTTAGAAACTCGGCAACTTCTAATCAGCAACGAAAAGAGCACAAAACACAATTTGGCGTATGTGATCTACACCTCCGGTTCGACGGGAAACCCGAAAGGAGTTCAAATCGAACGGTGTTCTCTGGTCAACACGATCAACGATGCCAAACGGTTTTTTGATGTTCAGCCAATGGACTGCATTTTTCAGTTTACAAATTTGAGGTAACATCATTAGACTTTCTTGAATATTTTTGATTTTAGTTTCGACAATTCCGTTTTGGAGATCTTCTTGGCTCTTAACTCAGAAGCTCGTCTTTTCGTTGATGACTCGACGAAAAGTTTTTGTTCTCGTCGCTTCGGAAACCAGATCGAAGAGTTTGGAATAACTCACGCATTTCTGTTTCCAGGAATTGTTTCAACCTTCAACGATTCAGAACTTAAACAGATGGCAAAATTGAAATTGTGGATAAGTGGCGCTGAGAAATTGGACTTCCGCATTTTGCATAGAGCACACGCGGCAGGTATTCGAGTTGCCCAGAACTATGGACCTACCGAATGCACTTGCTATGCTCTGAGACGTTTCATGACTTCAGATGACCACCCCCAATGCATTGGAAGTCCGGTGAGTGGATGCAGAGTTCGAATCGACGAAGAAGAATTGGGAGTTCCGCCGATGTCTGCACCTCGTGAATTGTTGATTGCTGGTCGTGGACTGATGCGTGGATATGTTGGAGATGATGAGGAGAAGCCATTTGTTGTGATAGAAAATGAAAGGTAAGAACTTTGTTGTCATTATTACAACAATCTACAGATTTTATCGAACCGGCGATTTGTGTCGTTGGACTTCGAACGGAGAAGTTTTGTTTGTTGGCCGCGAAGATTCAGTAGTGAAAGTACGGGGTTTCCGAGTTGATTTGAGCGAAGTTGAAGCGGCCGTTATGAAGTACGATCAAATCGAACAAACTCGTGTGTTGGTTGATTCGGAGTCAATCACCGCCTTTGTAGTTTCTAGCACAGAAATAGACAGCAATAAACTCCGAGAACATTGCCGAAAGTTTTTGCCGCGATTTGCTGTTCCAAACGTCATACGACAAATCGTCAAGATGCCATTGACTGAGAATACAAAAATTGATGCCAATCGTCTACGCAGTTTAACTCCGATTGAATTGACTGTTGAGAAGACCAGTGAAATAGAGAAGTTGCTGGGTGATTTGTGGTCGAGAATGTTTGGTCGTTCGGTTGGATTGGATGAGTCGTTCTTCGAGCTCGGCGGTCACTCATTAACTGCACAGCGAATGTTAAATGAATTGGAAGATTATGTGGGTAGAGATCGAGTGTCTATAGCCGATTTGATGAAGTTTCCAACAATACGAGAGTTTGCTTCGATAATAAAGAAATCAGAAAATTTATTCGAAGAACAAAAACCAACTTCATTAGCTACAGCACCTCTGAGTTTCCAACAAGAATCATTTTTGTTTTTGGAAGAAACGTCTGCTCAGCCCGGAGCTTATAATCTGCAATTTCTAAGGTTTCACGACAAATTGCTCGATGAGAAGAAGTTGAAAAGTGCGCTGATCAAAATGGCCGAAAGACATCCAATCTTAAGAACACAACTGAAACACCAAAACGATCACGTTGTTCAGTTGATTTCAGGTCAAGTGTCCGTAACTTTAGAGGTTGAAGAAATGAGTGAGTTTGAACTACGAAAGTTACTTCAAGAAGATGCCGAAAAGCCTTTTGATTTGTTTGCTCGACCACCAATTGCCGTTCGATTAATCAAACTCGATGATTGTTGTTGTCTCTATGTGCGTATGCATCACTTGTTATCCGATGCAACGACTACTCAGTTAATCGATCAACAATTAACAGAGATCTACGACGAGAAAGAGGAGGAGATTGGAGAGACGCTGAGTTACGCTCAATGGTCAGCTGAACAGCGAGAAGAAAGCCGAGTTCAGCAATTCAGAAAGAAGATCAAAGACATGGCTAGCAGATTACGACCAATTCTCGAAGAATCCTTTGATTTAAACGCTATTTTTAACTTCGATGAAGCAACTTCAGTTCATGTTCAAACGTTTTGCTGCAATTTGAGAGCCGCCAAGTTCACACCGTTTGCTCAAGTTTCCACTTATTTAGCCTTAGCTATTGTCGAGGTATTCGAAACCAGACAACCGATCGTAATTGGGGCACCTACTCAAAATCGTTGCAGTAGAACGATACGAACTTTTGGTAACTTTTTGAACAATCTTTTAATTCCACTGATCGTTGATTCCAACGCAACTTTAGACAAGAATATGGTCCGTGTTTCTGAAGCTATTGCTAATTCGATCATCTACTCGGAAGTACCGTTTGTGTTCATAGCCGATGAATTTCGTGATCTTCGGTTGTTCGATGTTTACGTTAACTGTCGTTACAATTTAGAAGCAGAGGGACCAAATCAAGTGTTTGATGTAACTGAATGGTTGCCATCAACCTGCCACTTTCCCTTGGAATTGGACATTGACAACACAAACAAGAAGGACGTCTATCGAATCACATGGAGGACGAGAATCAGAGATGAACAGATGAATCGATTGTTCGAATGTTTTTGTCAGAAACTCAATAGAATCAGGAAAAAAGATTTGAATGCTCGACTTCCGGTCTCTACGACCAAAGAGAAAGTGCGAAGCGTCTTTTCCAATGTTCTCAACGCTTCCAACATTGATTTTGACGATTCGACTGATTTCTTTCAACTCGGTGGTAACTCTCTTGCTTTTCTTCGGCTACGTAACGCTCTTCAACGAGAGTTAGATTGCAAACTGGATGCTCCTAAACTGTTGACTGATTGTTCTGTTTCGGGTGTTTGCCGTCAAATATGTTCGACTGCTCATTCAACAGTACGTTTTCATCATCGCGGTTCAACTGCAAACACAATCGTCTTTTTACCATCACTTGTTGGCGGTCTTCTCGGTTATCGACATCTCATTCGTTCTCTGGTCAATTCCTCGGATTGTCCAACTTTAATTGGAATTGAACTTCCAAACCGTAGATCAATAAGTATCAAAGAAATTGCAGATGAACAGTCGATGGCAATGAAGTTGTTCTTCGAAAACGAGTTTGTTGACTCTACATCAGTTTACTTTGTTGGCGCTTCTTTTGGAGCGATTCTTGCCTATGAAGTTGCACAACGAACTGACTTCCGATCAAAAGCGGTGATTTCAATCGACGGCATCGCCAACTCTGCAGAAGTGAACACGACAGTGACGTTCAATGAACATCGTGATCAACTTCAACCAATTCTCGATTCAATGGTTGTAGACGAACAAACTCAATCGAAAGTTGTAAACGAGTCTTGGCATCTACTTCAACTCTCAATCCAACACAAGCCGGACTTTGAATCAGTTGCCAATTTCGATCGTTTAGTTTTGCTTTCAACTAATCGCTCTCAAGATTATGGTTGGTATTCGAAAGCTACAATGCGAATTGTGCACATTGAGTCTGATCATTGGACGATGTTGAATAAAGAAAAGGCCCCGAAAGTCGCGTTTCATATTACAAGTGAAATAAGGCGGTCGATTTGAACGTTTGTCTCTCCTAATTTCTGTCGTTGCAAAGGCCAGAATCGTTTGTCATCCCTCATATTCTCTGAATAAACAATGTTTAAAAGATCTTTTTGCTCGTGAATTCCGAGGATCTACGTACGGAAAATGAAGTTTGTAGTTCGATACAACTGCACACTCGTCAATTGCACCCATCAAATTAGTAGAACTTCCTGTCTTTCAGTCGTTTTCATTCTGTTGCGACCTTTTCGAGGCGAGAAATAGCAATTTATTGTTAGAAACGTTTAAACAAAATAGAAAAATGATAATAAAATTTAGCGTCCGAAGATCATAAGTTCATTTACAATATCGTGGTGATTTTCGCAAAATTCTTTCCACTCGGGCAACTCAGCGATATCACTTATGTGTTTAACTGCGTACTGCAGAATATGTCTCTTGAAGTCTAGAAGTTTAGCGCTGTATTTCTTCGCGAATTTCAAATAACACAAGGCAGTGCTCTTCGAAAAGTTGTCAGTCATGTGTTTCTCGACCAATCTCTGAAATAGCGTCTGTTAAGTCACAGATCGAATTCAAATACTCACCATAAGATTATCCAATCCGAAATAGTCCGCCGCTTCGAACACTTCGACGTTCACATCGCTAATATCGCCCGGGTCTCCAGTTTGAACATAATACATCACTGGTTTTAAAGCTTTCGATTCTATTCCCGTTTCAATTGTGTTTTTCTCGCCATTTCCATCCCATCTTCCACTGAATCTCGTAAGAAAAAATTCCGATTGAGCGCAAAGCAAGGATTTCGAAACCTGAAAGCGATAATAAAACCAATGACAAGCAAGAGAACTCACATAGAAAACTTCTCCGTCCACCGCCAGAACCTTAGTGTCGTAGAAACGCGAGTTGTTGAAGTTTTTACAATTGAACGACCGGATCTGTTCTTTTCGAATTTCCTCTAATATATCGAGCTGATTCGGTACTCTGATGCTAATCCTCTTGCGGGGTATAGGGGCACCATCGACTGACCGTCTTCGATTACTTTTACCATATGCATTACACCCTGAGTTAGCGTTGCGTGAACCTGCGGTTAGATTTCCGAAACCCAAAGTAGCATTTTCGAAAGGATTAATAGTAAAGCGAGGACCGTTCAAACTGAGGTCATCAATGGAAGGAACATCGTCTGCGGCATCCATTTCGTTTCTACGAAGACTACTAGAAGTACCAAAACGACTGCCGTTGCTCTGTATTCCAAAACTACTAGACTGAAACGGGTGACGTTGATGAGTTGAATTAGAAGCTTCGGGACGAGATGAATTCTGAACAACAAGACCGTGATTACGCATTGTTTCTGAAATGATCACATCAATAAGCCGATCAACTATAAGTTGTAAGCCGAATAGCAGAATCGAAAGAAGTAAACAAAACGCGCAATAGAAATCGTTGTGCTTTCCGTTGCACTACTTTTTGGTCGCTTCTTTGTGGTCAACTGTGGCAGTTTGTGTGTTTAGGATTGTTGTTTAGGTGGAAAATCGTTCGCTAACATTTTGCCATCAATAATACCTTCGTATACATTCTTTTTGTGTTTGTTGGACAGTAAAGTGCACAAAGAAACATGAAACCAATAACATATCAAAGTTCGCATTCTGATTGTTCGATGGTATTAATAAGACCGAAAAACACAAAAGGAATATCAGTCTCCTGAACAAGTTTTCTTATCAGTTCGCTTGACAAAGAAACGGGTCCGATGTTTGAAGCCGTTTGTTTTTCTTGATTGATGACCAAGAAACCTTGGCAATAGCATTCAGGATTCTCATTCGAAATCACCATCCAATATCTTTATTGTAACTTGTTTTCACGGGCGTCGAAACGAAGTTTTTAGATCGTGGCTTTTTGTTTCGTCGTTGCTTTACTTCGGGGTTCTAGGCACAAAATTTTGCAGAGTATTCAAGATGTCTTCCAAATTGGCCAAATTTCGAGCTTTGTTCAGTAAAACGACTCTTGTTGGTGGAAAGAATCTAAGCGGTTATGTTCTTCCACGAACTGATTACCATAACGTAAATTCGATTCTGATTTCCACTCTAATTCGAAGTTTCAGAGCGAGTATTTGGCGGCTCAGGACGAACGTGTTCATTTTCTCTCCGGATTCAGTGGTAGCAATGCGTTTACGATCGTAACTCAGGAGAAAGCGTTGTTGTGGACCGACGGTCGTTATTTCCAACAGGTTCTAACATTTTGCTTTTGATATTGTTCTCTTTATGTTTAGGCAGAGAATGAGCTCGAAGAAGGCTGGACTCTGATGAAAGAAGGAACTGAGGGAGTTCCGGATCCAATTGAATGGTTGATGCAGAATTCAACCACCGGAACAGCTGTTGGATTTGATCCTCATCTTTTCGGATTTTGTGAGTAAAAGCACAGGAATTCGTTCACGTATTGATTGCAGCCGAAGCCAAATTGCTGATCAAAAAACTGAAGAATGTGAATGTCGAAGCAGTTTCAATTCTGACGAATTTGGTCGACGAGTTGTGGACTGATCGACCGAAGAGTGAGATCAAAAAACTGATCGCTTTAACGAAGGAAGAAGTTGGACAAACGATCGAAGAGAAGTTCGAAAAAGTCCGAAAAGAATTGAAGCAGAAGGTTTGATAGCTAGCCTTGAATTTTGTTGACTCTTGATGCAGAAGTGCGATTCGATTATCATCAGCGACTTAGCAGAAGTCGCGTGGCTGTTCAATCTGCGCGGTGCGGACATTCCGTTCAATCCCGTCTTCTTTGCCGTTGGTGCTTTGACGTTGACGGAAGCGCATCTGTTCGTTAATGAAGAGAAACTCACGCCCGAGATTCGAAAACATTTGGGCGAAGTGAAGGTTCATGGTTACGAAGACGTGATCACTTGGATTCAACATCATCACCAAACAACCAAACAAACTGATCGCCAATCTCATCGAGTTTGTTGAACTACAAGGTCAATTTCTCAGAATCCTTCTACAGGTTTGGATTTCCGATTCGACCAACTACGCGTGGGGCAAATTGGTCTCCAAAGCACACGCTCATGTCGACAGTTCGCCTGTGCGTTTGATGAAAGCCACGAAGAATGAGGCTGAACTGAGTGGAATGCGAAATTCACACGTTCGTTCATGTTTCATGATTCTTTTGATTTCTGTTTTAGATTCGTGATGCTGCGGCAATTGTGCAATTTCTCCACTGGTTAACCAAAATCGTTTCTGCTGGAGAAACAGTTACCGAAAAAGAAGCATCAGACAAAATTCTGGAGTTTGTTTTTTTCAACTTTTTTTGGTATCAATTTGTGGTTTTAGATTCCGAAAAAAAGTCCCGAATTTTGTCTCCGAATCGTTCGACACGATCTCGGCCGTCGGCCCACATGCCGCTTTACCTCACTATCATATGACCGAAGAGTCTGGAAAAATGAAAATCGAAAAGGACTCAGTTTACCTTCTGGATTCTGGAGCTCAATATCGGTAACTATCTTCATCTTATTGTACTAGTAATCGATTGGTTAAGCGATGGAACAACCGACGTCACTCGCACAATCGTTATCGGTCAAGCAAATGAGAAGGTGAAACGAATGAATACTTTGGTTCTCAAGGGTCACATATTGAATGCGATGTTGTGTATTCCGGCTGGATGTTACGGTAAGCGTACAATTTAAGACTGTACACTGGAGTTTAGGTATTCGTCTTGATTCAATGGCTCGTCGTTATTTGTGGCAATACGGTTACGATTTTGGTCATGGCGTAGGTCATGGAGTTGGTTATTTCTTGAACGTGCACGAAGCACCTCGTAAGTTGTTTTAACATAAATTAAGAAACAAAGAACCTTTAGCAAATATCGGTTATCGTAATATCACTTCGCTTTCAAAAGATGGCTTTCGAAAAGGTGAATTGATTCAGCTTTCCGGTTAATTGATGTTATTTTTAGGATTCATTGTAACCATTGAACCCGGTTATTACGAAGTGGGGAACTTTGGAATTCGAATCGAAAGCGACTACGAAATGGTCGAAGCTGAAGGATTGGAATCGGGAGCAAAGAATTTCCTTCGTTTCCGTTCACTGACTTGGGTTCCCATCCAAACCTCATTAATTGACAAAGAGCTTTTGACTAAAGAAGAGGTACGTTTGAAGTCGCAATGTTCAATTAAACCGCTATTGAAGATCAATTGGCTCAACGATTATCACAAGACGTGTATCGAGAAGACTGGAAAGTACATGAAAGAGCAGGGAATGACCGAAGAATACGAGTACTTGGTTGAGCAATGCAAACCAATTTAATCAACTAGGACGTTTCATATCCAACCATTCATGTTAATTTGTCTTATTTCGGTCAATAAAAAGTGTTAACGTGTGTGAAATAAAGAAACGTTTGATTTAGCAAGATGTGCATTGACGATGTTCGGTCGTGTTGTTGAGAGCACTGGCGTTTGCTGGATGAACGGTTGCGCGGTGGAGTGAGTAGGTTTCGTAGAAAATACTACGCAAGGGCCTAAACTGTTAGATTAGCGAATAGTTAACGATTAAGACGATAAAACGACTTACTTGTTGAAGGCCATCATGAGCACGGAGCTTGCAAAAGCTGAAAAAATCAACGCAAAACGATAAACAATTCGGCCGGTCCCCGTATAAGAAATCCACATTATCCAATATGTTCGTAGGATCATGATGACTAAAACACTGACAAATTCACTGAATGCCGTGAGTAGAATTCGCCATTCGGTGATGCTCATGAGTTTACGATTGGCATGAGGTGATTTGTTGGCAAATTGTTTGAGTTGAGAGCGCTACAACTCGCAATCGAAGTTATAAGTAAACGCGTAGAACTCACATGGTAAATAAGACCAACGACGAGAAGTAGATAAACAATGAAAGTTATTTGCATGAATTTGTAAGACAACGAAAACAATCCGTTGATCATATTGTCATAGATGCAAGATGGCAATCTCTGGTACGAATAAACAACGTAAAGAATATGACAAGTCGGATCGAAAGCAGCCAAAATTGGCGGAATCGCTAAGCTCCACAACGTGCAATTGGCGAACTAAATAAAAGGATTTGAAGCTTTTGAGTTCTTCGTGAACCTTATGGATGTGTTGCGCGATGTCGCTCAACTTGTGGACGCGAACTACAACGATGATCAGGCGATTAAGGGCCAGTATGAGGCCGTACGGTTGAATTACGTAGTACGATGTAAAATAATGATTGTTTTGTAGAAGTGCTTGACGATAGTAAAAAATGAGCGATTTTGTGTTTTTTCTTTAAAATCACTAACTCCTTAATAGTCGAGCACTTCTGCAGACAATCATTATTTCAAGAACTTATATATTGTTGATTGCACCACCAAACTAAATGTCACATGACTGAACGAAGTATAATGACTATATTACCACATTGAAATTGTAACCGACATTGTCGCACGCCAATAAGTTGACCGTAACACAAAACTGAGAAACGAACTGTACCACATTGAAGATACCCATGATCATGATCGTTTGATAGCATACGTTCCTACGATGAAAACTGGATCTTAAAATCGTCTACAATACTGTAGATGAGATTGTTTGTTTGTTGGATACTCACTTGTACAACAGCCAATTGGATCAAAGTGCCACAGAGAATCAAAAACAGGAATAACACACTCAAAGAACGTTGAATGGCACACGAAGCAAAATCTACCGGTTGACTTGCATTCTGTAAATCAGCGATCACCGCTGCGGTTTTGTTGTCATCCAAATCAAGAGAATACAAGAATCCCATTCTGCTAAATCTATAACATTAAGATCATATAAAATGATAGAAAACTGCGGTCGTAAGTCAGAAAGCGACTGTCAACACCGAATGCTTTGGACTTACTTAGCTCTAACACGAACCACTACACGACGTTAAAGTCATGTTATTTCCAAACATAAAACTAATTTCGTTCGTCGAATCCAACAGAAATAACTCGATCATTACATTATGACCAGGAAACAACGTATTCGCGTCAACCGAATACTCACGATTCGTTTAACTAACCGAAGATTTAAACGCAAACCAAGTACAAAGCTCATTTAAGCCTTTTGTATACAAACTTAGTTATAGTGTTTGCATCTAATTGGTAAGTGATGATTGAAAGGGGTTTGTTGGAACACGCGAATTTGCTCAACTTTTTAAATACGTTTTCTAACACCGACCAAAATTTCCATTCACGACTTGAATCCTGAGTTGGATATCTTCTCGGGTCCTGATCAAAAGAGTCAACTAAACTTGAAATAAAAAAGAATGTTTTGTGTAGTTTCCAGGCAAGTTTGCTTTACATTGTGTTTTCATAATTGAATTCAGTGTTAGACATTCAGAGGACAAATTCGATTAAGAAGACAAGCCGACAAACTAAGCGTAGTCAAGTGTTTTTTAACTGCTTTTTTCGTTTAGACGCCAAGCACATGAACCTGATGGTTGTACTAATAGTTGCACAACCGGAGGCCGATGAATCAACGGCCAAAAATCATCGAAGAAACAAACACGCGACTGCGCGCTACATAAAGAAACACAATGCAGCCGGTCAACGGACGGTCAGCGCGGTTATTCTTCACGAAGCCACAGGCCAAGTTACTGGGACCAAAAGAGCAGCTCTTTTCTTTCAATTTGAAAGGCACTTGTATTTCGATCGTAATTGCAGATGCGAGTCAAGCAATTCACTCTTTTGTTCGTTGTCATTGCCGTCGGTTTGATTGCCACGACCTCAGCCATCGCTCACTTATCAGAAGCTGAATTGCGGAAAGGAATCGCCGTTGCAATGACTTGGAAAAAGTTGTCATTTGAGCAAAGAAAAGAAATGATCACAAACGTGAGTTCAATCACTTTGACCCAATTTCTGTTTTGCAGATGCTCTATCAACCAAACTTTGACCTTAAACTCCAACATCAATTGATTAACAGCATTACAACGAGCGGAATGTTGGAAAAGAAGCAGCGAACCGAGCTGATCAAATTGATACTAATCAAAGCCAAACAAGAGTTCCACGAGGGTTAGATCAGTTTGTTATGCTCATTTTTAATCAAGATTCTCGTGTTTTTGCCGGTAACTCATTTCGTTTAACAAGCTGCGTACTTTGAAGCGCTTTGCGTATTCGATTGCTAGTGCTCAAAAGTTTGTTTTCATAACCTCAATTGCTTACTCCGTTTGTAGGTTGTTTAATTGGCAGTAAACTTGTACAGTAAACTCTTTTTCCTGAACTCTAAATTGGAGCTTTTTGCAGCAAAAAACGCGTGGGTAACATACGTCGAGGAATTGATTTCCGGTAGTATGACGAGAGCAACATCCTATATGTTTAGTAGCAAACGTTTATTTTAATAACAAAATTAACACACAGAAACACCCGGTTTCGTCAATTCGATTGTTCCAGCGTCAAAGATCTTCGTTGGCAGCGAACCGGCAGTAATGTAATCGGCCGGCACTTCCACTGAAGACATTTTCATCGACCGAAAAAACTCTTTCACTAACCTTTTATGCACGATGGAACGTCAGGACAAGTGTGGTGAATTCGGATCTCCGGATCGATTGCCTTAACGTTCCTTCGTATATCAGATTGAGAAGTTTTAGCTTACCGTGAATTCTTTTTCATGCCCTTGAACGTAAAAGGAGCCGTGGCTTGCCGTTTTTGTTTCTCCCATCTTGTCGTCTTTATCCGTTAAGTCTCGATCCCACAAAATGACGTCCTAAATCGATTTCATCGGCAGAAAAATAATTCAACAAACCGCTGGAG
Organism: Aphelenchoides besseyi; assembly: GCA_024699855.1. Classification (NCBI taxonomy): domain Eukaryota; kingdom Metazoa; phylum Nematoda; class Chromadorea; order Rhabditida; family Aphelenchoididae; genus Aphelenchoides; species Aphelenchoides besseyi. The sequence continues at coordinate 1,994,022 of JAMPIQ010000003.1, forward strand.
TTTCAGTCCAATTGCCGTTGCAGAATATTCTACCGATTACCGCCGTGGATTGTGTACGACCTAATGGATTTCCAGCAACCAATTTCAAAGCCGAAATCGAAATAACGACAAACCCCAAGACTCCAGTCACCTTCATTTTCAGTGTAAAGATCAATAGCAAGCAATGTTACTGAAGACGAGTCGGCTCTTAGTTCGCTTTTATAAGACGTGAAACGACCTTTTCTTACCGCCCCTCAATCACCTCGAAGGCATCAGTCGCGTTCGCGTTGATTTATCACCGCTGTTCGTTGAACATCAAACTCTCAGGTTGTTGTTCGAGAATAATCGCTTTCTCTTGAGTCATTTCCGAGCCCAATCATCAAAACAAAAGCTCGTTGAGTCATAAACAAAAAATTCGATCCAAATAAACAAATGACGAAATTGAAAAACATCGAAAGAAATGAGGTACGTAAAATTTATTTGGACATAAAACTAAGTAAAAAACATTCGTTTATATTTGGAATAAAATTGAATAAGAAGGTTATGGCTGGAGACGAGTGATTTTTTGTTTGAATGAGACCTGAACAACAGTTACAAGATTTGTTAACGCATTCAAATGTGACATTAGACTTTTGGGTTTTCGTCTTGTTTTATGGACGTTTTGTTTTGACTCGGCACTTCTGAGCGTACGGTTGTTCGGCCGGTAGCTTGTCGTTTATCGGTTGACTGTTCAGGTTTGTCCGACGATGATGGTTGAACTTTTGCATCTGATTTGCCGCAGAAAAGCGAACGAACGAACTCTCTGTAGGCTTTCACGATGTAGAGCGTGAGAGTTGCATTAGCAACTGAGAGCCATGACAACGGAACCATCTGAAACAAAAAGCTTTTATTTGTGGTACTTCAACTTCACTTACCGTTCCTGCACCAATGAAATCGGAATCCAACCGCAACAGCATCGAAATACAGACCATGGATACCGGAGCAATAGCAAAGATGACCGCATTCACACTCTACAATGAAAAATTTAGAAGGACAGTAAACGTTTGCAACGCTTAAAGTTCACGATGCTGCACTAATTCTGTTCGTGGGCGTTTTCGACCTTCGCTCATTAGTGCGAAGTGATGACCTTTGAATCGTGCAGTTTCGTGGAATCAGTATGGCATCAATATCTCTGTTCAAAGTTGAGAAAATGGAATATGATCCCGAATGCAGTCTGTGACTAATTAGTTTTCGATGATCAAAATGAAACTGACAAAATTGGCCACTTGAGAATACGGTCACGTGAAGATTGGTCTTTTATACAACGAGTCGAATACACGAGATAGAATCTTTAATTTAATTGGCAACCTCCCGCTTATTTCCGCATTTAAAACCAATTTGTTTTACTAAAGAACAAATGCATTTGATTGGTTAACTGAATGAATAGATGAAATGATTTGGGCGTTCGACTAAATGGAACAAAAATGCGGGACCTTCACTTCAGAAGTCCTTTTTTGGAAATTCTTTCGGTTCGTCTTTTAACTCGATGATCCCAATGGAGACATTCCTCTACTATCGCGTACTTTGAATAGGCATAAATAACACAAAACACAACACTTCCGACATGTAATTACAGTATTGACAACATTCACTTCATTCAGAACTCGGAATTTACCTGGGCGATTAACGATAAAGTAAATTGTCTTTGCAATGATTTCGTACGTTCCGACGGATCTTCAGCTCGTCCAGCCACAAATTTGTAAGCCTTCCAAACGTAGTAAACGCATAGCCAGAAGCAAATTGTCGTGAGTACAAAACCACCGCCATAGAAACAGAAAGTTCCGATGTCACGGATATCGCAGGCGTAAAGGAAGTTACGTTTCATGTTTTCGTTCGAAGTTCCGTCCAATTGAGTCAAATAGTACTGATCACCACGTCGTTTTGTTTGATAGATTCCATACGAGGCTGAAAATCCGACTAACAGCGACGCGAACGACGAAATCGCTACGTATTTTGCTAACTGTCGCATTGGATCTGTGGCTTTTCTGAAGCTACTGATTACAATTGAAGTGCCTGAACATAACAAACCCGCTAATCAAATCACATCGAAATTTGTATTGTGGACCTCGAATCAACACCGCTTGAGTGCAACTGAACACGTGAGGCACAATAAAGACCTTAAGAAGCAGAATGTTTGAAATAATTCGTGAGATTCTCACTCACGTAATACGACCATTCTCCCAATACAGATTCGATGCCGTGCGGAAAGACGAACAAAACTCCTTTTCGAACCACAATAGCCTACAGTTAATGTACAGTAATAAGATAGAGACTCTTCAACTTACATGTTGAGTTAACACTTCGACCCAGCAGAAAAACGAATCGAAAACTGCGCTGACGAATACCATGTATGAGAACGCTTGTATCTTTCCACGACCTGAGGTCTTAAAAATGGCGATGATTAGAAGCGCATTCGTCATGATCCCAATAGACGATCCGAGGAGATCAATAAAACCGTACAAGTTGCTCATGCCAATCATTGTTGCCTTTAGCTTTCTGAAGTATAAAGGTGATACGTTGATGTGGACGTAAATAAAAGCATCGCGTATATTTATGGAAAGAAATTGGATTTTCGACCTTAATTTAAAACTCAGAATATAGCACGTGGTTGAGATTCGTATTCGAACTCTCGAAGCTACAAAGATTTGTAGTAGAAGACGCAGTCTCGAGCTGAAACACCAATCAGAAAAGTGGAACGAACTAATTCTGATCTTTTCTGACTACCCCGTAGTCGATGTAACAGAATTGGATTTCGATTAACTCGGAAACATGCGTAAGGAATGTGAACAAGTTGAAATGAATAGGCGGACGTTTAAAGCAAATTACGCCGTTCTAACGAAAGGGGCGGAATCATGAGTTCTTTTGGTGTGAACTAATATTTTTATCCAACACGCTTTTGCCACCTCTTCTTTATGTCAAAATATCCGATTCAGAATTCTCAACGGGCTCATCAGTCTGTAAGACTCAAAGTCAGAAGTTCACGCTATTGTTAGTTTTCGGGTGATTTCAAAAGTCTCGTCTAATCAAGAGAATCAGATTCGATCAAAGCATAGAACCCATTGATTGGGATTCTCAGTTCTCAACAATGTGGTAGAATAAGACTCAGCAAAATCAGTTTGCAACAGAATTTGGAATAAATGAATCGCGTAATTATACGGACACTTGAGCCAAAAACGGGTCTTCATCTCAATCGTCTTCTTATAAATCCGCAAATACAAATGACATTGCAACGTTCATAACGAGTGTTATTTGAGTGCAAAAGTACAAAATTACTCACATGGTACTACAAAAAACTAACTTGTTAACGCAGACAAAACAGTTTTATTTGATGTTTCATACAAAAAACATGAAGAGCGTTAATTCTCGCCTGTTTGACGACTTGAGAGTTTCTCAGTGTTTGTTGTAAGTTTGGTTGTTTGAGTCGTTGACGGATGAACATCGACAGTGAAACGACAAGGCAAAAACAAGCACAGTTCTCGTCTATAAGCTTTCACTATATAGCACGTCAGCATTGCATTGGCAAACGAAAGCCACGACAACGGAACCATCTAAAAACAAACTATCAAAGTGACCTTCGTTTCAACTCACCGTTCCAATTCCAACAAACTCCAAATCCAAACGCAACAACATTGAGATGCATATCTGACTAACCGGAATGACGGCAAAAACAAACGCATTGATGGTCTGAAAATACAACTACCGTATTCTTTTACGTTACATTAAATTATCAGGTCTTTATTCCGGGTTGTTGTTTAGAAATTGATAATTTCTTCGAACATCGATCATGTTTTCACCACAGTATTTGAGACAACTCCGCTGTGGCCAATTAAAATTACGATTTTGTAGTTAGATCTCAATGCTTGGTCAAGTGAACAGATACGATAATTATCGCCAATTGCTTTAATGAACTTTAGACCTATATTCCAAAAAAACAAAGCAACTGGTGAACGAAATACCTCATTGTATACACAAATTTAGACGTCTGTGGGCAATATATACATAAATAAAACCACAACTTTTGGAGGGGATAAAAATGGAAATCGAAATTACCTGCGCAATCAAACTGAAATTAAAGAAGTTTCTGACTGTTTTCACACAAACATTTTTGTTCACTATCGAATTGAAATCAAATCGTAGGTGACAAAACAGCCAAAAACTTCCACGTCCCTAATCGTGAATTGCCGTTGAAGAGCTGCGGTTCTTTCGCTCAACTGGCTACTCGAATCGCGAATAAAACTGAAAGTTTTCCAAACCGCATAGACGGACATCCAGAAGCAAATGGTCGTGAAGACCAGAGCACCACCGTAGAAACAAATTGTTCCAATATCGCGCTTAAATACTTTGGAATCATTTTGTTTAAACAACTCGAATACTCACGATATCACACGCGTATGTTAAGAAGCGTTTTGCTTTCTCATTAAACCACGGGCCGTCCATTTGCGCCATATAGTAATCGAACCCACGCTGTTTTGCTTGAAAGATTCCAACACCCGCAGAACAGCCAACAAACAGCGAAGCTGCTGACGAAACAGCAGTGTATTTCAGTAACGTACATAAACTTGGACTTGTACTTAAAATTCACAATGAATTTAATCTCAAATCCTACTATTACCCGGTAACCAAGTCCATGCGATAGAAAAACTGAGGTCCTTTAATAATCAGTTAACTTACACGATCTCGTAACACAAACCGAGAATCAGAACCGAATGAGTGCACGAGAAAATGTGCGGAATCATACAAAAGTAATGAGCCCAATCACCCAATTGAGATTCAATGCCATGAGCCATCACAAATAAAATGCCTTAAGTATTACTCGTACTTACATCTAACCACGTGCCAACGGTTAAACTTACCGTGACGTACGAGAAGTTGCTGCAATCAAATTGACTTCTGTCGATTAGTTAGAACTTACGTGCTGAGTTATGACCTCAATCACAGAGAAGAACAAATCGAAAATCGAACTGATCAAAACCAAATACGAATACAACTGCAGTTTTCCTTTGGCGACTCGAAAGATGATCCAAATCAGTAGGGAGTTTGATCCGATGCCCAACAAAGCGCCCAAATTATCGATCAAACCGTAAAGGCAAATCAAATCCATTGGACTTTAGAAACAAGAATGAGCTCCAAGCTGTGTGAATTAAAGTGAATGAGCAGAAGTGACAAACCACAAAAACTGTTTTATACTGTTTCTGAAGCTCTGCTTTTGGTGCTTTTTGCAGATTCGTAGTTTCGAATTTTTGTTCAAAATACCAGAAACTTGAACCTTTTGCTTTGTATCGATTGTCTCCAGGGGTCCTATTTGGTATAATAGTTACAACAAATTGACAATTAGAAGTCTTTAAATACAAACTATAAGCGGGGACCGCCGGTTACCAATCTCTGTGCTCACTGAACGTCACATATCGTTTGACCTCGCAAGCAAAACGTTTACTAATGTCACTCAAATATAAGAAAATAATGTCTGGCTTCATTTACCTAGAATCATTGGTAAATAATTCGTTTGATATCTTAATCTTATTTTCCAACCAGTCAACAAAGCGTGTTCGTTTCATGACGTTGCTATGAATTTCATTTCTCTCGGATCCTTCAATTTTTCTTTGAGTGTAACTATCAAACAGAAGCTTATTTCAACAATTTATGTAATAACATTGCAGATAAATGAACACACTGTCCGATCAGAATTTCCATGGATTGGAAGTTATCATAAACTTTATTTCTACAAAAAACAAATAAAATCATTGGATAGGAAGTTGGAGCTGATTTGCAAGTCATTTGCCGAAACAAACTGGATTATTTAACTGGGCTTCGATTAACAACTGACGCTGACCACGAGTCACTCACTGGGTACGTTTGCTAAAGAAACGGAAATTAAACGATGTCATACACCGTTCCAAGTTGGCATACATACACATTCCGTTTAGCGGTGTTCTCGTATTTCAGTTAACCAATCGTCGTGAAACTTTTGTGTATTACGTTGACAAGTCGTTGCTAATGCAGACCTTCTCCAGTTAACCCCCCTCGTCCGCGCCTTAGTCCCCTCTGTTGTTTATTTTTCCGGTCTTTTATCCAGTAGAAGCGCGTTCGGCCATTCGGGCAACACAACCAACAGTTTCAAAACTCGTCTTCATCTATTTTTAGTTCATTCCAGAGGGTTTAAAACAGCAATATGATAGAGAATAGATAGAAATAAATCAGAACCTCGATAACGGCGCCGATACATGAACTCGTGAAGATACGAATCAAGCAGAGAACGATGAGTACCCAACGTCAGCGATTGGAAGATTTGGCAACGTTCCAGTTTGATTCTATTGTGTTTGTATGGATGCCGTCTTCAGAATTTACAAATCGTTGCTGTGGTTTACTGTTGAATAAGAGTATAAGGGCATATTGTTTGCATCTACTAGTTTTGGTATTTCCGAAAGATACGGGTGCCAACAATCGGAGATAATGTGTGATCCTGAGAACAATATACGTAAAAAAAAGCTCAAGAAGCCCACTGCGTATAACCGATTCTTTGATACATGCTCTTAAAGAAACTTCTGTTTTGTGATCGTTTGCGTATAGGAATGTGTCTTTAGTTTCACGACAAATTCCTCCAAACACCCATTGTTCCGGCAGCATACAATCGCGATCATACTTTCGTGTTGAAAGACACTCTCATGTATCTCAACGGTCATCACCGGGGCACCTAATAAAGTATTAGAAAAAATTGCTTACTAATCTTTATCGGATTAGCCGATAACTCTTGTGCGCAAACTTCTCGAATAATGTTATTCCAATTAACTATCTTATTCTTTGATATTTCAAGTTCTCGTTCAAAAAACTTGATACTTGTCAATTCATAGGCCCATGAGTATAAGAACCGACCAATAGTAACGAACGGCAAACGATCACGTTCCAACCATGTACTCAAACGCAAACCTTTCTCCTTCCGACAGTCCTCAACAGAACAACGCCAAGTTCCCCTTTCTAATTTCACTTTCATCAAATGATTATTGTCACAGATCGTTGCTCGTGCAAATTCCATGTTCTTACAAAAAAGCAAAAGCTTCACTTTCCGTTTTTGGCAGACCGAACAGATTTATGATGACTGATCAGAATGAGAATCGAACTAGCATGCGTAATTAAGAGTAAGGGGTTTTGGCGGAGGATTTCTAAGCCCACTCATTTTTTTGCGGCGTGAGGGAGGTTAACTGGGAAAGACTCATTAATGGCATAAGCACGTTCATTTGTTGTAGTCAAAATGAGTCTATTAGACATTTTAATCAAATCGTCTTTACGAATGTATTCGTCAAAAGTTTCTTCAATTAAATCAGGTTTTGCAACAATTTTGTCAGAAATTTTGATATATTCATCTTCATCGTTAGGTATTTCACCATTTCCAACTGATCATATCCAATCTGCAAAATCTTTTTTATCCTGCATTATAGAATCATCTTCTTTTACTAAATTAAACACTCGTTGATTTTTGAGAAATCTAAATGTTTTGAAATGATTCCATAACTCGGACTAATTGAAAGATAAGTCAATTAGCGCATGCTTCCCTGCTCTTTTTTTGAACTGGTAAAATTTGACGGTAATCACCGTCGATAATCATGACTTTATCGCCAAATAGCAAATTCATTACTCTAGTCAATTCACGCAATTTTTTGTCGATGATTTCCATCGCATATTTCGGTACCATCGAAATTTCATCGATTATATAAACGTTTGTTTTCAACAACTCTCTATCACACTTGTTATTAGGTTTTGCATTCGCACTTGCATATCTATCTAGGTCAAATGGTAACCCGAAATTACGGCGCATTATTCTTCCATCTAACATTAAGTTAGCAGCGATGCCCATCCAACTGGATGTTTTGTATTTAACATCCAATCCTCTCAGCATGTGACAAATTGTCTCATATATAAACGTTTTACCAGTTTCCGCTGGACTATCAGTATCGGTGCAACTCTCAGTTAGAGCTCCGTTTGTTAATTCTTCAGTTTTTTTCAAATACGTAGTCAACAATCGCTGTTTGTTTAATTTATCATAAAATTCGATCGCTATTTTCTTATCTTCTTCTTGACACCAAATTTCAGTATCAGCAACATTACAATCAGACAGTTGAATATCGCATCAGTTAACGACAGTCCATTAATTTACAATTAATGTTCAATATCAGCTTTTGCCAAAATTTGTTTTTTATCAACCGAATTGCCATGATACACAAAGTCTTCATACATACTTTCTTGAAACGTATTACATAATTCTTTGGCATTAGAGATTTCTCCGTGTATTAAAATGGAAACGAACAATTCGCGCAGTTTTATTGCATCTGAATAAATCACTGCTTCTGCAAGGTATTGCAACCACTCTTCGTTATTGTCGATTAATCCTAACGCTTGCGCTGCAAGTAGTGTAAGGTGTATATCCCATAAGAAAATCGATGAAAAATCAATAAAAAAGCAATTAATCATTATTGTACGGCACCTGTCATAATTATCACTGTAATCATAACCTGTCACTAATTAACACCAAATTAGGCAAAAACATGCACAAAACCACAGGTATTGACCATAAATGGAAAAATGCCGACAAAAGAAAAAAATGCCGCCAAAAGGCGCGCGGCGTCGCGCAATCACATGCACAGGTAATGCATGAAAATACAAAAACTGTACAAAATTGGTATCATTCAACTCCGAATAAGGCCAGGAACTTGAAAATCACACCGAATACCTGTTCACAGGTAATGCATGGAAAATACAAAAGTCTCCAAAACTGCACAAAAATTGGTATCATTCAACTCCAAATTTGGTCACGTGAACAGAAATCACATGCACAGGTAATGCATGAAAATACAAAAGTCTTCGAATGGGTACAAAATTGGTATCATTCAACTCCGAATAAGGCCAGGAACTCGAAAATCACACCGAATACCTGTTCACAGGTTGAAATGCGAACCCCTCGCAATCACCGGGCTTAGGCTCGTTCGACGCCCAACAGTGTCGAGAATTCGAAAATACCACTGAGATCACAAGCAGTCGACCATAAATAAAAACTGATTTGAACAAAATTACTATCATTCAACTCCAAATAAAGCACCGAATACAAAAGTAACACTTTTATTACTGTAAACAGGTTATGACCAAAAATGGACAACAACATTCTCTCTCTTACTTGCGTGTAAACGAAAAGTAGCAACAAAAGTTGCGCTTTTGATCGAACAAATGAGACGGAATTTTGATCATAATTCCACTATGACGTGGGCCAATCTCCATGGCTGCTGGTGGAGAAGAGATGTAGAATTGTGCGTTGTTGCCGTTGGAAGGTGTTTGTGAGCGCGAATCATGACTGCTCTCGGAAGCATCGTACTCCAAAGGACGTTGAGCGTCTTGTCCCGACTAAACACAAACTCAGGTTTTTTTTTTATCGGGACGACTTACCATTTGAAATATCAGAGGGAAAAAAGAAGTCAACCAACTGTTTGAATAGACTCAGTGACAAATGAAATCGGCACCAGTTGTTTCAAAATCCGTGACTGTTTGCCAAAAACGATTAATCACAACTCCGGTGGCCAAAAAAACAATTAATCTCGACTCCGGTGGTCCAAAATGCAACAATTGCGATCACTTTACGGTTTTTTTTTTGATCGGCCTCAATTGACGTCCGTTTTTTGCGCTCGAAAAAATGCCGAATTTTACCGTACACAATCGTCAAATCGAATACTCGTCTCGATTGGGTGTGCTTCTACGATACACGGAGGAAGCAACTATTCACGATTTGGATCAAGGAGAATCACCGTACGCCGCCATGAAACAGCAAGTTGTTCACGTTATGGATAAGGCGCTGCAAAACGCTCGTGATCGTGGAATTAATCCGCTGAAAATCGGATTTCGTATCAGCACCCCCGGATTGGAAAATCCGCTGTTTGTTCCGTTTCGCCCCTTGGAACAGAACAATGTTGATGCACTCATGCACGCATGGGATCAGGTAGAGTCGAAATTAATCCGCTTAATCCGTGTGTTTTAGATTGAGCAATCCCACCGTGAGCTCAACATCTATCAACAACGAATCGAACTCAGCATCACTGTCTATGGTTCGCGCAACGGCGGAGACCGAACTGTCGATGGCCACAAAGAAGATGAGTTTGGCGTTTTCCATATTTTCTCTCCCGACGGAGCATGTTTGTTTCGAGCGGCAGAATTTGCACGTTTGTTTGCGTTGAAGGACTTGTCAACCAAAGTCCAGCGCAAATACCTGCGTGACCATCCGGCACGTTTGGATAAGATGATTGCGGAGTTGCGTGCCGATGGTTTGCGTTATTCGCTGGATCAGCAATCTCATGATCTGACCAAATGGCTGCCACTCATCGAAAGCTTTTACAATCGAAAATATGGACGTAGCCGGCGCGACGATGGCGAACTTTTGATTCGTCGAATTCGAATCACGGTTTTCGACTCGCCAACAAACTTCAAACCTTTTTATCAGGGGAAAATCAGCAATCCGACTCACGATCTTCTATTGTATTACCACGACGACCACTGTGATGTCATTTTGAACATTCGAAAGTTTTTCAACATTCGAAATTTCTGCATCGATTGTTGTTCATCGTTTGCCGATGCGCAACGACACACGTCAACTTGTAAACGCAAGTGTACGTATTGTGCGAGAGTCGGAATCGATCGCCCATGCGCCATTGAATACGATGAAGACGGAAAACGAATGCGTTACCCGTGCGGAGAATGCAACAAAACATTCTCCAATTACGATTGTTTTCAATCTCACATCGAGAGGCGGATTTGTGCAATGTACCGTTTTTGTTTGCATTGTGGCAAATGTTACAACACAAAAGTTCGCGAGCACAAGTGCAACGACGAATTTTGCTTCACGTGCAGGAAATATCACGCCGACGGCAAATGTTACATCACTACGACAGCGCCCAAGAAAACGACAGAACTTCCACCGCGAATTGTGTCCTACGATTTCGAGACACGTCAAGAAGATCAACAGCCGGATTCAACATTTAAACACATTGTCAATTTTGCGGCTGCCTACTCCACCTGCACGAAATGCTTGGACTCGGGTGAATGGAAAACCGATGGATTCCGCCAGTGTTGTGGAACGTACAAACGAATCAAAACTTGGAATGAAGCAGCGGGCTGTGAGGAGCCACTGGAGAAGTTTGTACAATGGCTACTCAAACTGTCGAATGTGAAGAAGATGCGCGTCTATGCGTTGGCTCATTACGCCTCTCGCTTCGATTTGATTCTGATCATTGGCGAACTGGTTCGACAGAAAATCGACATCAAGAAAATCGTGGCCAACGGCAACAAAGTTTTCCAAGTTGTTGTGAAGCACCGGAATGGAGGATCGCTCATCTTCAAAGACTCCTATCTTCTCTTTCCGCTACCACTCTCCGACTTGCCGTCAACTTTCAATTTGGATGTGGAGGAGAAACAATGGTTTCCATACCTTTGGAATAAACGATGCAACTACAACAACCCGTTACCTTATCTGCCACCAATGGAAAACTATTCGGTCGATTGCATGACGGAAAAGAAATACGCCAAGTTTCTGAACTACTACACGGAAAATCTCAACACACCGTTCGATTTGAAGACAGAATTGGAGGAGTACGGTCGAAACGATGTGATCATTCTCATGCACGCTGTGGCGGCGTTTCGTCAAATCTTTTTGAATGAGACTTCGATCGACATGATTGAGAATGCAACGACGATTGCTTCCTGTTGCATGTTGCATTTTCGCACCAACGTTCTGAAGGAGAATACGATTGCTGTTGTGCCGGAGACCGGATACGAGGATCAGACTCGTCAGTCGTCGATTGCGCTAAAGTACATCAAATGGTTTGCGCACAACAATCCCACTTTTTCCATTCGCCATCGAGACTCGGCCGGTGGAGAAATCAAGTACAAGGGCTACAGCGTGGACGCGGTAATCGAACGCGATGGCCAAAAGCCTTTGGCTCTGGAAATCAACGGATGCTAGTAGGCGGATTTTTTTTGTTCTAAACACGTGGATTCAGCTTTCACGGACACCTCGACTGTTACGAAGAGTCGGATTTGTTGCCCAATGGTCGGACGGCGGCGGCGAACCAAAAGATTGAGGCTCAACGGTTGCAAACATTGGCCGAAGCTTTTGAAGTTCAAGTGGTGTGGACATGCGAAATTGAGAGAGAATTGAAAGAGAATCGGGAAATGCGGGAGTTCTTTGAGAACTGTTTCGACGAGGGTCCAATAACTCCACGCAACGCATTCTTCGGTTAGTTTTTTTCTTAGCCTTAAGCTTAGGCTTCAGGTGGACGATGTGGACCTGTGGAAATGTATGCGAAAGCGGATGCCGATACGGAGATTGTCTTTTATGATATTCAATCAATGTAAGTTAAAAGTTGAAGTAAATAATCGTGAATTTCTAGGTATCCTTTTCAACAGTTCACTGCCGAATTTCCGCTGCATCATCCCGAGATTGTGGTCAAAGACGAGGACTTGAGCAGCGATCCGTGGACAAAACCGGAGCAGATTCCATACAAGGGAATGATCAAGTGTGTTGTTTTGCCGCCCGAACGTCTACGTCTTCCCGTTCTTCCGTTGAGAGTCGGGCATTTTCTCGTGTTCCCACTGTGTCGAACATGCGCTCATGAGCAGATCACCATGACGAACAAGGAGACGGCTTTCAACTGCAAACACAACTCACACCAACGATCTTTCGTTTTCGAAGGCACAACGTTTGAGTTGGCTGAAGCTTTGCTCAACGGCTACAAGGTTACGCGATTCTTTCGTGCGTGGCACTACCCGGAATGGACGACGGAACTCTTCAAGCCCTACGTGCGACAGTTTTTGAAGGCGAAAATGGAGAGCAAAAAGTGCAAGTACGATGAAGCGGATCAGCGTGCCAATTTCGAACGAGAAATTCGTGAACATTTGCAAATCGACATTAACACCTTGGAAATGAAAGACAATCCGGGACGTCGAACTGTCGCAAAACTGTGCCTCAATTCGCATTGGGTAAGTGATCGGTTCACACACTGACAACCCTTTTTTTCAGGGCCGATTCGGTATTCGAAATCGAATGGCGCAGACGGAGATTACAACTTCCACGGCCAAAGTGATTTCGATTTTCGAGGATCGGACGGTCGAGGTCGGTTGGTTCGAGTTTTTGCCCGATGACAGCTACTTGATCATTTACACGAAGCGACCCGAGTACGTGAAATCGGGACCCTCATCGAATTTGGTTTACGCGTCTCTCACGACGTCGTGTGCTCGGCTTCAGCTCTATCGTATCATGAAAGCAATCGACGAGACTCCCGGCTTCTCCCTCATCTACACGGACACAGGTTGGAAGTCGTTGGAGACCTAATTCGGGGGGAGTTTTAGATTCGGTTATTCTCTCGAAACCGCGAAATGCTGAGTTGCCTTTCGAAGTCGGCGATCGTCTCGGAATGATGGAAAAAGAAATGCCGGACAAGGAGATTTTGGAGGTAAGCGAACATTCGAAAATTTTGTGAAAAAACATTTACAGGTGGTTGTGGCGGGCAACAAACAATACGCAATGCAGTGTCGTTCGATTCGCGATCCCACTGAGGTCACAACAACGATCAAAATTCGTGGAATCACTTTCACCAAAGAAGCCGCTGCCGAGCTCTCCTACGAACGTTTCAAGTCGATGGCGTTGAACTACGACGATGACGCTGTCGTCAAATGTTCCTATCGCAAAATTCAACCGAACAAACGCGGAACTGTTCACACAAAAGACACCATTCGCTCCTATCGACGCTATTACGTAAAAGGATTCGTCGGCGAAGACCTCAAAGTCTATCCGTTTGGTTACAAATTCCAATAAAATTTGTTGTCTCTTCGATTTAATAAACAATCATTTTGAGCAACTCGATTCAATTAACGAATGGTTATTAGTTGGTTTATCGATTGTAAAGCAACCACACAAAAGAAGGAAATTATTTGAAAATAGACAGGACGTTAGGTAACCTCACGAACATGCTTAGGCTATACGAAAAAAGGCTTAGGCTTACAAGACTTTGACATAAAAGTAACCCAAAAAATTCTTATGAATGGGTTTAGGTAGGTGAACATTAGGCTTAGGCTTTTGCGTCTTTCCAACGAGGAGAAAACTTTAGCAAAAGTAAAAGAGAACCGTGGTCCCCAATTGCGGGAAGTTTGTTGATTAGATCGTTGACAACTTGATCATTTTCGGTGGGAGCTGTCAAGTCGATAAAATAGGTTTGTCGTTTCGATGCTGCCACAGCGTTCTTGAGTTGTCCTCGTGGACGAACAACGCACATTAGCTGTGTGACGATTGAAGGCGAACAGACGGTTATTGAGATTCGCCGTAAACGACGATCCGAATAGAGAAGAAGAGCGGATTCGAGGTTACTGATTAGGAATTTGCGAAAATGTTTGCGATCACAATTCGAATATTCGACTACACTTCCATATGTGGAGCCGGTTAGAAATAGACGAGAATTGGAACAATCAGAGCGTCCAGCAGCCATGAGGTACAGCCGACTGAATGATTTTAAGAGCGATTACAAAAAGTTTAGTTGTACGGTTAAACACTCCGCCCTCTTTTCCAAATCACTCGATTTCAAAATAGTATCTTCGATTATTTTCGTCAAATGGCAAACAGTGGGCCAATTTGAAGCGGAAGTCTTGACTTTGGCGATTAGGGCGTTTTGAACGTAGACCTCAATGTAATTGCATTTGGCACAGGAAAGTGCATCAACCATCAACTTTCCAAATTTATTCGCAAATAAACAGATGAATCAAAAACCGAGGCAACATTATAGGCAACACATAACTTGTAAGTCGAACGAGTAGAAACACGCGATAACAAGCGAAAATACGGACGTTGCTCATCGTACCGACTATTTGCCAAACCCATTGAATAATCGAATGACAAATTAATTTTTTCTTTCATTTTGCGTTTGTTCGTGTTCTAACGATATGTTGAGTGTTAACGAGGAGGATTTAAAGTTTCGTTTGCCGTTCAATTCGATGATATCCGGAAGCTCATCGTCGGGGAAAACGCAGTGGTTGATGCGCTTTTTGGAGAACTCGCAACAAATGGTCAAACCCGCTCCACTCAGCTACTTGTATTGCTACGGTCATTACACACCGGATGTTGAGCGAATCGATGCAATGGGCGAGAATTTTTATGTCCACGATGGAGCCCCAACTCTTGAGACACTTCAAACCCTTCCGAAACCGTTGATTCTCGTTCTCGACGATCTAATGGGAAGCATTGAGCCGAAGTTTTTGGAAGATTTGTTCGTTAAAATTTCACACCACGAGCAAATCGGGCTAATTATGCTCGTTCAAAACCTGTTCGACAAGAACGTTCGAGTTCCGCGCATTAATTCGCACTACATTTGTTTAATGTCCTCACCGAACGCACAGCTGTCACTTCGAACAATCGGCTCGCAATTGTTCACCGGCAATCTACCGTATTTCATGAACGCATTCAAACGAGCGATTAAAACCCGCTCATTCGGCTATTTATTGATTGACATGCACCCGCAAAGCAATCCGCTTCTACGTCTGCGTTCCGATATTTTTCCGTTTGAACAGCCGGTTCGAACTTTTCTTCCGGTTAACGGCATACAAGCGTAACCAAATTCGTTTTGTTACGTCGCAACATGTGATTAATTATCGTGTGGGTGGTCGGAATGGCACTTCAAAAAACTTTCGTAACCGTTTTGTTTCAAATCAACAGATTAATTGCTTTGGCGCTTCGAAACTCTACAAAAGTGTAAAAATTCGGCGGCCCAAAAGGGCGGGACTATTCGGAGTGCCACTTCGTGAGTTCAAATCTCGATCATTTCAATCACATTTGTGGTTTTGTTGTGTGCTCGCGTTTTATTTCTGCTGTTCATTATTCTCTTCCGTTAATCATGGTTCAATTCCCGAAAAACTCGAAGGAGGAAGCCAAATCGGAGAAAATGAAGTCAGTTTACGGTTCCTTTTTGTTTATTGTTATTGTTTCAGGACATTCACAGGCCATGTAATGGTCATCGGTGAGCGCTACAAGTGCGCGAGCGGTGATGTCGTGCGAGTTGTGATCGAGGTCGATGACCCACGAGAGGGAAGAAACCGTGAACTCACGGTGATGGGCTTCGAAGAAGCCATCGATTTTCTTCAAGCCCTAAAGCCGGATGGGCACTATCGATGGTACAATTTGCGCCAACCAATTGCCAATCCCGACGATGTCTGTTTTTTCTCCAAAGCATCAGCGGCTCGTGAAGTCGTGGACCCCACGTGTGTCCATTGCAACGAAGGAAAAGAGAACATAAAACAATGAAATCCCTCTTTCAAATCCGTTTGATTGTTGTGAATGTCCCTAATAAAGGTGTGTCTTCATTCGCATTAGCGTCTTTCGGGTCTTTTTTTTCCGAAGCAAAGCAACTGCCGACGACCAATAAACGACAGGACGGAATAAAGTACAATGAGAGGGAAACGATCAGTTTACCATTTCCAATCATACGATTCAGAACTTGTAAACCCGAAAAGAATTAAATTTACGAGGTGGATATCGGTTGCATTGTTATGATGCAGATTAATTAGGGCAAAATGACTGGAGCCAGCAAACGGAAGATGTAATCAACGGCATACGCTGAAATTCCGCCACAATCACCACAAGGCTTAGGCTTATCGTCGAAGGTATACTTTCATTGACTCAACACTTTTCGCAACACATGTGTGCGCGATCAAGTTTCTGAGAAGACGAAAAGGCGCGCGAACCGTCGGCCATTTGACAAACTGTCCCCAAAACTTGCGTCCATAAATTAGACGGAAACGTGAGCGCATTACCGTAAGCGGCGTCGTGTGTCTGGGCGCCCAACAACTGTGCCGATACATCTGTTGTCATTTAATCTCTCCTTTCCAAGTATTCAACTTCACTGCAATCGAACTGTCGAGTTTTGTTTTTACTTTTCGTTGATTGTTGTTCGTAACGCACATTTGTAGCGATGCCAATTCAACCCAAGCAAATTGTTGCCGACCAATTTATGTTCGTTTGCGACGAATCGACCGTATACAGATTCGACTACAAAAACGACACGCAACAGTTAGTCCGGTTTTTTTCTTTTCTTTTGTTGTTTTTTAGAGCATTTGATGTGAAATTGTCGGCTCCGTGCACTAGCAATGGAACAGGCGCTTGGCGTCTGTATTCCGTTTATCCACTGGATCCGCTAACAGTGGCCGTATCACTGGGCGATCGTTTGGATGTGCAGTTCTTTTGTATTGGCAAACTGTGCATTGAAAAGGGAACTCTACAAATTCAAGAACAACTACTGCGCTTAGATGATCACGAGCGAGGTCGATACATGCAATTGGAATGGTTGTTTCAAGAACCATCTTGTGATCTCAAAGATGGTTTGTGGTGTGTCATGTTCGACTTAAATATCGGGACGCTCGTCGTAACGAAAATTTCGTTTCGAGATGACCAACTCCAACGATCAGAGTATGCACCATTGCCGTTTGCGACAAAGTATTTCGCTCATTTCGACGGTTGTTTTTATGGATTAAAGGTCGGTATGCCAGGTGATGACGATTCTGATACCGTTGATCTTATCAAGTTCTGCACATCGTCTCGCCAACAAATTCGCCAAACAACGAAAATTGGGACAGAAATTTGTCCTGCTCATCACTTCACTTCTGGTTAGTTGTCATTCGTTTTTACATTTCGGCTTTTCGTTTATTCAGGTTTAGGATCCGCGTGTTTAATCGGGAAAACAGTGTTTGTCTCCATTTTATCGTTGGAAAGTAATCAAAAGACCAATTTGTTCGCTTTGGATCTGGAAACTTTACAATGGAGTCTGTTTGACACGTTGGATTACGGTCAACCTCATGTACATTGGAGATACGTTCTGTTCACCGACCAGAAGAAAACATTAATTGCGCGTACAAACTCTACTCATCCAGAACCTTCCAAGTCTTTTCGCTATGTCTTCAAGTAGTTGGTACACGTGCAGTGAAATTATTTCCATTTAGTGAGCCCGATTCTCTGACCGACTCAGCATGGTTATGCCTTAGGAAAATCATCGAAGCTCAACCGAGCGCACGAGAATACATTCTACCGAAATTACCTGGAAAGTTCAAGAGGGAGTATTTAGGATTCAACACGCCATTTGTTGTCTGTTAATAGTTTTTTCGACAAATAAACCCATTTTGTTGCTTATATTTCACACTCGATACACAACCTAAGAAGAAATCAGAATTGGAACTTTTACTCATCATATTCATTCCTTTATGTCTCAACGAACGGCTGCGTATTCCACTGTTCGGGGATTATTGCCGGTGACATCGTTTCTCCAACGATTGAAATCCGCAAATTCGGATCAGAAGCGGCGAGATTTAGTGGCCGATGCTACCGGAGCCGAACTTTTGGCGTTGGTTGAGATTGCCTACAATGTGTTGCATGCGCATTTTCCGTTGAAGCACCAACAACTGGAGCGCTTGCGGCCACACGCGCCACTTGTCCGAAAACTTTCGCGAGTACGAAGTGAGAGATCGGCACGTCGACTCGTTCAATCGGGAGCAGGTGTTGCGGCGCTAATGCCGATTATCACACCGATTTTGATTCATTTGTTGGCTTCCGTGCGCCACGACTAGTTGCTCGATTTATTGGCTCCGATGGCGCGGACGTTTGTTTTGATTCCACCGGAACGTCTTCGTGATAACGTGTCAGAATTAATGGCCCGAAAAATGTCGGACAATTTTTTAACGAACGCGATGTTGATGCTCGAGAAAATTTACACTGACAAAAAGCTCTCGACAAGTCAACGAAATTTGTTGATGAATCAGGCACTAGTCGGCTATTTGAAACAATGGAAAGCTGTCGAAAGCAAGCCGGTGGCTGTCACTGTGACCGATCAACCAAACAATCCGTCGCCCGAAATGACCGCCGCGATTACGACCAAAGAGGAATTGCCATCGAACATTACAGAGTCCGGGGATGGTGAAACAGTCGCTGAAATCACAGACGAGCCGCCAAAGAAAAAAGTCAAGATCACAACTCCAAAGAATTCAACTCTCTCGGCGAAGAAAAAGTTGACGGCAAAACCGAAAACCGCAAAAGTGACCTCCGAGACGAACTCTCCGTTCGGGACAACCGTAACCTCCGAAACAACCTCTCCAACGACTGGCTCTCCTCCCACAAACAAGCCGACAGGCGCTGCAAACAAGCCGCCTGTTACCGCAAAATCGCAAAAGTCGACCATTGGGCAAAAGAACAATCAGCCAAAGAACAGCGGGGATATTGAGAAACGTAAGGCGGATTTTGAGCGCATGTGGCTCCAAATGAACGAGAATCCGTTAGAATACGGAATCGATTCACGGAATCGTGTTTACAATACAATATCCAAACGCCCGATTCAGGGCAGTAATGCGAAAGACGCATTGGCATTTCTCATGAACACCGGCACATTCAACAAAGCACCTGCTGGTACACGCACAATGAAAAACCAATTGATTGCGATGAAGGAATTCAATGATTATTTTCCCAATCCACCGATAAGCAACACCAAATCGTCTCGGAACATGAGCGGAAACGGTCGGCCACAAACAAAAAAGATCCGCAAAAGAAATTTGGCCGCAGAAATCAATCTTGCGCCAAAATCGACGATCATCAATATGAAAGGAAGAGGACTGTTGCGCAGAAAAGTTTTAAAACCGAAACAATTATCTCGAACTTACAAATCGAAAGCGCTTTTGAGTTTTCGTCCCAAAGTTTGGTTGTACTGATCCCTTTTTTTGTATTCGTCAACGATTAAATGTGAGTTTAGAGTTTTGTTTATTTCAATTGGTTTTAGAATGGAAAATTTTGTCGACTATTTTTGTTCTCTGGATACGTTGATTTCATTGCGCAAACGATCGGATGCAGCCAATCGGCCGATCGACTACTCGAATCCTCTACCGACTCGGCTGATCGAATACGCAACCCGTAACTTCAATTTTGATTTATTCGGTGGAAACAACGATCGCGCCCTCAGATTCCAGCAGTTCATCGTGGAATCACCGCTCACAATCCAACCGTTTGAAGACCTTGAGGCTGATGAATTCGATCACATTGAAGATGGCGCTTGGGACAAGAGAACCATTTTTGTTTATTTTGGGAAACAAAAGATTCCTCTGAAAATGCGAATCACGGAACTAATCGTTATTGCTCAACTCGTGAATCTACAAAACCTCAAAATTAACGCGCTCGACGTTCCGGAATTTGCATTAGCGTGTCTATCCGAGCTCTATTTGGTTACTACTCTCGCGCACGTCGTGCTACAAGGAAATATTCGAAGCGTCAATGATCTGCGAATGTGGACAGGAATGATGGAGTGCTGCATTTTTACATTCGAAAATGTCACGTTCATCAGTCATTATGACACACTCAACACTTCAATTATTCCGGCCAGTGATCGCTACAAAATCGTCATGACCGAACACACACTCTGGAATTACGTGTCTTTCCATTATGCTTTGGAGGGAAACGAAGATCACTGGACAGCCGCTTTAAATCTCTACCGTGATCCGTTCAAGCGGTTGTTTGCTCCAAACAACGGAACTGACGAGTTGAATGGTCGCCAAACAGCGACGGTTACCATTTCAACTATATGTTTTCCAAAAGTCAACAGTACAAATCACCAAATTCTATAGTCGCGATTGTATTTTTTTGCGAATCAATAAACTTTGGCGTTAACACTTTTTTTCCCATTTTATCTTATAACCGAATTTTGCGTTCGCATCGTAGAGTTGTGTTCCAATAATGAGTGTCGATGAGAATGAGCGTAAACTCATACTGAAGGCCTATCGATCGCTCGATTCCTCCGCCGCTTATTCCGCTGTTGACAATCTATGGCGAGTTTTAAGGCCAAAGAGAATTTCGCGCGCGAAAATCGTTCGAGTATTGGAAGAGGATCGAACTGCTTCACTTCATAAGCCTCGACGCTATCGTTTCAAACGTTTGAAAACCAAACCGGCGGGCTTCTACACCGATGCTTCCATGGATTTGATGTTTATGCCCGAACTTGAGCATTGGAACAATGGCATGCGCTACGTATTGGTTTTAGTTGAAGGCTTGAGCCGACGAATATTTACACAACCTCTACGAACCAAAAAGCCCGAGGATGTTATTGAGGCGTTAAAGAAAATTTTCGAAGAAGCCGACTACCTTTTCTGGTCGGTGTTTAGCGATTTGGGCAAAGAGTTCAAGAATCAAAAGGTCAAAGAGTTTCTGTCATCACTTCAAATCACTCAAAAACTTGCTCACAACGCAGAGACCAAAGCAGCTTTGGCTGAACGGGCTATAAGAACATTGAAACAGTGGGAGAATTTTGGTTTTTCTTTTGTAATTCAAAAATTTAGACGTCTGTACAAATACATGAGTGAAAAGAACACTTATCGTTGGATCGATGCTCTCCATCCGCTAACTCTCGCTATTAATCGTTCGCCAAATCGCACTCTTGGTTTTCGTCCACTCGATGTGAATATCGCAAATTGGAAAAATGTGTGGGATCGTCTGTACGCTAATGATCTGAACACGAAACCCTCGAAACTCAAAGTCGGTGATCATGTTCGAATTTCAAAGGCAAAAACTCAATTCTCCAAAGGCTATCACCCTGCGTGGACCGATGAAGTATTTCAAATTTCTAAAAAAATACCAACAAATCCTACAACTTTCCGACTCGAAGATTATCATAACAATGAACCTTCGGGCCGATTTTACGCGCATGAACTTTCAAAAACCACAATGGATACCACGTGGCGTATTGAACGAGTTTTGAAGACGCGCACTCGACGTGGGCGTCGACAGCTGTTTGTTGAATGGAAGAATCACCCCGCTTCCGATAACTGTTGGATAAATGAAAGCGATTTGACTGATTAGTTTGTTATTGTCCTCCACAACGTCATGTCGTTCGACCAGCGATTCACAGTTATTTTACCGTCGAACACTTTTGGTTACACGAACCGCTCGAACAGTTTTCGCGTTCAACTCCCAAAAACTCTGCACTTTTACGATGGCAGTTGGCAAGTGGGTCTGCGTAGCATATTCTACACCAAAAGTTGGACGACCATAGACTCCGAAACACCTCAATGGATAAAAATGAGGGATACCACGGGCAATATTGTGACTCTTAAGGTCGATGCGGCAACATTTCATACAGTCGAACATATGGCTCAACACTTGACAAGCATTATGACCGCCGTACAAACGCCGCGTATTCGACGTTCTGTCCGATTGACTGATGAACAAAATACGCAAATCGAAAAAGCTCAGCAAGAATGGAGTATCAATAAGTCAGCGTACGATCGTGAAGTGGAGGCTATACGTGAAAAACAAAGAGCCGTCGACGAAGCGAATGTAAAATTGGCTGAAAAGACACGCAATCGCGATGCGTTGGAGACCGATATAAAGTCACTCGAAAAGAACGACGGCGACCTGGCAGTGCTCGAGGAAAAACGTCTTCAATTAGAGCAACTGAGCAACGAGATTGCCGACGATGAAGAACATTTGAAAACACTGGTGGCGGCCGTGGCGTCCCAAGACGATCTTATCCAAATTGCCCGTGAAGACGCTACGAATAGTTTGAATGCTCTCAATGCACTGTATGCCAAGTACAACACGAACGAACAGCAAATAAGTGCAGGCGTTCTCGACGCTCAAGCAGCTGAAGAAGAAGAAGCGGCGTTGGCGAACGAAAACAACATTGCAGCGAACGACCCAGAGCTGTTGTCAGCTGAAGAAACGAACAGAAAAGATGAAGAAGAAGCGTTAACGATGGAAGAATCAGCTGTTGCGGAAGAAGATACGTTGTCAGATGAAGAAAAGAAAAGAAAAGAAGAAGAAGCGTTGGCGAAAGAAAACGACATTGGAGCGAACGACCAAGAAATGTTGTCAGTTGAAGAAACGAACAGGGAAGATGAAGAAATGGATACAACATCAACGACAGAAAAGCCACCGGCTCCCGAGAATATGAGCGAGTACGATGAGCAAATCGCCATATTGAACGAGCTTAACAACGTTGAAGACATCCCGTTTACGGAAAAGATACCAACCGGAAGTGGCTTTGTTTTCGACAATATGCGAAGACGTTTTTGCCTGTATTTAGACTCAAAAGTTGAATATGTTCAGTTGTCTGAACAGTTGGCATACACGCTGGGGTTCGAGAAGGATAGATTGTTGGTTCACGGCAGTTTTGCTCATTATGATTGCGATCTAACAGGTGATAACATCGACTACTATTGAATGCAAGATTTTTTCAGGAGGCATTTCACATTTTGTCATTTATGCTCCCGGCCTAATCGAGCCTTCTATTTTGGGCGACAAAATGGTTTCCGTTTTACAGGTAGTCAATGTTTCCGGAAATCAAGGCGAATCGGCGGAGTGCTATTTCGAACAACCAACTTTCTATCCGCTTGCCGTAAAAGAAATCAACACAATAGACATTGAGTTGCGCACGTTGGCCGGAAAACTGTTGCCCATACAATACGGACATACGATAGTGACTCTTATGTTCCGTCGTGCTCCAATTTTCTAACTCACATTCTTCTGTTTGCGTTCCATTGAACGGTTGTTGTATTTTCCAATAAATAATGGTTCAAACATTGTTCGATCCGGATACCGTCGATTATGTTCGATTTTTTCGCGAGTTTGATAACATGCAGCAAATAGGCGGCGGCTTGTTGACGTACGACTATTTTGCCGGACAGCCGTTTATGCGCGGATTTGGCCGAACGGCGCAGAGCGGCGCCGGTTTTGCCGATCTGTTACAGGCACTTTGGCGACGGCTGATTCCGATGGCAAAAACGGCCGGCAAAGTCATTGGACGTGAAGGTCTGCACGTTGGTTCACGTATTCTCAACGATTTGGCCGAAGGTAAACCGCCCACAAATGTCATCGAAGAACACTCACGTGTCGGCTTATCGAACTTGGCGGATAGAGCGTCTCGTTCGCTCAAAGGTTCAGGACGAAAACGCCGTACCGCCATTTCATCTACACAACGTCTCCGTGGACGGTCGGTTCCGGCGAATATTGCGGCTAAACGGCGACGTGATATTTTTGTCTAATCATGTTGTTCAAAACGATCGACGGCGATAGTCCCAAAACCATTACATCGGCTTTGAATCTATTTACCATACCCACCACGGATGTCAGTTTTTCATCCGCCTTCTACCGCGAAATACTTGCGACGAACAGCGTTGAACAGTTTCCGTTTCATTTCAAAGTTCTCAGCGGCAACAGTTACATTAGTCTTAACGACAGTTACTTTGTTACCGAATTCCGTATAACACGATCCGATGGCAAAACGTTGGAAGCCACCGACACACCTGCGGCTATTCAAGCGATAGGAAGCACTTTCATAAAAAACTGTCGAGTTTTGATTGGCGGCCGTGAGGTCTATTCGGGAAACGGATTGAGTTCGTACAAATCGTATTTTGATCTATTGTTGTCGAATGGACACGAAGCCAAAACATATCCGCTCAGTGGGGTCGGCTATTTTCCGTACGCCAATGCAGAGAGCGAAACGGATTCGGGCCTCATTTCAAGCCGCAAAATTTTTGCTTTAAGCAAACCGTGTCAACTGATTAGCAAAGTACCTGCCGACGTGTTCAATCAGGATCTTTTGTTGGTAAACGGTGCCGAAATGGACATTTTCTTGACACCGAACTCTGATGACTTTTGTATTTTCAATCCGGGCGCCGCCGCCGGCTCCGCTTACAAGCTGCAAATAACGAAATGTCGTTTGTATTGCAAATTTTTCAATCTCATAGACAGCCTATCGTTGACGATGCATGCGCAGCTGGAACAAACTCCGGCAAAATACCCGCTTCGTCGAACACAAATGAAGCATCTCATCATAACCGAGGGTCGAACAGATTTTCACGCGAACATTTTCGGTGATCAATGTCCACGGCGTATCGTTTTGGCCATGGTTTCAACAGCGGCGTTCAATGGCGCGCAGTCGATGAACCCGTTCAATTTCAAGCCGTACAACGTACGTGATATTACCATAACAACGGCCGGAATCGATCATCCATCGGTTTGTTCGAATTGGTCGTTTTTTTCGAAGTTTTTTTAGGTTCCATACGAAATGAATTACGATGATGGTCAACAATACGTGAGAGCTTATCACGACATGTTAATGGCCACTGGTTACGCGTTCAACGATTCTTCTAACGCCATTTCGCTTAAGCAATTTGAATCCGGTTGGAACATTTACTGTTTCGATTTAACGACCTCGTTGTCGAGCACCAGTGCTACTTTTGATTTGATTCGTCATTCGCCAACAAACCTACAAATGAAATTTCGAAAACCAATTCCTCAAGGAGGTGTGGTTCTCTTAATTTATGCCGAATACGACGCTATTCTAACTATTGATAAGTTTCGGCAAGCGAGCTCGGACCTCATTATTTGAAAAAATGGACGTTAACGACACGTTGCCGTTTTGTGATCCTTCTAATCTGATTACTCACGAAGGAATTTTACGGTGTCTATTATACGTTTTGATTGGCGCTATTCTGTTGATTCTCGGAGTTTTGTGCCGATCGGCTTTGGAGGTGTTGTCTTCACATCTCAAGAACTATGAACGAGATAACAATGGAAAGATTGTTGAGTCGTTTGCCGTCAACTCGCCATATCTTTCGGGGATGCCATCCGATAGACCAGATACCTCGAAGCCGTAGTCACCCCCATATGTTCATTCTCAACCACGACCCACATCACATGCCTGGAAGTCATTGGTGTGCCGTTTACGTTTGTTCGCCGTCGACTGCCGAGTATTTTGACAGTTTTGCGGACAAACCTCCAAAACCAATTGCCGAGTTTTTGAACAAGTTTTCTTCCGTTACAACCAACAAGTTTTGTTTTCAAAAAGCCACGAGCGAAGTTTGTGGTCATTATTGTCTATTTTTTTGTATTCTACGTTCGCTCGGAATCGCAATGAATGAAATTGTTCACTATTTACGAACTTTGCATAACTCTGATGTTAATGTTTTTCATTTGGTCAATAAACTTTTGTAATTATGCTGACGTGTAACAAATTTGCATAATTTTAACGAGAATTCGTTTTTCACTCTTATCCTCACTTTCTCATTTGTCAAATGGCGAGTTCGTTCGTACCGGTGGTTGGTGAAAAATCCAAGTTGGGATGTGGACTTGTGGACGTTTGTCCGCCAGGCACCGAGTGCCGCGCATTCTACCGGTTAGTTGATGCAGGAATGTAAAACTGTTTCATGATTTTTTAGGTACCCTCGTGTTCCGATGGCGTGTTTCAAAAATGATTTCAAAGAAGGCGATCTAACGATGCGATGTGACTGTGCAGTGGATTGGTTTTTTTGGATCGCGGTGGCAACTTTAATCGTTATCAGCATTTGCCTTACCTATTTGTGGCGTGTTGAAGCGCGCCGCGCTAGTGGATTGGAACAACAAATTCGTGTGCAAGAATTCCAAAAGTGGTCATCACAAACGGTGGAAGAAGAAGCAGACCCATCATCGTGAATTTCTATCTTTTTGTTGATTGTTTTTTTGTTTCGAAACTTTGTGGATTCAGCCAATAAACTATTTATTTGTTGTTCAAAACTTTGTATAGCCTAGCATAAGAGTTCGAAATTTTCTTACAAAATGAACAACCGTTTTTGGTGCGCAAAGGTAATAAAAAGTGACAGGTGGATGATTGATGAGTTTTTTTCGCGATTTCGAAATACTTTTTCTTACGAACACTACGTAATAAACCACGGTTACTGTATTCTTGTACCTTATTAGGGGTGGTGGTATATGGTTACTGTATATTTAAAAAATCCTTATGTATGTCTATACTTGACAATTTTTGATGGATATAAGCAAAAGGTGACAGGTATTAGCCAAAGGTGACAGGTTTAAGCGCAAAATGATTAATTGATTTTTCTTATGAGTACAATGTTAGAGAGTACCGTGTACACTCTAGTAAAAGAGAGAGGCGAGACAGAGAGAGCGAGAGAGTACTGTTTTACACGCTAGTAAGAGAGAAAAAGAGAGGCGAGACAGCGCGAGAGTTTTTCTTCTTACGGGCTATACACCTTAGACTACTGCTGCATCTTCAAACTTATCAAAAACTTCATCGGTGACGGACAGCAAGTCTTTCCAACTTTCAGCACCCGGCATATGTAAGAGCAACAAACGAAGGTAAAATATTCCTCCTTGTCGCGGATGAGCTGTGAACATACGTCCGATACACGCTTTACCTGCTCTACGACTGCTTCCACCTTTTATACTCCAAATCATCTTATTATCCGACT
This sequence comes from Aphelenchoides besseyi, assembly GCA_024699855.1. Taxonomy (NCBI): domain Eukaryota; kingdom Metazoa; phylum Nematoda; class Chromadorea; order Rhabditida; family Aphelenchoididae; genus Aphelenchoides; species Aphelenchoides besseyi. The sequence continues at coordinate 2,021,322 of JAMPIQ010000003.1, forward strand.
GCTTAAACGTTTAATGTTCGGGGATCTCATAGTAGAACAATTTTTTAGATTTCTGATCAACTTTATTCAGTTTAAACCAAGCCGTTAAAGTCGTGTCTTTAGTGGCTGCAACTTCGTTTTTTTCGTTTTTTCTTTCCAACACTATTTTCGTTTCCAATGCTTGTTTCAATAAAATTCAAATTGTCGCTTACAGTAACATATTTCTTTTCAAGATTGTGACCTATTAACTCGGACAAAAACTTTATATGCTTGTTTTCTCCAATGATTTACTGGCAATTGACGAAACTTTAAGTTCTCTGTTCCGTTCACGGGTTGACTTTGGACGGAGGTTTATTGGTGAAGACTATCACAACAATTAGCTACGGAGATAGGGAGCGGAAGAGATAACAAAACCAATTACCTAAAAAAACGGGAGAGCCGAAATGGCCGTAAAGACGCGGACCAACAAAAAGCCACGGGAAAAGTCGGGTCGGTACATTCTCATTTTTTAATGCTCTTTCAGCTATCATACAAATGGTCGGTCCGCAACTGTAATTGTTTTTTTACTGATAATAACTCAATCGATCAACGTTAATGAACTCTATTGAAATAAGTCTAGTTATTCTCATAACTTCTTGAATTGTTCTATTTTACTCTATATTTATTGTACCATCTAAAGTATCGTAATAATGGCCAATTAAATCGGTGCAAATGTTTTAAATCCGGTCTTCCGTGCAATTCCCGATGTACCAAGTCTTGAACGTGTCCAAATAATGATCGACCCAGTTCACTTTTACTTTTTTCATTCAAATTTTTTGTCATTTTACTTTCTTTCTCTCAATTCGCTTATTTTCTTGATTCACTACGGTTCGTGATTTAACAATTTTTGACTGTTCGCAGAAAACTCATGATCAGCATGCTTGGTTGTCTTAGTTTACTAGTATTTTACACTAAAAATTGGAGGTTTAATTAGAAATTTGTAATTTCACAGTTATGCCGGTATATTTCGCATAATGCGTATTTGAGAAAATGCCGTAACATATATTTATTTGGAGATCCAAAAATTTGGGTCAACAAAAAACCAAAGTGCTAATCGAGTTTCTTGGACGAAATTTTTCATATTAATTATTCATGACGTCAACGTAATACACACAAAATTTCATGACCATTGGTTAACTGGAACACTAGAACAACGCCAAACGGGGTGTATATGTATACCAACATGAAGCAGTGTATTGCTAGTGACTTACTCTTGATACGGAATTGGAAATGTTAAGAACGATCAGTTATGAGTGATTGTTGTTTGTGGAGTTTGCAATGGCTCATGTGCGAGTTGGAAACCTTGTGAAGATATGTGTAGTTTGCTTGAACCGTCAAGTCCGATTCTCATTGGACATGGTTTTTTTGAAAAAGCATTATGGTAGCCGCAATGAAAATAGGAACCTTGCTCATCCCAAGTCATTCACTGCCCCTCGTAGATCCCGAATTTGTTTGATGTCGCGAACATTCGATCCGTCGAATTCTTTGTAATTTTTGTTTAGAAATATAAAAACGCGTACAAACAAGAATTGAGTGTCAAAATGCGTTTTTTGTAATTAGCAGGATTCTATCGTACTTGCTTGAACGACAGGTAGATAGATAGTTTATTCAATAGCGCAGCAATAAGAACAGTAACAAAAACAAGGACCCAAAAAATATACTCATCGACCAGAAACCGCGGCCTATGAGCGGTTTGTTGGTGGCGGACTGTTTGGCTATTGATTTCGCGTTGATCGCGACAATTCGTTCGGGAAAGGGACATTTCGCTGATTTCCGAACGAAAAACAGCGCTTTCTCATAATTTCAAACGGATACGATAACTTATTATTGTATTATTGGATGTGGCAATTCGCCATAAGATTCTAACACAAATTTATGAAAACGAACGTAAACGACGCTATAAAATACAACAATCTTACTCTTAAAATTGTCTTAGTGTCTTTAGAGAACGATGGTATGAGGAAGTTGCTGTAGAAGCAACGGAAGAAATAACAGAAATTGTCTGAGGAATCAATGTTGTTTCCGTCGTTTTCCAACACCACTTGCGTGCGTTTGTTTAGAGAGAATACTATAATATCGATAATTAAAGCCTTACTTTAAATTGTTGACTGCTGCAGTTGAAGTGAAGGCTAATTCGGGAACCGCAAATTCGGTGGTTCCGACTTCATCGAGCAAATTCTGATCGTCAAAGAGACTGTGTTTCCGAGGTGACTGCGGTGTTTGAATCTTCTGCAACCTCTAAAACGATTTGACTTAAATTCAAAAATGATAAAAGCACTAGGAGCTCATTGGTAGTCAACTCGCTGGAACGAGATTATTGTCAATTTCGACTACTAATAACACACTTCTAGCCTACAAAGTTCGTTTGAAAAACAGCGTTTTTATGTTTTCCGAACGAATCCCGTTATTTAAAAAAACGCATTTTGACACTCAATTCTTGTTTGTACGCCTTTATAAGCAACAAACATACAACTCGACTGTAATTACTGAAAGTTTGTTTTCAGAGTGAAAATAAGAAAATTACTGGTAAAAACCGATTCCGTTGTGGACGAGCAACAGCTTTTTTGCAATGTTTGTATGATTGTCAGCGCTTAACAACGTAGTTAAATCTCAAACAAAGAATGTCAAGAGTTTCCGTTAGTCGCTAACCATCATGTTCGATAAATTGGACAACGTCAAAATCCGGACCACAATCATGTTCCGCTTTGTTGGACACTTTCGGATCAATCCACGGAAATTCGACAAAATCGTGTCAAAAAGTTCTAAGTTAAAAATACCGCTTTTAAATTGATTTTTTCTTAAGCATTGCGCAGTGAATTAAAGAGGCAGATTTCCAGAATGAATGTTGATTGAATTGTGCGAAAAGTTATTGGTCCTGGTTCCTTCGTCGCAAAAAAAAATCTTTGGCCGTTGCACGTTCATGAGACGTTGAGAGTCGGTTATCTGTAATTGTGTAGTAGCTAGTTTGTTTTAAACGGTAAATAGACAGTTGTGCCGTTCGGTCAAGTTTTGATTGCTCCACCGGATTTCAGTTCTTCCTTTCATTGGGCATGGCGAGAAACCGAATATCGAAACTGTAAGCATGATGGTTGTTGTTGACTGAACTTTCCGACATTTTATAATTGAGTGAAGGACTACCGCTTATTGTCTCCGCCTAGCTGTGAAAAAATCATCGTGGACAGTTGGTTCACAACGATGTTTTAATCCGATGTTACAATAGTTAACGGATGATATGTAAGAGTATCTGGTCTGCAGCTGTTTTTTCCGCGAGGCGGCGGATTTTAATCGCCACCCACGCGACGATTGCAAACAGCACGACGCTATTGGCGATCGTAAAAGCCCAAATAGCCACTCCAAAATCATTCCGGCAAATTACCATCTGAAACAACAGAATAAAGAACAAATATACGCGCGCAGTCCATTTCACGCAAACGCATTTCAGAGTGGCGAATGGATTGGAATTCAACGCTCTAATTGCAAAGCACTTTCCGTGTTTCGGCCAAATGACTTTGAATAACGAAATCAGAAGCCGTGACTCCACTTACAAGAAACAAGTGATTTGAATTCACAGCACCGGGAAACAACATTTTTTAAGAACCTCATCGGTTATTATTTCCCTAAACTTTGGGATGATTAAGCTCATCAAACAACGTGATCAAAGCGGGCCGAAAACAGAGTGACAACATAGTCAGCTGAACAACTTGCTTTTGGTGCCCCATAAGAAAACACAAAAGGGCCACCGATCGATCCAAAAAACGAATGTTGACTGGCGATCACGTTGGTTAGAAATCGACGGAAATTTTGAACGCAATTTGCGCCAAATTCTCTTCGATAGCAAAAAGAACTGCTGGATCGCCGACCCGAAGGCCGGATTCCTTGAGGCGGAGATCAAGTCCACGAAAGGCGATCAATTGACGGTATTGCTTTTCATAAACGACAACTGCTGGCAATGGAATCCGCCTTCTATGGCGTCTAAAAGCAATTCGGCGCGCTAGAAGAAACATAAAAATCGCTTGCAACGGGAAGTTTTTTCCAATGGCCGATTAGCGGTTTTGCTTTTTATAAACGTCATTTGTTAGAAATTTCCAGACGCCCAGCTACACGAACAACTATTGAATTTGGCGCGCAATGAGTTTGAATTTTAGCGCTCAACCGAAAGACAATTCAAACAAAAGTGATTGTCAGTCAAACGTAAACTTCATCTCAATTGCCGTTGCTTTGCATTCTATCGAAATGAGAATTTGTGTTATCGTCAAAACACCATAGAAGTGTTTTCTGTTTATTCACGACATTTAGGCCAAAAAACTACGTTACATCGGTAAAACGTTTCTATCGTAGAGAAGTTGAGTCGGGTTGTAGTTCGGTTAAACTCTAAAATTGAGTTGAATCATCAGTTCATTCGCTCACTTAGTTGAATGGCGTTTGTTTTACAATTTCTTTGTTGTTGTCGCCAAAAAAAGATTTTTGATCGCTAGAATAATCATTTTCGGTGCGAATAACCTTGGCTCGATAATTTCTTAATTGAATTCGATTTTATGACCAGTGCACCATAGTGTTTGAGCAGATGTCTGCTTGAATTTCCGTCAACTAAATACTCAAATCGAAAGCTTGAATGTGCTCAGCATTTGATTGAATATAAGCAGATTCGTATCGCTTGCAATTACTTAAAATTTTTTGCATTGCTCATACATAGTATTTCAAGTTTGCGTGAGTTAATGAGCCGAGCCTTAACGTTTTCTTTGGTGAGTAGATCGAATGCTTTTACGATGATCGTTAATTTACAATTTAGAGCTTTGGCGTCAATTTACGATTCGATAGTTACCGTGCGTCTTCTGCAATTGTCGTTTACATTTGAATTTAACTCCCGATTAACGGAAAGCCAACTAAACACCTACAATCTTAATAAACCAAATTCAACACCTTATTTATTGTTAATATCTTAGTCGTTAGTGTTTGCACCATTCGGCACAAATATGCTCGAGAATCAGTTTGTTGCCGTCTCTTTGGATCTGTGGATAGATGTCTTGGAAGACTTCGGGTGCGATCTTCTTGCATCGTTCGACATCCTTGGAAATACTTACACATGCTTTCTAAAGATGATACAGTTAGTCGAGAGCATTTTTGCATCACCTCAATGGCTTTCAGAAGTGATTCGGCAGTTAATGGCTTATCTCCCAAGGCCGTTTGGATAGCGGCGACGTTCGACCTACAGTTCTTACATTTGTCGTCTATTTTGTTGTGTGAAGTCAATAGAAAGAACGAATGATGTTGAGCCAAAGTTTTTATTAAAAAAGCTGAAACGAACAGAAGAACTAAAGTCGAACACATTTTCGTTTCCAACAAAAAGCTGGTGAGTTCGATTCGTATCTTCGAGTTTTTATTTTTATGTCGTTCCATCTGCATAAACACATTTCAAATAACAATGATTCTCGTCAACATTAATTTATGGACACGTAGTTAAAGAAAATGGTTTGAGAATTAGTGAAGAGTCTGGAGTTAATTGATGGTCAAAATGTTTGAAAACACTCAACGATATGCATTCATGGACTTCAATCGAGAATCACAAGCCGTTTATTTAAAAACGGAATTAGCAAACTCTAAACACTTAGATTTGTATTCGTCAGGATAGCAAACGAAATGACGACAATGCCCAGAATCCGACCAACATCTTTCTGTAACTTCTACTCCCGAATCCTTTTGCTTCTTCGCGAATTGTCGTGTTTCTTTCGCCAAACACAAATCGTCGTTCTCGGCGTACAAATACAAATGTTTGTTTGGAAGATTGTCCAATTCTTTCAAACGTTCAAAAGCAAAATGACGAGAACGAGCTTTAGGATCACGCAACGCCTCCAAAAGAATCCCGAATCGATGAATTTGAAGGACAGCAGTTGCAGCCACAAAAACAGTGTAATGGAGAAGTCGAGAGTATTTGTCCAACGGATAGTTGACTTGTGCCAAAGTCTTCGCGACATGATGAGGTTGAACGTTAGCCGGACAGCTTAAGTCACTTAATTAGAGACCATATTGTGAGTGGAAACAAACCTGTCGAATATCAAACCACGTATCTGTGAATTCTTGAGTCGACCGTTTTTTGCGTCCATCAAATCCCAAAGTGCTACGAAGATTCGCACTCCAGTCTGAGAGAACATATGGAAGATAATCGGACGAGATTCCAATTGCGGACATTTCTCGTGAAGTTGATCGTAAAGAAATTCGGCGTGTGGTCGATAGGCGACTAGTGAATTTGCTTTGGGAAAATCTGGAGAGAATCGAGCCCGAGCATATCTGAAAACAATCGTAGCAGAAGGCGCAATCGTATACCTACTTCTGATCGACGTAAATATTTGAGTACTTTTCCATGACATTATCTCGAGCTCCGCCGAATCCGAGAAAAACAATCAGCGGTTCTTCATTCTTGTTGCCCGTTGCATTTGCGGGTACAAACGTGAATTTACCGGATGGTTTGACCGTTGAAGTGATTGAACGACGTGGAAACCGAACACAAAAAGAACCGAAAAAAAAGGTTTTGGTGTCCGGAAAAAGCAATCGAATGATCATTTTGGGCCTCTAAAACACGTGGAAAAGAGTAAGAAGAAAAAGTCGCAAAAAGAAAGTCGTTTCGCCGTCTGAAAAGTTTTTATTGCTGTGGCTGATAGATATCAAAAAGAATAACTTGCACTCCTAACGTACCAAATCGAATACGCGAAGATCACAGGAACCGACCAAACACGTTGACTACAAAGTCCAAAGTGCAAAAAACGTGTAGTCTACGGAAAGCGATTTCATTTTACGAAGAAGGTGATCTGAAATCCTGAGTGAACATTGGAATTAAACGACTTTAAATTACGAATACAAGCTTGTCATCGTATTCAATGAATCTGAGTTCGTAGATTTGGACTGAAACAGATGTTTCTAGTAATCGTCGGATTATAAACATTTGACTGGACGTGTGACCACACTTTTCGATTATGAACATCGTCAATCGCCTTTGTTGAATACTAACGAGCTTCGTGTATTTGCGCAGACAGATTTCGATTTACATGAAAAGATTGGGTATAATGGACGACAGAAGGCGACATGTTTGGCCAATCGAATGCCGCGCCATTCGGGTTGTTGTTTACCGCAACAGATGAGCGAACGATTCGCGGCAAGTGGTGACGACTCGGCGGTCAATGGCGAGTCTTTTGGCCGCTCTGTTTTTCTCAACTGCGCGTTCATTGACCTCAAAACTGAATTGACCTCGAGAGTCGGTCACGACCTTCATGGCACAACAGTTGGCCTTTGCGTACACAAGAAATTGCGGACCATTAGATCGCGTTCCTACATTTGAATATCATCTGATGACACAATGATTCGAACACTTATGATTTCGGTGTTCTAATTGCTCGACAAAGCTCCTGTTTCTTTCCGTGAAAGTGCGATTCTGCAGAGAAATTTCGTTTTTGTTTGTAGATCAAACGGTGCAGATCATTTCGAGTGGACAAACGGAAAATCGCGTTGAGTTGAATTGCTCTTTCGATTTCTGTTTGTTGGCATCGATGTTTTCACTGCTTCAAGATTTTGAACTTCCGGATTATCAGCCAACAAACTGACAACCAATCTGTTCACTTTCAAGTTCGAAGTTCATTCGTCGATATCCGGTTTGAAATCCACGCGTTACCGTTTGAAACCCTCGACTTTCGTCGAACCCATTGACCCAAATTATTTGAGTTTTCCGTTTGCCCTTCGGCATCTTTGAAATACGGATCGTTCGCTTTCAATGAATCAACGAAGACAGTGAAAGCAGTTGATTTTCAGTTTACAGTAAACAAGCCGAGAATATTGCCGAAGAGCGTCTCGACTGATTGCCGCCCTTCGACTTCGCATCCATCCAACTGATTAGTGTTTTTGCGCATTCAAATTCGTGTAATCTGTCGGCGCACTGTTTTCGGTCGAACGAGCCGCTTCGTACGGTCGTTAAATTCGAAAAAACGCGGTCACGCCAATGAGTCAAAAACGCCCTTAGGGCGGCGTTGAAGTTGATGGTTGAAAGCGAAAGTGGGTCAACGGGTCATGATTGCCGCTGACGAGGGAAAGCCGGAGGTTGTCGTCCGCTCCAGACCGGCTTACCAATCCGAAGCAGTTGCGGCAAACTTCCCATCGAATCATTACAATTCGATCAGCTATCGTTTTTTCAGCCTTCCAATTTCGCTAACCCTTTTCGTTTAATGTTCTATTGAAGCTTAGGCTTTCAAGTCGAAAGTTTTTCCAAAAGTTTTTGGTCTCATTAGCCGCCAATTCTTCTTGTCATCTTTTGTTTTCATTGAAATGTGCGAATTTCGCAACTCGCTTTCCGATTTGACCTCCAACACTTTGACAGATGAATACGACCGTCTACCGTACAGTTTCGTAATCGTTTTCCCGTTCAACCGAACAGTTTTGTATCACTCGAATGCGAATCCTCTGATTCCACTGAACCTCAACAACTCCTTATGCTATTCATCTCCACCCTCGCATCAACGGAACAACCGGTTTGAAAGTCGACAGCAAAATCGCACGCAAAAACATGTTCCGTTTGACCCGTTGACCTCTTTTTCTTTCGGCGTTTTGAAGACGTGAATTAACACGCAGAGCCACTCCATTGATGAACGTCCGTTGACGTAAAATGGATTTCGAGTTGTTGAGCGAAAAAGCGAATTCACCGGCAATTAGCCGGAAGGTCAATGAGCGAACTTTTCGGAAGAACTTAACGAGCTGATGAACAGTTCTACGTCTCCTAACACACGCCAATTGACAAGCAATTGAAAGCGTGTTTTGGCCTCTTGATTTCCTTGTTGGATTGCGAAGATTCGTGTAATCTCGTCAGTTGCACTCAAGTGCATTTCGTTGGAAATTAGCGGCAAAGAGAATTGAGGTCAAAGGCGGGAATCGCACTCGAGAAGGCGCACAAAAAAAGCGCCAACTGACCGTGACCGAAAATCCGTTTCCAATCGCCGCGCAGAACCGGACCAACGGAAATCGAGAATGCGCGACGAACAACGTCATTTCGCTTTGTGATAAGACGCTTTCGATTTGATTGCGTTTTCGTTATTTTCGTCCCTTCGGAGGTCAACTCTTGGAGGATCGGTGATTAAAAGCGCAGTTCAAAAAAAGAAAGAGTGACCACAACCTGCGCTCGCTCGTCTCTTTTTGCAAAGCGCACGAGAAGAGGGAAAAACAGTCGAAATTCGCGGTCGTTCGTTTGACCGACCGGTTTTCGCGCTGTTGACCTCCGACTGTTGATTTCGCTTTTTTAGCCGTCGGCGATTCCATGCACGTCGGGCGCGATTCTGAGGGCTCTCGGTGGTGTTCCGGTTGCGAATTGGAAAAGCGCTCGTGCCGCGGCGATTTGCGTCAAAATGCGGAAATGCAACGATCGTAACGTTACGGTAACCGCTGCAACCAACTTTTACACTGTCGAGTCCAATTAACTCCTAAGGTTTATGGCAATTAACGTTCGCGGTCTTTGATCTTTTACGGTTCTTCTTTGATTGCCATTGTCCAATTTACGTGTTGGATTCGAGTGCCGAAGATAATTAAGACGGGACTGAACACTCGTGGTCCTCAAACATACGCGTTGAAGTCCATTTTGTGACATTCTCGATTTCATTTGAAGGTGCTTGTGGCCGGAAGACTAATCGTCCTTTCCGATGGACGATGACGATTCGAGTGGAAATGCCGGTGATGCAGATCACGAGTTTTCACCCGATTTGGATGTGAGCGGAACAATGATTGTGAACACGAGCACCGACGATGCCGCTTCGTATGCCGATCGTTCCGACTTCTCCGTTACACCGCCGAGTGATGCTGGAAAGTCGACGGAAAGAAAGTCGAGAAGGTAAACTAAAAGGGTAATGCTCAATGTGATAACCTGAATACTTAGACCAACAAACTCAAACACCACAAATGATCGTGAACAACGAAGAAAACGAAGTAGCGGCGACGATCAACGCAAATCGCGATCTAAACGTCGACTCAACGATCTCGCTTTGGAACAACGACTCATGGCTTTGACTGAAGAGAACCAGCGCTTAAAAGTTCAGTTGGGAGCAAATTCCGCAACTCAAAACATGAGCTCGAAAAGTTCGGTTATCATTGCGGCTCCATCGTCTACGACCGGCACTTCGATTCTCCACCATCCGCTTCCATCAGCTGCATCGGCAGCGAATGCAATCTTTGGACTCTCGAATCTTTCGACAACAACATCGGTCACTCCAATTCAAAGTGCTGGCAGTGCTTTCAGCGTTCCACGATCCACGACAACATTCGGAAGTTCGTCCATTACTTCGACATTGACCGAACAGCCGAATTCAAACGCTTTCTCTTCTTTTTTCTATCCACAACAAAACGATAATCTCTCAGCTCTTGGGCTATTGGCCCCATCACATGCCGCTCTTTTGTCGCTTTTCAATCCAACCACTCAATCCACAGATCGAATTAACGGATCGGCTTTCTTATCTTCGCCATTAGTTCAAACTCCCGCGACACCCGGAACCTCTGGATTCGATTTGCCCTTAGCATCTTTGGCCAATTTGCAAGCAATTTTGCAACAACAGCAACAACAACAAGCGGTAAGAGATACAAGAGTTTGGTTTTTGTAAACAAAATCTGCGTACAAGGTCGACGCAATTGGGTCATCATCACGATCGGATCTCTTTCGTCTATCAACAGCATTCAAATTTTCGATAGACTTTGAGATTTGAAGGTCGTTTTTGGAAACCCAAAGCGTCTTTTCATTAACAATTTCATTTTGTTTTCAGTTAATTCCCAATTTTGCCTCAACAACTCCCGCAAGTGCAACGGATCCGAATCCCGTCGATCTTGGTCTCCAGTTCTTACCTTCGACTATTTTTGCTTCTCAATTCGATCGTCGATCAACTGAAACTCAACCGACAACCTCAACAAACGCCGTCCGCTTCAACAGTCTCTTCCATCCCCCCGTTTCAACGCCAACAAACGAACCAAAGAAAACGGCTGATGTGAGCAGTTCGAATGATCGCACAACAGCAACATTGTCTCTTACTCATCAGTCAACAAATGGAACGAGTAGAAGTGTGACAAGAGGTTAGTTAACGTTTATGAAGAGAATAGCGAGCAAACTTATCAGTGAAAGGCAGACAGCGAGAGAAGAGGGAGAAAACCCGCGGGTTTGGTGGTCTCTGACCGGCGACGCGGCCTGTCGGTCGCTCTGGTGGTTCGAAGAGCGAGAAGGAAACTCGTGGGCTTGTTTGGTTGAGATCATACTTCACAGGATCATTTCTGTAGTATGTTTCCTCGCACCAAAATCCTCTAGCCAACCGCCGGAGTCCGCGATGATCGAGGCATGGTGCCCGTTCCAGAGCGTGAAGTTCGTCTGTCGATGCGAGCAATCGAGTCGAAGACGTTGAAGATCGCGGGTTGTTCGGCTCTCGGGCCAAGCGACCTTCGGAACGTGGTACTTGCTGAGCGGAATGGAAATTTTGAAACCCCTCCACTACCCACTGGGTAATGGAAAATAAACACACAATTCAAAAAGAAATACGTCTTAAAACTTCAGGTCCGGGCAACTTGAATTTCGTTCGACAATTACCGGCGGCACAAGAACCACGACCATCGGTTCTAATGCACACGGACGGATCGGTCAAATTCTCAGCTGATGCAACGAACACGTGGCCATCTACGACGTTTCATCCAACGGTCTCATCTTCGGCCTCAATCACCAGATCGAGAATCAAATCCGTCGAAAGAACTCCGCCGCGAAGTGCATCGGCGTTCAGTTCCGCTTCTTCTGCTTCGCCAACAAACTCAATGGCCAACGGAAATGTTGGAGTTCGTTCGTTTGCAAATAACAACAAAACGACCGAGAGACCGCAATCGCTCTTGGGTTCGCTTCTTGCTGCAACCTCAACTTCTCGTCGTTCACCTTCAGTGCCGGAGAGTCGAACAGAACGGCAATCGGGCCTAATTGAACGACGAACACAAGATCAGGTGAGTTTCTATGCGACAGAAACGTCAAATATTTCAAATCGTAGGAATCCATTAAGTCATGTATGTCAACTTTGGCCGTGAATCTTTCGAATGCGCCAACAAGCGCTGCTTCATCGACCACATCAACGGGTGGACATCCGTCAAGTGGCCGAAGTGACAACGATTCAATGGGATCTCCGCATTCTACACGGTCAACAAGCGATTCCGCACGTTCCCACAACTCACGACCTCCATCACCCGGACACGCTCATGATGGCGCAAGCACGGGCGGTGGATCGATGGCAAGTAACGGAGATGTTGGAGATGAAACGAGTCGAGAACGAGTAAGCCATTCATTTGTTCAGATCTTTTGATTTCATTTTCCAGTACATGGACCGAAGACGAAGGAACAACGAAGCCGCCAAAAGATGTCGTGCCAATCGACGTGCCGTTTTCGAGTATCGATCGCGCAGAGCTCAGCAGTTGGAAGCGGAAAACAGCGATCTACGACAAGAGATGTTGAAGTTGAACAATGAGCTCGAACAGCTGAAAGCCGTGATCGCAGCGAACAGTCGACTTCTGGCCGCTTAACTAATCCGTTTGATTCGAATTAGCACTCAAATTCCCAGTTCAATTAACAGCTTTACTTTCTGCACCGTTTTTATTCAATTCTTCGCATTTTGTATCAGAATTCTTTCACTCGATTCGAAATAAACAAGTAGAATGATCAGCAACGTTTATTTATTCGGAACGATTTTGTTCAGCCGTGATAAGGTCCCCAATCGCGGAATAGATCGCTGCTATCCGACTGCTCATTCGCTTTGACTTCTCGTTTTCCCGGTCGATAGAATTTGAGGACTTTTGGCGGATGAGTTCGATAGCTTTCTTCGTGACTGTCGATGGATGAGATGGCAGCTTTAAAAATCGCTTTGGGAGCGAAATCATCGTAGGCCAACGCTGAAGACACTAAGATTTATGAGATCACTTAAGCCAAAAACCCTCCACTTACCGATTAGTCCGAATAGCAACGTGCAGAAGAAGAACGACTGAAATTGCAACATTTCGGTTTAATTACCGTAATCGAGAGTTTGAAGGGAATGCAGAGCGTCTGAAGAAGACTGAAGAGTGAAATCGTGACTATCGGTTTTCAACTTGTTTTAACGGTTTACGCCCTCCGGCAGATTGTTTGGATGTCAAAATAGATCGTGAGTCGAAAAATGGGTTAGGTTGGTGGATCGATCGTTTCCGCTGATCGTAAAATCGACGTTCTCTGACGTTCGAATCTTTTATGACTGTTATAGATGTTATTTGAAAATCACGTTTATCGTAAAATCGAAATTTAAAAAGAAATGGAAGTTCACAGATCAGTCAAATGGTTCATTCAAACCGAATGCCTACAATTCGTGTAGTGAAGTTCTTTGTCGCACTTTCGATTCCCTTTCTCCCGATTAATTGCTGCATTTTGCTCAAAAAGTAAGTTCAACTATTATCGTCAAACAAAAAGATTTACGTTAAGGGTGTTAGAATGAGGGCGGTAAGCTGAGAAGCGTAATGTTGTTGCTGTTCGCGGGAGAACATCGCAAATCCGAGACAATTTCTTGCCGTCGATCTAAATTGTAATTGTATTCCTCATTTGGCACTCAGTTACTGATTTCAGACTCAAGTACTCGGACGCTGTGTCTACGTAGTGGCTTTGCATGAGATGGCAGATTCCGAAGTTTCTCAAACACCAAAATCGCAAATATGACTGTTTATTTGACTTTTAAAAAATTTGTTCATTTGCAATTCAATTCGGTCAAATCACTGCAATCGAATAATGAAAATCGGCTGAGAACTTGGACCTACACAGCAATTGCAACATGAACGTTTACGCTCCTTTTTCTTCTCTTTGTTGGTGTAGACTGGAGGTGGATAGTTTTGTGGCTGTTGATAAGGTTGAGGATACTGAGCAGCCATTTGTTGTGGTGAGTAATAAGGTTGAGTGTAAGTTTGCGGTGTGGTTGGTGCCGATTGAACTGCTGATCGTGGCGCTTTGTTAGCATCTTCAGCGTTAGCAACGACAAAATCGGCATTTGGACCATTAACACGATCCGCACTTACGGTCACCAAACGACCGTTGTCATTCATCACTATAAAAGTTAATGCAACTAGTTGTTGTTCCGAGTTTGTTCTTACCGTATTGAACATTTCGATTCTGGGGTGGCTGTCCGTTAACGTAAACGACTTGCGGTGGTGGTGGCGGTGGTTGGTTGTGATGAACCACTGTGGTTTCTTCAACAACCATCGGAGGTTCGTACCTGAGATAACGTTTTGTGTTTCAAGCTTTTTGCTTACCATCCGAAGCCTCCTCCCATGAACATTGGAGGCCCACAATAACCGTAATCGTAACAACCATAATCCCAACCAGCGATCTCTCTTTCCGAATTCTCACTCAACGATTTTAAACAAGCAGTATCAACCGAAGTTTGGTCCGAAGATGTCGACGATCTTCGACTATCCATAACCTTAAAACCGGCAGTCCTGTTGGATATAAGAGACCAAAAAGAATGGAAAGTCGAGCTGATTTTAAGTTTATGTAAATTTACAAGCATCCACATAGTCAATGATGTAAAGTAGGTGACTTAGATTCGTGAGTTGCGTGAACTGAAATTGGATGTGTGGAAGACGAATGATAAATTCGTCCATGCAGTAGAAGATGGGATAAACGTCGCCTATAAGATGGAACGAAATAGAGAGCACAAACTGCACTGCTGCACGAGGTCCAACAAATTGACATCGAGACAATCAAACCCAGGGTCTCTGATCCATATCCCAAAGCAATAAATGCGAAGCACAACATGCACGGAATAACCGTAATCACGATTGGAACCAATGCCTTAAAAACTCAAATTACAAATGATTACAAACTATAAACTCGCTTGTACGAACAACATCCGGTTTAGACCTCGTTGAAGAGCCACAGTTTTTGGCGACATTATCATCGATTGCCGTTTCAATTCGTTTATAATTCTTTGCGCCCACCAAAAAATCAAACCGTAAACCCACGCGGCATAGCAATTCCCAAGCAACACAAACACTTTACTGCCCCAATGGAACTGAAATATGCAGGTTGGATTCAAAGATCTATTGACAAACCATATCAGCCGCTGCAAATCGAACCCTATGGCCATCTTGTTCCAACCATTGTGAGTCCGCGAAAACGTGACTCCATTTCATTCGTGGATTAACAGACGTAAAACTAAAATACAAAGGCAACGCGACACTCGGTGCCGTTACATAGATGCCGATCGTCAACAAAAGAAGTCGACGAAACGAGGGATGAAGTTGCCTACAGATGGCTATTGAGTTAAAACGTTCGAATTCGACTTACCAACAAACAATCCAATAGCGACATAAGAAATCAACCAGATTCTTTGTGACATCTAAGGTCAGAGCCCAAACATAAACTCCAGCAAGGAAGTCGATGACCGATTGCGGTGCGTGTTCGAAGATTGAGCCGTTAATGACGATGATAAAAGCACCGTTAGCAATAACTAGTTGATGTCGAAGAAGAGAAGTAACACCGATCAAAACAAATTCACTGAATATGTTGAAAAGAATTATCATTCTGTAGGCTTTTAGGAATTTTCCTTTTTCAATCAACACACAGTAAAGTAAAAGTAAGTTGAAAATGGTTGCTGAGACGATGGCTAGCACTTCGTTGTAAGCATGCACTTGTCGTAAGTTCATTGCAATGGTTCAATAATAAGATTGAGACTTCAATTATCGCGATTAGCAGGAGACTGAGACAAAACAAAGTGAATATTAGAACTTGTCTCGAGTTTAAAGGTGAGATCCAAATTGTATTCCCGATACATTTGACTTGAACTCCAGTTGTATCGGAGACAAGATCATAACCTAAAGTCGCTAATGCGCATAATTTTTATCAATTCGAATTGTGACTTTTGAGGTTTCATCTTAACGTTCACTAAGTTTGCATCGATAGACTTCAAGTCCTGAAAATCGTCGAGCAATCGATTTGACTGACTATCGAAATCTGTCCATGTTTGTTGCTTCGCACGTGTTCTGTTTGAGTACAATTTTGACTGCAAAGTAATTGGCAAGTAACAAGAATAAAGATTGTATGAAACAAGAACTCTTGTTTTGAGTCGATTTACTTTTACGAAAGAAAGTTTTTGTCGCAAATTTCAAAAGTTTAACAAACACGGAAACCAGCGAGTAAGCACTTTTCTTGTAGTTTCTAGCCGCTGAATCGAAAACGAACAACCAAACCCAACGGTCAGACTACCAATTTTGTGCGCAGAACACACGAAAGAAAGTCGATTGGTTGGAGCGTAACGGGACGAGCGTGCGGTGTAGTTAATTGCGACGATCCAACGATCGGTTGTGATAAAAACGCCCGAGCGAAATGAAATTCGGTTATTTGGCCTCTTCGACGTTTCGCGTTCTCAGTAAAATTCGTATTTCAGATCACTCAACTGATCGTTATGTCGAAATCCAAAGTCTTCGTCGTTGGTGTTGGGATGACGCCTGTAAGTTTGAACGTAGGGCCATAACTTCATTGTTATTTCAGTTCACCAAACCGGGATCAACGGGCAAGGACTATCCGGAACTGGTGAAAGATGCTGGTAACGGAAAATCCCACTAATTGGCTTGCATGTTAAATTTAGTGACCGAAGCCTTGGATGACTGTCATTTGCAATACAAAGATATTCAACAAGCAGCTGTTGGCTATTTGTACGGAGGTACTTGTTGCGGACAGCGCAGTCTATACGAGCTGGGGCTAATTGGTATACCAATCTATAATGTGAGTTTGATAAGTCGTGTTTAACTCAAAGTGTCTTCAGGTGAACAACGCGTGTGCCAGCGGTTCAACTGCAATTTACATGGGAAAACAGTTGATTGAAGGAGGTAAACGATTTTCTGGTTTGCAGATTTAATCGTTGAATTCAGGCGGTGTTGATGTCTTCTTGGCGGTGGGATTCGAGAAAATGAAAAGTGGCTCGTTAGATGGAATGGCACCGAAAATCGATGATCGCGCTGTGTCTGCTGATAAGCACATTAAAGTTGTGGCTGAAGAATTCGGATGGTCGAAAGCTCCGGCAATGTGCCAGTTCTTTGGTATTTTAGTTATCCTAAGCCACTTGTTTGATGAAAATATTAGGAAATGCGGGTGTTGAACACATGCGAAAATATGGAACCAAACGCGAGCACTTTGCTAAAATCGGCTACAAAAACCATTTGCATTCCGTTCATAATCAGTGAGTCAAAATGGTGTTTACAACCACAGATGCGATCACTTTTAGACGATCGCAATTCCGTGACAAATACACTTTAGATCAGGTTTTGAATGCACGCAAAGTTTTCGGACCACTTGGGTTGTTGGAATGTTCTCCAACATCTGATGGTTCAGCTGCGGTCGTTTTGGTTAGTGAGCGTTGGCTCGAGAAGCACCCGAATCTACGAAATCAAGCAGTGGAGATCGTGGGCCAAGAACTCACCACTGACCTGCCGTCAGCATACCACGAACGTTCAGCAATCAAAGCCGCCGGTTTCGATATGGCCCAGTTGGCGGCTCAACGTTTATACAAGAACACGGGACTTACACCAAACGATATTCAAGTAATCGAGCTGCACGATTGTTTTGCCACCAACGAGCTGATTACTTACGAAGCTTTGGGTCTGTGTCCGCTTGGAAAGGCCGGAGATTTGATCGATCGTGGAGACAACACCTATGGTGGCAAATGGGTAATCAATCCATCCGGAGGTTTGATTTCGAAGGGGCATCCGATTGGTGCCACAGGAGTCGCTCAATGTGTCGAGTTGTGCAATCAACTTCGTGGTCGTTGTGATCGTCGACAGGTACCGAATGTTCGTGTCGCCTTGCAACATAATTTGGGTAAATTTGTCGACCGATCTCCTCATCTATTGTCTTGTTTGTAGGCATTGGCGGTGCATGTGTTATTACACTTTACAAACGTGCTGATGGCCAAACCAGCGGTTCTCATGGTGTTCGAGATGCTAGCCATTTGTAAAAGTGATTGCAACGTCAAATCTGTTTAATAGTATATTGTATGATCATTCAATTAAGAATAAAGGCGTCACATTTTAACTGACCAAAAATTCACTCAAATCTTCAAAAGAAGTTTTAATTAATCTAAAGGAATTAAAGTTTGATTGTGGGCAATAGATGACTTTTACACAAAACTGGTAAACGATAAAAGCATAGAAAAAGAGGTTACCAGCACCTTGAGTCTCCTATATTCTTTGGGTTAGTATCATACAGACAGTTTTTGTGACGCATGAGAACCGTTTATTACGAGGCCGCTTGAGTTGGTTACTAAACGGTGATGAATTAAAACTAACTCCTTTGTTTATTGCCTTTTGGAGCTTATGATTTCAGTGAAGAGATGCCGGTAAGTAGCCATCAAATGATTGTTTTTGAAAGAAGACATCAACAGTTATCCCGCAAGACTTCTATCGTGTTCTTAAATCAAATTACCCGGCAGTGATGACCGCAAATAGGCCGAAGTTCCGCGTTACCGTTGAATTCGTGGGCGTTTCCAATTTGGAATTGCATATAAGCTTAGCAAATGAGCTAAAGCAACCACTCGCATTTTGTGGCATCCAGTTTCTGTCGTTCAACCTTTTCATTGATCGCACTTGAACAACTATCTTGAATAAAAAGCTTTGGTCTTTTGTCGTTCTGAATTTCCAACTCAACCTACACAACTAAACTTGTATCTCAACATATTTTGCTATTGCGTCATTCGCTTTTTGATGATAAATGAATCTTGTTTTGAAGTTGATCATTCAGAATAAAAAGGATTACACTAACGACGATGGCTGGGACTTTCGTTAAACAGTACGTGGACACAGTTGAGGGACTGTTCTGCTCGTTCAGTCCTTTCGCTAATCTTTTCTTCGAGAGTAAGTACGAGGTGACCGCGCTTTTCGGTCAATAACAAAAGGTAGAACAGTAACAAGTGGTCTTTTATTCGTTGGGGTTGAAACCGAGACAATAGAAAAAAGGCGCCCATTAAGCTTCCGTTTGTTGCTTAAATACAAGGAATTTTAATGTTCCCGTAGGCGGGAGAAGCTTTTAGATCCGTGAAATCAAGTAATTTCGCGGACACGAGGAGTGGTGAGATACGACGAAGGTCCAGGTGATCTTGGAATCGGACAAAGCCTATGAAACGCAATTGAGTACCGTTATCAAATTGAATGCGGGTGTAAAGCTCACGTCGCAGACGGAAAGAAATTACGCGACCACGGATAACATTCGAACAGTTGGATCGAAACAAAAACTGTTTCACGGAGACAAGCAAGTTCTTTTAAAAAAAGCGAAGTCTTTCAAGTGATGCACAAAGTTCATCTGCAGTTAGGACATAGAGAACGAGACTTCATGTACAGGGAGCTTGAGCGGTATTATAGGTTAAGAAAGTAAGTTTGTTCTTCTATTTCATTGATTTGTTTTTTACTTCAGAGAACTGGTTTATGATGTACTTGGAGCTTTGCAAATCATGCGCACTCAAGAAATTCAAAGTACGAAGTTGGAACTCGTAGCGGTATTTTGAACAGCATTTACTCTCGCAATCAGTTGAACCCATGCAATTCGGAGTTTTTGAGCATCGAAAACGTTCTCCAAAAACCAACTAGCTCTACGAACGGCAGTGGGCGACCAGTCACCAAGCGGCACAACTCAAGGCCACATCCATTGCAATTGCACAGCTAAATGCAACATAAACTGATGCAGATGCAAGAAAGCGGGACGCCAATGTAATTCGCGATGTCATCACTTTCGTACCTGTGAAAACAAATAAGTTCATTTCATTCTTTTAATTATTGTTGATTTCATTGTTCTCCCAGTAAAATTCTCACATTCCACCTATTTGTAGGCCCAGAAGTCAATGATTACGGAATGGCTACAACATTTATATCCATGATTAGTTTCATAAAAGAGTGCTGTAAGTTTACAAGTCTTTTTTCCAACACTTTATTTTGTTCTTGATTTTGATACAGTACTTGTACTGTTTCAAGATCAGAGAGACTCTGATTCTTATTTGGTAATTGGCCATATTTAGGTCGAAAGCGGGATGGTGATCGTCAGGCAAAAAACTCAAGTTGACGATGAGTTTTCTTTCCGCGCCTGGATTCCTCATTCCGATCCACCAAATCTGCACGATGGCTTGACTGTAATAGCCGGACACGCTTATGGACCGGAGCGTCAAGGTCATTACTTTGTTAAAATGGGTGCTGAAGGCCAACTTCAAGTAACTCCGTTTCATCTTCCCATTGAAGTGTGGATCTTCAAATATGATGACGGAATTCTTTATGGATTGACTAAAAATGATGCCGAACAATCGAACGACATTGATTTGGTTAAAGTATCGCTTTCGGATAACGATTTTGAACGCGAAAAAACGGATAGCCGGAACATAGAAGAAGGTGTAAACGGTGTAAGTTCCATTTGTGAAAATGATAATTCAATTATGACAATTTAGGATGCTTTGTGGATTTGATCGGACCAAATTGATTGTATGGAAACCCAGAAAGTTGAGGGGTCAAAAACGAACGAAAGGAACTTTGACGTCTAGTTTGCAATTAATCGAACTGGCAATTCCGTAAATCTCAACAAATTCGTGAGAACTTAACGCATTGAAGTGATCTCTAAGCCGCGTAATAAACCGCACAAGCGAACGCTTGTTGACGATAAATTGAAGGCGTGAGAATGGTTCTCGAATGTTCTCACCATTTAACTTCGTTTAAATCATTGAATGAGCTCAAGCGTACGAGGAAACAAGACTAGGGTAGAAGTCGTGAATTCAATTGTTCTGAAATTTAACGTCCGATTTGAGGCCAATTAAGAGCTTTTGTCGTTGATCAGTCTCGACGTTCAGATTTGCACGTTTAGCAGGTTACAGTAATTTCTAAGTGACGTAATTGAACCAAAGTACTTGGTGCAAAAAAAATCCAAATCTTTTTTATTCATTCGTTCATTGCTGAACTGGATATTGTTTCTAATTGACAGTTCCGACGATATCATTAATCAAATTTATCAATTGAGTTTGCGACAACCTCCAATCCAACTTGTGGAGTCATGGCTAACCTTTTCATTACGTCTTTTCGTAATTCAAACTGTCGGGAAACGGAAACAACTTTCTTACAAAGTCGACAACCGCAACATCGCACATCCGATCAGATTAGAAGTCAATCAAAACCTCTTAAACTGTTTACTTGGTTACTATAGAAGCTATAATATTCATTTCCGATCAAGAAGACAACTATTAACTGAGTAACAAATTTAACGCAGAACGAAGTTTATTCGAAAGAAATCTAACTATTTCAATTATTGTGAACAAATTTAACTTGAAAAACATCATATCCAAAAGCTCAATTAGAACTTTCTCTTACCGTAAGCTCCGGGCGAAGAATCGTAGACGACGGAATTGTGACTTTTTCTAAAAGATTAGAAATTAATTTCATACCAAATATCGATTTAGTTAATAAGATGAGACAGAAAAGAACTTCCAGACAAGCAAAATGTTATTTTGACGGTTGATAACAACTCGCTTTTCTCACTTTTAAACCACTACACTACACGGACACTGAGTTGTACGATCTCAGTTGCCGTTTCATGCTTATACGTTGAGATTCTCTTTAAAATATAGGATGTAACTGTCATTTATATAAGAAATTTTAGTGATGCAGAAAAAGTGTGAAAAATGAGTCGAAAGGAGGTAAAAAAGGACCGAAAATGACATTGGTGGAAAAGGGTCCTAGAAAGCCCTTTTTTATACTACTACTGTGTTTCTGGAAACACAACTCACGAATAAACTTTAAGTTGAATTGAATAACCTATCATCCACTCAAGAACATCTTTTTGCAATGTTCAGATCAAATACGAACTCAAATTGCGACGATCTCTACCGGTCATTGGATCTTACAAGTTACAAGTTTATTTGTTTCAATCAACTATCAATACAATGTGAAATAAGAGGCAGGTTGGATTAAATGATAAGTTGATGCGAATACTTCGACCTTTGTTTCCATTCGCTCCGGTCTTGGGCGATTTGTGGCCATGACGTTCCCATCGTGCGCTCCAAGTCTTTTCGCCATCTATCAGCAGTTCTTCCAAGTGGACGTTTGCAATCGAATGGTCGCCAAAAAGTGGTTTTGGTCGTCCATCGATTGTCATTCCGTCGTGCCACATGTCCGGCCCATCTGAGTTTTCTTTGAAGAGCGTCTTCCACCGCATCTTTGAATTGCGTTTGTGCTCGGACGTTTTCGTTTCGGATTTTGTCGCGGAGTCTGATGCCAAGGACGTGGCGTTCCATCGCACGTTGAGTTGTTGTCAACTTTGTACGTTCGGATTTGCGCATTGTCCACGTTTCAGACCCGTAGTTCAGAGCCGGAAGAACCACCGAATTGAAGAGTTGCGCACGTATTTTGGTGTCCGTTGTCGTTTTCAGCACTTCTTGGATGTTTTTGAATCCAAACCAAGCGGCTGATCGTCTTCTTCGGATTTCACCGTCGATCTTGTGATCTTCGGTGATTTCCTGACCTAAATAAACGTACTTGCTTACCCGTTGAATTGGTTCATCGTTGAGTTTGATGTTTCCATCTCTGCAACTCGGGTTTGCCATGAACTGCGTCTTCTTCCGGTTGATGCGAAGTCCGATTTTTGCACCCGCAAAATTGAGTTCGTTGAGCATCGATTCGGCGGTCTTGATGTCATGTGCGAATCGAAGATGGTGCAGTTGTTCTCCATCGATTCGAATGCCATAGTGGTCCCAATCCAACTGACGGAAAACGTCTTCCAGAGCAGCAGTGAAGAGCTTCGGTGAAATGGTATCACCTTGTCTCACACCGCGTCTCACCGGAACTTCTATTGGATCATAGAAGAGTTGGAAGGTTGTTGAGCAGTCGGAGTTGATGTTTCGTAGAGTCCGAGTGTATTTCTTGGCGATGTTCTGGTGGATCAAAGCGTTGATAACAGCGTTTTCTCCACAGAATCAAAGGCCTTCTCGTAGTCTACAAAAACCACACAGAGTGGGATTTGAAACTCACGACAACGTTCCATGAGTTGGTTGATCGTCTGAAGATGGTCCGTTGTAGAGAATCCAGAACGGAATCCGGCCTGTTCGCGTGGTTGTTCGGCATCCAATTGCGTTGTGATCCGATTGACCAAAATCTTCGTGAAGAGCTTGTAGACCGTTGGCAGAAGTGCAATCGGTCGGTAGTTCCTGAGGTCCTCAAGATCGCCTTTCTTTGGGAGAATGACGGTTCTTGAAGACTTCCATTGAGTCGGTACATTCTCTTCACGAAGACACTCGTTGAACAGCCCTGTCAAAATGGTTAAGAGTTTAAAATTGGATCTTGTTTGTTAAAAAATTCAAATTTCACTTCGTCGCGAACTAAATTTCTTTGCCTTATCTTGTCTTTGCTAAATGACCAATTTGGCTGATCACATGGCTGCCGCACTTATTAGCGTAAGATGATAGCTGCATTAACTACAAGATACAATCGAGGACGAATAACACGCCCACAGAAATTGACCACAAAACGCGTAGCTCTTGGAGTCCGATCAATCGGTCGCCGTCAATTCGATTCGCAAAAAATCGCTCGGTACCGCCGAAGATAAGACGACGAAAAGTGCGCGTGTGCGTTCGACGTCTATCGACTAAATTTGGTCAGAACGAGCGACTTTCAAATTTCTGTGCTTCAAAACAACTTTCGTATTTTGGATCTTTTTCAATTGATTTTAGAGCGTGTTGACATAAACTTATTGATTGCTAACGAGTCATTTTAACGTGAAGACCACCAACAGCCTTCGCTTTAACATTCGCTTTCAGTTTTCAATCCGTTCGGATGTCCGGAAAAACAAAAGTTTACGTGATTGGTGTTGGGATGACGCCTGTAAGTTTGAACGTAGGGCCATAACTTCATTGTTATTTCAGTTCACCAAACCGGGATCAACGGGCAAGGACTATCCGGAACTGGTGAAAGATGCTGGTAACGGAAAATCCCACTAATTGGCTTGCATGTTAAATTTAGTGACCGAAGCCTTGGATGACTGTCATTTGCAATACAAAGATATTCAACAAGCAGCTGTTGGCTATTTGTACGGAGGTACTTGTTGCGGACAGCGCAGTCTATACGAGCTGGGGCTAATTGGTATACCAATCTATAATGTGAGTTTGATAAGTCGTGTTTAACTCAAAGTGTCTTCAGGTGAACAACGCATGTGCTTCTGGATCGTCGGGTATTTATTTGTGCAAACAAATTCTCGAATCGGGAAATGCGGATGTTGTGATGGCCGTTGGATTCGAGAAAATGGCTCCCGGTTCGTTGGAGAAATTGCAACCGCTGATGGAAGATCGAGTGATATCCGTTGATCGGCACATCAACGTCATGTCGGAGACTTACGGTCTGACACCAACACCAATCACCTGCCAAATGTTCGGTAAGTTATGTTTATTTTTTCGGGTTCTTACTGTTTTTCTTTCAGGACACGCCGGTCAAGAGCATATGGAAAAGTACGGAACGAAACGTGAACATTTCGCAAAGATCGGTTACAAGAATCACTTACATTCCGTCAACAATCCGTAATATTCTCTTGAAGAAGCATTTTCATTCGGAAACGTTTAGGAAATCACAGTTCCAAAAGAAGTACTCGTTGGAAGATGTTCTCAATGCACGAAAGATTCACGATGTTTTGGGTTTGTTGGAAGCGAGGTGAGTGCTCTCTTGTGTTCGACTAAACGAATTTCTAGTCCAACTTCTGATGGAGCGGCTGCTGTTGTGATGGTCAGCGAGCGATGGTTACAAAAACATGCACAGCTGCGAAGTCAAGCGGTTGAGATTGTTGGAATGGAGATGGGAACTGATTTGCCATCGGTTTTTGCTGAGAACTCGAATATCAAAATGATTGGATTTGATATGGTTCAAGGATTGACTCAGCGTTTATACAAGAACACGGGGCTTACGCCGAACGATATTCAAGTAATCGAGCTGCACGATTGTTTTTGCCTCCAACGAGCTGATCACCTATGAGGCAATCGGTTTATGTCCAGTGGGTAAAGGAAGTGAGATCGTGGATCAAAACGACAATACCTATGGCGGCAAATGGGTAATCAATCCATCCGGAGGTTTGATTTCGAAGGGGCATCCGATTGGTGCCACAGGAGTCGCTCAATGTGTCGAGTTGTGCAATCAACTTCGTGGTCGTTGTGCAAAACGTCAAGTCGAAAATGCACGAGTAGCAATGCAGCACAACATTGGAATCGGTGGAGCTTGTGTTGTTGCTTTGTATCGGAGAGCTGATGTTGGAGAAGTGCGAGAAATCGTGTACGGTCACACGGCAGCTGACTCGGCATTTGAATCGGATGTTATTTTCCACGACATTCAAAGACGTGCCAAAGAAGTGAGTTGAGAGTTCGAATATGTCTAATTGTCATTTCAGGAGAAGGAACTAGTCAAACAAGCAGCCGGATCGTACCGTTTCACTTTGACATCAGTCAAAGGAAACAAGAAGTCGTGGACCGTTGACTTGAAGAAATCACGACCGTACGTTGGAACCGAAAGTACGGACAAAGTAGATGTCGAATTGATTCTCAAAGATTCCGATTTCGTTCTAATCAGTCAAGGAAAACTGAATCCAAATCAGGCATTCATGCAGCAAAAAATGAAGATCAAAGGAGACATAATGAAAGCTATGAAGTTGAAGACGATTCTCGATCCAAGTCAATTGAAGTCGAATGCCACTGAACAGAAGTCGAAACTCTAATTCCTATTGTTTGCTGTATTAGTGTGTAAACTTTGGCGTTCTCTGTTTTGTAACTATGTTTGAACTGTTGATTTGACAGTCGTTAGTATTTGGAAAGTCTTCGGAGCTGGTTCCTAATTCGAAAGTTTCAGACCAAAATGAGCGATTCAGAATTCAAATCGGACGTCATTTTCGCGGAGATCAAAGAACGAGCTCAAGAAGTGCGTTCATCATTCAAATCATTCATTACCAACAACCATTCCAGGAGAAAGATGCTAAAAAAGCGGAAGGTTCTTATCGTTTTACTGTGACATCCGACAAGGGAAACACGAAGTCGTGGCTCGTGAACATGAACGAAAATCCGCCATACATTGGAACCGAGAAGAAGGACAAGGCGGATGTTGAGCTCGTCCTCAAAGACTCCGATTTCATTTTGATCGCCGGTGGAAAAGCAAAAGCTGAGCAACTTTTCATGCAACAGAAAATGAAGATCAAAGGCAATCTTATGAAGGCGATGAAACTGAAGACCATTCTCGATCCCAGTCGCTTGAAATCGAAATTGTAGAATCGTTCGCAGCTTTCGAGTGCTCCATATGTTGATGCAATAAAAACCTTCTACTATTATACCACGAATGAGATCCCAAACAACGAGATGTTTATTCAAACTGAACTTCAATAACAAAGTTTAGACTACAAATATAGCGAATAATTGGGAAGGAAAGCATAGTTAAGATGGCAAGTGAGTTTGTTCTTCGCTTTGAGTGTCTTTCGTCCGGTCCATTGATTCTGCACGGGAGCACGAGAAATGACACCAATTTCGAGTGTAGACGTAAAACATCAGAATGAGACCGTAGACCAACATTGGAGCGCCGTATAGCCACAGCATTTGTGTCCGAATAATCGAGGCAACAATGAAAGTGATCAACTCGAGTCCGAAGAAAATCAGTTGATTTTTCGATTGCCGCAATTGCAACACTCAGATTCGACAAGCCGTGTGTTGATTGGCGTCGCATGTTCAAGAGAATCTAAAGCACCAACTTGCTTCTGCTTTTTATAACAACAACAAGCCTGAGGATAATTCTCGGAACACCATAAAAAGATCGAAATCCATTCGAGTTGATAAACGTCACAGAAAAGTTGAGCCACGACGATTGTAGTCCACATTAGAATACAAAGTCCGCAAACCACGAGCTTCTTCGCTGAGTGCCGAGTGAAATGGAAGAATTGCACGAGTAGAAGACCCTGCAAAATGGGCAGGTAAACTGCAGAACCGTAAACGTACCTGAAGATCAGAATAAACGTTCATGTTCACAGAAGACTTACCAGGGCTGGAACCGAATTTGAACACAAAAACCGTGTTGTTTAAAGCCGCTGTAAAGTTTGCAATTGCCCATAGCCAAAAGAGACCAACAACCTATGGTTAGGAAAATTTCGCCAGAGTTTGGGGCAGAAGAATTAGAAACCGGTAAATGTTGTTAGAGCAAGTTATGAATCAAACACCAACCACAGAACTGTACTGCAATAGCCGGAAATGTTTGCCAACACACGAAACCCGATCGGGAGTTGGCAGTCGCAGTTTTGATGAACTGGCGAGTCGTGAACAGAACAATTCGTGGACATTCTTCTGAACGTCTCGAGAGGTCAGAACAAAACACTCGATGGTTGTGCTTTCAATTTATGCATTTCAATGCCCGTTGAGGACACGTGCACTCGCGTTTTCTCATAGAAAGCAACGACGATCTTTCGGCAGCGTTTAAAAGCACTGAGATTGTTCCCACACGTTCATTCGCAGTTTTTGGTCGTAAGTTAGTTCTGTTTTATCAAACCCACTTATCGAAGCATAAGAATTGAATGTTTATTCTCACGGACAAACTCACTCTTCACCCGGTTGGAACAACCAACTCGGCAACTCCTCGGCTTTCGGACCGCGACGCATCAGCGCCAACTTGAAAGCATTTTGAATTTGATCGTAATCGAGAAACGTTTGAGCCGAGGTGAGCATCATGTCACTGAAGAAACGCGGTCAGAAAACATCGGAAAATGAGCTGCTTACCGATAGAGAGAACGAATTTCACGAGGAAGACGAAGAAACGCGTCAAGACGAGGAAAAAAGAGTTTGTAGCTTTTGATTATTTCAATATTTTTGCACGAACGCCACGAAAGATTACCGGCTACCAGTTCGGCTATGACGAAGATAACCGACTGAATGTCAGTGCATGGTCCCTGCTCACGACCCTCGTGTACTTTCAAAGCCGAATAACGCAAAGTACCGACGAACGGAATATTTGTGCGAGGACTGAATCGGAAATAGAAGGAAGAGGTAAGGAACTGACCGACGAGGCCACGGCATACACAAACTCATATCAGTGATCATTAAACGATTGACGAACTTGTCGATTGTTGGCGGAGTAATGTAGGAGAAACTATGCGGCGAAACCAACCGGTGAATGAATCCACAACGATGAAGAGCCGCTAAAGCACGAATCATTCCCAATCCAATGTTGAGAGCGAGTTCCACGGGAATAACTCTGTAAACATGGAGTGGATGTACTACTTATCGAAGATACCCGTTCGGTGAGAAGCTAGTGATGTTAGACAGCAAAACATAAGGCAATGGACTTTTGATAATCAAAACTGCTCGGTAGGTTTCTGCGTCGTTCTCGTGCTCTTGAATTCCTTCAGCCCCAAAGATGAGCTGCAAATCGATAACTCGTGAGTTAATTACAACGCAAACCAACGTGTTTGACTTTTCCCGCTTTGACCAACGTCGGGAAATGAAGTGAACGACCGCGAACTGCTTCGAGAACACACTGAGACATAGCTGACATCGATTGTTTCCAGCGCTCGGTTGACACTTCGGGATTCGCAATGTAGATTTGTGTGATCTAAAGGCTCCATAGACTGGTGGTTGATTTAAAAACTCACCGTTTCTGGATTATCATGGTCATATGCGTTGTAGACTCCATAGTCTCGCTTTACATAGTCGTCAGCCAACTCAGTGATCATGCAATTTCCGCCAATTGTGCCGCAAACATTCGACATAACTTCGGGAACATCGGCCATGACTTTCAGCGGAACGAAGCGAAAACTTGAATGACCACACGAACAACGGGCAGAAATCCAAATGCAGCAGAATGAAAGTGAGTTACTAATTCCTTGTACATGACAATCAATTATTGTGATTCGAAAGCTTACTCGATACTCAGCAAATAAATTGAATCTTCTTTATTCAAATTACAGAACACAAAATAGGAATTGAATTCAATGTCTCGACTGATGACATTGAGTCGGATGTAGGTCGTGAATGATTCCACCACGTTGATCATCTTTATGCTGAAAACTGTCAATTAAACTCGTGTTCCTCGACTCACATCTGTTGGATAGTTCGCGTAATAAACTCCTTTCTTCTTCGACTTATTCGTCTTTTGTTCGAAGATCTTCGATTCAACAGATCTGATGGTCAGATGATCTTTGAAATCGTCGATCAGTTCAGTGACCATGTCGATGAAATTGAAAGCAGAACTGAACACATTTCGAGAACTCATTTCGATCACACGATCTTCTTCGTTTTGATCTTCTATCTCGATTAGTTCTTCGCCGTCCACTTTGCTCGCCTGTTTATTAGACGTGCTACTTTCCGTAGTTCGACAAACTGTTGGACGAGGTTCATTGAAGGGATCTTTGACTGTCAATTTCAAGCATGCCAACGATTTGGTTATGTTCACAAAACTCAAAGGGTTGTCGTTCTTTGATTTGCAGTCAAAATTCGAAGCAACTAAGAGAAAGCAATTGAGATCTCGTTCGTTTCAGTTTACCTTCAGAATGATTGCCCGATACTTTTGGTTGTGTCATTGGACTTGCCATATCTTCAGAAACTGAAAATATTCATCTGTAATGGTCGCAATACTCACTCACTTTCTGACATAATACTTGAAGTTAAGGGTTCGCTGTCGATGTCGTGCTCAGAAGTGACATTCGCCCATTTAACAATGGTTCCTTTGTGTTGTTCTTGTGATGTCGAAGAAGCCCTATTGACGTCCATGTTCGAATTGGCAGACGGTTCGCTTGGACTCGAAATTGACTTTGTAGAACTCGAAAGATTGCCGCTCTCTTCGTAGGTGTTGGTGGCAAGAGCTGTGATTCGGTTCTAAACCACATAATGAAATCAAAGTTCAGACAAACTGATTACCTTGCTCCTTTTGATGTTGAGTTGATTAGGAGTAAAAGCGGAACCTGAGCCTTGCCATTGAGTTTTCGGACATGAATTCAACGTCTTGATTTTAAGTTCTTTTGCAATTTGTGACATTCTCAAAAAGACCAGTAGTTAAAAGACTAAAGTCAATAAGAATGATGTTTTTGATGCAAATATACATTCAAATCCACAATTGAATTTGTAAAGC
This sequence comes from Aphelenchoides besseyi, assembly GCA_024699855.1. Classification (NCBI taxonomy): domain Eukaryota; kingdom Metazoa; phylum Nematoda; class Chromadorea; order Rhabditida; family Aphelenchoididae; genus Aphelenchoides; species Aphelenchoides besseyi. The sequence goes on from JAMPIQ010000003.1 coordinate 2,051,472, forward strand.
CACAGTCTTGCTAACTCAGAAGTTAACTTCACAACAAAGTAATCACACAAACGTTTACTCTCCGGCAGAGGTTTGAGTGGGTTTCTCTCTTTCTCTCGGCCCGGAATGAATCCATCAGTTTTCATGCTTTTGGTGGTTTATACAAGTCGATATTGGGATGTTAAAAGGTATCGCTTCTCGGCCTCTGGCTAAGATCATTTGTCAGTAACTGTTCTTATCAGCTTAATCTCTGGTACGAGTACTAATGTGCTCATCGAGATTATTCTCTTTTTGGCACCAGTTGGACTGAAGGGCTTGCTCTTCTTTCGACAAGGGTCGACTCGGACTTGCACTTACTCCGAGAACGGCCTACAATATAAACTACTCAAGCAACAACAATTTCATGAGTCATACAAACGTTAATTATTCGTTGTTTTCTTGAGAAAAATCTGAAGACGCATTTTCACAAACTACGTGACTCGAGCGTTTCCGTTATGTTTATTTGCGGTTACAAAAATATCAGTCAAACATGTTATCACATAAAAAGCGACTTGGAAAATTATAACTACATCATAGAGTTGAATGGCCGGGTGTATGCGAGAAGTTTTGACGATCGTTTTTGAACTTTGTCAATCTTTCCATCGAAACGTTTCCGGGAACTCGGGTGTTTGTTGTTATTCAGATCGAAGAGGTGTTGGTTGAGAATCGACTCCAAATCCTCAGCTGCTGCTTCCAATCTCTTGATAACGTTCTTAACACAAAATCTTGCAAAACTGGAAATGAAAAAAACGTAGATGTGACAAAAAGCCAACATTTGATGAGCTTCTGTCAAGACTTGAATTGCCTTTTGGAGCCTTAAAACATCCGAATTGTCCGTTTCAACATTGTTTGAAGATCCGTTCGCAATCATCGATTCAATCCTAATCTTCAGCTGAACAGAAGCCCAATATCATTGAAAAGAATTTGAGCTTACCGCCAATATCCGATCTCTATCTGCTAATGCCGTCAAATGTCGTTGAAGTTGTTTTTTGTAACGACAGTCGTTCGTTTGTTTTGTCGAATCAACGGATTGAGCTACGCGTACCAGTAGGTTACATGAATGGTCACTACTTCGTCGTGCTGCCAAACAAAGCCAACAGAATTCATGTTTACATCGTTTGCAAGTCATGTGTTCGCAGCCACCATTTTTCTCGATGTTCGTCTTCAACCATACAATTAAACGGATTATCAAGTTTGGTGACTTACTTTACATCCCGGACATTTTTTCGTGTTCTTCAGCAACCAGTCATAACACGCGTATCCATCTTGTTCGAACGTCCTCCATTGAGTTATCATCGCACAAGTTGCTGGGGAATGATCGATACTTTGACAGTCGAAACAAAATCGATCACCACAACGACAATTGATAATGAGATTGGAAGTATTCTGACGTGAAATTAACCACGTATAACCGCAATCGATTCCCGGACAGTTTTTGAGTGATATCGAGCTCTAAAACTCGTTTATTTTTGAAAGTTATCAAATGACTTACTTGAACATAACTCTCAACCATTGCTTTCTTGTACAAGCGTTTCAGTCGCTCATCTGTCACCAAATAGAATACATGGTCTTCAGTGAGAAGAACACAATTGCCAGCAGGACATCGAATTAGCCACTCATGATCGTTGATCTAAATTAGATATTAGAGTTAGTATCTTACGGGACCTCACTTTTGATTCTAGGTAACAACGATAACAACTAACACAGAACGAGTGTTTGCAGGAATCTGTCCCGATACAATGATCATCCACAACATTACAAAAGCAGATTTCACATCGTTTACTCTCAACTACTGAGAAAGAAGTGAACTCGGATACTTGATTTAGACGCAGAAATATCCGCTGACTGTAGACGTTGTAGAATCTGAAAACAATCGTTCAAAAACAATCAAACAAACTTGAAATACCGATCGACAAGGTCTTCAGTATTCCAACGAACATTGTTGAGCAGGACTTTGCATATTGACGCCCGAAGATCTGTGACATCGGACACTCGTGATGCCATTTGACCAATCTCCTCGTACAATTCTTCATAGCTGAGGATCTGAAGTATCATTGTGAAAGCATGTGTTCATTCAACTTACCTTGTAGTCCATGAACATCGACGTCTTTGGTTCTTCAGCTTCAAAAATTTTAGCGATTGAATTGGTTGTTCGTGTAGCAGCTAAAAGTCACAGCCAAGCGCACTCTCTTATGAGCTCTATTGCTCTCCATTTATCGTGGTGAAAAAATTGGACGCTGGAAATTGATAATGCAATTGCTGCGAGCTATCTTTCCATTCTTATTGCGTTTTCTTCGATGAATACCGTTTTCCTCGTAGTTAATTACAACTCACTTCGCAATCAGTTCAAAACGTTTATTTCTCCCAGACATTCAAGCATCTTCAATCGGTTCCAGTCTTCTTCGAACGTCCATGAGACATCATCTTTTTTCCGGCGGCAATCGACTTTCGAAGACGTGGATATTCAGCGAGTGATTTCTTGGTGCCGATTCGAGAGCGACCATGGGATCGAGGACTGCGGTGTTTCGTACGAGTCTGGGGTTCTTCAGTAGTGTCGTCGATCGAGTTCTCCTGAAACACAAAACTCGCCAATCGAAATGAGCTTGTTCACTTGCATGTCCCGAAAAGAGTTGTCGAGGTCGCGTTGATTTAAGTTTCAATTGAACGTCGAAGTTGTCGGATGAACGCGGTTCGATTCCCTGTCGATGCATCAGAGTTCTCTTCGTAATTGGTGGTAGTGCGAATCGATGATCTTGAACCAGTTGACTGCTGAGTTCTGCCAAGTAACCGAAAGACGGACGTTGTTCGGGGTTATGTTGCCAACAATGTCCGGCCAACGTGATGATTTCGCTGGGTGTAAAACCTGAAAACCAATTTTAATTGTTGTCATTAACGTCTGAATTCACTTGGAAACTTGGGCATATGACCGGTTTTGATCTCTTGAACAATCGATTTGACGTTCTCTTCTGCCCACGGTTTGCGACCACCACTGAAGATCTCCCAGACCATTATTGCATAGGACCATACATCCGATTTGTGAGAGAATTGAGGATTGCGGCCAATAGTTTCGGGTGCCATCTGACGAATGGGGACGCGGAAATTGCGGTGAATGACTTCGTTCTCGACATCCTGAGTGCTGACGCTCATTCCGAAGTCCGCGATCTTAAGCGTTGTGTCCCGACCAATGAGAGTGTTTCGTGCCGCCAGATCACGATGAAGAATATGTTGTTGCTCCAGGTAGAACATTCCACGAGCCGTCTCGAAGACGTACAACAATCGTTCGCCAACGCTCACACTGTTTCCTTCTTCTTTGAGGTGAGAAAGAAGACTGCCGCCTGGACAGTATTCCATCACGATCTGGAAAAGGTGGAATTGACTGTTAATGACAACAATGAACGTACTTTGATTGGCGAATGATCACAGAGAACGCCGTAGAAGTGAACAATGTTAGGATGAGAAAGCATCGACATGGTTTGAACTTCCATCATAAACTCCTTCTGCTCCTTACAAATCTGCTCGTACGACTATGCTACAATTAAGAGGAAAGCAAAATTCAGAACTCACACCCGTTTCCTTGAACCCTTTCACGGCCACTGGGCGTAAAGCTCCGTTGTTCATGCGCAATTTGGCTGACGAAACGGTGCAGAAGCTGCCTGAAAGATCAGAGTCACATAATCTTTCTTCTTTGTTCTACCTTCTCCGACGGTCTTCTCTAAGTGAATCTTCGAATCACGGATCAACTCAACTGGTCGTTTTGCGGGTCTTTTGAGTCGAGTCAAATCGGGTTCTTTGATCGTGCAGATTCCTTGCGATTTCTGGAGCGACTTCAAGAGTTCGTTGATATTGACAAACCACTGATTTGCCGGTTCGATGAGTCCCTCAATCGACCACATGATTTTTCCGGCGCGAAGGGTCGATATTAAACGGTAGTGTTTGACCTGAAGTTAATCAGATGGATTCGATTAAACACAACTTACAAGTCGAGAATTGGCACGAACAGCAACGTAGAAGACGAACGAGTCGTCAGCGTCTTGAGCCCAAACTGCGTAGTCTCCGATCCTTCGAACGTTCAGCTCGACATCACGTCTGAAAGTTGGATTAATGAAATTGAAGGCGAACTCACTTGATTATGAAGCCGTGATAGCACTTGGCATTCAGTAATCCGTAGGGCAGATTTCGACGCTCAAACCCAGTGTTGCTGCTCGTAGTGGTCGCCTGAGTTGTGCTGGTCATTGGAACAAGAACAAGAAACCAACTAATTGATAGACGGCGTTTAAGAGTGAGTGTTTTGGTTTCGATCAATTTCGGTCTTCGTCGATTTGCAAACATGCAAATTTTGCTATTGGAATTCGCTTAACATGACTTTGACCAACACATAAGTTTCTTCTTAGCGCCTTTGTTCAGTGCTCACTTTCTTGGACCTTGGTTGTGCTGAACTGAATGGCCAGTTCCCATCTTCTTGCATTTCTTTGATTGTGATTTAAGCGGACAGTTTTGATTCATTGGTCGTTTGGGGCGTCGCTGTAGCAGTCATGGCTTTTCTCTATCTCGGCATTGCATTCTCATTCGGAGTTTGGACTTATCGTCGAAATAAACAGGTGAACAGTCGTTGACAAGCGTTGACAGTGAGAATAAGTGATCTTTTTGTGCAAATAAATGATTGAATTCTGAGCACTCAATGAAGAGGTTTATTGGCGGAAATATGAAAAACAAATTGAAATCACCACTCGTTCTCGACATTCGATTGTTCAGCCATCAGCTCCAGTTTCGGTTCCAGCCATCCGATTTCGTTCACTTCAATCTTGATCATGTGTTGTACTCTCTTCTTCTTTGGCTCTGTTTCTTCCGAGTCATCAGTTTTCTTCCGCGATTTCCTCGTTTCAGCCGGGGATCCTTTCGCATTGATGGCGCTCAGAACTCGTGCATCAGCAATGTTCAGATTTCCGGATCGAAACTTCTTGAACCACGTTCTCGCGCCTTCGAGTCCAACGGCATCTTCGCCAAAACACGAGTGAATTTTCCGAACAGATTCTAGGGCCGACAGACCCGCCTTGAAGTCGTAGAGCAAACAAACACGCGTTTCGTAATTCGTGAACTTCGGAGTCGATTTGGCCATTTCGATGATTGAAAACTGAAAGTGGAAAGTTAAATGTTGTAACGTGAAACAAAGGAGTGTCTTCGATTGCGTGTTCGTGGAACGACAATCCAAAGAAACTCAATCGATTGGATTGGGAAGAAACAAAGTACCTACAAATCGTTTCATTCCTGTTCAGTTGATCATTATCTTGACCTTCAAGCAGAAGCTAAGATTCTTGGCGACATGATTACAAAGCAAGAAAGCGAATGCTCCGATCAATGCGTTCTATCCAAGTGTCATTAAGTGACTCACGTAAACAAAAATGACGTTTATCTTACACGTGAAATCACGATGATAAGTTGGTTGTTGACAGAACTAAGCGGATTAACAGACCTTTTAGAGTTCAGAAACCAACGGAAGTGATGTAAACATGTGCCGTTCAATAGAAGTAAAAGCAGTTTCTGAATTGTCAATGAGTTGGAATAGGTCAATTCAGTGACAGTCATTTGGGTATATAAACGAACACTGAAGTCCAGTTCTTCAATATACAATTCGGCTTCATTCCGAACTTCAAGATGTTCGCTCAAAAACTGATCACCGTCTTTGTCGTCGTTGAACTTGTGAGTTCTCGTCTTTTGGTTTTATTTGAGTTTCTGATTTCAGTTGATGGCTACCTTCGCTTTTTCTGCTCCAGTCAATGTCTTGCCATCGGCAGTCGAAGAAGTGGTCGGTGAGGTCGAGGAAATTGCCAATGGATTGGAAGAACTGGCGAGTGGTGCAAGTGGAAGCGGGGCGGAGATCACTTCTGTCATCGACTATCTGATCAAATTGCTCGAAAAGGAGTTGAACTTGATCGAAGGCTCTGGATCGGGACTTTCTCTTTGAATCGAAATTAGGAACAAATAAATTCATTGCATTAGCTCGTGTGTTTGTTCAAAACGAAGAAGCATAATTGACGATGTTTCTTTGTATTCCCAGCAATACAAACGGTTTGTGGATCTTAAGCATCTTCAAGAACACTCACCCTACAGCACTTCCGGGCTTAGAGATTGAACAGAGACGTACACAAAGCATTCAGTCAACAAAGTTTATTACAGAAACAATCAACATTTAAGAACCGAATAGACACGTTGCATCAACGAGACGTTGGAGTTCAAGAGATTTTCCATTTCCGTCGAGCTCATGACCAGCTTGTAGTTCTCCGCACTGCGTTTGACGAACTTCAAAGCGAACTCAATGAGTTCCGAGTCGTCGTGTTTCACAGCCAAAATCAAACGAGCAGCCACGTTTTCAGAAGAGAACGTGCGCTTCAGCGACTCCAAACACGACTTCTGTAACACAAACAATAACGGCAACAAGCACTTCAATTACCTTCAATGACTCGACTCCAAACTCAATGGCAGCCGCGAAGAGCACTTCTGCCCGAGCATCGAAGTTCTCCAACCGACCGCGATAAATGAACTCAATCAATTCGCCCGCCGTCTTCTCATCCAACTGCTCGTCGTTGTGAACGTCGATCTCCGTTTTCTGATCATCTCCGCTCAGTTGATCGGCAAAGAACGTCGACTCAGCGACCATCACTGCTTTTGAGACCTAAAAACAAACTTCAAGAACCGCAGTCTTCGACAACAAACTTCAAAACTCTTGACACCAAAGTCGATGCTCAGATCGTTGCATTTGTCATCCAAGTGCATCGCCCACAACTTTTCACGCAACGAGTTGTCTTCATTGACCGTCACCGTTGACTTCAGTTGTTGCTTAAACTCCGGTTTCAGCTCGCTCATGGGAGTGGCTTTGCAGCCGACAATCACCGATCCATCAGAAGCGAAACTGCGCAAGTCGTCCAGTTTCAAGTACGAGCTCCAGCCCCAACCAGAGTTCTTCGACGAGAAGATAAACGAAGTTTCTGTAAAACAAGTTCAGTTCATTTCACATCCATGCACTCACCCATCATTTGAGCCCGATTGCCGCCCGTGTTCTCGAACCAAATCGAGAACTTCAACGGAACTTCTCGTCCATCTGCCACTCCACGCATGTTCAAGAAGATCCCACAGACTTCATTAACGACAGCTGAACGACCACGTGGAAAGATGGTGAGAAAACAATTTGGTTTTCTGGATTGCCATTCAACTCGAACTCGTCGGTCTTCCACTCTTCAGCTGCTGACGCCCGGATTGCACGATCAATAAAGTTCTCGATCTTCTGACGGAAAACAGTCGATTGTTGACTGAGATCAACAGTCAAACTCGAGACTTTCGGTTCTTGTCCATTCGACTCCAATCCATCGACCGAATGACAACGAACACGACAGCAAATGGTGATCGAGTTGTTTTTCGCGAACTCACGAAGCGCCTCCAATTTGACGTAATCGGGCCAACCACGATCTCCGATTTGCTTCAGGATGAGAGTCGAGACTGAAAACAATAATCGTCATTTCTGTTTTCGATTCTCAACCACCTTTCTTGCCGATGATCGCGCCCTCGGAGTTCTCGAGCCAAAACTCGGAGTCCATTTCAACCGCTGATTCGCCGCCCATGTTGACCAGAAAGAAGTTCAGAGCACACGAACCGTTGGGACGAAGTCCACGTGGAAAGAACACGAGACAGAACTTTGCAGCTCCAGCTCCCGGCAGGGTGTAGACATCACTTGACCAGGAGTCGCCTTGGACTGCGGCCGAAGACTTCGCTTCGAAGTCGTCGATCTTCCAACGATACGAGACCGCACGATCGGATGATTGTTCACACAAGGTAGCCATAACGTTGTAAATCTGAAATAAGAGAATGAGAAGAAGAGCGAAAAAAACAGCGACCGATCGCTGCGAACTGTCAAAAGTGAAATGAACTCGGACCTTGGGATTGGACTGCGTGTTGAATTCGTTTTGAGACCAAGTGTCTTGTGGATTGGTCAATCGAATTAGTGGTTGTTGAAAGAAGTGATTGAGTTCAGTTAGTCAACTTCTGATTACCAGTCGGATATTCAGTTTCTATCACCATTGACATTCAACCAGAATCACAGTCTTCATTTCATGTGTCTGGTCGAATAAAATTCGCTCAGCACACCGAAGGCAATCGTATTGGATAAAACTGTAAGATAGCACAAGTTGACTCACCACATCAATTAACAACAATCGAAGTAGCAACTGACAATCAGTAACAAGCGTCATTATTTTGAACTAAACTCATAAATAACTATCGAGCGAATTCTAGGCTTCCTACAATAACAACCATCAACAACAACGATTATTCAGTACTGCAAGTAATTCAGTTGGTCAATCACAAGAGTCACAATTTAAGTTCTGAAAGACTCTCTTATTTGTTTACAAGCTATTTGTACTGCACAACTCTCAGACACTCAGCCACTATTTTATAAGCTTTGATCAATCCAAAACTAAACGTTCGGTTGATTTCACTCATAAGCGCAATTTATTGACTACAAGATTTTCAAGTCACCGCTAAAGCCGATAGTTTTGATGACACCGTATCTTATATTGATTTCGGCTTCTATTTATTCGTCAACAACTTGTTTGGGGCCACCGAGCAGATTTGAAGGATCTTCTGATCGCTGAAATCACGAGTTGAACTGTCAGCCAGAGATTAGTGCGATCGAGTGATTTCTTGCTGTGATTGTTCAGAATCTCCGACATCTACGCTTAGACGACATATTCGAACTGTTTTCAACGAACGACAAGTACCCAATCGTCACTTGTAACTAACCGACAAGTTCCAGGAAAATGTTAGCAATCATGACATTGGTTCTGTTTCCGAGCAACTTCGACTCTTCAAACTTTTGGATTCTTACTCTCATTTGGTCATTAACAAGTGTGCCAAATTGCAAATGGCCATCATGAGCAGAAAGTGCTGCACGAACTTTTGCAATTTTGAGCAATTTTTGACGAATTTTTTGGCTTTCAAATGCTCTCATTTTTCTCTCAGTTATCCGGTGGCTACGAGTTCAAACATGTGTATAGCCAGACTTTTGGGCTTTCTGTCGATATAATATGACTGCACGTTGTTGCCAAAATCTCCGAGCTACATCGATTTGCGCAATAGACGTGCCACACAAGGGAATGGGTGGTGTTGCGTATTTCAGCTCATTGGCTGATTGGAATCTGCTGATATTCACATGGTTTTGAGTTCATTAGCAGTATTTGTTGTTCTGTTAAATACCCGCGTTTACAGTCAATGCTTATCGAGATACAGTCTAAGCAAGTTGAAATTTGATAATTGGCATTCTTCTTTTAAATTGTCAATAGTAATAAACTCTTAAGTTCAAAGTTTGTTCTTTACGTCAGAAAACATATTCGATTGTTTTCACTTTGAAGACCATAGCTATTATTATGAACTGTTGCATCAGCTCATAATCATCTCAACAGCAAATTTTTTATTTGTTTCATCGCAAATTTGTCAGTTCGAATCACTTTTCTTTATTTTCTGCTTCCGCGTTTTTTTGCTGGGCCAGTAGATCGGATGGGTCGTCCGGGTTTCCCTCACCAATGCTGGGAACATCACTTTGAATCGAAGGAATGTCCTTGACATTACGTAGCGTATTATCCGAAAGATCCTCATTCGTAACTCCTGGAACATGTTTCTCACGAATTGCCATCTAAAACTTAAAATGCCTTAATGTATTGGTTGTGAGCTTTCCTGAGTTTTACGGGTGTTCATTGATTCGCTATTTGAATTAGAATTTTGGGTCGGAATCGTGACTATGAATTTGACCGGTGAATTAGCGGAATTGGAATCAATCAGAACTTGTTCTGTAATCAAGAGTCGTTGTTTTCGATGATTATCACAGACCTCGTCGACGATTTTGAAGCCATTGAAAACAAACATCAGGTCCAACACTTAAAGTTGCAATGAGCGATTCCCAATCAGCAAAGTCCTCGACCACAAAGTCCGGGGTTTGAACGGAAATCCACGCGACAACTGAAATCAAGAGAAAGTGATGAGGGCGGTACTATCAAATGTACCGCGACGTTGCATCTGTTGAATCCATTGAAACGGCACGTCTACTCCCACACTTAGAGTGGCAAAGAAATCGGCGAGATTGTCCGAGCCAATGGGAAGAGTCCAGTTCACCATGACAGGCGAAGTCGACCGTTCAGATCAAAAGAAGCGGTCGAATTGTGAACAGAATGCGAGTTTGACTTTCGGTTAAATTTGCATTTTTGATTAACTTCAGTGGAGAAAACGTTTAAATCTGAAGGCAACTGTATACAACAACAAACTCCGCTATTTCGATCTTGTTATGACCACCATTTCGTAATTAAACTAATTTATTTTACACAAACTACCCGTAGGTCTACACAGCAATGGCAAAAAATCATTTAGGATTTGAGAGCCAACAACTCGGCCGGTATCTTCTGTTCCGCTTGTTTAAGCACTTGAATCAAATCCTCGACTTGTCGAACATCCGTACGAGTGAGGAAAGTGTACGCGGTTCCACGACGATTGTGACGAGCACTTCGACCGATGCGATGAACGTATTGCTCGATGTTGGACGGATAGTCGTAGTTGATGACCGCACGAACATCGCAAATATCCAAACCACGAGAAACAACGTCAGTGCCAAACAACACACGCGCTTCACCGTGACGAAATTCTAAAACAGTAGAAGTTGATCGTTAAATACTTTAATACCTTGCATCACACGATCACGTTCCACTTGTTGTTTATCTCCGTGAATCGCAAGAGTTTGAAATTGACCGGACAGCTCCGCTTCGGCTTCAATAACGCGACGACGAGTGTGAAAGAAGACAATCGTTTTGCCTTCTTTGGTTGCCAATTGGGTCAAAAGTTCGCGTAGTCGTCGACGTTTCTCGGTATCTGACGCCAAAACTTCGACATTTTGTTCGATGTTCGCATTCGCCGCAATCTCCAACGGGCCAACGTTCATGAACACGGGTGACTGTTGATATTGCTTGGCAAAACCGCGAACTTCTGGCGGCCAGGTAGCCGAAAACATCAACGTTTGACGATCTGGCTACAAATTCACAAGCTTCGCAATTGAAACTATCGGCTGAAACTTACACGCAATTGGCTCATAATACTTTTGAGTTGAGCATCGTATCCCAATTCGAGCATTCGATCTGCTTCGTCGAGAACCAAATACGTGCAACGAGTAAGTTGAATCGATCCCTCGCGAAGAAATTCCAAGAAACGTCCGGGAGTGGCAATACATACATCGACACCAAAACGCATGTCCGAACGCTGAAATTGAACAGTCTCAGAAGTTAGTCGTTAAAATGAACCTGACGAATCTTGTCTCCACCACCGTACAAACACGCCACTTGCAGGTCGGTAAATTTAAAAAAGTCACGAGCCACATCGGCAACCTGTTGGGCCAATTCACGAGTTGGCGACAAAACCAAAACGACCGGACCTTCGCGAGTTTGACGATTTGTTTGGCCGTAGGTATGAACAAGACCGGGCAACAAGAACTGAAATAGCCAAGTTCTTAGATGAAATGTCAATTCGAACTTACAGCTAAAGTTTTTCCCGATCCCGTACGAGCAATCGACACCAAATCTTGACCACTCAATGCGACCGGCCAAGCAATCGATTGAACGACGGTTGGAGAGTCGAATCGACGTTCCAATTGCTCGACCAAACGCGGTGGAAATCCCGGTTCGTTAAAGTGAAGACACGGACGTGGAACTCGTGTTCCATGAAGCATGATGCGATTTTCGGAAATCCATTTGATTGTTTCGCTTTCACTGCGTTCTTTAACCTAAAAACACAAATCGATTTAAGAGGCTCTGTAACTCACACTCTCAGCTTCGACATAAAACGACTTGACCACAGGCTCTAATTGAATGGCTGACCAGTTGACCGGAGTCAATTTGCACAAATCGCCAAAGTCCGAACGACGTGGTGGTGGACGAGCTGTCGACGCATTGATAATATGCGAAACCTGTTCAATTGGTTGTTGAATGAAAGTTTGCCGACGTGAAGCAATCGGAGCGCGTTGTATTGACATCGCGAATGCATCGGCTTGCGGAGCCATTGGCCCATTGGTTGCCATTCTTGCTGGTGGTGGCGGAATTTCGAAGTTACCTCCGAACATTGGACGTTGTTGTTGATGAAACGATGGCGGTGAAGAAGCAAAACGTTGCGAATTGAATGGACGCGGGAATTGAGGCATTCCAGAGATTGGACGTATTGGTTGACGTTGAGTTGGAAAAGCAGTGCGATTTGCGCCGGTAAAACGTGAACCAGCGGTCATTCCACGTCGTGATTCACGAGACGGCGCAGCGGAACGTTGAGAAGAACCACCGAAACGTCCGGAACGACGATTGTTGCGACGACAATCATTAGTCGAGATTTCCATAAGATCTTCGTTTTCACTCGCCGACGAGTCTTCGAGATCGCCAGGAGCACGTGGCAATGGAGTCGGATTGAAGGCGGGATGACGTTTCGGTGGCGCCGCAGTGTTGAAAATCAATGGACGAGCAAATCCGTTGGGTACACCGCCTGAAAAAAAACAAGCGAATTTCAAGCCACCTTCTACACACAAACTCACCACCAATCGTCGTCGGTTTAACTTCTTGAGTCTTTTCGTCTTCCGTTCCAGCTTTCAATTCTTTCGGTTTTTTGATTTCGTCGCTGACCGCTTGAGAGGAATCCGAAATCATTTCGTTGGCCAAGTCATCTTCCTCTTCGTTGATCCACTTGACGTTGCCTTTGTCCACCGCATCTTCGGGCACCTTCTCGTCTACTTCTTTGCACGTAGTCGCTGATCCAGTGGACATTGCGCACGGTTTTGAGTCGTCGGAAGCGTTGGATAGTTGAAGAGAAAACAAACGGGCCACACGGTTAGATCTCAGCACTCATTAATGAGCTCAACTTTGCAATTTAACTGCTTTTATACTCCAGAAATTTGCATAAAAGACAGAACGCCAAACAACAAATGGAAACTCAACGATGTTGCCTAAACAAGAAGTTATCCAAATGAGAAATCATACGGTTTAGATGTCTGAACCCAAAGCTCTTCCATGCGAAAGTCACAATGAGACAAGTAAATAGTCAATCTCCCTTCGGAGGGCCTCCCCCTAACTGTTTTACAAAGATTATTAACGTTAGTACAAAACTTAAAAAATTCTTTTTATCATGTTTTTTATGTTTCTTATAACCATGCCAACAAATTATTTATTCGATACAAAAAAACAACAACCATAAATAACACACATCATTAAATAAACTAATGGGTATAATCCGCATAAGTAATCATTGATGATGCACCATTCATGACGACGGTACGCACCACGTTGTCGTCGACGGTTTGGCATGCGGAATGAGCGTAACACAGTAGATGTACTTGCGATAGACTGCCCAGTCAAATTGTAGCGCTCCACTTCAGTATGCACGTCACGCCATTGACCGACAAACTTCATTTCTGTTCCTATAGTTAAATTATGAGGCATCGATGTCAGACGAATTGATGCTGCAACATCTTCCATCGCGACGTGACCAGCAAACTATCCATTTATCATGACTGGAACAGTTTTCACGTAAGCATCCGTTTCAAAACGTCCAAGTGGGTACTTCGGAGTACAACAAAGATCGTGCGTTCGAGTCTCGTTCATTCAATTTGAAGAAGTCCATCAGTTTGGTTCCTTTTTCCATTATTTTCTTTGCTTCCTTCAAATAGCAGTCTTCGCCGATGTAAACCGCTTGTTGATTCTCGAGATGAATTGGAAGACGTTCGACATGATGGAACTTGTCGTGCATTTTCAGCTATGACGCGTTCACCCACGCCAAATCGAAAACCGAGCCCAAAACCAAAGAGCGAGGTTTATTAGGCTCAAACAAAACAAAACGAAAAACTGATCGGCAAAACCAAATCGGGGTATTTAAAGGGAGTTGTGGAGTGGGCGCGGAGTGGCTGGAGTAGCCGCCCCTTCCACCGGTTAGCCAACACAAACAAGAACAACTACAAAACATAACATCAGATGGGGCACAAACAACGAACAATAAACTACAGGATCGGATACAACTGAAGTTTGGGGCAAAGGATTCGTCTTTAGTTCGCTCGGAGCGACAGCTACAAAATTCGGTAGCACGCTTCAATTGGACCAACATAACGACGGTCAATATGATCTTTGATTTCGTCATGGTTGATATTGCCCGAAAATTGGAGTTCGAGAGAAGCAGTGTCGTGTCCTTCTTACGCATATTTGTACAAATACTTCACGTTTTTGATTGAACTGACGATTTCAACGTTGATTTGACGACGATAACGTTTCAGAAGGTACCAACTGTACGAAACCACTCGACGAGTATCATATTTCACATCTTTGATTTCGATTGTTCGGTCTCTTCAAGAATGGATATTCGTGTTCGTTGACTTTTGTTTCGTCGAGAAATTGTTTCGGAAACTTGTGTCGACATTTGCCGTTGATCATACACGGAGCTTTTGGATTTTGAACACAATATACTCGATGGATCATGTACTTGCTTTGACGCTTCGCCGCGCCAAATCCAAACCGAATAAAAGGAGCGTTTATTCCGTCAAAATCAACAAAACCAAAAAACAAAACTAAAAAACCAGAAACAAACGGGGTTCATAAGACGGGTTGTGGAGTGGGCGCGGAATGGCCGGAGTGCCGCCCACTCCACCGGGCTACAACACAAATTACAAACCAGGGAGCACAAAGCACAAACTACCGGCTGGGGCCTCGCCTTTCTTTCGCTCAAAGCGACAGCTTACTAATTCCAACAATTCAACATCGGATTCTGGGGGCAATTCGGCACTGAAGTACTTGTCGATATTCGCTGGTTGCAAGAACTTTTGGCTGTCTTTTAAACTTAACAAACAGTGAATGTGCGGGAGTCCTCGTTTTTGGAATTCTGTCACGTAGACGAAGCATTTTGGTTCACCGAAAACTTGCTTCTTAACCAAATCATTAATTACGGCTTCAATTTTCAATGCGAAAACTCGTGCAACTATGTCCGGACGATCGCTTGCTGTTTGTTTGGCTCCACGACAATCGTCTCCTTAATTGTTTCCACAATATCCGGCCACATTGCATTACACGTCATCGTAATGAAAGAATCCGGTTTTCCATTGTTCAAAACAATAGCCATGGCGTCTTGGTAGTTCTCGCGTATGAATCGCGGAGATCCAAATTGAGTCGATGCCAAGGCGTGGATTCTTCCGATGTTGTGTTCAGTTGCTGACCAATTCGACTCAAACGCGCGTGAAGTTTGTGCTAGTGCATTGTTTTCGGTTGCTTTTGTTGAATCCATCGCATTCAATCGCTTTCAACTTGAACATAAGAATCGATAACAAAACTGCTGGAACAACTTCTTTCCGTTGCAAAGATCCGACCTTCTAAACCGTTAGATTATGAGAGTCACGAGAATTAAATTTACGTCCAAATTCAACTATTTCATTTTTATAGCGGAGTCTGTTGGCCCGATACGGTCCATCGAATGAAACTTTTTCCGCCTCCGATAATCCTCGCCATTTTTTGCCGGAAAATGTGGCGAACTCGAACCCATTCAACTTGGGGGTATCTGGCTGCGTTCGTAAGAACGCCAAATATTGAATGAATGACGAAGACGGGCGTTTCGGTTCTACCTCCTTCTTCGAATTGTTTCCTGAAATTACAACTAATATTGACATTTTGACAGAAACATACTGGGATTCTTTGTTTTGGCCATGATTCCAACAACTAGCGTTGTCCACAACACAACGAAGAGCAGCAGCACCGCGTGTCTACTACCTAAAGAAACAACGAAATGCCAGACTAACGGAATAGAAACCATAAACGCGGTGAGAAACCAACAAATTGGCATAAATGTCAAGATTGGCGAGGAAACGCACCAAATTCGATCTTCCTTGACAAGTTTTTTTTCTGATGTCTTATTGGTTTAGTGTTAATGAGCAAGAGCTCCGTCCAGAGTTGTTTCAAGTCAACGTAACTACCAGTTCAGCCAAAAGATTTTGATGTTAAAAGACGACAAGACTCAAATCAGAAACGGAATTTTTATGTATGATAGAGAAGCAAATTGACATCGTGAAGCAAAGAATGATCAAGGCGCTCCTGGTGGCTTTGCAGTTGACAGATTTCCAGTCGCATTCGTTCCCGGAGCCGGACCACTCGACACTGGTAGAACATTTGAAGATGGTGGCAAACCGGTGCCCGGATTTTGAGTTGGCGGTTGAAGTGTCGAACCGACGGTCGATGCAACGGTGCCCATTGAAGAAGCGGCAACAGTTCCCATAGTCGAACCGGCTTCAGTTGCTTCGGTCGCTCCCTCCGTAAAAGTGTAGCCTGAAAAGAAACAGAGGAAAATGAACATGTCCACAGCGAACTCAACCTTTCGCACGATCTTCAGCTTCTTTCAATTTCTTTTGACGTTGAGCGCGGAAATGGCCGATTTGTCCGAGAATCACGATCACAAATGCAATCAACGTAATTACTCCGGCGATTCCAGCAACCGAGTAGAAAGTGATCGTAATGAAGCTGCTGAAAACGCGAACAACAATCGCTGTCATGGCTCCGAACTCAAACTTACTCGTCTGCACAAACGTAAGCCGTCGAATTTGGCGGTGGAAGCGGATCACGTGCATGACCGACCGAAAAAATCTGAAATAAAAACTACAGAAACGTAGTGAGCAAGAAAACTTACCATACCAACGAAGAAGAACGCCGAAATGATCGTACAGAGACGGGACATCGTGTATTCGAAGTCGCGCGAGCGATCCCAAAAACGAGCAAATGAACGATAGCATTCAATTGACGGCTTTTATATTCGCGACAACGGGAAATTTGCATAATTGTGAATTCAAATTTCATTGTCGAGCCTACAAACCAATTAACTGTTGGTAACTTTTTCGTTGAAAGTTCGAAATTCGTAGTTTGAACACCGGAACTCTCGACTATTCGATGTGTTTTTGTTCCGTTAATCCAATCGAACTCTACGAATTGTTGAAAAGAACGATTGCGCGTTTGACAATCGCAGCGACGAGTTCAATTCGAAAACAAAAGCTCGAGATTCTGCTGTAGTTTCTGTTGCTGCAACGGGCAACTGTTCGCCTTTTGTCTGTTGACCATGAGGTTGATTTTGATGACGACTTTTGAAGCAGCTGGAAAAAAGAAGAGCGAAACACTTTCACATTTCTAGAAATTACAACCCGAAGGATGTACGTGCTCTTCGTATTGATCGTTTTGATTTGTCCGCTTTCGACTTCGGCAACCATAAGCCCGAGCTTCTATTCGTTCATTCAGACTAATTTTGGACAACAAGTTGCTGATCAAATAGCCAGAAACGATTTTGGTCAACGAGGGTTCGTTTTTACGTTTACTGAGAAGCATATTATTGCGTAGAAATTGCTTTAACCATCCTAATAGTAACAATCACAGCAATGGATCTGTGGTTGTCATCTTAAAACCGAATATCTGACTGAGACTACGGGAATAAAAGACGGGATTCAGGAGCTATGGAGGCGGATCACATCAAGGAGTGACGAAAACACGGTAATTCATTGGTATGTTGTTAACATTCGTCTCTTTAGAAACATTCCGGTTATTTTTGTCCATGGATTCTTGACAACTGCCGGAACAACTCAACCGATGGCAACTTATTTCAAACAAAATTACGCTTATGGAGACGATGAACTCTATGCAACGACTTTTGGTCGTCCCGCTGGATCGATTCCCGTTCAAACAGCGTTGATCTGTGAGTATGTTAAAGCCGTATGTTTTCAGTTTTATTCTCGTATGAAAATAAATTTGTAGGTTCGAAATTTGATCCAAACTGTTTCTCAATATACTTCTTCTCAAGTGAACGTAATCGCTTATTCGATGGGAGGTCCCATTTCACGGAAAGTAAAACCAAGTAAATGAAATCTAGCGCAACGTAAATTTAGGCCATCAAAGGTGGACGTTGTGTTGATACCGGTGAAGAGCTTGGGCCTGTATTGACATCGTTAGTCAACGCGTATTTGGGCGTGGCAGGTGCAATGAAAGGAGCACAATCGTGTACGATTCCGTTTGGAGTTTGTAATACGTTGAATGGAATGAGTTGTGGCTCCCAGTTTTTGAACGATATCAATAGCCAGTAAGTTAATCCGAAACAATATGAACACAAGAGTTTAGAACACGCTACAAAGGTCAACGAATTTACGTCTTAGAATCGTCGGTTCGTTTATTTTTAAGTCGAATTTAATTTGTTGCAGTCCGATGATATCGTTGGCTTCAATGGTTGCGGTGGACGGCCGTCGGAAGTAGTCGGGGCAGACAATACGGTCATCGTAAGTACAAAGCATCGCGTTTATAGTAACAAATGTTTAGTTGAACGGCCTAAAGCACATTCAAGTTTGTTCGATTTTGACCGCAAACATGCAGTTCAATCTGATAACTCGTGGTACACAGTGAGCGTTGGCGTTACCATCACAAATTCAGAAATTTTTGGTGGAACTGAAGAAATGAGCAAATAAAAGTTTAATCACAAAAAGGCGAAGAGTAATCAAACCGATCGCCCACAGTTGTGTTTTTGAATCGTGTGTTTTGCTCGCACAGTCATTAGACTCGATCTCATACTTAGGAACTGCAAAAAAAGGAAAATTACACACTTTAAATTGCCCACACGTCGCTCAACGAACGGCTCGATATCGCAGATGTACAAACAGTTTGCTCGAAATTCTGGAAACTCGTAAAACTTTCAAATATATAAACCAGGAGTCGGAATTAGCAGAATTGTCTGAAGTGAACTTGTTCTTTTAAACGACGTTGAGATTCTTCGAGTAATCGATTTGTGTTGTAGGGGGAAATTGCGATGCAGACGGTTACCATTACTTTGCTATTGGTCGGATTGGTTTGTGTTGATGCGACAATAAGTCAGAACTTTCGTCGATACATTGAGGAAAGTTTTGGAGCCGAAGCTGCAAAGGAAATCGCACGAACAGATTTTGGAACAAGTGGAAGCTTCGGTGGTGGTAATCATAAAGCCGGAACTAAAACTGCGCAAGCAATTGAATGACATATAATATTCATTATACTTTTAGGCACATTCCAACGATCTTCGTACACGGTTACGGACAGAAAGCCAGCAACTACGAGGAAGTGGCTCGTGCATTCAAACAATATGGTAACATGCACGATTCGGAATTATATGCGACTACATACGGCGAACTACAGAATCCATGGATTTCAATGAATCCATTTCTCAACGCATCGCCATTCACCTTCCAAATGCATACGGTGATACTTTCTGTTCACTTAATTGCACCACTTGCTTTTAGGGAATGAAGTGCAAGTACGTCAAGAATGTAAGCACATTTATTTTCTTTCAATCTTAATGTTGTTATCAGGTACGTAATTTGATCAAAGCTGTTGCTGAATTCACAAAGTCGAAAGTCAACGTTGTTGGTTACTCATTGGGTGGTCCGTTATCTCGCAAAGTAAGCGGACTAATTGATTCTCGTAACCGAATTTCGAAGGCGATTCTTGGCGGCAAGTGTGTGGACGCTGACGAAGATTTGGGGCCTCCACTTACATCTACGGTCAACGCCTATTTGGGTGTTTCCGGCGCTCAACGCGGATGCAAGGCCTGTGGTATGATGATATTCGCTTCGTGCAATATGCTCGATGGGGTTCATTGCGGATCTAAATTCCTTAACGACATTAATTCCAAGTAAGTGCACATCAATTTTTTCATCATCTCATCCAAAACAATGCACAGCAATTGAATTGAATGTTAATAACTTTAAGATCAAAATATGAAGGTTCAAAAATATACGTTCTGCAGTCGAGTAGCGACGAAATTGTCGGTCTTTACGCTTGCGGCTTCAAGGCTAGTGAAATCAACGGTCAGAATAAAGTTGTCACGGTAATAGCTCATTGAGAACCATAACTAACCAACACTTTCAGATGCATGGCCTTATGCACTTGCAAATGTGTTCAGCAAGAACGGCAAAGTGAGCAAGAACAAGTGTCGGAATAATACGAAAGTTTCAGAACACAATTCAATCTTCTCACCAAAGGAACCGAATGAACGAAACGTTAAGGCCCGACTCATTAACTCACGCAAACTTGAAATACTATGTATGAGCAATGCAAATAAATTTTAAGCAATTGCAAGCGATACGAATCTGCTTATATTCAATCAAATGCTGAGCACATTCAAGCTTTCGATTTGAGTATTTAGTTGACGGAAATTCAAGCAGACATCTGCTCAAACACTATGATGCACTGGTCATAAAATCGAATTCAACGGAAGAGTTCAACTTATTGTGAAGCACCTTCCGAATCTTTCGTTTAAATATTGCGAGCAATGAAATCGAATTCATTAAAAGTCATCAAAATGGATTCAAAATTGTGCTTCCTTGTTTTGTTTCTCTTCATTTCCTCTGTTCATTGTACGATTAGTAACTCCTTCTACGAGTTTGTTCAATCGAATTACGGTTCAGCGACGGCTCAACTGATTGCAAGACGGGATATCAACGGTGGCTCATTTGGTGGTGGTCACCATGAAGCCGGAGAAAAAACAAAGTCATAAATAAGTCATCTAAAAGAAAAAGACGAATAGTGTTTAGAAAAAAGCCTGTGATCTTTGTTCACGGATACATGACCAAAGCAGCCACAACCTTGTTCATGGCACAAATATTTAAAAGACGATACGGATACAACAATGCCGAACTGTATGCTACGACCTATGGTAAGGGCGTTGGAGCGACTGTAATTCAGAGTGCAATGCGCTGTGAACATGTGAAAGGAGTAAGAAAAGTATTCATTAATCTATTTCATCTTCTTTTTAAGGTTAGAAGTTTAATCATAGCCGTGGCCAAGTATACGAACTCAAGAGTGAACGTTATTGGCTATTCAATGGTCAATTGCATTCTTATTCAATCGTTTATTTCCATTTGTTTCAGGGTGGACCTGTTTCCAGAAAAGTTGGTTAAAAGGCAAATTCAAATACAGAGTGTCCCAGCTGAAACTCTTGATTTGAAACGCGCCGCAAAACTCAAATTCTTAACCAATTTTAATGCGGTTTTTGTAATTGATAAGAAATTTTGTTTCCTTTCAAACGATTTTCAGAATTTTATTCAGAATCATACGAAATGTTTTTTTTGGTGAAGTGTTCGGTTTTGAGCAGAAAAAATCGCGTGCAAATGCGCTAAGTGCGGTCTTTCTCTTCACTTTTCAGAAAAGACCTTTGACTGTTTTTCAAGTGTTTATCGTTCAAATTTCAACAGATCTTCCGTCCTTTTGGATGACTTTTTGGAGTCGGTGGGCGTACTCTTCGATCGAACGGTCGTTTCTGATGGGATTTCCTCGAGATTTGCAAGTGCGCGAACTGATTGGTTTGGGTCCTCACGAATCAAACGGAGAATTTCCGCCATCACTTCCGGATTTCTGGTCATTCTTAAAAAAACGAATTGAAAATCAGACACAATTCACAACCTTTCCGTAGCTCCATGTCGCTTGTGGAGATCGCCTCGTCGCAGAAAGTTGTCGAACCAAGTCGAGAAATTCAAAGCATTCGGAACGGGAGCATGTGGAGGAAGATTGAAGTGTCGACGGAAGGCACGTTGAACGGAAATCGGAGTGTTTGGCTTACTGTACTTGATCACGCAGAACACTTTCTCAACTGGTTACCAGGACATTTTTGTTAAGCGCAGTGAAGAGAAAGACCGCACTTAGCGCATTTGCACGCGATTTTTTCTGCTCAAAACCGAACACTTCACCAAAAAAAACATTTCGTATGATACTGAATAAAATTCTGAAAATCTTTTGAAAGGAAACAAAATTTCTTATCAATTACAAAAAACCGCATTAAAATTGGTTAAGAATTTGAGTTTTGCGGCGCGTTTCAAATCAAGAGTTTCAGCTGGGACACCCTGTACATTGATATTTTTGTTTGGGCGATCAAAGGCGGTCGTTGCGTCGATACGAATGAGAATCTCGGCGGTCCTCTCACCCACATGGTTCACGCGTATGTTGGTGTTGCAGGAGCTCAGAGAGGTGCACGAAGCTGTGGATTTGGTATCGGTGTTTGCAATATGATCAATGGAATGCATTGTCGATCGAGATTCATTAGGTTGTTAACTCGTTGAGCATTTAAACGTAGATATTTAAAAAACAATAAAATAACTAAAATTTCATTGGATAGCAATCGCAAATTTCAGTGACATCAACTCGAGGTAACTTTCGTGTTAACATCTACAGTCAACTGGAAATTTGCAGCTCCGGATACGAAGGTCATCGGCGTTATGTGATACAGTCAAGTAGCGATCGAGTCGTTGGTGTGACGAATTTGTGTGGTCAACGATCGAGTGAATTTGCAGATGCAACGAAGATTGTGACCGTATGTTTGATTGGTTAGAATTGTTATATTCGTATGTTTTAGTTGTCGGGGCTTAGTCACATACAGACGTGTACCAACACTGCTGCTATTCAACATAGTTTGATAACAAAAGAAACTCAGAGCTGAAACATAAGATTAAAGACAAATAAACAATGGCAATATGTTGATCACAATAAGTGACTTCAATGAACATGAGCTTGTCAAAGGCTGACAAAAACTTTCAATATTCATTTTCTTGGTCTTGACGCGATCTCACGAATTTGAAATCGAAACTGCGAACGCCGATCAGTGGCTGCGTGCGTTCATTTTTCGGTTGTCGATTGGGATTTTGGGGTTTTTTTGCATGATGCATGTTCATCCGTTGATCACAGATGTATGTATGAGCGACGAGAACTACAGCGATGAGAAGGCTTCGATCAAAATAACTCCGTTGCACATTACACTGATTTCCCAATCTAACGAAGAAGAGAAATCGGACGACGAGAGTCAAGACGCCGAAACCCAAAGCGAGTTTTCCGATTATTCCGATCATCCACCAGTGTATCCACCGATCTCTTCGACTCCAATTGATCTCGATCTTTTTTCGCAGGAAATCAAATACAGTTAGTTTCACGTTTAATCTTTTTATGTTCTTGAGTTTTAGTTTACGGTGACGATTTTCATAAACTTCTTCAATCTTCGATTGTTTACGACAACACAACCGGCCAATACGTCGAACGGAAGGGCGAAAAAAGACCCGATGAAGTTGAAATGGGAATATGCGGTGGATTTGCAATCACCGGCCACGATCTGATCACTTTGTATCCGCGCAGGAAGCTCAACGATACAATAATTAGCGCTTATCTCCAATTGATTGCAACTCGATCGGAAGAAAAAGGACGAGAAAAAGTAAGTGATTCGTGAGATCCTTCATATTGACTTTACAGGTTCTTCCAATCAACACTTACTTTTACGGCAAGATGGCAACCGTCGGCTATGAGAAAGGTATTAAGCATTGGTTTAAGAAAAAAAACATATTCGAGTACAACGTACTTCTTTTTCCGATTCATAATGGTAAGTAAATGGTTTTCGTTAACTTTATTGTTTTCAATATTCAGGAGAACATTGGTCGATTGTTGTTGCCGACTTAAATCGACGTCTATTTTTCTACTACGATTCTCTCACGTTTTCGATGGATGAACAAGCCAAACTTTTTACCCATGAATATGTCGGACACGTGAAGTAAGAAACGAATTCGCTTTTGCTTATTCGTTTACAATCCTAGATGTTTCATCGAGAGCGAAGCAAAAACAAAACTCAACGTTGATTTTTATTGCAATGATTTTGACGTCGTTTTCATTGTAAGTTCGCATTTTTGATCGTGATTTTTGTGTTCAAATTCTAGAATGAACCCGCACAGCACAATCACTTTGATTGCGGAGTTTTCGTGTGCTGCTACGCCGAGTTCTATTGCCGACACGATCATACGCTCAGTTTCTCTCAACCGGAAATGCATTTCTACCGTATTCAAATGTTGGGCGAGATACTCTGCGGTAGATTATTCGAAGTGGTTCGTGAAAAGACTTTCGAGATGGAAACAGAAACGGCAACGACCTTGAATTAAAGAAACAACTTTGTTCAACAGAACTCTTTACTCTTCTCAGATCCTCGAAACTTCGCTCAGTTCATGTAAAAGAAACTTCTCATTAGACTCAATCGAACAGGTTTTCTTCATTCTCATGGTTTTCGTTCTTTTTCAACTCGCGATCTTTTCGTTAGTTAATTTGGTTATTATATTTGCTCAAACATCTTGACCCTCTTGCACTGACACATTAGTTCTTTCTGCATTTAATGTACAAAAACAAAGAACAATAAAATAAAAGGAGTTTAACTTCAAATTGGATGGTCCTTTAATCGGTAATCAATTCGGCCAAATGACCATTGCGGATCACAGAACAATTATCGAATTCGTGGAAACGTTGACGAAATAGAGAAATTGGAAAGTGGGAGCGAAGATACGCGTTTTTGACGCACTGAACAAGACGCTCTTGCTGGAAGTCTTTGAGTTGATCCGAGTTGGCAATGAGATCAACGAGTAAATCCAATGGTAACGTAGTGACGTTCTTCATTTCGAGAGAGTTCGGAAACGCTGCTCTCCATTGAAGAAGAAGCGAAAGAACGGCACAGTGAAGTCGGTTGTGAATCTCGTCGTTTGCCGACCGCTTAACATCGTAATGAACAAGCAATGGAATACACTGAAATAAAATTTTCTGTTAATTCGACCTCAATTCGCGTACCTGTTCGCCGAAGTGAGTGCTAAGAGTGGAGTTCTCGGCCAAAATTCTCAGAATCTCCATTAACTCGTTGTTCAACCATTGACCCAAGACATCAATCAGTTGCGGTCGAAGATTCTTTTCGTTGATCGAATAAACTAAGAAGTAGCACGAGAACTCGATTGCTCGACTACGCAACGGATAAACGCAATTGATCTAAACAACTTGAAAAACGATAGTGTAATTCGAACTTACGAGATTCAATCTTGGCATGGGATACACGAAATCAACAACCAGACGATTGATAATGCGAATTTGATTTTCGTTTGTGTTCAACTGAAACATGAAGTTAAATTGAAATGCCATCTTATTTTTACCTCCATAAACCACGTGGCAACATCGTCGAAAATCGTGTAAATCCCAAATTGAAGAGCGAAACTGCAAACTTGACACAAGAAATTCATTCGCATTTCATGTCGTGGATCTTCGTTTTTGTAACCGCAAAACAAAAACGTGAAATAGTCATAGCGATTGTGTCCATCAGCTGTTTGTTGAAAGTTCTAGAATCAAAAACGTTGAAGAAGTCAATTTGGCAGCCTATTACCTCGTAAAATTGACAAACCACGTCGGTCAATCGCAGCCAATGCAACGGATTCCATTCCGATTCGCCGTTCTTCCAACCGTAGAAATCGACGTCCAATTTGTTTCGAATATCTGCGAGTGCCGATTGACGATTGTGTGAATGCGAGTTGTTGAGAAGTTTGCGGAAATCTTCGAGAACCTGAAGCGCACAGTTCGGGAAACGTGTAGAGATTGGTTGAGGTGGAGGAAGTGGATGAGGACCTCGGGGCCGAGAAGAAAGGGAATGATGAGCACGTCCGGTTCGAAACATCGACAACCTGAAGAATTTGTTGAACAATCAAACGTTAGTGCAAGTATCCTTTAAGTTGTAACAACCTCTTTTTATGTCATGCATGGAAATTAATAAATCTTTATCAAATAATCGTAAAAATCAAACAAAATCATCGTTAACAATTTAAACAGTGCATATTTTTATAACAAATAACAATGTAGAAACCTGTGATAGTGACTGAGCATTGGTATCTTACTGACTTTCTTCCAACATACTTTCATTCGAAATCAATTTGCCCAAACCGAGCTCGTAACAAATTCGACGACGAAGAGCTTCGATGTCTCGTTGTTTGAAGTCGAATTCCGTCAACCCAAGGGCCAACCGTTCGGCGACCGTACACACAAAAACTCCACAATCGGTTTCGGTGCGTTGAATTGGAGAATTCTGAAAACATCGCTAAAAATTTATCATCGCAGCGAACTTACAAGAGTTTGTGCTCGGTTTGTTCGACGTTCCCACGGTATTTTGCGTTTTTCTAAACTCTCCTCTTTCAGATATTGTCTGAAATTAAAGAATAAACAATAGAAAATAGATGCTAAGAACTTACAAGATTGGAGTGATGTATCTACGACCCGCCACAATCGCTTGTCTCTCAACCTCGAATTTGACTGAGTCGTAGTAGAAAATTTGATTTTTTCTCAAATGAATGACCACCAAAGTCCAATGAAACTCGTCGTTAATGGGAAAGAAAAGAAGATCGTATTGAAAGATGTTCACATTTGACGTCCACCTTGAAACGCTGCCATGACCGTGGATTTTGAGTTTCGGGTAGAAGTACGTGGAAAAAGCGAAAATCTAAAAGCCGAGAGATATCCAAATGTAAACGAAAACCTCAGACCTTTAATCCATTGGAATCCGATTCAGCTCGTTGAACAATCAACTTGAAATACGCGTCAATCACCTGATCGTTTAGTAGTTGATTCGATTTGACTGTTTTGAAGTCGGAGCGTGTCAATTGAATTTCGCCGACCTTACACACAACTTCACTAGCTTTCCCTTTCCGCCAACATCTCTTGATTACTGAGTCTGCGTTTGCCGGCAGATCTAAAACAATTCAAACGAAGGTCTTTCTGCCACTTACTCGCAATCCGCTGGCTTTCATCGAGGATCCTTAGTCGTTTGGATGAGAGTTCAGTAGATTGGTTGCCTAAAAATTGTTTGTTATTAAGGCTCATCAACGAATTTAAAGACTAAAATTTTGTTTTCAATTGAAAAAACTTTCATACCGTTTTCTTTTGATACGCGTTTTTTCTTATGTCTGGTCTCGTTCATCGTCATTTCATCGACCAAACTGTTCGTTCAGTTTTTGTTCATCGAACAAAAAGATAGCAACACTTTTGATGAACGGAAAGTTTCATTAGTGAAATCTTCGTGAACGAAATGCCAGAGCTTTCAGTTATAATGAATTCCAATTGATATTCCCAAATAAACTTAAGATTCTCTTGTAATTTATTCGTACTTTTAAACAAGTGAAAATGATTTTACTGAACAAAGAACCGTGCACGAACTAAATTGGAAAGGGAGATGTCGATCTGATCACCAGAAACACACGGCTAAAACTAGATCATTTCTTAGTTTCTTACTCATAGATTACCTGAACATTTGCTGGCGTTCCAGTTAATATCACATCTCCGGGCTCCAATGTCATGTAGTTGGTTATGTACTCGACAAGAGTCGGAATGTCGAAGATCATTCGGTTTGTTCGTTCACGTTGTCTAATCACACCATTAACACGACATGTTAATTCTAATTGATGAGGATCAGGCACGAATTCTTTGTCGATGAAAGTACTCACGGGACAGCTACCATCAAATGATTTGGCCAACATCCACGGTAAACCTGCAGCTCTAAGTTCTTCCTGCAAATACAAGTTGACGTTTCGGACGAACCTTCTTGTTTACCAGTAAATCACCTGCCGTCATGTCCAGAGCCAAAGCATAACCAGCAATGTAATCGTAAGCATCTTCACGTTTTACATTCTTTGCCGTATGTCCAAGTACAACTCCCAATTCAACTTCCGTATTCAAACTAGAATCTCAAGGATATTGAACGCTTGAAAATACAAGTTTACCGTTGACATCCCGGAGGTCGTGGTATCAGTTGATTTTCGTCGATAAATGTTCCACTTGATTTCATGAACAAAATCGGTTTTTGAGGTAACGGAACACGATGATCAATCGACGGATCGGGATAGTTGCGACCAACACAAATAATTCGTCGAGCTAATTTCGTGAAATTGGCCATCGAACCAAAGGCCGAGGTCGTCGAATCGATAAGTGGTTTAGCGCGAATCATTTTGAAATGTCAAGTTTGAAGGAAACAACAAAAGCCTAAAGGTAAAATAAAGTCAAGTAACAAATAACGCATGATTGAATTCAAACCTACTAACATCTAATGAGTTAGCATCGTTGTTAGCTTTCGGCTTTTATGCAATCAACTGCTACTTTTTTCTTCTTATTTTACTTTTAGCGTATGACCAAAAACTCTTGGAGAGTTGTGTTTGAGGTCCCGCCCTTCTGTCCCGAAAATTCTGCACTATGTTCAACACTCGTCTTCACATTTGTTTCCGTCCATTTGCACGCGTGTGGTGTGATTGCTGATAGCAAACAGCTGACGGTCACTCGGTGCATAATTGTGAAGGACGACTGTACGAATTGTTCCAATTTTCTTTTTTGTCTTATCACTTGGAAGCGTAAGAAAACCAAAAACTAAATGAAGCACAAAAATTACGAATTTTGGCGTCATGAACTGCATCGAGAATAAGCTATTGGGTCGTAAATACGTGGTAAGAGATTGTTTTATGATTCAGTTTCGTCGCACAGCTTATGAAATACCCAAGAACACGAATGAAGTGTAATGTACTTGAACCCAACGCCCAAATTGTATCAGATTTCACTTTCGAATTCAAATATCAATCTCAACAGACCGAAAAGTTTTTCGACCACTTGAAGAGCTTCCTTTTTAGTTGGTTCTCTTGTTCATTCAACTATTCTAACGGCGTTCAAGATTAGACGAATGGACAAAAACTCATCACGAACTCTTCGGGTCGTCTACAATCGTTATTATCCAGCGGCTTCCAGCGATTGTGATGTGTTTCCGCCGTCATTAACTCGAAATTGCGCCTATCCCGGACTAATGGTGGAGGTTAACATTCATGGTGTTTGCATTAAACTGAAGTTTTAGATTCTTCATCTGCTTGTCCATGAACTAAACATGACTATCGTACCCATCGTGTTACCGGATTTACAAGATCCATACGTAGTAAGACTATGTTCGAATATGAAATGCATCATAGACTTTAGAGTGCAAGCGATTTGCAAATGAGTCTTCAATACGTAACCAACGGATCAGCAGATACTGTTGCCGTAGCTTTACAACCAACCATCGAACGATTATCCAACTTTTCGTTTACAAGTCCTTTGTACAAAGTGGGTACCCTTTGAGTGCTGATGTCAAACTACATTTCCAGGTGCAAACACGTTTTCTTTTGGCGAGCAACAAAGATGTATACGGAGGCATTTGGTCATTTTTCTCAACCTATGACTCAAGAACCTGGTTGACGATGTTGGTTGCGTTGACGATGCAAATTTGTTTGTGTGTTATGGTTCGTCAAGTTGAAATTCACATCAAAGATGCCCGACCAATTAGTATTCTGGAGGTAGAAGATAGTTTTTCGAATATAGACAATGATTTCGATATGAGACGGTGGAATGAAAAAGAGTTAGGAATGTCGTGACGATCTTAAAAATTGTAGAAAATTATAACAACATTTTGTCTTCAGAATTGCTAACTTTCCGCATTTTTTCGATCGTCACGACTAACTCAAAAACTTTATTTCACCGTGTTATATGTTTAGAGCGCATGGCAGATGGTTAGACTTCAGTTGTTGCAACCAGAGAAGGTTTACTTTAAATCAAAAGCCGGTGAGTGAACATCCAAAGATGTTGTGTTAAGAGTCTTGATTTCAGGAAAATTAGCGATAATCTCATTTTCGTTGATTCAATGTGCCGTTTTATTGGGAGTATTCTCAAGTTGGATACTCAGCAATCTCCTCAAACCGAATACTGCTCTTCCCGTGAATAGTGTTGAACGGTTGATTGATCGAATAACCACAAAAGAATACCATCTAATAACAAGAAACAAAGGCACTTGGTTCTACGACGAAGTGAATCGATCTCAAGCTTTTCCATTTCCTTCTCTACGATCAGCTATCGAATTCAATCCCGTGAGATTGAGTCATTCAGCGGAAGAAACTCTTCGTCATGTATCCAATGGTCGATCAATTGCTTTTGTTCAAGACGACAGCGAAACGTACATGAAAGCGGCGGAACATTGCGATTTGGTCAATCTACAAACCGACATGCCGATTGCAACGGCACATTTGGCTTTGAAGCAGAATAGTCCGCTGCTGAAGGACATGAACCAAGCGATTGAAAATAACGTGATGATGATCATGAGAATCTGTCGTAAATACTTGGAGACTTGGCGTGAAATGAAACGGCCGACGTGTTTAAAACCACATCAAGCATTAGGTAACATCACAGAAGCAACCTCGTTCATGCCGTTTTGCAGGGATACAACCGTTCATTGGCGTTTGCGCGGTTTCGCTGTTCTTCATGCTTATTGCAACGGTTATTTTCTTCATGGAATTGAGTTGTGGATACAAAAGTCACACAAATCTGCACAAAATTCAACCTTTCGCAAACAACGGATCGTTGAAGACCTTTTATCGATAGTTTTCATGTTATTGGGTGCAAGTTAAAATAAAATAGTCTAAGATCATGGTTTTTATTGTGGTCGAGAAGTTTCTTTCCGGTTTCTATTCCTGACTACCAAAGCGCTCAGACTACAGAATTCAACGGACACACGCAAATTGAATTTTCAGATTAAAAGACCGCCTCCAGTCGACGTAACATGAGCTCACGGTTAAGTACCGATTTGCAACATGAACAGAACGAAAAGAACGCCTCGTGGAATTCTCGATGAGTATTCAGAAGAAAAAAGTAAACGCAAACTTTCCGCACTAAGCAGTCAGTTTACTAGTGGTCGACAATTTTTGAACCCGAATTAAAATTTTACCGATATATAGCGGGCATGTCATTGGATGTTTTGCGAGTCGCATATCCACCAAACTTTCCTTCGGTCTCTAGTCAATGCAAAGAATTTCCTCCCATGAAGGTAAAGCAAAATTGCCCTTACCCGGGACTTATGGTTGAAATCATTCGTCTGCTTGCTCATGAAATGAATATGCGTATTGAGCCAGTAATTATTGATGAATTTGTTGATAATGAGGTCGGTTAATTGATGGTCTACGTGAATAGAAGCTCAGATTTCAGCGCAACGACACGCTTCGATTTGGATTTGAAATGATTCAAAAGAATGAAGTTGATACAATTGCTTTGGGTATTCAACGTACGAAAGAACGAAGCGTCAATATGTCGTTTACAACCTCTCTTTACAAAGTAAACCACAACCTTTGATCATCAAGTATCTCAATTTTTAGACACAATCTCGCCTTTTGTTTCGCAAAAGTGCTGATCTCTATTCAGGTCTTTGGGACTTCTTTCGAGCTTACGAAACAGAAACATGGTTAATTATGTTGAGTGCTCTTATCGTTCAGTGTTGTTTGTGCATCATTATTCGAAGAACTGAAGCAAAAATGAAAAATGTTAAGCCAATAGGAATAGTGGAAGTAAGTGTTAACTGGTTTGTTTGCTTCATTTGTTGGTTTTCGACCGCTTGGCACGTTCTAAGGCTCCAGTTCTTGCAACCAGAACCGATCGTATTCTATTCAGCAGCAGGTTCGTTACATAAGGTTTAAACTATGATTACAAATCAAAAGTATAAACGTTCTTAACCGTAAACTTTTGCACCACACTACTTATACAAAAGCATTGACGTGTTCATCAATTTATTTTTGTATTTAAGTTGAAAGAACTCATTCAAAGTACGTAAACGAGTATTCTGAACTTTAAAGTAAAGCCTATGAGTACTTACAATTCTACGGTCTTTCGCAACAGTCTCACTGGCTTTTCATATGCACGACAGTTATCGAAACTTGAAACCGTAATATTAACTTACCGTAGAAATAGAAACATTGATGAAAAGAATTTGAGTAAGAAAACTGTTACAGGCAAACTTTCGATTATGTTTTTCTCGTTGGTTCAAGTTGTTGTACTTCTTGGAGTTTTTGGATCGTGGATTCTGTCCAACATCCTTCAAGCCGAAAAGACTTCTCTGCCAACAATGAAACACTTAATCAAACAGATAGCCAACCATGAGCTACACGTCTTGACAACTCAACCGACGTCTTGGCTGCACGAAAAAATTCGCTCTTCTCCCGTTTATCCGTTTGCTGAACTGCGTGGAGCGTTGACTCGTAATCCGATTCAGATTTCTCGATCAATCAATGATACTTTGGATCGAATTATTCTGAAAAAAGGAATTACCTTTGTTCAAGATGACGAGGCAACGTTGTGGAATGCGTTAAAACGATGCGGCGTTGAATATCGAGAAATACAGGCGGGACTGCCACTATTAGATGCACGACTTGCTTTTCGTAAGAACGATTCGAGACTCGCGATCTTTGACGATGTAATTACCAAGAACATCATTCACATTGGTCGAATAGTTCGAAAGTACAATCATCTGCAAGGTCGACTGAGCCAATGTTGGGTTAAAGAAAAAGTTGGAAATCCGATCAAAGAGAAAGCATTAAGTAAGCTTCTAATTGCAAAGCAATAAAAACTGAAAGATTAGGTTTACGTCCATACTTTGGGGTTCTGATTGTCTGTGGAGCCATCATGTTAATCGCCGCTGCAGTACTCGCCTGCGAAGTTTTTTATCGACGATATCAGTTAAAAAAAGAAATAGAAAGAAGACGAACAAAATATTCAACGTCTAGTTTTGTAATCAGTGCTTGTCACGGTAGAGCGTTCGATTGCTATCACTAATGAAACAATTAAAAACAAGAGTATTTCCCGTCCACCTATCCATGTTACTCAACGTTATTGCTACCCACCATACAGTTTCGAACATAATCCTGCAAAATTCTTACTAATTGATTCGATGGATCTCTCGAAACAATGCACCTTATAAATTTTTGGGTATCCTGTGTAAAGGTGATTTCAGCAGTTGCTATCGGTCTTACAGTGTAAATGTCTGCATCAATTGTATTCGGAAAAGAGTTTGGTCGAATAAAATTTTTTGCATGAAAACCAACTAAACGTCTACTTCTGCAAGTCTTCTTGTCCAGCTATTATGTTCAGTTGAGATATTTGGGCATCAATTTTTGTTTAAATATTAGCTTCGAGCAAACTCGAATCGTTAAATGAAATGACTATCTTCTCTACGGAACGGCAGTTTGAGTATTTTCTTAAACGAAGCAGAACATTAAGCGATCTAGTCGTGGCAAAATGTTATGCATCGAACGCGTAAAAACCAATGAGTTGATTAGTAACAACAACAAAAGTGAATAACTGAACGACGATTACGTGTACGCAGAGAAACGAAGACAAACAATCAATCTACTGCAGCACTTGGTTTTGCTAGAATCTTTAAAATCGACGACTTTCGATTATCTGGACGTTTCAAATTCAAGTCTCATGAAATCTTAAGACATTTAAAAACAGAAATCAAAACACTTTCACTCGACTGCACAGTTTCAAGGAAACAGAATCTCATTCGTACAGTCAGTTTGTTTAGGAAGAATGCTTGAAGGAGTTCAAACGAGGTATTTCAATGGAGATGGTCACGAACGCGTTGAACAACGCCATCAAATTCTATACGATGATTTGAAAAAATTTTAATCAGCTGCAGGTTACAACGGTGGTAAGAAACACCGTCGGGTCTTTTTTCGGTCAATTAACAGTCGTCACTGATCGCCGCTTCCAATTTACAACCCAAATTGCTAGTGTTTTGCAATCCAATGGTCGCAACCATAACTCGCGACAACAATGCTACCAATCCGAAGTCATTCCTTCGGCGCATCTTGGATTGCGAACGTCAATTTGAAATTGAAAACGAAAATACCTCGAGGTCCCAATCAATTTGATTAGATTAACTGAGGCGTGTCAACTGGCATCTCGAAAGCTGCATATAAACCACAGTCAACAGCAAGTCGTTTCGCAGTCTAACTAAACTCAACATGTCCAAGCGTCAACACGAGTCCAGCGTTTCGAACGAAGAACCACAACCAAAGGTAAGTGGTTTTTTCATTTCTGTTGTATTTTGTTTTAGATTCGTAAAACCGACCGCGAAGCTCTTCGTCCTCAAAGACTCCAAGCGGAGTACAGCGAGCTTCGAAGTTTGGTCGAAGAGATTGAGCCGCACCTTGAAATTCAAATGCAACAAGCCGACATTCTGCAGCAAGCGCGAAAAAGAATCAAAAAGCTTCAGAAAGAAACTTTAGATCTGAAAGCAGGCTCATCATTGTCGAAGAAGAAAATAGGTTTTATCCAATGTATTAATCTTATATTTTGGAACTTCATGCTTCAGCGCTGGACGTGAGGCATTAGTGACTGAGATTTTATTCGCGCAACTCACTCTGTACACAACGATTCTGCAGCAACTGTTTGCACAATCGCCTCTAGATGCGAACTCAGTCTAACAATCATCCAGCAGCAACTGAAGGATCAGTTCTTTGTTTTTATTTAAATTGTTATAATAAAAAATAATCTATTTTCAAGAAGTCTCTTTTTTGATTGATTTTATGTTCCATGAACTTCTAAAACAAACCAGTTGTTCTTTAACGTATATTGTTAAAGTTCAGTTGGCCAGAATCGGGTGCGTTCTGAAGTTTCCGGTTGAAGAATGTTACGATTTCCACGTTCTTGTGCATGTATAACCACAATAAGCAATGATCACATAATTGGAACTCATGATAGCGAGCACTTCGATTAGAACGAAAATCATGAAATCGTTTTGCTAAAAGAAAACTTTTATCCGATGAGATGATCTGCTTGACAATAACACTGAAGAGATTGCAAAACCGATCTTTGAGGTCGAATTGAACGAATAAACAGATGAAATCAAAACACCAACGATTTATAAACAATCAAAGCTGATGTGTTGTTGTTAATAAATTGAGACATGAGATTTGCGTTCTTATTCGTCGTATTACACTATTTTTAAAATGAATTCGGTTACAATTAGAATTGTCATCTTGGTTTCATTGTTTGTTGTTCTTATTGCGCTAGCTCACGACAATAACACGTGTATTGAGCCTTATTCAGGAAAATACAACACTCACGGATTGTAAGTTCAAATGGTGAGCTCACTGCAGTTTTCTTTTAAGCGAGTTCACGACGTGCATCAACGCGCAGATCGAAATGAGTTGGAGAACAAACTTTATGTTGGGAATCTTTGTGGAGTCGAATAAACATGAGAAACTAAAGTGAGAGTTTCACAGATGTTTTAATTGATTGCTTTTAGATTAAAACTCATAATCAACGATTTCTGCAAATTGGATTTCAAAGGGGAAAACAACACCAAAAGCGAATGGAAACTGAAAGTCGGTAAGTTCGCTCAAATTTCTACGAATTCTATTCGTAGGGAACATGGTGGTGAACGGCAGCGGTCCCAATTGGTGGGGTCTAATGATCACTACAAACGGAAGCTTGTTGACATTAAAAGGAGAACAAGACGTTGGTTGTAGCGGCCAAACACTGCGAAATAAACTCGACGAAGAGTGGGTGCGAACGAAAATTCGTATCGAAGACGCCGAGATTCCACCAGGCGTTCGAATTACAGTCGTTGTATCGGTTTGTTGTTCATTTCTTTCTATTCAATATAAGCTGCCAGGACCCTAACCATAACGACACGTCATCAACAACCACCAACTTTCCTTCTTCCAACCTAACTAGTACAGTTTGGTTGATTATATCACTCTAATTTTCGTTTTAGAATTGCCACCTTTATTTAATGGCAATGCAGCCGATAGATTTGCTATGTATTAACTCTTGTTTCCATCTTCGTCTAAAAAATTACGCAATCTATAAACAAGTCAGTTAGACGACTCTACAAGTTGCCGATTTATGCTTCGATATTTCAAAACACTTGTGAACACTTAAAGCGCAACAGAACGAATGAATGAACATGAGGAGAGGGAGAGTAACAGACAACTCCAGTTTGTATTTCCTTCAAATGCATAGCAAAATGAAAAGTTGAATGTTTGGTGTCAACCGGTTTATTCTCAAACACCTTCGCTAATGTTTTCGCAAAAGAATTTGTTTATTTCGGAGGGATTGCAGGACCCGAAGGTAATTTCTTTTCCTGCTTCTGTTCAGTTTTTATATCGACTGATTCCCAATCCGAAATCACATCGTTCATCTACAAATGTTTGTTAGTTGCAAAGAATTTATGTAGTCCTTGCCGTCGGATAATCATATTTTTGTCTGAATATCTTCTCATTCTGAATTTTCAGCTGAAGAAAGCAAAGTTACAATGTTGGAATCGCAATTTCAACTCACTTCCTTTGGATTTTTAGGTTGAGGTTTTGGCTTGGGAGCGTTCGCACGCAATTTGGCGATTCGCTCGGCATCCTCCGGTCCAATAAACGGCAAGGCCGATGGAACAACGGCGACTTTTGTTTGTTTTGGTGCTTTTGTAGGCTTCACATCGTTTTGTATTTGTTCCGCTTCACGTTCGTTCTTGAGAACTTCATCACAGTTGATGGAATGCTCAGTTTCAGTCTTCGTTTTGGTACTCCAATTTTTCGATTGACCGAGCGATTTCTTGTCCGGTTCGTCGGCACTGTTGGTCTTTTTTTTCTTTGCCTACAATAAATTCTCAGTTGATAAATTGCATCAATAAAAATACCGCTTTTGGAGTAGGAGTCGGTGTTGAATCGGCCGGAGTTGATATTTGACTGGCCGGAGTTAATGTTTGGTTGAGCGAAGAGCCGAACGGAGAAGCCGACTCACCTGATTGATTCAACGACCCCAAATCTTCGTCTTTGGTGTACAAATAGTGACGAGAACTCGAAGCTTGACAGGAGATGAAAGGGGAAGTTCGTGGACTGGTGGTTGCGGACGATGGTTCGACGGGAGTTTTCGGCAACGTTGCTTTCTCGGCAGCCTAAAATCAGTTTGAAAGATAAAATGATGTAAACCGACTATCTTAGGTGACTTTGGATTCGGTCTCGGAGATTTTGGATTTGGTTTTGGAGACTTTGGGTTTGACTTTGGAGTTGTAATTTGGGGTTTGGTCGGAGAGCGAAGAATCTTTGCACTTTCCTCCTTTGCTTTAACAACTTTCGGTTTTTCGACTTTCGATTTCTTTTGCGATTTCGAACTCTCATCCTTCTTCTTTTTTTCCGAAGGTGACGCGACTTTTTGCATGGGATTTTGATTTGGAGTGGAGTCCGATGGAGGAGGTGCCTGAAGAAGAAAAATTAGTGGAGTTTGTATTATTCACTTGCATTCTTGGATTGAATCAACTTTTCGACGTAACGCATTTCTTTGTCCGAAGGTTGGAGGAGTTTGTTGGCTGCCGTAGATTGTGGATGCAGGTTCGGTCGTTGAGGTAAGGATTGTCGAGCGAAAAGACGAGGTTGACGAAGCGACGAGTTTGCAGAGATTGCCGGGCGTTTACGAGAACGTGTTGATGCGTCTTCATTGCGCGTGGATAGTTTGTGACGTGGCGATTTGGGACTCAAAGCTTCTGGAATCGAACGACCAACCGACAATCCGACTTGTTTCTTTCGAATCGATTTGCTTGAACGTGAAGATTCGTCCACTTTCTTTGATGATGTCTTGTCGACCTTGTCCGTTTTCTTTATCAAAC
This sequence comes from Aphelenchoides besseyi, assembly GCA_024699855.1. NCBI lineage: Eukaryota > Metazoa > Nematoda > Chromadorea > Rhabditida > Aphelenchoididae > Aphelenchoides > Aphelenchoides besseyi. Next base: position 2,088,831 of record JAMPIQ010000003.1, read on the forward strand.
GACTGCTTTTCAAGCTTTTCGAACTTTTTGAGCTTTCCTGTAAACTTCTAGTTAAATCAAGAATGAAATCAACTCACTTGTTTGACCGACTTCTCAACGTCCGTTTTCTCCTTTCGCCACGTGCGTCGTGAAGCCGTTGATGATTTGTTCGAGGATTGTGGCCGAGTACTTGACAGTTCGTTTCGCGTCGACATTTTCAACCCAAACAAATCGACTTGTTGAGGAGAAATGAACCGAAGAAACGAAACAACAGAATTTGTGGTTTTGCATGAGTTTGTTTATTGATAATGAAAAGTTTATGGACTGGACCAAGAACAAGATTTGTTTGGTGGTCGTATCGTTTCAATATCCCCAACAGTCAAACGAAACTTTCACGAGCAAATGACCAAAAAGTTCGATTAGAAAAACGACAGTTGAGCAGAACAGAACACCGAAAATAACCAAAAACAATCCGTAGAATGGATGTTCATCTGCAACAAAGTTATAATAAGAACATACGAATCTAGAAGCCTACTCATTAGTGTTGAGCTTTTTTCTTCGCATTTTCCTCGAAGATATCGCAATCCATACGAATACTTTGATCGTATTTCATTCAAATCACATTGAATTTGGATGATCGCTTTGTCTATACGCGACTTGTGAACATATTTGTTCTAACATCACTAGTTGGTCGGTTAAGGAACGAATATTCACTAACCCTGAAGAGCAGATGAATGGTCGTAGTTTGAACAATTTCTTCCATGACAACAACATCACATTGAGTTGCCAATTTATGCATTGAAGTTCCGTGTTCACGTACAATTAGAATACCATATTTGCTCGAAATTTCTTCACGAACTTTTACGTACTCATCGGCAATCCCAGAAAGCTTCGTGATGGGCAGCTTGTTAAACTCGTTGAATAGAAACGTTTTCTCTTCTGCAGCTAATCGATTTGAAAACCAATTCCTCTGTTCGAGATCAATTAAATGATAAGCTTTCGAACTGAAAACAAATTAATATATTAAAGGGTTGTTTTCAACCCACTTTAGTGCTCTAAGAAGCTGTTCGTTAGTTTTGATTCCAGCTTGCTTTTCGGTAATCATCATTCTTGCTGTAAGAAGCGAGACATAAGCGCCGAAAATAATCGACTGAAGTAGCGTCACAAACGCGATGTTTGAACGCACTGAAACAACGACCGCTAACGATCACATGTATTCGATACCTGAAGTTGATTTTAGATTCCTAAGGACATCCGATTTCGCGGTTTGTAGTTTGATAGCAACGACTGCGGCCTGCTACTTAAGAAGTTGGTAGCAGGTGTTTTCAGGTAACTTACATTAAGGACAGCAAACTGAATGGATCCGCTCACTGATCTGTTTCTTTTGCTCAAAAGTTCGTAGACAACAAAGAATACGAATTGAAAAAGCAGAACGACAAACATTGCAAAAACACAATTGAGATCGTAGATCGTAAAAAGCGACCAAAGTGAATTGTATTTTTTGTAATTTTTTCCACGATACAGCGCACGATAGGCAATCTAAATCGACCGTTCCTTTCAACTTTTAGATCGACATCACTTTGAATAATGGAATAGAGAACTCGACGTGATGTTTCGGTAACAAATCAAATGGTTCGAAAGGCCAAGCGATCGTGTCGATCGTTCCATTTTCTAAGAGTTCTATGGATCGATCAATTAAATCGGAAGACATCTAGAAAAGAACCGACATGAGCGATGTGAATTCACTCACCATCGGTTTATACTGCCGGTCATTATCGAAGTACACCGGAACTACTTCAAGTTGAGAAGCGTTGGCTATTAATCTTATGATCTAAAAGCTTCGTTACGAAAAGATTCACGAATTTATAAACTTCAGTCATAAACCCCGGGTAGAAACACTTTTTTGTGGGATAGAATTGAGGAAATTGCACACAAAAAGTCCCAACGGTGGTCGGATAGATAATCGGAAATAAGACTTTAAGCGTGTGATTCAACATCTGACATCACAACTCGTCCACTAGTGCAGTAGTTGCTTCATAGTCCAACTGAGTATTCGACATAACAGCTCAAATAAGCACATCTGACTTCTAACATTTCCTGGTCAAATAACACGATTCGCGTCGAATTACGAATACGTCGCAGACAAACCGTCGAGCATCCAACACTCCAAAATATGTTTGTCTTGAGAAATTTGAGTGTGGCTCGGTAGTTGATGAGTAACCGTGACTAGAAAACCCACTAAATCTTGGCAACAATCGTAAGAACTCGAGGATTAGTCGACTCAATGTCTCACACAGTTCCATCAACTGTTCCCGCTTTCAATTCGATGCTAAATAAAATCTTCTTTCGCGTGTCTTTTTTTGGGTCAGCTTGTTAAAAGTTCTTTATTAAGAAACAACATCAAAACAAAAAAGTCACTGACAAGCAACTATTGTCGTCCGATTATTTTGATAGACCCAGCAAACATGCTTCTAATTATAAGCTCCTTAACGGATTATGTTACTTCTGTCAAAATAAACTGCAAACAATTGGAATGTGGAACAGGCACGTTTTTGCACATGAACATCGAGTTTCCAACTCCACATTCTCATGAGGACTTTTGAACAACCAGTCCTGAATATCCCCGAGTTTTGCTGATTTCTCAACACCTGTTCAATTCGATTTGAACATATGCCATGACTACGATGGTTGTCAATAAGAGAGCCAAAACTTGTTATCGATCGTTGCAACGACGACGATTGCAATCTCTCATCAAATTCCCGAACTCTTTTCAAGAAACAATCTTCAACCTCAAAGTTTATTCTTCGAACTCAAACAAAAAGCTAATAAGCGGGATCAGAAGCACCTAAAAAAACTGATCACAAATCTCGTCACTTAAAACTCACTAATTGAGACATGTAATGGATCAGCAAACTTAACGTGCGGTTTCTCAGTTTGACGACGCCAAAAAGCTGCCGAGTCAGCAAACGACTTCTGATGTCCATCCAACGAACAGACTGGACGTGGATGAACAGAAGTTTGTTCAATTCGACGGCGATTAGTACGTGGGGCCCATTGTAAAACAACCGGTGGTTCTTTGGCGTCGATTGGAGTCGAACACTCGACGGTTTCTGGTGCGTCCTCCGTTTCAGTCGACGAGTTGTCAGTTTGATCCAATTCACGAATTCCATTGTCCTCATCAGACACCGGAAATTCAACGTTCACTTCTGATTTGAACCAATCAATTTGTGGAGCATTGGTGATCATCAGTTGTGGCTGAAAACCGAGGTCCGTTAGATGGCTTTTATTTTCGGTCACCTGTGACATCATGTCAATCACGTACTCGCTCTTCTTTCCTTCAACTTCTTTTGAAACACACGAACATTCGTTCGAACAGACGACCACCGGGACACGACCTTTGGTGGCGATTGAAGATGAGAAACGAGCAAGAAGTAACATGAAAACAACGAAGACGAATACAACCGCCAACAAAGTCAACACCAAGGCCGCTTCAGCATCAGTCAACGAAGACATCTCGTAAGGGGAGGACAAAACTAGTCGGCCAGTGAACACACACCAAGAAATGACAACTTTGTCGAACCTGTCATTTCAATTGGGTTTATGCAAATCTGTTCGAACAGTGTGCAACCAAATGTTCGTACTTGATGACTACAAAAATGCGGAGTCGTGACCGTTGTGCTTTTGCTGTTAGTCGATTGTGCGAGTGAAATGCGGCGGGAGAACGGAAACAAACACAATCGCCGCATCTTTACATCCATCAAGCAAACTGAAAAGTTACTTTGAAGCGCACGTTCTCTTCTGGAAACGTGGCTGCTCGTTTGATTTTGGCTGTGAAACACGACGACTCGGAACTCATCGAGTTCGCTTTGAAGTTCGTCAAACGCAGTGCGGAGAACTACAAGCTGGTCATGAGCTCGACGGAAATGGAAAATCTCTTGAACTCCAACGTCTCGTTGATGCAACGTGTCTATTCGGTTCTTAAATGTTGATTGTTTCTGTAATAAACTTTGTTGACTGAATGCTTTGTGTACGTCTCTGTTCAATCTGTAAGCCCAGAAATAGGAAGTGACTGTAGCTTGTGATTGTTCTTGAAGATGCTTAAGATCCACAAGTCATTCGTATTGCTGGGAATACAAAGAAACATCTTTAATTGTGCTTTTCATTTATTGCGAGCAAACAAACACACAAGTTAATCCAATGAATTTATTTGTTCCTAATTTCGATTCAAAGAGAAAGTCCCTATCCAGAGCCTTCGACGTTGCTTGCTTGCTTTTCGAGCAATTCAATCAATTGGTCGATAACTGAACTGACTTCCGCACCGCTTCCAACCACACCACTTGCCAATTCTCCCAGTCCACTGGCAACTTCTCCAACCTCACCAACCACGTTTCCAACATCAACGGGGGCGGAGACAACGAAGGTTGCCATCAACTAAAACAACAACGAATAACAGAACAGAAGACATGAACTCACGAATCCAACGACAAGAAGAACCGTAACCAATTGTTGAGTGAACATTTTTTCGAAGGCAAAAGCTTTAATGAAGAATTGAACGACAGAGCTCGTTTTATACTCCAATTCTTACACCAAATCGACCCACTTGAGCCCATTGACAATTCAGAAATCAACTGCTGACATCGAGTTCAATTTGGCTCCGAACATCTCTTCCACCTTCACATCTTTTGAACCGAAAACCATTGTGTTTGTTAATCCGATCAGCATATTCAATTACATAAAGTTCACGTGATTGACGAGAAAGGTCATTGCTGTTTCATTCTTGTTATCACACCTTCGCATTGAACTGAAAGTTTCAAACCCACGAAGTTTATTGTTTTCAATTCAAAGCTTCTAGGAAACAGGAGATGTGAGAACAGATCAGTCATCAGTTGAGATTGTGGCAATTAAACTTTAATAATCGTATTTCTTGTGGAGTTACAATCTTCCTCTGTTTTAACAACCAAAGCTTCAAGCTGTTTAGACGATTCCATCAACTTAGCAAAATTTGAATTCAATTGGTTAGACGTTTTAATAACAATAACAAAAAAGTGTTTTTATCACTTTAACCATGAATGCCATTAACTGACTGTCTCTAAACAACCTCTTTGCATTGGTTTATGTAAATGTGGTATTGTGTTTTAAATGTTAATTCACTTCTCCAATACAAGCAATTGGTCCAGGACAAAGTCGAAGAACAATTTACAAGGTCGAATGGCTTTCAAATTTTGTCCTTAGAACTGCACAGTGAATGCGACCGGTTGTAATAAGTCAATAGCAATTAGCCACTTTTTTCGATGTTTTCATAACAGAAAATTGAACTTTGATCAAACAAAGTGGACGGCAAGTTTATTCCAAAACACTGTGTGATTTCATTTAGTATTTAAAAGAGGCATCAAAATGAAATCGTTCTTGCAGTTTCGGTAATTTGCGATATTAGGGTTACCCTTCTGATGACAAGTATAAAAGCGCACCGATTTAAAAAGCATTCAAATTCGAGCGCTCCGCTGGCGAGCGGAAAAAAGGCGCCCGCCGTTCGGTTATTTGGGGGGCGAGAAGATCTTTCCAATTTCGTAGGGGAAGGGAAGAATCGGCGTTTGCTGAGAGGTCCCGTCGTGCTGCGTTTGAGGATGGCAGCCAATTGGAGAGCGCTGCTTTCGCGTGTGCAGAGATCTTTAGACCTGCCGACCGACTGCGCTCTCCGATCAAAGTGTCGGCGGTTGCAAGTGAAAGGACGACCGAGCGTGAGCTCGGTTCCGAGAAAGCAGTGAAACGAGTGCCGCGCGAAAGACCACGGGTCTTGCAGTGCGATGGTGTTGGTTCTGAGAGACGAGCAATTCGAACTCCCGGTGAGCAGAGGCGACGAATCGAATGCATTCGGTTTGTAAATAAAAATTTATATAACAATAAACAAAACAATTAAAATTAACAATAAAATTTGCGATACTCGTTAAATATTTTCTTGATCACTGGGGCCGGCGATGCTCTCTTCTGTCGAGCCACGTCCAGATGGTTGGCAACCATTTCCATTAGGTCGGTATTCTGCTTGTCTGGCGTCCAGTCGTGTTTGTGCAGCAAAAGTTGGTTGCGCGTGCTGTGTCCTTCGTCTGAGATGAAAGCATACGTATATTCGTAATTAATGCGTTTCATCAGTTCGTCGATAGGTGGTAGATCCCGTTCGTGGTAGGCGTCGTGATCAGCACGTCGGGTCTTCTGATGTTTCGCGCATAAGAGATGCGCTTCAGGGGACGTTTGTCGGACCAACTGGTAGAATTCTATCAGTGTTGTGGTTTCATCGCACTGGTTCCACAACCATCCAGTCCTTTCCACAGGATGTTGACAAATCTCCAAAACGGTCTTTGAAAAGACAGAGCCGCTGTTGTTTACGATTGTATTTGCTGAAATTAAATTGAAACAGTTAGTAAACAAAATCAGAAAACTTACATGTCGAAGAATGTTTCAAAATCCTTAATCCCGAATTTGGCCATTATATCGTATCCGGAAGACGTGATTTCGATAGACAATATCACTAAACAACTGACAGTCATTCGAATCACGGCCTTCGACCATTGTTGTCAGTTGATGTCATAAAATTCGATTAAAACTTCGAGTCATTATGACCACAAGAAAGCTTTGGTAGCCGGTTTGGTGATAACGTAACAGTTGATTGAGCAGCTTGTTTTCATACCGCGAGTCATCTTTGTTAGTTGAATTGTTTCAGTGGCATATTTGGTGTTTTCTGTGAGTTGATTGCTTGTTGTGCACAATTTGATTGCTATGTTGTGTTGATTTACGTGACCTTCTAACTGCTCAATTCCATCCGTTCAAATCGTTCTCTGAGGGTTGGTTGTTTTGACTAGATAAAGTTGCGTGGCTTTTGATGATTAATGCCGTTAGCGTTGAACAGTGTAAGATCGATCCAAAAGCACATTACATCAAACTGATAACAATTGGGAAAAAATTGATCGTTTGATTAGTGCTATACGAATTTGCATAATTCCCACAATAAGCTTTGAAACTTCGTTTTTCGCCATTCGAGCCAAGTTCTATTGTGCTCTCAGGGTGCTTTCTTTCGCTGTGATTACGATGCTCCGCTTTTTGATTTGGCTCCTGGTCATCTCTGGGTCGATTGGACAAGCACAGAAGTGTATTGAGGGCCGGTAAGTCGAGGAGAATGTGGAGAAAATGATTGGTTGATTTCAGCAACATCACTGGTCACTGTTCGAAATTTCAAGTGGCGGTCAAGAGCAGCCGTCCAGAGGTTAAAGCAAAGTTGTTCATTGCATCAGGAAAGGGCGAGTTCAAGTAAGTTGATGTTTGCTATTAAATATTGAACTGTTCTAGTGGCTCGATAACGATCGGTAAATGCACGATCGCTGGCTCTTTTTTCCAGTCAGCCAAGTTTTTAAATCAGGTATCTTCATGCAAAATTGAGTTTACAATCGGTTTTTAGGCAGTGGAAGTTCTTTCTCGTCGCCGATTGAAATCGTTGAATCGCAATACAACATGACGATGGAAGGAAAAAGGCGGAAAACCACAACCCGTGTGCTCGACCGCTCCGTTTACTGGGACTGATGGAAAAGTGCCACGGTTGTTGGCCTTAAGATCAACAAAAAGATGGGAGCTTATTTGGTTCTGGTGAGATTCCTTTGACTATTTTCATTCCACGTTTGTATTTCAGGACAGTTCGATCGACTTCGTCAAGACCGATAAACAAAAGGACGATGGTCCGAATATTGATTGATTTGCGGAATCGTGGATGGTGTTGTGCTGTGAGTTCATGTCCTCCTATATTCTTAGTTTTTTCAGCATTTTTATTGCTTTGGCGTTGTTCATTAGTGGTTGCTGCCGTAGGTGCAAGGAGGTTAGTTTTCAATCGTTCATTCATCCAATTCACTTTCAGGACAAAAAGAAAGATGCGAATGACAAGAAGGAGGATTCGAAGATCAAAAAGACGTCGCAAAAGAAATCGGTGACTGGAAAGTCGACTCGTCCGACTCCAGTTCCGATGACACAACCGAAAGCCTCGATGGAGTGGACTGCAAAGGACGACACAATGCGCACTGCTGAGGGAACTACCAGCCAATCAAATCTCGATTCAATGTGAGTTTTGCATTCGGACATCAGCACCTGAAGACCTTGTTTCTAGTGGTGCGGACAGGGCTGGTTTGATCGTTCAAAACATGAAGAAACGTTCCGATAAAGAACATGAAAGGGCGGTCGGACGAATCCAAGAAGCATCTCAACGTCGAGTGACTGCCAAGGCCGATCCGTTCATCGGAGACTTGAAGGCTGAGACCAAGAAGTTGGAAGAGCAGCTTCGGCATTGGAAAGTCAAGATGTCAAGGACGAAGCGGCTATTGCGGAAACAAAATCCAAAATTGCGGAGTACAAGCAACGCAAAGCCAAATTAGGCCAAGACACTCTCCGCGGCGCGAACGTTGTTGCTACCGCATCGACTCAAGCATCGGCCTCCACTGCTCGTTCAACTGTCACAGCTGTTCAACCGTCTGAGTCGAACACCACTGCCAACAACACCACTGCCAACAACACCACCAACGATGTGACGAGCAAAGAAACAACCGAGAACAAGATCTGATTTATGTCAGTTCGCTCAATGAACTTGTGCTCATGACTCAATATGTCCGTTTATCAGAAATTCAGAGTATTAACAAGATGCTCATCGTTCGATTTAGACTGCCGCATTCGTTACCTTATCAATATCAGGAAGGTACTTTTGGAACGAAATAGTGGAATCATCAATAGAGAACTTCACGCAGTATTTGTACTGAATTAGGGGGCCAAGAACATATGGCACGGCAGCATAGTCATTAGAGTTACCCTTTGTTCTATGAAAAAGTCATCAGCACTAACCAAGTGAGTATAGTTATCCACAGCAAACTTTGTTATTAATGCAACTGACCGTCCAAGTGCTTTCACTCATTTGAACTTATTGAGCAAAAGTATTAGAAATTCTGTGGATAAAACGTGATTAAAACAATGTCCAACTCTCAAATAAAGTCTTCAGATTGGTGATTGACACTCATATTCCAAACTCCGAGGTTTAAAAGTCAAAATTTATTGAATAATGATTATACGATAAAAAAAGTAGAAGTTGTGAATGACCCGTTTAACAGTTCAAATCAAATTCACAAACAAACATTAATATCGCAGAAAATTATCGGATTGCACGTTCAAACGAACGGAAAGAAAGAACACGGTGAATAGCACGATTATTGAATCCAACATAAAACCCAATAGAAAACGAAAAGCTCCAAATCTTGTGCGTCGATGTAAATCGTCAATCGAATGGCTGTGAAAGACATCCAAGTTAGAATACTGACACAGCCGTTCAAATTAATCGGAAATAAGACTCTAAGCGTGTGATTCAACATCTGACATCACAACTCGTCCACTAGTGCAGTAGTTGCTTCATAGTCCAACTGAGTATTCGACATAACAGCTCAAATAAGCACATCTGACTTCTAACATTTCCTGGTCAAATAACACGATTCGCGTCGAATTACGAATACGTCGCAGACAAACCGTCGAGCATCCAACACTCCAAAATATGTTTGTCTTGAGAAATTTGAGTGTGGCTCGGTAGTTGATGAGTAACCGTGACTAGAAAACACAAAAAAGCGTCATAAACGTTTTTGTTTAACATTTTGTGCTTTTAATTAAAATTCTTGTTATGTACTAAAATAAAATTTACAATCGAACCTTCAAGAATCGATGGTATTACAAGAATTAGGAAAGAAGCTGGTCGTCTAACAGAAACGATCAAAAATCTGTGAACTCAAGAGCTATCAGGTTGTTGCTTCTTGTTGTAGTACAAATTATACACCAGAAAGATTTTGTTAATTGAAGTTTCTTGTTCTTCACTTCAGCTTATGATGCATTTGAATCAAACGGTTTTATTGATTAAATGCAAAACACTAATTACGAATAACTCAAAAGGAAACCATTTGTTGCAAAGCTCAGATAAGATCAAAAATCTGAGGTCTATAGTTCACCTAGCCACTGTTTGTTGAGTAAATTTCTATACAAAGCAGAATTTTGAACTAAAAAACAGTCAGACGATTGAAAAACTGCGGCACTGCAGGTGCGAGTCAACGGACGGTAATCCACTTAAAGACGCGCGTCGTTGAATCGGATGAATATCACCGAAGATTTTGAACTAACGGACCGATCAAATGGGCAGACAAACCATAAGCCGAAGATTACGGACGAGCGTCAAGGTTATGAGTCGTTCGACTGAGTCGGGGGTTTGAAATCCGCTCGGATTGTGAGGTTAAGACGGAAACCAATGTGAGAAAATGGAGCAATAAACTTTTGTCAGTGATCTCGGAAGATCGAAAATATGGTGAAATGATTTTGATGAACTCAACGATTTGTGCCAATTGCATAGTTTCATGTGCAATCCGTAGGTCGATCAACACGAGTGTACTTTCACTTTGTTCGTGTACTGTTCGTTTAAAACGCGTTTTTTTGTTGTATACTCACTTCCGTACGGTCTCTTGAATTGCTGCCCGCTGTTAATGCGCATAATTTGGTCAATGAGTTGGAGCTTGAATTCGATTGAATGTCCTTAAAGCTACTCAAAAATGTTGAAATGTTGCTCACATTCGTAGGCTACACAAAGTTTACGTTACACCAACTACGACGAGAGGAGTAAATGTCGCGAATCGATTTCACGCGAAGCTCGTAAATTAAAACTCCCGCAAAACAATCGACGGATCTCGTTTTCAACGGATCGTAAAATTTTCATACACGAACGAGTGTGTCCGGAAAGAGGAGGAATCGCGATGATCAACCGAATGCTCATCACCCCTTAAACGACTGCGTATCAAAAAGATGATCGAAAAAAAAACTAAATAACTGGAGTAATAAAACCAACTAGAAAAAGGTTCTTGAACTCCCAGAATGTTCAACTGAACTTTGCTGGTGATTCCACTTCAGGAAACTTCCAACACTCAGATATCCGATTCGATCAATCGACTACATTCGGAAGATCAGCTTGGTATTCACGTGTTGATTGCCAAATGAACAAAAATGAAATGGATTGGTGGTGCACGGACTGAAATTCGACTGTTTTTCTTCTACCTTTTGATCTCAAGTCAATTCCCAGAAATTCGAAGTGAGTGCTTTCACTGTTTAGTTGTTTAATTTCGATTTAGCTGCGATGTCAACAGTCAAGCAGGAATACGAAGTACATCCGGAGAACATTGGAATTTTGTATCATCGCGCTTCTTCGAACACTCTTCTTTATGTGAGTTCGATTTGAGTAGAGTTGCTGTATTTTTAGTTTAGAGTAAAGCTAAACGTGAATTGGGGAAGTTGCCTAAAAGTGAAAAAGTCATCTTTGATGGATGTTGGGAAAACGGCAGAAATGTTCTCCAATTGGCCAAATGCGTGGCTGCTGTTTTAGATGCTCGAGATCGAATCGAAATCTACCAGCCGACTCCAGTGGTGGACCCACAATGTGCAACTGATTATACGGAAAGTGGATGGCTAATGGGAATATTTCAAGCGGTCAGACAAAAGTTTCTAAATTGCACTCAAACATCGACGGACGAACGCTTGCTTCCATCGCTCAATCAAACTATTTTATCCAATTTTCTACCGATCTCAACAAACAACTCCAACACTTCAACTACGATTCTCCCGTTACTCAAGCATTCTGACTTCACAGTACCGCATTCAACACCCAATCATTCTACTATTGAACTAAAGAAACCAAGAACACCGCTACCTATTCGTCGACTCAGTCCCATCCACAAACTAATTGGAATCAAAAAGATTTCTGCTCGTTCTAAACGAAGTGTTGCTGACATTTCACCGCGTTGTAACGTCTCAGCTAACGTGCAAACACTTCGCGATCTTCAACGACAATTTGACAAAATGAATCACGTTGTTCGTTATCTCTACAACGTGACAAAATCAAATCAGAAGTGAGTTTCTATTCATCCTTTTATCGTAGCGATATCGTTTAGGTTTCTGGAAGAAGTGGACTTGAAAATTGATTTTCGACACCGTCCAACCGGAACCAACTCTCCATTGGCAAAAGCTCGTGAATTCGCTGAAGAGCTCGAAATGTACGACGACAAAAGTGTCGTCAGCATCTTGAGTCCTAAACTTCTGAATCTTCTTAAAACTCAACCCGACGATCCCGACTCAAAGCGATGGCTCTCGCCGAACATGTTGAGTTTCTCGGACGAAGGAATGTTGCCGTTGCCTCGACTGCTGCAGGTCTGCAACCAGTAGTTGATTATAGCAACCGATTTCAGCTCTCAACGTCCAGTCACTGCGAAACAATGGCCTGGTTGGATCTGCTGATGGACTTGACTGGAGCCAAACGAATGTTCGATCACATCGACAGCATGTTCGGGCCGTTTATGAAAGAAATGGAGCACAAAATGTATCCACGAGTTCAAGAGGTTCAGAAACATGATGAAAAATTCGACAATCTTCATATTCTCACAAGTTCAGATCAGCAAAAAGAGTTAGATGCTTTTGGATACGTTAAAATGAATCAGGAACAAATGAGACTTGCCTACGGACCAAGAGGTAAATCAAATCGAGTTTGAAAACAATTCTTTTGCAGGGTTGATTCAAGACCATGGAATCCCTGATTTTTCACACAGCATCGATCCGGAACAAGTTTTCGAAGAAGACATACGGGAATTAGCCAAAATGTCTGAGAGTGATTTGATGCGTGCTCAAGCCAAATATCAACGACAACTTCAGGCTCAAAACAGTAAGGGTTTACTTATGTCAATAAACATCGTCGGAATATTTAGAGCGAGCAAAACGCCAAGCTAAAAGTTTGCTGGACATTCTTTTGCCAATGACCAACCAAACGCAAGTTTTTGGGTATCGCGTGTTGAATCCGTTCGCTTTTCAAAATCGTATTCGAAATGCCAACATAATGGGACCGTATATCAGTAAGAAAAAAACGAAATAATAGTAATCCGTTTCAAAGTAAGTCCCTACGCTTTCTATCTTCAAGTTGTCTCTCCGACCATTTTGCACGTGAGTTCGAAAACTGTTGATGTTTTTTGACTTCAAATTACAGATGGATCTGATCAGTCCGAGAACGTTTATTGCAAGCATATTTTCGCCGGTAGTCCTGACAGCACGGTAATTTTCACTGATCATTGATTACCTGAAATTGTTCAGTATTTTGGCGCCTTCGGCTTTCCGTCTTATGCTGTGAGTTTCTATTCTTAATTGAAATTTGGATATGTTTTCAGTTTATCTCCATTGGTTATGACTCTATGGCTAATGGTTCCTGAGGCGTTTATTCTTCGTGTAAGTTTGACGAATTCAGAGAATAGACCTGTGATTAGGTGTTGTCTCCGAAAGCAGCCGATGCACGTATCATGGCTCCGGAATCATTCTCAATGGTCGTTTTGGGTCCCGGTATGATAAATTTGAGTGTTCGACAAATAATCCAAATATTTAGCTGCTGGAGTTGCGCGTGTACTTTCACCTCACGCCTTTTGGGTGATCGGTAAGTCAACGGATTGCTATTGATCTTAACTTCCACTTTTCCTGCACTATTCTATTGTTTTAGTTCTTAGTCCATCTTTTGGCACATATCAGTTATTCAGTGGTAATCGTTACGTAATCCAGGTGCACATTCTTTAGTTGATAGCATCACACAACTAACTTTAGGTTTTGAGTCCCGGTATACTCGGTGTTGATAGTCGGCCTTTGCTTAGGGAACCAGTTGAAGTTAGAAGAGGTTGAACACATCTACTGCTCGGTGTTAATAATACGCAGTTATTAAATTTTAATAAACGTCTCTTACATTCAACGGTAAATGTCAAAGCTCGTACTCATTGACAGCGCGCGAAATTTCACGAGAAAATTTTGAGTCTTGTAACAACGTTCATCCCTTATTGCGCATCTCTACGGCTAATAAGCAGGAAGATCGTCCTTGAGTAAATACCAGAAAATGTCGTAATCGAAATTTGCTTGACCTTATTCTTTTCAACTTTGCGCCAACGCTGTTAAAACGACAGCTACTAAGCAAACAAAATGACAAGCACAGCGTCAACGATATTTGAACGCACAAATGAAGGCAATCCAGATAACCGTACGGAAATTGAGTGTTTTACTTTCGCGTGTTTACATCTCTTATTAGAGTTCAACACCATAGCAAGCGGTAAAATGAGACGAACGTTAATAAAGTTGGAGACTTCGCTTGTGATTTATCTTTTGGTTTCTAGTCATTGTATTGGCATGGCAAGTGCGCTGCGTAGTCTTAATCGTTTTGTTAATTTCGTCGTTTAGCGACAGGCGTAGAGAAACGGGAATTTGTTTTGCATACTGAGAATCTCGGAATCTTCTACCATCGAGCATCATCGAATGCACTTCTTCACGTAAGTTGAACTGTAAAATTATAGCTAATAGATATTTAGGGCAAAGCTAAACGGGAATTGGCGAAACTACCTGTCAGCGAAAAAGTTGTTTTTGAGGAGTGTTGGCGCTTAGGAAAGAACGTTCTTCAGTTAGCCAAATGTGTTGCTACAGTTTTGGATACACGAGATCAACTTCACGTTAATTCACCAACACAATCACTAACTGATCCGCAATGTACTGCAGACGACACAGAGGGCGGTTGGTTGGTGGGAATTTTGCGAAGTATGAGACGTCTATGGTTTTCTTGCGATCCTTCACCGAGATCGACTAGCAGAGAAGAAACAACAACATCAAGTCTATCGAACTCAATTTGGCCGTCATCCTTCTTGTTGAACGAGCAGATTACAACACAAAAATCGCTGATTCGTTTGCATTCATTGAACTACACAAGAAGACCACCGTTGTTATCAATGGACCGTCGTTCTCAACTTAACAATCACAAATCAATTCGAGCTCGTCTTCCATATTTGCGTGCAACTCGACGTGATCACAAAATTGTTTTAAATCAAAAAGCCGCAGAAATCAAACGTCCGATTCAATTACATCGTCTTACAACACGTCTGAAGTCTTCGATCCATCAAATCCCAACCACGCTTCCAACTTCCTATCAGCAACGTAAAACAGTCAATAAACGAAGTGTTCCGGAAGTTTCCTCTCGTTGTACGGTTCCATCAAACATCAAATCGTTACGACAACTTCAACAGCAATTCGACAAAATCAATCACGTTATCCGGTACTTGCACACGGTAACGAAGTCCAATCAGAAGTAAGCTCATTCATGCTTTTTTTGACTGACTATTGATTTAGGTTTCTAGAGGAGGTGGATTTGAAAGTTGATTACAAAAATCGTCGTGCAGACGTCGACTCGCCGTTGAATCAGGCTCGAAAGTTTGCTGAGCAGCTGGAAAGTTTTGACGACAAGAACGTCCTCAGTATTCTTTCACCCAAACTTCTCAACTTACTGCCACAAGAACCCGACGATCCCGACTCAAAGCGATGGCTCTCGCCGAACATGTTGAGTTTCTCGGACGAAGGAATGTTGCCGTTGCCTCGACTGCTGCAGGTCTGCAACCAGTAGTTGATTATAGCAACCGATTTCAGCTCTCAACGTCCAGTCACTGCGAAACAATGGCCTGGTTGGATCTGCTGATGGACTTGACTGGAGCCAAACGAATGTTCGATCACATCGACAGCATGTTCGGGCCGTTTATGAAAGAAATGGAGCACAAAATGTATCCACGAGTTCAAGAGGTTCAGAAACATGATGCCAAGTTTGATCGCCTGCAATCCTTGACGGATTTAAACCAAAAACAAGAATTGGGTCTGTTCGGTTATGCAAAAATGAACGAAGAGCAAATGAGAATTGCATACGGTCAAAATGGTGAGCTTTATCTGAACTGTTTGTGATTTTATTGTCTTCTTTTAGGTATCATTGAAACGCCACCTGATTTTCCACCAAACAGTGATGCTGATCGAATATTCGAAGAAGACATAAGAACATTGGCGAAGATGACAGAAAGTGATTTAATTCGTTTACAGCAAACGTACAAAAACAATTACATAAAACGTGAGCAGAAATTTAACTTCGGGACAACAATGTTTCTAGATCGTCATAGACGTCAAGCACCTGATCCATTGGAAGCCATCTTACCGATGACTCATCAAAAACAACTTTTCGGTTATCGAGTTTTGAACGGATTCGCATTCACCACTCGAATACGAAACTCGAATGTTCTGGGACCGTATATTCGTAAGTTGTTTGTAGCTTCTGTTGATTTGCCAATTCAGTGAGTCCATACGCTTTCTATCTGCAAATCGTTTCACCCTCAATTTTACACGTATGTTTCCATTTAAAGATCGTTGTTATTACTTGAAATTAAGGCGGACGTTCTTTCTCCCAGAGCCTTCATTGCGTCGATTTTTTCGCCAGTTGTTTTAACTGCACGGTGAGTGATTCAGACGAATAGAAAGATTGGAATGTGTTTTTGCAGAATACTCGCTCCTTCTGCTTTTCGGCTTATGCTCATGAGTCCGTTGGTTTTGACATTTTGGGTTATGGTTCGTTCTTTTTTGGTTGACCCTTATATCAATCAATATCGAGTGTAATGCCCCTTTGAATTCTAGGTTCCAGAAGCCTTTCTTGCCAAAATTATGGCACCTAAGCTTCTTGATGCAAGAGTGTTAAGTCCTGGTAAGCGAATGAAAAAACGGGCTTCTTATTTGAGTTTTAGAGTCTTTTTCGTTTATTCTTCTTTCACCAGCCGCTGGTGTTGCACGTATTGGATCGCCGAACGCAATGAACTTCCTTGTTCTCAGTCCGTCATTCGGGAGCTATCAATTGTTTAGTGGAAACCGACATGTTGTTCAGGTTTGTTGAAGAATGTTTTTCGAGACTTATGACTGTTTAGGTGCTTTCACCCGGTATTCTTGGTATCGATAGTCATCCGTTGATTAAAGAAGACCAGTTTTTGAACAAAATGGGTTAATAAGTTTTTGTTGCTGGAGTCTAGAGGTGGTTTAATAATAAATATTAAGACAATAGAAACGTTTACAAAAATCGTCGAAAAACTTACAGGAGTGTCATCGGAAAACAAGCTCTTTAGTTTAATACGTGAAGTTGGGTGACAAGAATTGATTCGCCTAATAGCTGCGACAAGAGCCCAATGGAAACAGTCGGTGTAATGTACGATCTTTAATTTCAAGACGTTTATATTTAAACTGACTCATTCATTAGACACAAACATCAAAGAATTGGATGAGTAATGTTCAATGCAAAAGTTGAACTTTAATTCGCGACGATCTGATTGCGTGACGTCATTTCGAATTCGTCAGCTTTCGTGTGTGCAACCGAGCTTCCTTGAGTTTTAGCAAAACGTGAAGATAATCGAATCAATCGGCACCATCTTCGTACCTTACAGTCGACGCGGAAGTGACTCACTACATGGCATCACTAATGGAACAACGTTTACTTTTTGTAACCACTTGCTAACTTGTGCGTCAAAGTTGAGAGTTCGAATGTTGAGATCGTGGTGCGTAAACTTTTTCGTGCCCTACGGGCGTTTGATTGCACGAATTCTGGTTTCATTGCTTAACGTCAACTTCACGTTTCAACATGTCGATTCTACAAACAATAGTAAGTTATAATGGAATCATAATGTCGAAAAGGAACGTACAGTCTTTGTCATCTTTACATTCCTTTTTGCTTACCACCTTTCCAGCAGTTCAAAACGATCGATTGCAGTCGATGATCGAAAGTCGTTACAAAATTTGGCGAACATCATCGTTCAATTAAAAGAATGGAAGTTTGCACAGAAGAAACTGTTGATGTGAAAACTATTTTCATGCATCGAAAACAAAACTCTCGATCTAATCGTACGACTAGGTCGAGCGGAAAATACGTGAAAAGCGTTTTCTCACGCTCATTCAGAAGATGGAGAATATGAAGTGAAAACAATGATAACAAAATCAACAACATTTCGGTTCTTCACACTACGTGAAAAACATCGAACATTCCACAGCTGCCTATGAGTTTGATCATTGGAACGATGAGCGGTAGACGAACGGGAGTATGAAACCTTCGAAACTTTGTTGCAAACAAAAGTTGTTCGATCAATAATGAACTGTAAATCGTTGTACTCATAAAGAGGAAAGAAATTATTACGTCAAACGGCCAAGAGCTCACTTGTAGAATCAAACCAACCATTCTATCGAATTGATTTAGCGATTGAAGTCAAAGAACTTTCTGGAAGAATAGAACGTGTATCATGCAACTTACTCAAACCATTGCTGCGAGTTTGTTCGGCTAACAAGGACGTTTGTTTAGTAAACAGCTCATATGCCAAATTTCGTCTTCCACTTACTCGTGTGTCAGAATCCCGAATCCTGCGCGCCAACTTCCATCCCATGAATCGAGTGCACGAGAACTGAAACTCGCTGAACTGCTGTGCTGGTCGTGACGTTAAATTGATTTGTTTGCTCTCATAACTAATAAAGTTGAGTGCACGTGAACATTTCCAGTCAAACAGCTAACCGCATTGATTGCCGTTTATGGCCGATAAGATCCCGAAAACGGCATACTCACGAGTTTGGAACAACAAAATTTCCGTTCTTGCTCTAAGGCGGATCCTTGAGATCCAGTTGCAATTTAGATTGTTGAAATTTTCGACTATTTTCTTCGACTTGTTTCCCTTTTCAGCACGTGTTCTTTTTGTTGATCGATTGCTCGTGTCGACGAGCCCACGAAGCAGATCAGAGAACTGACCGCGCGGAACGGCGGTCGTTCCAAAAGACCGTTTGGCGAACTAACTACACATCGAAGAAACGCTAAGAATTCGACAATAAGCTTCAAGAATCGAATGCCCGAGTTTGTAACTGCAACTGATGAATCAAACGATTTGAACTCGCTTGTTTTACACAGTCCTCTAAAGATGGAAAAGAAGTTTTAATAAAATTCGTAGCCCTTTTCTAATACCAAAGATCGAAATGAGCTCAACAAGTTCAAATCCTCCGGAAGTCTCTGCACGTTATTCTTTGTCAACAGATTAATAGCAGGAAACATCAGGAACAGATTTGAAAAAAGTTAAATTCGTACCTGTTGTATTACTTGTAAGAGATCTGTTGCCTAATATTCCAAACATTGTAGAGCTACGTAAACTCCTCTTCGCAGTTGATTTGCCAAAAGAGCAATTCGATTGCCCATCGAAATGCACAAAGAAAATTTCGTTCAGCAGCTTAACTCTATGATCAAAACTAATTCATAGTGTCAATCAGGGAGGTGCAGGTCTAAGCTTCTTAAATCTCGTAGCTCGTGGTTGTGTGTTCCAAAAGCAGATTTGTATTTTAGTTATGTTCAAATATCTTTTATTTGCACTGAACCACTTATTACAGTAGTCAGTTTGTTGTCTCTCTCGACCGTTACACGGTAATAAAAATTGATATCACGGGCGTGGCTGATGCAATTGTTATTTTCTTGTTGAAAAGTTTGCTGAACACTAAGTGGTCTGTCAGTTAGCAGAGCTCGGTAATCAAACCGGACGCTCGCGATTGTAACTACCGGACGTCGTGAACAATTCGCCGACGACCACTCCGCTCAATCGTTTTGTTTTTTGTGTTTTAAACTGCAAAAAGTTCACGATCAACAACTGGAGGTCGCGTGCACTCATTAGGAGCACTAAAGCTCCGCCTCTGTTCATTATACTGAACATTTGTACTCTCGAATTGGCAACTGATTGACAACAAGAATGGAAAGATTCATTTTCCAAACCTCCAAGGTTTCTGAACTGCGGTTTGTCGTTCGTTTTTTCGAATACAAACAACAAATTAATCATTGATTTTCCAAGTGATTTTGTGTTCTTAGCAACAAGCCTGTTTCCGGAATAGTCAGTTGAGACGACTATGCAGCTAAAAACCAAGTGTTCGTCAAATTTTGCATCTTGCAATTATCGTTGTTACTGTTTTTATCTTTGGATTTTGATTGTTGATTAAACTTTTTTTCAATTTTGTTCTTATTAAAAGGAGCCGTATTAGCCTTTTGACGGGAAACCGAACTGTAACCTTCCAACTGAACTCTTTGTTCCATGTATTCGTTCCGTTACACGAATCGTTTGTCTATTGGTTCTTTTCAACTTCACGATCTTAAACCCATCGACATCGTTTTTCAACTGTCAACTGATTCATATTTCTTTGAAGCAGAAATTAAGTTTTTGTTGTCTCTACAGTAACTCAACGCTCGTCTTCGTGGATCGAAAGGCCGCAGCTGCCCGCGGTTCATAAATCTTCTTGTTTCCATCATTTTTCACTTAGCTTACGCTCGAATAGCTTTCAATTCTCTAGCCATTCAAACCGTGAGCTTGTGTTTTCAAGTCGGTATTCGTGAATTCGTTTTAAGTTCAAATTCGACGGACTTCAATCTTACAGTCCCGCCCACACTGATAAATTAAAGTCTACGACCGTCATTGGTTTGTAATATAAAACCATGTATTCTGCTTGGAGTTGTTCTCCAACAACGATGTCGTCCTGTTCGGAAGAGAACTACGGCAACTTCTCGTACCAAAGTACCGATCCGGACAGCAGTCGCAGTTCGATTTGTCCGATTTGCGCGGACATCGCATACAACCGGCATTTCGGTTAGTTCTTCAGAACACATTACAAACCTTGTTTAAACAACTTTATAGTAACAACGAATAACAAGTATTGTTTTAGGGTCCAAATGTTGTAATTCATGTGCAGGTAAACTGATTCGAGTGTTTTTGGTCTTATAACCTTTTTGCAGCGTTCTTTCGGCGTACAATCAACAACAAAAAGTCTTATATTTGTTCTCGTGGTAAAAACTGCGAAGTGAATACAGGTATTAGAAGTCAGATAGGCTCGTTACTTTTTGTTGTTTAGGTCAAGCACGACACATGTGCAAATTCTGTAGACTGCAACGATGCATTTGGAACGGCTTGTCCATTGCAACGGCTGTCAGTCGGATTCCGGACGAGAAGAAAGCTTCGTTTGCCGCAAAATCGAGATTAAAGCAACTGGTTGGTCATCAACAAGAAACCTTTTTGCGTCGTTTCAAAGCAGCAGTCGAAATACACGAGGGACATTGTGTAAGTGAGCATCTTGTTCAATTGAAAAAGTACAGTAACTAGGAATAGAGCAAAAGCTCTGTCTTGATTTGAAATCGGTCTCATTAATTAACTCGTTAAAAGTCACTAGTCAATAGCAAAACCACCATATTTTACGATCTTACGTCGATTACACAAATCAACTTCAGGAACGTGTTTTAATGGGACAAGAGAATCCGTCGTTTTTGGACACAATCAACGCAACAAAAGCCGAATTCGTTGTCTTGAATGATTACTTGAAAGCGTCGGAGTTCAGTTCGTTGGGTCTTGATGACCGTCAGATTGTGAGATTCCAATTTAAACGTTTATCATTGAAATACTTCTAGTACGATCTCGCCCGCTCTATCTTCTACTCGTGGATTTGTTTTACGACTGTTACAACAACAGCCAGAAACGGAGGATTCAAAAACAACGAAATCTACTACGTTGATGAATCACACATGCGAGTTGATTACCACTATGTTCTCGCTCACTATCGTTCCTGCTCGACGATTATCGATGCAGATCAGTGCAGCAGGTAGGCAAATGATTGGTGTTCAATCATTGCTTATATTTGCTTTTCAGAATAGCTCTCGATTTCTATTCGAGTGTTTTGAATTCCGCTCAGAAATTGCATTCGGCTCGATTGGACGAAGACGAAGTCGCTTCGATGTTCCAACTGATTGCCTACAAAGGAGGTAACCAGTCAAGCCCATAATCTCACTTATTGTTTTCAGTTCAACGTTTGTTCGTGGAAAAAGACGAATCGATTCGCAACGAAATGAACGTTCTTTTTCAATGTCTACGTGAACATTACGATAGTGCTTTTGACGATACCGCTGTGAGAATGGGGAATCTGATTTTGTTGACTGACGAAATCGAATCACTGACTCGTCAATTTAACGAATTTGTCGTCATCCTCACACTCAACGGTTACACAACTGTTCTGTCGACTACTTCCAACAACACAAATGCATGGACTTACACATAAGTTCATCTCATTTAAGCCAAACCAGTTGCCATTCTATTGACGCGTTCTATAATGAACAGAAATCATGACTAGGTTATTCTATAACTTTTTTTTCGCTTTTAACCTTCAACATTCTCTTCAATCACAATCTTCAGTACAAATTCTTGAAAGCCGACAAAAGCAAACTTCTATGGTGCTTGCCACTTAAAACCTTGTACAATCATAAACATAAATAAGGCTAATTGAACAATTTTTTCACACTTGATCAACACTCAGTTCACCGGTTTTACCGTGAACCAAAAACGACGAGTCACGAGTCATCGTTTGCTCGCTTCGATTGGCTCCCGGCAAAATTAAAAGGGGAAGGTTGGCGAGTTGATCGTATCGATTGGCGGTTTTTGGATTCAACTCAAGAAAGGCCGCCCGGTTAACCATCTCCTGAAATGTAAACTATGAATTTTACATCGAGAAACTTTTACCTTTTGCATGTCAGCAATCGATTCGATCGACTCTTTTCCATCCAAAATCAATTGCATTGTTCTCGACCATTTTTGAAGATGATAATATTCAGAATGGCGAATTCCATGAACAATTGGACGTTGACAAAAGAAACGAAACGATCGAATGTAGGTCGTAAACTCTTGATCACATTCCTTCAATTTGAAAAGGTCGCGAGCGTTTTGTTCAGTGAGAAAATTGCTCGATAGACTGTTAGCATGTAAAATACGTTCGACAAAATCGTTGATCTTGAACTTGTCCTTACAGATTGATTAAACGAAAACCCACGAGTTGCTCACGTTGCCAGAAAATAAAGCAGAGCACGAGCGAGGTGAATGCATCCACTAGCAGGAAAACGCCAATAGAACCGAAACGATCAAGCTGAAGAAGTGTAGCAATGAGTGCAACTATTAGAAAAGTAAGTCCTAGTATGCCAACTAAACATTGAATTTAACTTAGGACCAGAAAGCGACTTACATCCGGTAGTTCGTATTTTATTTAACACTTTGCTATTGCAACCGTACGATCGCTGACGAGCTAATTTGAATACGAAAAAAAACGAGAAAACACAGTAAACCGTGGTTGTTATCTGAAGTATAAACACGAAAACTGTAAACATCTAAAGTCTATGTTTTTGTTGTTAGCAAACGGTTTTGTTACCTCAGTTTCCAATTCGTAGCTCATTTGTTCTGTTTCGCTTACAACTTGTCGAATGCAGAAAGCGGAGCAGATAAACAGAAGGATTGCCAAAATAACTAAAACCCAGTTCCGTGGTCGAACGTGATGTTGCATTCTACCAACCAACTAGTGAAAGTAACAAAGAGCTTTTGCAAAGCTGTAAAATTGACACTTCTACAAACTTAGTGAAAAAGTTAATGTCAGGAAAAAAACAAGAGAATAACTCTTTTTATATTCACACCACATGGTCGTTGACAAAAACAAACAAAGAAATCAATCCTCAAGCTCTCCGTTCTTTTTGCTTCCTCTTAAAAGACAAATGGACGTTCCGAAATGACAAGTGGGTTACGACTAAATCTTTTTCTTCAATCTAACATCCATTACGACGAACTTCTTTCAGACGTCGAGCAAATTGAATGATCAATTGAAGGAAATAAAAATGGAGCCGTTGTGTTCGCACTATTGAAAGTAAGTTTATTTTCTTCTTAAACTAATAATCTAAAACTAATTGGCCGAATGACACCAAGATTTTTACACTACACATCTAATCTATGCGGATCATCATTTGGATGAGGCGGGAGAAAGGATTCTCAAAGCGAGCAGCCGCAATATTCTTCGACCTAAACAAAAGTCGATTATTATAACAAGCAATTAAACTCACCGTGCCCCACGATTGAATTTCAACCGATTGAACCTTTTGGTAGATGACAGTGGTTGATGAAGCGAAGTTCAAGAAGATCGTTTTGATTCCTTCGAAAATCTGGGATTCAGTTGCGGTTTGATTGATGCTGATGTTGTAGATACGTTTTTTGTATCTGCAAATCGAATCATCAATGGTCATCTAAAGACGTTGTTTTACCCAGCGAATTGGTTGACTTCCGATTTCTCCCACGTTGTTTGAGCGGAATCGATGCTGGTGAGTAGAATTGTGGTGTTTGTTGAAGACGTGTAGGCGTTGACCTAAGAATAATAGTTGACTCTGTTGTATTACTTTAATTTACCGTGGTGACAGTTCCGCAGTTTCCTGTTGGGACGGTGGTTGATTGCTCAGCAGATGGAGTCGTTACAGCAGCGACAGTTGTTTCCGATCCACTGCCGAATTCGATTCCATTGTTTTGTTGATAGACAAATGCGTAAATGAGCTGCAAATTCGGTTTTTAAAATCCAAATTGAGTAGACATACCTGCCAGATCGATCCGTATTCCTCGCTGATTTCAATTGAGTAAATGGTCTTGACAGTCCATTCTGCAAAGTTGTAAATTAACCTAATAGGTTAAATGGCAACATACGTTCGAGAATAAAAAGTTGATAGAGTTGTTGAGAGAAGTAACTGATACGAACTTGAACATCTGTGTTGCTGGTGAAATAAGCGCTGATTTTGTCCGTGAATCCTTTGATATCCGAACGTTCTCCCGTACTTAATCCCGAGCTTTCGTTTTGGTAGCATGCAATGAGAGCTTGAATCAACGCACATTCTTCTACACTGCCACCGACAGCAAGTTGGAAGTTTTGAATACGCCAATAAGTTGCACAGATGTCGTAGAAGCTACCGATCGAACCGAATCCTTCGATTTGAAAGCTGATAATCGACGCTTTCCATTCGACATGTACGCTAAAGAAGGTTTCGATTTTCACGTAGATTTGAGTTAATTGGACTGAGAATTCGGCTCCAGATTCGATGATGACGGTCAATTCTGCGATCAAATCTTGAACGGCAGCGGTTTCCTCTTCGTTGCTGCACCAGTCTTCAAGACTAACAAACAACGGACAGGTCCCGTTTTCTCCTTCCAAAGTAATGACTTCTTCGATGGAGATCTCGGTACACGACGAGTTGGATTGAATGTCAACAGCCAAGCCCTCCAAGTTGAAGACGTATCCCCAGCTGAAGTTTCCGGACTCAATGTACCAGTACTTGACAATCGACTCGATTTCGTAGTTGATTTCGAGGAATGCCGACAAAGAGTACCTTAAATTCTTTAGTTGTTATTGAGAATCGCAATACAAGCTCACCAAATTTCGACCAAAATTTGATATTCGGTCAACGATTGGTCTTGGACAATGTTGATTTGCGTTTCGTTGATCCACTGAACAAAAATGGATTGATATTGGACTTCAAGAGTGTAAGAGTAGTTCAAAAGAATCGACAACAGGAAACAGTATTCTCCTTCTTTCCACGGTCCTGAACCACCTTCACCGCCCGATCCCTCGCCCGGTTCACCCGACCCCGAAGATGTCGAGCTGAGAAGTTCGCTTTCGGTGGTGGTTTCAACAACAACGACGGTGCTTCCGGACGATCCACCCGAATGACATGGGCAATAATCGTAGCTGACCAATGGAATAGAAGTTTCAAAACGAGTCTTCTCGTCTGCTTCAAACGATGATCCAGATGTAAATCCTTGAGCAGAAGCCAAAGACACGATTGTAAGAGTGAAAAGAGTGCTGAAGAGACTGGTTTGCATTTTCAGACGTCGAGGTCGAAGTGCAAATGTGAAATGAGTGAAGATTTCAGACTTCAATCGCCACTTTTATACGCTTTTTCGACATTCGATTGTTTTTCGATTTTGAGTGCTGTCAATAGAAGAGGCGTTCTTGTTTATGTTGTGCGCATACATTAACAAAATCAAAATCATGTATGAGATTACAGAGTTTTCGAATTTTCCGTTATTTTGGTACTGGACTAAGGCTTTACATCATCAAACAGTCAACCTGTTGACAACGTAAATGTCAACAAGTAGACATCGATTGACAGTTGAATTGAACGGTTGTGATGATAATCGCCTTATCGATTTGTCAACTGGTACGAACATCGACCGTGAAATGTGTAAATTTCACCGGAAACACGGTAAACTTTCGAACTCTATCGGAGCTTCGATCATTTGACTTTCAACCCATCTGTTTGTTGTACACTTTCTGAATCTGCAGATTTTGAAATTACAGTAAGATGTTCATAATGATAGCTAATCCTCCTAATGAGCAATTTTGCAGACGTTGAATGTAATGAATAATTAGATATTGTGTAAATCTTTGGAACCCAAAATGTTTATTTCGAATTGTCAACATCGAAATGTCCGGCCGGTTGTGCGTGTTCTTGGTGTTCTTTTGCATTGAGAACGTTTTCGGTAGTCCGAAGATTTTGAACGCTGGTGACAACAGATTTCCATTGCATGCCGATTACATTCATCGATGGAATGGCAGTAATCTGTGAGTTGAAAGCTGTTAATCTTATCGTTTTCTTTTTGCAGAGAAACTCGTTTGGTTGCGAATGTGATTTCGTTTATTGTTATTCGAAATGCAGTGCCTCGGATTCAGGCCTTCAATTTGACGATCCAATCGACTTTCTGTTTGAACGATCTGAACCTGTGAGTTGTGTTAACCTGAGCTTTGATGTGTTTAGGATTATCATTGAAATTGGAAACTGCACCAACAGATTCTTCTTTTCGAGTTCAGACGGAAAATGTGAGGGTACTCAAGGCAAGAAAATCCATTCAATCGTTTGGTTATTCAGTTTATTTAGACGACGGCACTTTGTCCGTCAATAGCATCAAATTCGACCTGGAAAATCCATCTTACTTGTGGTCCGTCAGTTTGGCAAAATGTTCAGACGCCGATTGGATTGACAACAGCGAAATTCAATCGGGTACTTGGAGAAACTTCGTGACATATCGAACCAACATGAGCAACGTTGGAAATGCTGTTGCAATGGTAAGTCGGAAACCTGCATACGATCATGCAATCATTTAGAGTGCCGATGGATACGCTTATTCCAATGATCACATCGATTTGTTTGCGTTCATTGTTCTCTGGTTTGCCCTCATATCTTATTTTATTCGACCAAAACATTTCAGTATTCTGACAGCCATCACTTCGGTTCTCATTGGATTAAGTATCTTCGCTGTTTTCAAACCCGATTTGTTTACGCAACAAAAGAAGCACGAAGAACCGAGTACTACGGAGCCGAATCCTCAAACTGCTGGAAACACAACTCAATGAATTTGGCTTCGATTTGTAAAATTCTACGAATAAAAAGGTTTTTGAATACTAAAAGAATATCTGTATAAAACAACTTAATCGATAGAAGAATTGCAGAAATTGTTCGAACATGAATTTTCAAATTGAAAAACCGTCTTTCAATGATTGTAGGAAGACATCACGAGAAGAACTTATTTCATAACAGAACTCTTGCGATCAACAAGAAAATAGTTTCTTGTAGATTTCTCATCGAATACTTCAAATTCAACGTTTAAATGAACAATCTAAACGTTTGAGTTACTTCTTGTCCTAAGCAGTGACTTCCGACTGTTAATTGAAGCTAAAGTTATTAGCTGATCGATTCTGTTGGCATTCAAATGCGCAATTAAACTCTCCATCAAACTTGTCGCAAATTTAAGGACAATAGATGTCACCTAGCAGTGCGCTGTGACCCACTGGTTGTCGTTTGTGTGTGCCCTTTTCGCGCTCTTATAAGCGGACTCACAACGATGCGGCACTCTTTATGTCCTAAGGCCAACACGAGGTTTGAAGGATCTTCTGCAGCTTTCATTCTTCAGTCATTTGAATGATTTCAACTTTTTCAAGGGTTTTGGTCAATTCTGTATTTTGTTGTTAAGTTCCACATAAGAACAAACAGTGTTTAAAGAATCTTTATGTTCAACAGAACTTTTCTAATGGAATGATTGAAATAACAGAAGGTGTGTTATATGTCTGAACCTCAATCTGCAAATCGACAATCTCTAGCCACACTCACTGACCACTAATCGATACAAAGAAATATCACGAAAGAGCGTGGACTTTCGAAAGTCGAGTGACCCAACGGAGGGCATTTAGTGTGGTCATTTTGGGCGCATTCGAGCGCGATGTCCAACTCGGTGGGAGTCTCTGCATTTCGGCTCTCTCAATCCAGATGCTTGCGGTGTTCTTTCCAATCCACGCGAACATTGAAGTCGATCTCAAACGCTCTAATTGACTCGTATGTTTCAGGAAAAACATCTGACTGCCAATGGACGAGGTAATCAATTCAAGTGATTCAAGTAATTTCAACCGTTCTTTCAGCCAACTTATCTTTCATCTTCGAGTGAAAGTGATTTCGAGCTGGTAAGGGAAAACGAGAACCACAGACCCGAACAAGCGTCTGATGTCTGTTGGATAAAAGAGCCTTTGAAGAGGACACTTCTTCAGAACATAAAAAGGCGAGGTTGTTCTGGAAATACGTCTGATCGTCGTTCTTCTTTCAGCTTTTTTCTCTCGAACAGTTGGCTAACCGTTTCTCTGCTCGTTTTGCTTCTTGGCCTCACAGTCGAGTACAAACGAGCCAACGACATCAACGAGCTGATGAGTGAACAGTTGAAGAATCTGCGTCGAGATTACGATCAACTGAAGATGCACGACACGAAGCAACAGCTTCAGATTCTGACTGAACTTCGCGCTCTCCGAGACTGTGGACCTCCAAAAACGATCGATAAACCCAAAGAAGTTGAATCGAAAACAGTCGAGAATGAGCCCGAAGCAGTCGAGATTAAGCCCGAGCCAGAACACTTGGAGACAAAAATCATAGAAGAACCCAAAACAGTTGTTGAACCGCAACTCATGGACATTCAAGAGACAACTGTAGTGGAAGCCAAACCCATCGATGAGCCGAACAATGAGCAGAAGCTAAACGACGAGCCAAATGATCTAAGCTGCAGTAAGGAGTGTGTTGCTGTTCGCTATATCCGTCATTCGATCGTAGAATTTTGTAATTTTGTCGTCTCCAATCCAATTGACATCTTCTTTTCAATCTGCAATGCTACTTGTCTTTATATTTGGTCGTTGCTCTGCTCCTTCTTATCAAACTGTTATTACGTCTGCCTTTCAATTTGGGAATTTCTCACTATTGAATTGATTTTGGCAGTTGCTACGACTTTGTGGGGCTCCAGTTTGCCTTTAAAAAAAATTCATGAAGAACTACAAAAAGGTTATAATACCAGCATACTCGAATTCTGGAAATGGTTTTTTGTTTTTTCTTGTACTGTATTTCTTTTTCCATTGTTTCTTGCGCTTTTTGCGATAATTCGTCTCTTTATTGTTTGCTGAACCTACAAATTTCTTCCGCGATTTAATAAACAAAAATGAACAGTTGCTTATCAATTAATTGGGGGCAGTTACCGTAAATGTTATAACAAAAAATGAGTTTTTAACTTCTCCTCACTTTGCAATCGCAAGAACAGTTCGGTCTCTGATTATGCTTCGATAACACATAACTTAGTTGCATCTCGTTGCAATCAATTTTTTGTAGTTTTTTGCCAATTTGCACTCAAAATATGAAAATAAACGAGTTCAAAGCTTCATTGTACATCTGGAGGTCCACAAAGTAAACTATCAAGTCAGTAAAACGCACAAAAGTTGTAGACATGTTTTCAGCACTTTACAACAATCCTCTCCGCTTGATAATAATACATCCAGCATTCGAAGAGGTTCAAACAAGTAGTCGATTAGCAACAAGGTCATCTGCAAGTATTCAAAATACACAACCGTGAAATCAGCTCATTCGTTCCAGCACCACGTGAATACACAAATCAATCAAGAATGGAAACTTAAGGCAAAGTAAAAGCTAATAACTAGGAGATCCCAAGACTACTTATTAGCAATCGCAATGAACTCAACGCTCTTATAACAACCCAAATCAATTGAAAACGAATTACACAAAGACGCAATCACAGTCGTTTAATCGTGTCATCAGACGAACACTCGATTTCAATCCACACATATAAATTCGTTTTACAGAAACTAACCACAAACTTGAATCAATGTTAGAGGCCACCAAACTTCGACTCGAAAGTTCGCTTTTTTGAGTCTCATGCGACAAAGACTTGATCGTTTGAGCTTAAGAAATCAATTCGAAGATTACCGATCGTAATGAAAAGTTCAAACCAACTTTCTGAAATATTCCGGCGCTTAAAATTGCACGCCCGAAACGATTGTCAAGTTAAACCCAAAGGCTTCCAAACTCGAAACAAATGCAGGAATAGATCCTTCGCTTCGACCAGAAAACCGATCACTTTCCCACTACACCATCGCAAATTTGACGAACGAGTCGGACGAAAGCCTCTTGAGTCAAACTTGTTGCGGTCTTTTTGCTTCAAAGGGCGGAGTAAAGTTCGCGGTTCTGGAAAGCGGCCAATAGAGAGACACTTGCAAGTAGTACTGTAAACTGTGGAATCCGACAAATAATGCCGGATATTCCTAATCTATTAGTTGCATCAATCGGTCGGATTGGAAATGAAGTTTGCAAGTTGACTATTCAACAAAGTTACTGTCAACTTGTGCTTTCAATATGTCAACTTGTTTTCCAGAGACATTCCGTCAAAAGTTAAAGTGTTTAATCGTAATGGTACAAATGGTATGCAAGTGGACTCTTTCACTTGAGGATCAATTCAAATACCTTAACACAAAATGATTGACGTAGTTAACTCGCGCGGTTTCCGTTTGTGACCAAAAACTCATAATCTTCAATGATGATAAAAACGTAAAAAAATTGCACAGTAAAACAGCAAATTCAACTGTTGATTCGATTATGGACTACGCATCGAGTGTTCTTCCTAGTCAGATTTGGGCGATTATTTCATTTATTTGGCCCTGGTTGTTGATTCTATGGCCAGCAATTGCGGTACTCTTAATCGCCTTGTACATCTGGTACATGCGTAGTGCAGTTCATTTTCGATGGCACTTCACAATGGAACATGTAAGTAAATTAGTCACATAGACGGTTGTGAAGTAAACCTTTTGCGGATACCATTTCTAAACAACAGAAAACTTTTTCTTAGTCGGGATTATTACTGTTATTTGTTCTTGAAATTCCTAATGGCGAGTATTCTGACTATAGATTGAATGTTTCGTTCTTAACAAAACAACTTTTGAAAGTAAAAATGGGAGAATTCAGAAAATGTTATAGTAGTTTACATGGCCACTAAGCAACCGTCTATGTGTCAGTAAAGAAATTATAATTTAAATGTCTTTTACAGCTTTCGATAGTGGAGGAAACAATGCTCAAATTCAGTCTGTGGATCAGTGGATTGTTCATCTTCGTGGGTATCTTCTTGGTACTCTTGAAGATACAGTATCCCTGGACGGGATTTATGTTTGATAAATTCACTATCGGCTTCGGACTACTCTGCGTCGTCGTTGGTTTACTCAATGGCGATTCAGCTCGTCGTTGCGTCCAACTTCGTAACGTTCAGGTGAGGTTTTAACAGATTTCTATCACAAGCAAATATTTACAGGTCGAACCTCTTCCTCCAGTGGTTCAACGTCAACCCATTGAAGTTCGACCAAGTGCAATCAACGTATCGGCGCACTTTAGTCGTTTCGTTGAGGTGCTTGAGAACATCAACAGGGGAAATGGTTCCCGGCGATTTGTTGCCGAGTTATTGAGATCCGACCAGATGATGGCGGATTTCTTCAATGATCTTCCTACTTTGCGTAAAATGCAAAGATATTGCGAGTCTTTGGATACTCTTTGTAGTTCCATTTCTCGTCGACTAACGCAAGAAACACGACGGTCAACCTATCCCAATTGAATTTCATTTTTCAAATTATTTCTAACATTGTATCTCAATTTCGCAATTTCATTTATTGTAACGTTTTTCATTAAAATTAAACATGCTAATCAAACGTTTATTTGCAAACTTCCGCGAAATCTGGAACTTCAAAGACAAAAGAATCTCTGCTACATCAAGAACGTACGGATGTTGAAAGAGTTTATTCTCATAAAATTAGTTTGCGCGAAGATCATAGGTCGATATAGAAACGTAAATAGCGGATCATGAAGCAGTAGTTTTAACGATTGGTATTCGGTCGACGGGAAAGTAACTTCAAGCCGCTTGCTGATGTTAAGGCGGGATTCGAAGAAAAACGGGCAGAGTCTGTCGCGAAGGAGCAACCGTTTGATTGGTTTCTTGCGATTTGCCGGAGATACGAGAAACCGCATTCAATTTCCATTTGTCGAGATCAGTTCGTGTTTCCGTGTACTTAATTGAAGAACAATGACAAAAGTGAATGCACAACCGACCTTTTTTTTCCATTCAGAGACTTCGTCTTGAAGTTTCTTTATTTCAGCATTCAATCGAACTTTCTCTTCTCGCAGTTCATTTCGTTCGGTTTTTGTTATCAAGTGCTAAAACAAAATCTACACAAACATAAGTGGGAATTTTATTTACCGCTTTCTTTAGCTCTTCCAACTCTTTCGGAGTGATGCACGTTCTCGGAATCTCGGCGATCTCCTGTTTCAACGTCTCAATCTCCGCTTTCTGGTCGTTGTATCCGTCCAAAAGGATTTCGAAGTCACTTTGCAGCTTTTCGTAGTCGTTTTTGTAACTCCTGATACTCAACGAGCTTGTCGTCCAGTTCTTCTTGCAAACGACCCAAATCTTCGTTTCGATGGTAATACTGCAACACAAGTCAGTAAACAAAAAAGGACTCAATTATACCTGACTTTCAAGTTGATCCTTCATTTCCATAATTGCACCTTCCTGTTGCTACAAAGACATTCGGTTACACCACAAGTGAATAGTCGTCTTACTCTCAACTTGGACGCCTCTCGTTGGGTCTGATCGAGCAGGTCGTTCAATCGTTCACATTCATTTTTTGAATCAAAATACTTCTGAAAATCCACGTGGAAAACAACAAAAATACTTGAGTTACCTGCTTCAATTCGAGATACTTGGTGTCGCGGCGTTCGTTTGTTTTTTCCAATTTTAACAGCCTTTGAGCCAAATATTTGCAAAGCAAATCGCCTTTCAGTTCTTCCAACTCAAACGTCAAAGATGTTGCGTAGCCCATGAATAAGGAGCCGCTGGTCATTTTGAATTTGAAGTCAAAGATGGCGACCGAGTTTCCGTTCTTCTTCTGCCGAACTTTCAGTTCCATTCGAACTGACGAGTTCTCGTCCATCGAGTGTTTGATGAGACCGTAAATCGTTGAAACAGCCGAGCGAAACTGAATGTTGTTCTCACTGATACACGCGTGTTGCTTGAATTCTGCTTCGTTCATTTTCCGTTGAAACACAACCTCTGCGTTGTCCGGAGATGCCGACGAGAGACGACAACACACAGAACCTGAAACGGCGACCAAAAAATAAGCAAAACAAATCGAACATACCGAACCGCCGTCTTCATAAGACGCTCGCAATCTCACCTCACCATTGAAAACCAACGATCTAAAATCGAAACGTCAAATCAACAGAAAAACCGAAACTCACGCCTTTAACTTCGTCTCATCCTCGAACTTTGCAACTTTAACCAACCGATCCACTTCCTTCACTTTGGATGACGTCTCATTGATATTCGACAACACGGACATCTGAATTCCGAGTAAAAATCACGGAAAACCCTTCGAAACTGAACGGCAGTTCGCTGCAAATCGAAAGCAAAACAATTTTAAATGGAAAGTTGGCGCGCTTTTTGCAGTCAGATGGTCGATGGAGATGTGGCTTGTTCAAGTGATTAGCTCTGGTTTATTACGTTCATTAGGTTTCAGTTCAGCAACAAAACGATGCACCTTTTCATGAGCGAATGTCGTGAGAACCATCTGTAAACTGCATTTCACTTTCTTTGATGCTATTTCCAGCAGTTTTACAGTTCAAATCGAAAGTGGAAGCTTTGAGTGTTTATTTTCCATTACCCAGTGGGCAGTGGAGGGGTTTCAAAATTTCCATTCCGCTCAGCAAGCACCACGTTCCGAAGGTCGCTTGGCCCGAGAGCCGAACAACCCGCGATCTTCAACGTCTTCGACTCGATTGCTCGCATCGACAGACGAACTTCACGCTCTGGAACGGGCACCACGCCTCGATCATCGCGGACTCCGGCGGTTGGCTAGAGGATTTTGGTGCGAGGAAACATACTACAGAAATGATCCTGTGAAGTATGATCTCAACCAAACAAGCCCACGAGTTGCCTTCTCGCTCTTCGAGCCACCAGAGCGACCGACAGGCCGCGTCGCCGGTCAGAGACCACCAAACCCGCGGGGTTTCTCCCTGCTCCCTCGTCGTCTGCGTCTTCGATCTTTTCTCGCTGGACACTTCACGTGGTGCGAACGTTCTTAATCAGGGTTCCCGTGCTTTTAGGTTCTACTTTTCTCGAACATCAAGCTTTACAACCTTCACGAAATGAGTCGTTTACCATGAATTGATTTCATTCGACGTGTTTTCTTATCTTTCGCAATAAACAAGTTGTTACTAACGTTCTCTAATACGAGAACAAGCGTTGTACTTATCAGTTTGCTAAGAAATCTCTAGATTTAAATGATGAACGAGTTCGTTCAATGCGTCAAGATGAACAGTTTAACATTGCAAATCACTGGGAAATTTCAACAACCTGCGATTTTCTTTATGATCAATGGTTATCTCTAACCAATATCTCTCAATGTTTAACGTTTAGTTTAAGTAAGTGATCATTATGTACAATTTAAATCGCTTATTGACTGAACTTAAAACATGGGAATTGGAGTTGTTACGGAAACATTTTGTCTTGCAACTATACGCTTTCTCACAAAATGATTCTATTAAACTTATGTTCAAACGAATGAGCAGACTGCTCGATAAGTCTAAATAGAATAATATCCAGACATTCTAATTCCTGTTTGATCTTGTAACGAAAAAGTACGATTGTATTGTAGATATGCTTATTCGATGAAATTTCAGTTGGTTTTTAAGGTAAGCTAAAGAATTGAATATTCCACGTATTCTTTTGTTTAGATAAATGTTATTCGTAGAGTGATTGACTAACTTAATTTCCAGCCACTATAAGATAATATAACGTAAAGATCATCTTTGAGACTTGTAATTAATGACCTAGACCAATATGTTACTTGTTGAAAGACGTGATCTATGACGTTCTGTCAAATGAATAATTGAATTTAGTCCACTCCCACGGCTTCTAAATTCATTACGAAGTGCATGTCGATAGTCACTACTAAAACCTTACAACGTTAAAAACTTAAAACTCATGACAAACCTGAAAATAAACAACCAGACGCAATTACTCGCACAAACAATGTTTATACAAAAACTCCAGTGCCTGCGACACTGTAAAAGAACTGTTGAGGGTTCGCATCAATTAACATCAGAATCAGTTGACCAATCGCTCCGGCTACCCAACTACAAAGTAAAGAAAAGCTAATGGCGAAAAGAGCTTTAAATGCTCGTTTAGTGCCAACAGTTATATCTGCAATTAACGAGTCAGTAAGAACAACATACGAGAACAAACGTCTTCCAAGACGCAATCCGATCCAAACAGCCACGTAAATGGAAACTGCGATTGCATTCATAAGACCAGTGGACAGTTGAAAGATCAGATTTGTGGTCCTCTGTGAAATAACTGGATCAGGAACAGCACAAAGCAAAAGCCTAATAGAAACTTCTTACACTTAAAAACTGGATATAAAACTCACTGATTTCCATGTTCTGACATCTGCTGACTAACCGCGTAGAAAGTCACAAGAACATAGAGACCACTAACAGAAATAACAAAAACAATATAATATGTCGGTTTTAGAGTTCGATAGCTAAACGATAATCATTTCGAAAACTCCAAATGCCACTCACAAGAGCGGAAAGAAACAGCTGGAAAGCCGATCGAAACTAATAATCAGTGGAAGAATAGCGCCAAAAAGAACTCCAATCAATGGGACTATTTGGAGCAGAAAACATGATTCTAAACGAATGAAGTAGTTGCCAGTGAACATCCGATAAATGTAGGAAAAGTGTCCGGTTTGATGAACGCAATCGCTGAGGCAAAGGAGGGCGAGAAGATAGTTGCAGGAGTTTTTCAATCGTCTAAACAGACAACTGAGTATACTGAAGATGACACCTACGGACTCCGATAAGTCAAAACAACGATTCCAAAGTTGCCAACCAATCCAAAACACACAACGAAGAGTAACACGCAAGCAAAACAGATAGGCCCATGAATAACACTTGAATCTTTCTGGTAGAGAGCATAGAACTGAAAATGCCAGTTGATTGTCGTTTATCTTCACTTACGGTACGCTCTTTTCCAACGATTAGAGAACCGGACATTTTTTCGAAAGAATGTCTTCTATGCCAATTCCGCAAGCGAAAAGTATGCATTCAAATTGTACTTACTTTTTCTCAACATCAATAATCAAATGAAATTACCGACTTTTATTTGGATTATATTTTCTCATTAGGTTAGCGGCCCAATGCGCAAACATTGACCAATTTTTTGTAGTTAGAAAGTTTGTCCAAATATTGTGTAAAAATGCTATTGGCATACTTCAATGTTCATGGGAACTTTCCTGTGTAACCGTTCAATTATGCTTCACTTGACTATTAGACACTTTTACTCATTTTGTGTAAAAGCATTCAATTCTTGGTGCTTTTAGACGTCAACATGTTCACTATTTGAGCACCAATTTGACTGTCGATCTACAAAATAGTACAACAGTACAAAGCGTTTATTCCAAATGGAATCACTCTGATGTAACAGGTTAACAATCTCAGTTTACATCTGAAATACAAAATGATTCTTCTTTCAGTATATTCGAATGCACTCGCGTTTTAGAGCTTTGACCACACTTTGAAAGTTTTTCTCTAGTTCAGCAACCGTAACGCAAGTCACATGTCTTGTAGATCTTTCAAAAAGTCCAAAGCTAACATTAACGCTCGCAACTTTTATAAAAAGTTCCCGTATTCATTCTACCCATTTCCTCAACCAAAAAAAGCCAACAAATAATTTCAACCGTTTATCCCTCTACTATACAGACAGCGATATGCTCGACGCAGACATTGATGCGCTTAGAGATGATTCGGTTAAACTTAAATTTTTGAATTTATTCCTCTAATCGCTTAAATCCAACAACTAAAGGTCATCGGGGAAAGTAGCGAAGGATGGGCACAGATTTCTCCATTGCGACGTTTTGGTACGTCCGTCTACGTTAGTTGTTGTGGCATGAACTTGACGAAGTCATCCGCATAACGTGTTGGCGGTCTGCCGATCGGGCGCTTTTCTTTTGGCGTCCATCGTATGAGCCTTACGTCCTATCGGTGCTCGTCTTCGCGCTTGAACACATGATTTAGTTACTAAAATCAAAATGTTATTTAATATCATAAAACCTAAAATTTTTTACCTGCGAAGGGCGGCTGGTGTAGCCGTGATGTTAAGGAGCTGTTAGCGCAAATTAAAGTAGTCATCAAGATCTGCAAATGTCAACACCAAATCGAAAACATTCATTTCCATGCGCTGCCCATCACAATCGTGAATTCGCTGAAAGAAGTAGATATGAGTAAACAGAAGAGTAAACGGTTTACTGTTTATCGAACATCATGAATGATGAGACAGGTCGATTGTGAACATTTTTGGAGGTGTAATGGCGAATCTACGGGCTAAAGTGCAGTTTGGCTCGCATTCTCGAGCTATTTCCGCGATGAGAGCTAAACTGCACTGTCTCCAATCTGCGAGTGAACAAAGCTTTGGATTTGAGCAATCGGATCTGTCACCACAATCGCTTGCCCATCCACCTCAGAAACGTTCGGGAGTTCAAGAGTAGCACTTGCGATATCAAACGGCGTAATGATGAAGCTGAAATCAAAATGATCAGTTGCTCAAAAATTCAGCGCAAATTGAAGCGAAGAAATGCAAATTTTCGATTCAAACTCACTCCTCTTCTCTTTTTATGTCAAATTGTTAAATTTCATCTATCAACTCTTCTTTAATTTTAACATCCATTTTTGGCGAAGTAAATCTAATATTTACTGCAACAAATGAAACTTTAATAAAGCGCAAATCACACAAAAGTGCTCACAGAGCAAGCAAAATACCACACCACAACTTTTTAGCGCGCTCAATTGTTCCCCTTGAGAACCCGCAATCGTTCTTGGCCCCCAGTGTCGCGACTTTAATAAGCGCAAATAATTTCGGCATAAGCTTTCTAAGTTCTTGTTTGTTTAAAGTTATTAAGCGATCACAGATCGGAAAGTTGTATTTACAAAGCCTAGTCCAAAAGTTGATAAACATGGTCTCAAAGATTTATTACCCGCAATCAAATCCATTGTATCGCGTTTCTGTCTCCAAACACATAATCCGAAACTCATTAAAAATAGGCCCCACCTAGGCCCCCATCATGAATACTTGTCAAAAAACAACCACGAAATAACCGCCCAATCTTACCCTTTATTGCTATTTGAAAATTGTGTTTAAACTCAAGCTTAACCATGAAGAAATCACTGTTTAATCCTCAGTCAACTGTTTTGTAACACAGCTAGACGAAGGAAGACATTTTCAACAAGTGAAACCGAGAACATTTTTTGTTATCACTAGACTTCTTCTTAATCAGATCCATGTAAATCGATATGTTTCGACTCAAATCCTCACGATTATTATTCAACGGACAAACTCAAACAGTCTATATTGGACACCTTCTGTTGGTTTGTTCGTAGCTATTAGTAAGCAAAAGAGTTCGAGATTCGACTGTTTATTCAACAAAGAAGTGTCCAGCTCATTTTGTTGTCAACGGTTTCGCTTCATCACAATCGATCTGAAAGTCCAAATCGACTTCCGCACCGTCGGTCTGCACATCCACATCCACTGGAAGTTCACCGTTCGCGTCGAGTCCACGTCCGACTCGAACTCGTATTTTGATCGCTCTTGGTGCTATTTTCCCATCCAGAGTTTGTTCTGAAGACGGCAAAGAAGTTGGTTAAAATACAAGAAGAGAACTTACGCACTGAGGCAGAGTCGGCAGTAATGTCCGGAACCTCTTTGTCGTTTGCTTTCGCCATATGAGTGGAAGTCGTCTTGCAGGAAAACAAATGAGTTTGATGTCACAAAAATTTGCATTGGTATCGAAAAGAACAGTTTATTAGACGCAGAAAATAGACACAATTAACAGTTAAAATAAAATTCCACTCAGCTCCTGTTGTTCTTTCACAAATGATTCAAAAAACTGATAGATGATGGTGACCACAAGCAGAATCCCCGTTCCACTTCCAACTGCTCCTGAAAACAATCTTTAGGTCAATTAGGCGCGAGTCAACAAACCCACGAAGTCGGCAATCACACACAACATGCCAATGCAAATGCCACCAAAAGCAGCGGCAATTGGAATGTAACGGTTAAGCTCTTTGATTATGGAATCGTTTCGATGTCCTTGAATCATCATGTTTTGCATTCGCATTTGTTTGGCCACATCTTTCGCCGACTGTCCACTGATACCAACCCATGCATGAGCGAAGAAAGCACAGGAACCGAGCATGAAGATTATGTAGACGATTGAACGTAGTGGATCGGTATATGCATTGGTCAAACTGTCCGGTGCGGTCAAATAGTAGCACAGACCGCCAGTCGGATACGAACGATAACCATAAGCTGAATCGGACCACGTGCCAAACAAGTCGACCAAAATGAAGCCGCGATAGTTGGTGCTCAGAAGTTGAGAGATAAGATACAAATTGGAAACAAAGGCCGCTTGGAGCATAATCGGAGTGTTACTGGTGTAGAACAACTTGATCGGATAGGTTCCTTGTTGACCACGAAAACGAGAAGATTTGATTGGCAAATCAACTCGAAACCCCTAAAACAACAAACCAATAACAGAATTGCTTTATATTAACTTACTTGAAAGTAAATGACAACTGCAAAGATGAGAACGGTGGCCATCAAATTGGTCAAATTCGGCAGATTGGATCGATAGAGCGCTTCACGCAACGCACGAACTTTGTCGCTACGTGTTGCCATGAGATGAAAGAACGCGATGATCGCGCCTTCAAACTCCGTTCCACGTCCGGTGTTGACGGTCGTTGGAGAGAACGCCTTCCAGACGATGGTTTCGCAAATGTTTGTTGCAACGAAGAGCGAGATTCCCGAGCCCAATCCGTAGCCTTTTTGAAGCATATCGTCCAACAACAAAACAATGAAACTAGCGATCACCAATTGCAAGATGATCAGAAAGCAGATTCCCACTCCCAATTCATTCGCTTTACCGTACATTCCGGACATTACGTACGCGGTTGCTTGACCGAAAGTAATGACTATTCCGAAAACTAAAATTGATAGAATTTGAGTTGCAGTAGACTCCAAACTCACATCGTTGAGCTCCGTTGAAAAGCGCACGGTCTTTCGGGGTTTCGGCGACTTCGATCAACTTGATACCCGAAAGAAATTGCATGATCATTCCCGAGGTGACGATCGGCGAGATTCCCAGCTCCATCAACGTACCGCGATTCGACGCCATGATCACACGCATCCAATAGAGCGGATCTGCACTGTCAGTAGACATGATGCCTGAAACAAATCCACTGAGGATTCAAGTCTTCAGTTACCGAAAAGTGGGATTTGACAGCAAGTCAGGAAGATGAACAACGAGATTGCCGTCCACATCAAACGCTCACGAAATTGAATTTTCCGATCGGGTTTCGAGACCTCGGGAATCCAACGACAAAACGGAGCAACAAAGTGCAACAATTTGACTGGAACCGGTTAGTCAATAGAATCGACCAGTCTGAGCAACTTACATGTCATTTTACAACACGGAAGTTAACAGCTGAAAGCGAAACGATTAGACAGAAATGACGCAAACGAAAAGGCGCCCACTGGTCGACTGATCTCAAAAACCACAGAATGAAAATGCTCTTCAATTTCGTGGATCAGACAAACGAATTCTTTTTGAGACTTCTGGTATCTTTCACTTCGAATTTATTTCTCAATTTTCATCAAAAACTTGTTGATCGTCCAACAACACACGTTTAACTGAGATTCCCGCTTCAGCGGCTTCGGCCGAATTGAAAGTAACACGAACGGAAATCGGAACCTCACGACCATTGACTTCCAAAACGACGGTCAGTCGATGGCTAATTGGACCAGCGGACTTGTTGTCTGTGCCAGTAATCAAACTCAAACTCAACTCGATACTTACTTTCGCGCTTCTCTTCCGTGGGAAACACAAAGCTGTTCAACTGCTTCGGAGCTGGATGTCTAAAAACAGATCGGTCAGCAGAGTCGTTAGATTGACTCTTACTTCTGAGTTCCTACCGTTTGTTTTGCGTTTTCAGTTTCTTCGATTTGTTGTTTCGAGTAAGTGGAGTCGATCAATGAGAACTGAGCTACCGGACGACGTTCCCATTCGGTAACAAAACGTTGTGGACGACCGTACGGTGAACCGCCGTACCATTTGAACGTACTCGGTGATGCAGCTGAATGGTGGAATCAGTTCAAAACTCAACTGTAAACACAAACTCGTCTTCACAACTTTCGGAACACCACAATGCGATGAACGAAGTTTACGACGAGTAGAAGAAGTGGCTTTCAAGCGAATCGAAGGCAACTGATTGACGTTGACTGTCTTCGATTTCGGCTGTTAGCTTCGGAATTCAACTCCACGTCACTTTCACTGTTCGATTGAACTTCCTGAAGACACGATTAAGAGGTTGTAGGCTGTCACTTACCTTCGCCATTGTCGTTTGATCGAAAATTACGAGCAACAAAACGAACCAACTTCCGCAGATTTGTGGTTCAACCCAAATGGCGACCTGTCTTGGAATGCAAATTCAATGAAAAAGCTTTCAAAGTCAAACAAATCAAAAGTAGTGAGTTTATTGTCAAGAACGAAAGGGGTCAGTCAGATGCGCCACAGGGAAAGATCGTTCCGTAGCCGCCTTGCTTGCTATCCAACTTCTTTTGTCCGCCCGATGGATACAAACGTTTCAACGAATCGTTCAACCAGCACGCAGCTCCCGGATGATCGATGTCGTTCGCAGTCTTCATTCCTTCATCGATACGATGAGCAGTCGAGATGCACGAGTCTGCCGCAATGGCCGCCCAATGTCCCGGTTCGATGGCACGTGCAGTGGTGGTGTCGCTGTCCACGTGATGAGCAGTACGGCAATCCGAATCGTCGACCATATCAACGGTAGCGAACGGCGGAGTTTCGATCAGAGCCGACGCACCGGGCAAATCAACCACCGTATCCGGAGCAGCAAAACCGCGAACACGAGTGACCTACAGACAACAATGTTCAAATATTTGAGAAAATGGTAGCTCACATTCAGAGAACGAACAAGAAAACGAGCATTGTCCGAGTCGTCCTTCAACCAGTGGAGATTTGGCTTCTTGGCACAGTAACGACGACAGAAGATGCGCAACGAAACGAATTGTAACTCGGCTATTTCCTTCAATCCATCTACATGCAATTTGCACGGAATGGCCAACCACTCGTACGCACGAACCACAACGTCCGAGCTCGGGATGTGAAGAAGGTCCTCGTTGTTGGTTCGCAATTTCACCATCAGATGATCGGCAGTGG
This sequence comes from Aphelenchoides besseyi, assembly GCA_024699855.1. Lineage (NCBI taxonomy): Eukaryota > Metazoa > Nematoda > Chromadorea > Rhabditida > Aphelenchoididae > Aphelenchoides > Aphelenchoides besseyi. The sequence continues at coordinate 2,131,257 of JAMPIQ010000003.1, forward strand.
GATTGCGGAGAACCAAATGACGAACTTGTGAACGCGAGGAAACTGGGAAGACCATTTCAGCATGTGACTCGAACTTGTTCTTGATGACTTGCTTGATCTGAAAAAAGGTTCCGAATGACTATTGCCTTTGAACTCACCACTTGGGCCATTGCGATTCAGTTGGAAGCAGAAGAACGGAAACAGACGATCTTCGAGAAAGAACGAAAAAAGTGATTCATAACAACAAGTCAGCTGCTTTTATACTCACGCGAACATGCAAATTCCTTTTGTTGTGAGTTGGAATGCAAATTTTTAATATTAATTGGTGAGATTAGAGTCTATCCTAAGGTAACCGTTGGTCAAGTTCTGTTGTAAACCATAAAAGATTATATTATCTTAACTATTAAACTGGTCTTTTAGTCATGTTTAATTGATTGCACATTGTGATCGTAAATCATTTTTATATCAATTGTCTATCTTCGGATCTTCAATTTGTAACTTACGATAACAATCTGGAGTATGCAGGTGATTCTGAAAAGATCTCTTTAAAGATTTGGCGTTTTGTTTTAGTTTATTGCCGCTTCTCTACAGCTATACGTTTTTATCATATCTGTTGTTGAGAACTTTTAGGTCTTTACGTGTGGACGTCATTCCGATTTAGTCGATTTTATCTTTCCAACTTTCAGGATGTTTGCGTCCACGGGCTTGAAGAGCATCACAAATGGCGGCCGATGCATCGAATCGAACAAAATGCACCAGAGCTGCGAATACCTTCTCGCATACAGTCAAGATGGACGTTTCGTTTACTCCGTTCGACCGAGTTACTCGCTGATCACAGTGTTTGATTCGTGGCTCGATCGAAAGATGTATGTCAACGGTTGAATGCCGTGATCTTTTGATGGAATTCAGGTGGTTTATGAAGTCCGGTTTTCAATACAACGATTTATGTCCGAAACCGATCATTCACGCATTGGCAACCAATCGTATTGCTGTGATTTACAACACTACTTCTAATCATATTGCTATTTGCGTTTATTTTTTGAATTTTGTCGACGAAACGTTTACATCGGAAGTCATCGTGTCAGATTTCAAAGTTCCGGATCTCGACGATGGTTCAAAGATGTGGAGAACTGAGGAAAAGGACCAGTTTTTGTTCTCTATTGCTACTTATCGCGACGGTGTTAGCTTCTACTTGTTCAATAGTACCGAGAAAAAGGTCAGCTATTTGCACAAACTCAGCGATGTTTGTACGATGTGTGAATTTCATTTTAACGCCGCTAAACAAAGAATTTACGTTTGTTGCCGTGGACGTTTCAGTCACTCCAAAGTCTATTTGGTCCGCTTTGATGCCACAGATGACTCGCGCAAACAATTCGAAGAGTTTCGGATGCCCGAAGAATTCAGTTCGCAATGGGTAAGAGGTTGTTTGGAAGCTTTAAAACTGTTTTCTAGTCCACAAAACATTACCTTTTGCGATGGAGTCACGCGTATGAAGGATCGAATTTGTATGCGATTACTGAATGCTTTACCGATCTCTTTTACTCACAACCCACCAAAGCTCCTCAATTGTACATTTTCAATTTGGATTCTGGTGCAATGGATTGTTATGCTTTGAACTCGTGCAATCAGCTGTTGAATAGTGTTGTGATGAACGTCTTCGACGGCTATCTGACTATTCACAGCAACGTGAACGACCGAACATTGCCGTGGACCACCGGATTGTACGCGTTGACGTTCGTTTTCTTCAGTTTAACCATGATCTTCTTTGCTTCAGGAAGCCTGAGACTCTGCTCAACATGGCATTCTTCAACTGCAGTACGAAGATCAAAGCCGATTCCAAGTACGCAACTCTTATGCGTCCGTTCATTTTTTCTAACCGTCGCGCCGGAACAACGAAACGCAAGTTGACGGAAAACGTTTTCGATTTCGCAGACGAAACTGCGTCGCCATCACAAAAGCGAAAATAATATCGTTTGATGTAAAACTTCTATTTTGTATACATACGTTTGGTTAATAAAATTTGTTGTTATCACAAACAACTTTCCTAAGGGCGGTGGTTTGAGAAGTTCGATCGGAAGATTAAAAATCATATTCGCCTCCTTTCCAACTGCGCCGGTGCGGGTTTCCGATCGGCGGTGAGCGTTGTACGTTAATCCACTGTTGCGAAAACTGGAGACGCTCATTCACATTCCCAAATCAACGGGAAAGTGGACACCCCTCCCGAGGGTTCGACTTATCACGAACGTCGCGGGTGGACAGCGAATTTGAGCGGAAATGAGCCGATCAAAAACTCGAGAGTAGAACGCGAATCGAAACTCGTCGCGTTCATGCGAACGAACCGCCGTTGGTGTTTCCAAAGTTACTCCGCGATTCCAATCGCGCGCTCATTTTTGTTCTTTGCCATTTTGCGTCGTGACGGTTTCGGGATCGAATCGGAGATTCGCGACGTATTCGAATGCATAGGTGGACGTGAACGTTCGTTTGCAAATTCGTGCAGAAGACCGTTTGAGTTAACAGAAGCGAACTTTTTTCGAATTGACGTTTCAAACGCAACGCTCAACGTTTTCAGCAGCGACGTTACGTTCCACTTTTTTTGGCGTTGAGCGTGAAAGTTCCGATGTTAAGCAAAAAGGTTTTAGTGTTCCGCTAATTCGATCAGCGATTGCGCGTCTTTGAGAGTTGACGAGAATTTGTTCTGATGAGCGTGTTTTTTGAGTTTCAGAAGTCTCGAAGATCTTCGTATCGATTTATGCAACGACTAGGAAGGTGGGTGTGGAGCGAATGGAAGCGACTGTAAATTGAATTCGAACGATGATTCCATCGTTCATTCAATCGCTATGCTTCCTCTTCTTTGTTTCTGAATTCATTATTCCAACGATCTCGGCTCAATCTGACGGTAAACCTCGGAATTCTAAGTTGTCGGATTCTTCAGTTTAGGTGCAAATTGTAACGCCGACGAGTTTTCGTGTTTGAATTACGTTGGACAACTCGCTTGTCTGCCAAACTCGTGGAAATGTGATGGAAAGGTTTTTGATTGGAACGTTGAAATCACACATTTTAAGCTTTTTAGCAAGATTGTTTATCCTTGGAAGATGAACAAAACTGCACGATAACACCGATTCAATGTGCTTCCGATGAGTTTCGGTACTTCGATTCGTATCGATTTTGTTTGTAGCATTGATTTTAGTTGTGCACATCGACACATGTGTGTGGAAGATACGTTTCTTTGTGATGGCAATCGAGGTACTCGAAGCTCATGAAGAAGCACGTAAATCGGTTGTTTAGATTGTCTCGACTCATCAGATGAGATGGACTGTGATTTGTATAAAACGTGCAATCCGACAACATCTTTTATGGTTAATTATCAAACTGAGATGCTTAGTGATTGGTTATTCTAGTGTTCGACAGGAGAGTTTTGTATTCCAAAAGAACGCAAATGCGATGGAGTTCCGGATTGTCCCAGTTAGTTAAAAAGCTTTGAATGATCATCGAGTTTCGACTTCAGATCGATCAGATGAATTAAATTGCCCGTTTTATCGCAAAGTTGGTCGTCTAACCTGTTCACCAAAAGTAATCGTCCATTCGAGTAATCGACCATTAGCCGTTTCAGAGTTTTGCCTGTCGATCGGGTTTGGAATGTGTGAGCAGAAGATATCAATGTGATGGAGAAGCAGGTTTGCACAATTTCAATCGTCTTATTCTTCTTCAGATTGTGCTGATGGAAGTGACGAACAGGGATCAGTTTGTGAGATGAAGCGACGCTGTCAACCCGGAGACAAAATTTGCGGAAATGGTATTTGCAAGCCGGAACGTTTATTTTGCGACAAAGAAGTCGACTGTACTGATGGTTAATTTCATGATTTGAGCTTCAAAGTAACCGGAGATCTTAGGTTCGGACGAATCGAATTGTCCGGTGGATGCAGAGAAAGGGAGTTCATGTCCCACTGCCTATTATAGTTGTGATAAGAATGGTGACTTGTGTATTCCATTTCACCATCTTTGTTCCACACCAGACGCTGTTAATGACTGTGTTGAGCGTTCTGTTTGTCGACAGAATTTACGTATGTGTAAGCTACTGAAGTCGATGTGTAGCCGTATTTTAGGGTTTTGCACGGTCTCTACTGATCCGAATTGTCGATGTCGACGTGCGTACAACAACAATACGATCTGCTATTGTCCATCCGGATTTCGACCAATCAACGGGATTTGTGTCGACTTCGATGAATGTAAACAAGTTCCGGGAATCTGCGCTCAGAAATGCATGAATCTACCCGGCAGTTACTCTTGTACTTGTCATTCTGGATACGAACTCTATGCAGCTCCAGGAGAAAGTGTTCCGTCGAGATGTCGAGCACGCGGTTCAAATGCACTTCTTTTGTTGTCGAATCGTGCGGAAATACGTCAATTCGATTTGGTCACTAATCGTTATCGAAGATTGGCATCGAATCTGAGCAACGATGTTGTTGTTGATTATTGGTATAAGAACGAGACGATCATTTGGTCCGATTCGACAAATGGACAACTGATAGCGTGCACAACAACGCGAATGGACGACGGATTGTTGAAACCTTTGGACAACTGTGTGGATAGGATCACAACAAACGTGAAGGAGAAAACTGCATCGTTCAAAGGAATGGCATTCGATTGGATTCACGGATTGTTATTTTGGACTGAAAGTGATTCATCGTCAGTGGTCAGTTCATTGTCTAAGACATCGGTTATCTTGTTTTTTAGATCATAGTTTACAATCTTGTGGATGTGCATTATCGCGTTCTAATCGACACTTCAATTAACGAACCGGGAGCAATTGTTGTTGATCCATCGGTTGGATTAATTTTCTGGACGGACGTTGGAATGGTGCCGCGAATTGAACGAGCGGGAACAGACGGCGAAGATCGACGAGTAAATCAACTTTCTTACAGCAATTCAACGATGAAGTTTTAGCAAATTATTACTCAAGAACAACCGCTTCTTCGTTGGCCAACTGCTCTTACAATCGACATTGTGGATCGTCGTATTTACTGGGCAGACGTCAAGGCAAAAGCTGTGGTTTCGGCAAACTACTACGGTGAAGACGTTCGTGTTGTTATGCATTCGTACACGGAACTCGGACATCCGTTTTCAATGTCAATCTTCGAAGATCGTTTGTACCTTAGTGATATCGATCGTGAAGGCATTTTGGTTATGAACAAATTTGATGGCAGTCAAATGAACGTTCTTCTCAACGGTCTTCCAGGCCCGACTTCTGTTCGCGTATTCCACGATCAACTTCAATTAGATCAACGGAATTGGTGTGCGAATCATACGTGTGATCATTTGTGTTTACCGAAAGCTCGTATTCGTAAGCTTGTAAAACAACTCCAAGTATATCGACTTCTTTCTAGGTGCCATAACATTGAAGAAGGAGTTGCCAAACGACGATCTGCCACAATTTCAATGTCTGTGCAGCATTGGCTATAAATTGGACGAAACGAACAGAAACAAATGTACTCCAACCGATGACTCGACTGATTTGACAGAAAAGATTCCTCGTCCGGTTCCGAATAGCCGACTGAAAAGACGGACCAGTATCTTGAAAACTTTGGCGTTTATGATAATAATTGGTCTTCTAATTGGTGGATTTGTCTACATGAGAAGAATGGCCAGACAACCGCGTTATACACGAACGGCCGTTCAATTCGAGAATCTCGCTTTCGAGGCCTCTTGATGGTTGTCACTTAATTTCACATCAAGCCGGTGGTTTCTGTTACGTGGTTTTACAATGCACTCTTCTTTGTGTTAAGTACAAAACTTTTGGTTTTTAGTGTAATAAATTTGTTATACTTTTTATTAAGAATACAATCTCGTTGAACTTGTGTGATTGAGAAGTAGCAGTTTTGGATTTGAGAGAACACGAAGTTTAAGCTCCGAATACGTAACCGGACGGATTCAATGGCAAATGCTCGGCTGAAGCAACGGTTGCACTTGACATTTTTATCGTCCACGGTTTCGCTGTGCTTGTTGATGGCCGGCTGACAGGAGTGGTTTGTTGTTTCATGGAATACATTGGTCTCTTTGATACCACTGGTCGATAATAAGTATGATGAATATTTTCGTTTGATTGAGGGACTGAAGGACGAGGTCGATAACTTTGCGAAGAGTGAGAAGTCGGTTGACGGTATTGAGTTTGTGGACGATAATTTTGTCTACTTGGCATTGAATAAGCACCAGTGTTGACTCTGACTGTTTGTCGTTGTGGAACTTGTGGTTTCTGTTGTTGATATTGAGTATTTGGACGACGTTGTTGAATTGGTTGACGATTTGCGTAATGAGTCGGTTGTTGAATCGGCCGTTGCATATACGAGTTTTGAGCAACTGGTTGTGGATGAGTTTGTTGATAGGTGCCTGAAAGTTGAGTTTGAAAATTAAATCTCGACGTTTACATTTAACTACCTTTGAACTGATAAGAAGAAGGGGTTTGCGCTCGTTGATGATATGTCAACGAAGTAGATGGACGTGGATAAACGGATTGCTGAGCGGAAGGACGTCGAAAAGTAGGAGCCGGTTGATACGCTGAAATATCCATTGCCTATTTGAAAAGGCGTTCGAATTTACCGGCGTTGTGATTCTGGTATGTTCCTGTTTGATAGGGACGACTGTTTTGCATTTTGGCTGATTGATATGATGCTGTTTGGCTTTGCGGACGCTTTGTCACGTAATTCATTGGTCGATAGTTGTTCTGTTGTATCCTTGGTCCACGGCTTTGAGGCATCTTTGCGTACTGATAGTTTTGTCGTGGAGCTTGTTGATTGTAAGGAAATTGACTGTGTTGAGGTCGAGTGTATTTTTGTGGTTTATTCGATGGAGCGGTCTGGCCGAAAGATTGATGTTGAACGTGTGGATAAGATTGCCCAGTTTTCTGTTGTGCATTAACATTTTGACGAAAGCTATTGGGTCGAGAATACTGAGAGGTTGGTTGTCTTGGTTTGTTTGCTGATAGCGGTTGAGGACGATAAGTCGATGTTTTTGGTGATTGATTGTAATTACTTGCGGATGAAACAGAAGTTGAAGCTTGATTTGATGGTTCCGGTCTTTTGGTGAACTTAGCTCTTGCGTCAACTGATGAGTTTCGTGGAACATTGAAAGCCGTTGAAGATGGCGAAGCCGGTCGATTAGAACCCGATGGCACAAATGCCGGTTTTCGTATGGTAGCGGGAGTTGTTGGAATGGTTGGTTTTAAGCCAACAGATGTGTTCGATTCTGCACTTGATGAACTGGACTTTCCTAATGTTATGAAAGAGTTGAGATTCAAATACAAAAGTCAATTACCGCTTTTGTCAACCCAAGACGGATATTGAGTGCTTGTTTCGCTGCTGTCCAAATTCACTTCGTAACTCACACTTGTTGATGGAGTTGTTTTGGTTGTTTGTATTGAAGTGGCGGTAGTGGAATCTACAGATTTCTCTAGACTGCCTCCAAGTCGCATACTCTGCTCATTACTGTACTCATTGTCAGCTACAAACTTTGTAACTTTCATGAAAGACACGAACTTACATTCTTTTTTCAAGGCTTCTTGATGACTTTGATCTTTCGATTCGTTATCTTGCTCCACATAAAATCGTTTGGTTTCCGGATACAATGCTTTAAACTTACCGAACCACTTATCATCGACTTCGAAGTTGTCTCGTCATATTCACCGTCGTAAGAGGCAGAGTATGTAAAAGGTAAAAGCAAAAGAACGATCCATAAAGCCGAGTACCGTAACCCGAACATTGCCGACTTGTAATTGCGATCAAATGTCTGAAATTGACGAAAATAATAAGATTAGAAAGTTGAGAAAAATTCAATGTCAGTCTGAAGCAATTGACCTCAGTGTAATGAGGGAACTTGCGCAGTGTAACGAAAGATCGAGAAACGTGCTGCGACGTTCCAATCAAATTGAATTGGACCATAAAAATCAACAGGAAACTTACATTGAAGAGCGATCGGTGAACACAAGTCAACTCCAAGAGAACAGTAAGAACTTTAAGGACGCGAAACCACAAGCGTTTTCGGCAATTATACGCCCTCCCACTTTTCGATCATCGAAGGTCGGGCGGTTTAAAGCCGTTGAGGGAAAACGAGTCGACAGCACAAAAAAAGAAGTGGGTTTCGATTGCGCGCTTTCCGGAAAAATTGTTTTTTGCGCATCTTTTTGTTGCACTTTCGTGTTTTTGGCCGTCGACTCAAAACGATCAGGGTCTATCGTGAGGGGGTTACGTTGACACACAAAACTTTTAATCATCTTTCTTGTACGATTCGTCACAAAAAGTTTCTGTGTCATCAAAACCAACAAACGTTTCGGCGCAGTTTGAAGTATTGGAATTATTGTCATCAAAGCGATTTGAACAACAAACAAAAATCGAAGACCGACGAACAAAACGTCGAGATGAACACCCGCAGTGCTATCGAGAATAATCGTTTCGGTTATTGTGTCTTATGAAAACCTACGAATTGACTAATAACTGTTTATCGTTAACTAGAACTAATTAACATTTCGATTTAGATAAGTGCACTCACGAACTTGTAGTGATCAGTAAACGCTTAAAACGTGATAAATTAGAAATCGAACATTGTTTCGATCTGTACACAAGTGAATATACCCAACGAAGAGTGGAAGAGGTGCTTACGAAACAAACGGATCGCACGAAATTAGAATCTTGAAAACGACCAGAATCGGAGAACCCGAGTTAACGCGGTAGAAAACAGAAGTCAAGAATGATGTGATGTGGTTTATCTTTTAAAAGAATTAAAACGAATACACACAATGAGTTACAACACGAATTCGAACGAATCGACCATTGATGGACGACGCGAAAAGCTCTTTTTCATTGCACTTTACGTGAAAACGGGATTCAGATAGTAGATAAACAGCTGGACCACATTACAACAAAAATTCAAACAGTAAAACAAACATTGGTATATTATAAGAGCAGAGTAAGAGGAGAGGCACAATGGTTTTTTATAAAAAAAAGGTTTTGAGCACTAGGAGACAAATGAAAAGATTCCCGTGTTACGAGTCGTTAGATGATAACTGAGTATTCAAAGATCCGGATCTTCTGTTGTTGGTCGGTAAACGGGATTGTCGAATTGAAGAACAGTGAATGGTCGACTTCGGCGGCTGTTCCAAACGTAGCCTGCAACTCCAAATCCAGCGACTACCAAACAGAAGATGAAGAAGAGCAGTGTGAAGCTGAATCCTGATCCATTGGTTACACCAGCGATTCCTTCCAAGATGCACAGTGTTTCGTCTTCAAGGCTCTTGCTAAAGCCTTTCGAGCATGCACAAACGTATGGGAGACCTTCCAACTTCTTTTCCTCGCTCGAGTTTTTGGCACCTAAACAAATTGGTGTCTTTGAATCGATTTTCGAACTTACGATAATGAGCCCGTGGCAAACACAAATGCTGACAGTTGTGATTTGCGCACTTGTTTGGATGTTCGGGTTGAGCTTGTTTGTGGTAAACCCGAACAGTCATCGGGCCACTGATTCCACTGAGCAGAATGTTCACATCGTCGCCGCGGAATTTGTTCACGGTAAGTACGCCTTCTTTGTCCCAATCAGTCCAGTAGAGTCGTTCTTCGAAGACGGTCAACGAAAATGGATGTCTCAGATGCTCGTGCGAATGAAGAACAGTTCGAATGTGCTGGCCGTAGTAGTCGCACGATTGGATCATCTTCATTTTTGCATCCGCCCAGTAGAGTCGTTGATCCAAAATATCAACGGCCAAACCGTTGGGCCATCGCACTGCATCTCCACTTAAAACTTCGACACGATCGTTTCCGTCCATTCCGGCACGTTCGATTCGAGCATGTGATCCCCAATCGGTCCAGAAAATTAAGCCGGCAGTCGGATCAACGGCAATGGCACGCGGTTCATCGAGACCATCTTTAATGATTGCACGACGATGGCGATTGGCTGAATTGAGATCGAGGACAAAAATCTGAAATTCACTTGTTTATTAGTTCGTAGATTTCGTTTACCTTATCCAATCCCGTATCTGTCCAAAATAGCAAACCGTGAACCCAATCAACGGCCAAACCGTCTGGAGTTGAGACTTCATCACCAACAAGCGTCGTGTTTGTTGTGTTTCCAACACAATCGTGAAGATCACCGAGCCATGCCGTTCGATTCATTTGACACATCATGATTTGTTCCTTCGAAACATCAGACCAAATGAGTGATTGATTGAAGTGCCAGTAGTCCATTGCCACCGCTGACTCCAAACGATTGACCAGTGGATGATACCTAAATGAAAATTTTGTTTGTACTATCAACCTTCATAGCTCACTTGTTTGTCGTCATATCGTATTGACGGATTGTGGCACGGTTGGAGAGCAGAAGAAGTGGATCTTCTCCGACAGCACGGCATTTCGATGGAACTATTTTGCCGGATTCGCGAACTAATTTGTAATTCGGATGACACGCACACTGGTAAGAGCCGGGAAGATTCGTGCAGATCTGATCACACTTTCCGGGTGTTTGACATTCGTCGACATCTGAAGCAAACTTCCTGTTATTTCGTCCTCGAGTTCAGTAAACATACCGACACAGTTGCCACCGGACGTATCAAATCCATCTGGGCAGTAACAGACGACTCCTTTCTTCGTGTACGGTTGCACGCACTTGCAGTTCATGTCCATTGGATGGTCTTTTGCCAAACCACAGGTTCCAACTGGTTTGCCGTCGTTGCAAACTGACTTCAACGGACAATCGTGAGATGACGAGTTGCTTTTGCAGAGGACGGCGTACGGAATGCACGTGATCGGAGTTCCGGGACATTGAAATTCGGTGTCTGTGTTGCACGAGTACTCGGTGAAATTGCCTTCTGATTTTGGACAATCTTTTTCGTCGGAACTAAACAAAACGGTTATTTGTTTTGTGCAAAATGGTCAACTCACTTGTCACCGCAATCGTTCTTTCCGTTGCAGAATTCGTCTTTCATTCGACAGATTCCGTTGTCGCAGTTCTTAAAGCCAACCGGACATTTGAAATCCTTTCGCTGATCGCAGTTTTCTTCATCCGAATGATCTGAACAGTCGAAATCGCCATCGCATTGCCAATCTTTGCTGATGCAACTGGCTCCCGATTTGCACTTGAACTCCTAAACAAATCGCGTGAAAGTGAATTCAGAAAACATAAGTTACGTTTGCTTTACAAGTCACAGTGTGAAGAGGATGATATTCCTTGCATAACTCGGGACTCTCGTCACTTTGATCCGAGCAATCAGCTAAAATTCATTGTAGGTCAACTGCTTTCTATTGAACTCATGAACACCAACAACCATTTCGGTGCTCGTTGCTTACCTTCGCCATCACACTTCCACTCTGAAACATTTGTAATTATCGTTGTTGTGAGATTGTTCAAATCTACCTTTCGGAATGCAAAACTGAACGGATTTGCACTTGAAATGGTCCTTCGCATTACAGGTCGTGATGTCGTGACAGTCCTTTTCGTCCGAACCGTCTGAACAATCCGAATCGCCATCACAAACCTGAAAACAAAGTTTTAACAACTCGTAATTGAGATAATACTTACCCATTTCTTGAAAATACACTTCGAATTGTCAGCACATCTACAAATTTGTAGATCATTCGCTGGTTTCTGGCGTAAACTCACTTGAATTCTTCCTCGGCATCGCACTTCAAAGTCGACGTTCGATCTTTTCCACAAATCTTTTCGCTTTCGTCCGACTTGTCTGCACAATCCTCTTGGCCGTCACAGACCCACGACTGAAAGAGACGATGATTGTTTAGACTATGCAAATCCACGTACCTTCGGAATGCAAGATGTTAAGTGTCCGAGAAACGATTCGCATTTATGCTGATCGTTAGTACAAGTGACGTCTAAACAGCGAATCTGAGCGACAGTTTTGAAAAAGAAAACTCACTTTGACAGTTTATCTCATCGTCACGCCCAGGACAGTCGAATTCCCCGTCACATTTCTGAAGCATTCGAACTTCAATGATTATCGATATTCAGTTCACAAACCCATCCTTTCGGAATGCAAACGTTCGAAAAGAGCGATGGAATCGCATGTAGAGTACGACCAGTTGAACGTTGAGCTGACGGTTCGACGGTTTCGCATTGATACTCCGTTTGATTGTTACACTTGGAGATCTTCTTTTTGGCTGGAAAGATTCAAATCAAAAACGAAAATGTTTTGGACACTTACGATCGCACAATTCCGGTGCTTCATCATCACCGTGTTCGCAATCTAAAAGTTCGTATTAAGACTTGAAGTTCATTGCTCCGCATACCGGTATCGTTGTCGCATTGCCACGCAAATGGAATGCAACGACCGCTGCGGCATTGGAACATTCCTTTGCACGCATTTGATCCTAAAGACTCAGCAGTTAGAATCGAAGTTTGAGTTCGCTACCTTTCGTTGCCGGATGAACAAGAGCATTGGGTGCCAAGGCGTGAGCTGTTGGAAGCCATTGCGATACGACCACCAGAACGGTCACGACTAGAGCGCACCAAGAGGAGCGCTTCAACATCTTGATTGCTGTGCAAGTGTCCCAGAAGCTGAAATCGAAAGACAATTACAATCGGAAAGGCGATTTACGAAGAAACGATACGCGTTGTTTATCGAAATGTTGATAATGAAATTGATGACAAATCAACGACTTCTTTTGCAAAACCGTTTCGAAACCAACGAAAAGGCCCACGACGACGCATACAAACGGAAAACAAACAATTTCGATGGGAACACAAAAACACGTCCAAGTCGAGGTACTGGCATTAAACGGTCGACTTTTCGAAGTGAATATTCGCATCCTATCGGTTGTTCACATTTCGAACTGAAGACCACAGAACTCGAAAAAAACTGTTTTCCATCAACCGACCGTTCCTTGGAATCGAACTCTCGTCGATAACCCGCTAGTTAAGGTCCGGCCGTCGCGAAGCGATAAAAAAGTGTCGGAGGATCGTTTCTGTTTTTCTGACCGTCAGAAGGCGCAGTCGAAGAAGAAACGTTGGTTTCATGAGCGAAATCGAACGTTCAAAAAGAAACGCCGTCGCAGCCAAAACGCTAGTGAATCACGTCGTTTGCCAACGGCAGCGTGTGTGGCCGTTGAATCATGACGCTCACGATTCCAAACAAAATTTTCAATCACAACAAAGAAAAGAAATTACATCGAAACCAAACGATTCAAATGGCGCGCAGACGTGGAAATCAACCAAATTAGCGCTCCAACAGTCGTCGTGTTTTCACGCGACGTGCAGTCGACGGAAAGTTCGTAAATTAAACGACTGGCGCAAAAGTTCGGTAGAATTTAAGGCGACAAATTAACTCGTTCGTTAGAGTAGGTGGATCGAAATGTAAACAGATGGGTCACGAACTTCATGCAATAAGGACTGCGATAAACATTCAAGCGAAGGAACTTGTTTATCGATGATCGGTACATGAGTCGCGGAATAAGCTCATTGATTTAGACGAGTTGTTGGAACGCAAAAATCCGATGACTAAGCGATTTACGGAGTTCCCGAAGGGTAAGCGGACAGCATTGACGAGCGAACTGAGATGCCAACAAAAGAGCCGAAACGGAACTTTTGACTCACGTGTTCGAAGTGACAAGTCGTAGAGTTGCGATGAAGAGAAGTGAGTTGTTTTTCGAAATCGGGGCCACGAGGCTGCAAAGTGAGTGGAAATTTCACGTGTTCGTTTTTGTAGAGAGTTGGAAGAGCGACTTCAATGAGTGTGTGTATTCGAACGAAACGATTTCGAACCGTTTTCCTTCGCTTTTTCCGAAATTTCGTGTGAACAGTTGAGGAAACAAACGAACATACGAAGAACCTTTCCGCTTCTTTTTAACTAGTTAGCAGAGAACGAAACAAAACAACTCGACGGTGTAAACGATCCGACACGTTCGGATATTCGAGCGATCCAAATCGGCACTTTGTTTCTGACCCATTTAAACAAAACCGAGACGATGAATTTCACTTTCGCTTAATTTTCGCGAGTTCTTAACATCAACATAAACCGACGACTAGTTGCTGCAAGCAGATCACCTCGGTTGACGCTCAATTATCAATAATAAGCACGATCAATCATTCCCTTCTCTCTGACTCATCATTCAAAACCCTATCGACCGATGGCAACTGATGTTGAGCGTTTTTCCGTTGAGTTGCAGTCCATTAAACTGGAAGGCTTATTTTCGATCTTAACAGACGATTACTCACCACGCAGAAGCAACTGGACAATCAAACGGCAATCCACTGTTGTTTAATTCTCATGGAAATAAACATAAAACTGAGCGATGTGTCATTCAAATTCCTTTCTGAATTCGTGGGGATGATTGCTTGTTAGCGGACGAAAATCTCCAACAAGGCTGTTGGAGTTGTAAACAGAACACAAGAAATGGCTTCTTGTTCTGCGGTACCGAGTCTCGCGAGTTGGAAATAGTCGTTGAACTCGTTTGTTATCATTGATTTCAGTAGCAACAACCAAACACTCAAATGCTAACAAATTTATTACAAGCCGTAGGCTCGAACATCAATAACAAAAAAACGTTAAGAAGTGCGTTAAAAGCAAATTGGTCAACAGTTTGTTATTTCTTCTTCCGCAATCTTGTATTCACCGTAAGATTCTTTCTGAAAATGAAAACCGATTTAATTCTCAATGCCAACAAACAACATGTAAAAGTTTTTTAGTCGAAATTAGCCGAAAATCCTAAGAATTTTTCTCTTGTGGAACGAACTTTATGATTCCGAAATGGACGGCGAAGATGAAGGACAAGCTGATCGATACCACACCGAAGAGCACCAGACTCTGAGCCGAGTCGCTGTCTGCTTTCTGCTTCTCGGCTTTCTTGATCTTCTCCGTATTCCGTTGTTTCTCCAACGTTTTTCGTGCTCGATCAACCACCGGTGTGAATTCGGTACGCTGCTCCATACTCTCGCGTATTTGTTCCTCGCTCAACGGCAAGTAGATGCTCGTAATGTTCTCCAAGAAAATGCACAAATTGGGTTGAGAGCTGAGTTGCAGTTGAAGTTTGTCGTTCGCCAACGGGAGTTTGAGTAGCGGCGCCAAATAGCCGTAAAGAAGCGCATCCAACGATGAAGGTTTGTTGCCGTGAATGTACTTCGATTCGCCCAACTTCGAGGAAAGCAAATTCAAAGTCTGAAATACAAAAAATAACAACATGAAGAGCTTAACGTACATTTGTAGCGTCTTTAAGCAAATCCTTTGGTTGCTTTTTCAGACCGTCGACCAGTCGGTTGGCGGCGTTTCGTCGGGAATTCAAGAAGAAAAAGTAGTTCGGAAAGCCCATCGTATTAGTGAACATACTTCGTGTCAACGATCCATAGTTGTACTCATCGATCCAGAAGAGATGCTCCTAAATTCCGGTTCAATGAAAGAAAAAATCGAGAAACATACCAACGCAGGTACCAACTTTTCGCGTATCAGCGCCGAATAAGCAACACATAAAGATCGCTGTTCTTGAGTCAGTTCGTAGTCCAAAACAATTTCGCGATGAGCTCCACGAAGATAGTCGACGAACTCATCGAAGTCCGAAATCTTCACATCGTTGTCGACGTAACACGGAAGTTTTCCGGTTGGTGTGTCCGACGGTTTGGCGGTTGGAACGACGCGAATATCCGACGCGACAAAACGTGAAACGGCGAGAAACTGCAGTGAAACCGGATCTAATGACGGAAGATCGAAGAAGGGTGGAAACACGTACATCGTCATGACTTCAGGATAACTTACATAGTATCGATAGTCGTACGAAAACGACAACTTGGTGGCCAAATTGAGAGTAGCAACAAAGTTGATGGTGATCGATTTTTTCGCTTTGTTTCCATCTCAACATTGAGGTACGTCCAACAAGCGTCAGTCATTTCATTCTGTTTATTTCCAACACACCCGACAAACCATGAAGGCACGAGCATACAAAAGAAATAATCGAAAGTAAAAAAATGCTTGAGATACGATGATTAGAACAAGAGGGAATCATCTTAAACAATGAAGCGTTTAAGCAGCAATTTCGGGTGCAGCAAGAGCTTCTTCACGCTCGTTCTCACCGTCTTCTGGTTGTGCTAAAATGGAGAGTTTGCGTCGGGTTTCGGCAGACTTACGCGGCGGCATAAGATTATCTTGGTCTGTCCATTTGATTTGGAAATTCGTGACACGAACATCTTCGATCGAAATGACGCGTTCCAACTGCAATCACACACAATCGAATCGGCCGGCTTAGCATTCACTTACCATGTCCAATTGCGGTTTCTCCGGTGGTGTTTCACGCAGCTTCTCGTCGATGTAAACGTGCGAAACGAAGAACGCGACACGTGAGAACATGTTTCCACGATACGAACAGCGAAGAAACAAGACCGCAACGTCGGTCACATCCTCCTCGCGAACCTTCGAATAGTCTGGTGGATCAGAAGCCTGGAAATCGGGCTTCAGAAAAACATGAAGATTTCGAAAGCTTACATCGAACAAAAACTGATGTTTTCCAACTTGCAGCGGTCCAACTTCGACGGTATCGAGCACTTGATCGTGTGTACGTTCACCATCCCACGCCATCGCAATCTCCCATTCGACCTCTGCAATTGAAACGAAAATAAACGAACAGAAATTGCGAACATACCATCAGGAAGCTCTTCGTAGACTTCGAATGTGATCTTCAGTTTGATCTGAGCATCTAATTTGGTCCGAGTTTCCACGGGTTCAACGCTCAGCAGTGCAATACGCGGAGATGACATTTCAACGAGCTCAATCGAAATCCAAGTTTTACAAGTTGAGTAAACTGACAGATCGAAGAAAAAGCCACAAATTTCGGGCGGCAACTTTCTTGGCGCGACGAATGTTTTCCACCGAAAAGCCCCGAGTTCGCACCGATCGAGCCGATTTCATGGCGGCAACTATTTTCGCTTCTAATCGTAGCGATCTCAGCGGATTGATTTCAATGTAAACTATTTGGCTTACTGTTCATTGAGAATGTTTTTCTATCCGAAGTCGTTCTTCGAATCGGTTGTGGTTTTGGCGATTTTAATCGGAACACTTCTGCATTTTCGGAACTCTTTTCACAACAGTTTGGGTCGTAATGATTGTGAGATGACATACATGTGGAGACAAATGGCTTTCATGGTGAGCACACTTATTTCCAGTCTTCTTTTTGACATCACAACTAATTTCCACGCTTCTCGATTTCTTAACATTTTGCTTCGATTTTGTTGATTTGCCGTTTCAGGACGTGGGTTTTAAACCAAATGATCGCTACTCGTTGTTTTTGTATGGCGAAGGATTGTATGCACAAAAGTTCCTGTGAGTATTGGTTTCTAGGTTTTGCTGTTCTCTGTCTTCTTTTCACTTTGAAGCTCATTAGTCGGATTTCATTGGCCGATTTAGGAACACTCATTACGTGGACGGTCTGCCGATTATCTTCGTTCCCGGTAACGCTGGATCGGGAAAACAGGTTCGATCATTGGCCACAGTGCTGCAGAATAAGACCGAGAGTCGAGCAACAAAATTTCACTTCGACGTTTTTGCTGTGGACTTCAATGAGGTGAATTCATTTGATTTCTATTTATTGAATTGTTGTTTCAGGAATTTTCTGCTCTTCATTCGTCCTATCTTCTCAATCACACTAGATTTCTGCACGATGCCATTGAACACGTGTGGAAGATGTACGCGAAGAAGCCGCCCGGGATCGTTCTGTTCGGACATTCGCTCGGAGGAATTGTTTCACGTTTAGTTTTAGAAGATTCGGAGATTGAGA
Source organism: Aphelenchoides besseyi (assembly GCA_024699855.1). NCBI lineage: Eukaryota > Metazoa > Nematoda > Chromadorea > Rhabditida > Aphelenchoididae > Aphelenchoides > Aphelenchoides besseyi. The sequence continues at coordinate 2,148,980 of JAMPIQ010000003.1, forward strand.
AGAAAATCTCTCTCATATTCACGATTGCAACACCCTTCAAAGAGCCGCGTAAGCCTAACGCTTTTGATTGCTGATGTGAGCTCTTGAGTTTCAGCGTATCCGATTGACAAAATGATTTTGCGATTGTGGCGACAAGTTCACGCACTCAATTCGACTGTTCCAGTGATTTCTGTTGATGGTGGATTGAGAGATGAGTTGATTGCACCCGAATGGACACACGCACCGTTCGCTCAACATTCGACTACCGCCGAAATCGACGACGTTTGGGTTGAAACTGATCATCGGAGTATCGTTTGGTGCAATCAATTTGTAAGGTTCGGGGATCGGAAATGTTCAAAATTAGAGCGTTTTGTTTTAGACAAAACTCGAGATTTCTGTTTGATTATGCTCGACATTTGAAAACGTTTCGTGAAGATTTCGAATCACTTTTTGTTAAACACTTTAAAAACGCTAACCAATATGGCAGTCCAACGATCGTTACGAACTCTTCAACGTTGGCATTCATTGAGCCTGGACAGTGTAATCCACAGGTGAGAAACAACTGTTCATCAAGTCTTGAATTCAGTTTTCAGTGTCCAACAGAAGGGATTTTAAAGTGGAATGTTGAGTTTAACAATCGCATTTTGGTGGTCATTTCGAATGTGTACACACAACAATTGACGTTGAATGAAACAATCGTTGGAAATTATCACAAATGTGGAAACTCAAGACTTTGTCTTGTTTACCAAAACGAGCCGAATGATGCGATTTTGGATTTGAAATACAAAAACGTTTGGGTTTGTACTTCATTTTTGAATTCAACGCTAATTGGCAATGTCTTCAGGTTTTCGATGAGCAGATAAACAAACGATTGACACTTTCTGCCTACGACGGGCTGTTTTATCTCGAATCTATTTGGACGTCTTTCGATTTTATTGGCTTTAAGAACGTGCCGCTGGTCTTTTCGAATCCATTTTTCGTCTACAAGATCACTGTGAACTCCACCGAGCCGTTAGAAAGTGTTGCATTCGTGACTCCGCAATATCGACGGGTTGCAACGCGAGTTAACGGTTCAGTTGAATGGAAACTACGAGCTTTCATAGAAGACCAATTTGTGTATTCATATCTCGAGTTTTTTGGAAGAAAGAATGCAAAAGTGGATATTCGAGTCAGTTTGGACGTGGTTTATACATTATTAAAGGTTAGTGTTTAAATCAGAGCTTCCTACTGATCTTTGTTTGTAGTTATTGCGAACCACGCGAGAACTGATTCTTCCTTTCTTGGTAATCACTTTCTCTCCGTTGATTCTTGACGAGCTGTTGAGATACGAACGAAGTATAGGCCGGGATCTAACAATATTGTATTGTATATATGGTTTTGTGCCTGCCATAACGTACGTAAAATTTAAGTAAGTTGTCAAAACAAGCATTTGAGTCCTTTTTGTAGAACGAATGACTCCATGCTAACGAGCTTCGTATTTGTCGTGAATATTTTTATTCATCTGTTTGTTCAATCGGTTAGTGTGATCATCGACTCCATAAACAAAATAACATTCAAACGGTAGGTATATTCTTTATATCCTTCTGAAAAGTTTGTTTCAGTTGGTTCTCCAATAGGTCTAACAAATTAGTACGATTTTCTTTTCTTATACTCCAAACACTCACTTTTATCGGCTGTCCGACTCACGCGTTTCCACCTTTTTTTATCGCTATTATGGGCTTTATCTTCCAGGTTAGTTTGAAGCTTCTATCAATTCAACTGTTTCGTTTTAGCACATGAACAAACAGATTTATGCTTCCAACATGACTGTTAACGAGGGTATGGGTCCGACTATTCAATTTCTTGTGCTCATTCTTCTCTTACAATTTCCATCCGGATGGGAGTTTGGGTTTGGATTTGTGAACTACAGACAATGCGAGTTCTCTTTCACCGATTTCCACATTCCTGCTTGGGCCATCACTATCTTATTCGTTCTTTGGGATTGTCCTCAGAACTGGAAAACATTTCCACTTGTGCATCGACTCTGCTTGTTTCTTCTTGTGATTGCCGCGATTGTTGCCAACAATCCCACGCATTTTGGAAGTTGTCTTGATGACTTGAGTGCAATATGCATTGCTTTTGCCATTACGCTTTTGTATTACAGATACAATCGTCTATAGACGCTCATGCCAAAACGGCTATTTCTTGTGCATTTCGAACATATCACTTTGCTAGCCATTTATTTTTTTCGTATATGCATTTTAACGTATAATAAACGATTTTAAGAAAGAAGAGAATTTGCCGATAAGAGATTACATCCCATTTCTCAGAATATCTTCGAAGTTTGTTTGGCTTCTGAAACCTGATCTTAGATCCTCCCAACTTGTTTGTTCTACAATTATGGTAGTAAGTTTACAAGCTTTGTTGCCTTTCTTTGAACCATTTTCAGCTTCCACTTTCTCTTCTCAAAACCGCGCAAAATCATCCGATGCTCATCGAATTGAAAAACGGTGAGACCTACAACGGAGTTCTGATCTCCTGCGATTCGTGGATGAACGTTCATCTTCGTGATGCGATTTGTACTTCAAAGGTTTGCAAATTTTTGCTGTTCGTCTAACAATTGTTGAAGGACGGTGATAAGTTTATGAAGATCCCCGAAGTTTATGTTCGCGGTGCCACGATCAAATATCTTCGTATTCCTGAAGAAGTAGGTCAATTTGTTTTTGTTGGTAATTGATGCTGTTTAGGTCGTTGATTTGGTCAAGGAAGAAGTGAAACAAGTGCGCGCTAATCAACGTGATAACCGTCAAGCCAAAAAGAATTTCAATCGCTTCCAACAACAACAACGAGGCGGTGGTGGAAATGCTTCTCGTGGTGGTGGACCTCGCAATCAAGGAAATCGACTCAACCAACAACGGAAATAAACTATCGACCTCTTTATTGTTGTCATTTCACAAGTGTTTTCGATGTTCAGTAAAATAAACGCGAACAACCAATGAACTTCATTTCAATAACGATACTCTACGCTAACACTTACTTTCGGGTAGTCAAATTCATGGTTGACTTCATTTCTTGAAGTTTGTATTCAAATGGATGTGCAAACAAGTGTGAACATTTCCATTAACCATCTCTCTGCATTAAACGTTCTTTCTGGTCGAAGAAAGCGCCGAACTACAGGGTTTGTAGTCTGTCGGGTTCGCGATAGCCGACCGCACAATTCGATCGACTCCGAAATTCGTCTATCGACTTAAATCAATAAGGAGAATTGAATCTTTCCAATTGGAGTAAATTTTAGTAGCTCGTGGTTTTCTTCATTATCCAACGGTGTTTAGAAATGTCGGGGCCTAATAGCGGCGAAGCTCCACCACCTCTTCCTCCACCAATTGCTCGACCAATGAGCTATGGTCCAACATCATATGGAGTCGATCCCTATTCACCGTACAATACAACCCCTGCATTTGGATCGCCATATGGAAATCCATACGGAATGAACAGCTATGGAAATTATGGCGGGATCTATGGATCGGGATTGTGAGTTCGATTTTATGCGAATTTTCAAATGATCATCTAGATATGGACAATACGGTGCGAATTCAATGTATCCGGGCCAATCACCGGAAAGCAATTTTGTTCGTTTGGCCGAGGGTTTGTTTCATTTAACGTTATGTCAACATGTGTTTTTGTAGAATCGTCGAGAAATGCGTTTCAATCAATTGAATCGGTTGTTAGTGCCGTTGCTTCCGTTGCAAATATGTTGAACTCAACTCACAATGCGGTTTTCAGTTCGTTTCGTGCCGTCATCGGCGTTGTTGAGCAGTTTAGTATCTTGAAAAAACAAGTAAGTTTCTTCAGTTCAATTTTGTGTGTTTGATTTTACGCTTAGATGACCGCGGTTCTCACATTCACGATTCTTCGATGGCTTCGACAGTTTTGGAGGAAACTGATGGTTTTCCTGCGACTGAAGCCCGTGAATTATGCGATGACAACTGACGCGTGGACCGACGCTACTTCAGGTTGGAAACTTTATTTGGATTATTGAAAATTGTACATTTACAGTTCATTCACCAACCGGAGCGTCAGGCACATCATTCGGAATCAGTTGGCCGGCAATGATCTTTTGGTTGAACAAACAGCTTGATAACCATTAACCACAAGGTTTTCAGGTTAGTCGCTTTGGGCGGTCCGTATCTAATTTACAAGTGTGTTTCTCAAATGGTTCAAAGTATCGAAGAGAAACAACGTTGGGCCACTGGAGCGAGTCAACATCACAACGCTAAAGCGCTCTACGATTTCAACGGTCGAACTCAACAGGAACTGAGCATTCGAAAGGGCGACCGACTTCGCGTAGCTCCCCGAGAAGAACAACCGCAAATTAACGGCTGGTTGCTGGCGAGTAGTGAAAATGGCAAAGAAATCGGTCTCGTACCAATCAACTACGTCGAAGTAATAAGGCAAACGAGTGAAACACCTCCACGCTCTGGAAGCCCGACTTCATTGCCCACAACAAACGAATACCCGGCAACAAGTCGAATGGCAAATTTCGAAGCAGCCTTCACAAACTAACTAACGAAACTGCTGATGAAATGTCGATTGTGCGCAAACTTAACTTTTCGTACATACTTGTTTGTAAATTTGTTATGATAAACCAAAATTAAAAGTTTATCGGAAAATGCGTTCAATTGGCAAATAATCTCAAAATGAAACGATGGCATTGAGGATGTACATTGGAGCAAAAGATTATAAACAATAATGAAGTTCTTCGGTCTTCTTATCCGGCGTTGATGGCGTCCAAACCGTTTCGAATTCGGTCGCTGATCGTTTGTTCACGATGTCCGTTGCAAAGGTCAGTTGAACAGCAGCAGATTTCGTTGCCTGAATATAAATTGAAGAAGCTGTTGAAAGCTAATCACTTACGACTGCCGATGGTGCCTTGACCGGTGCAAGTATTACGACTGAGCTGCAAAAACACATATTAACACTGAGCATAGTTAACAAATGAGTAGATGAGCAGTAAAATCGCACTTACCATGCAACGATAAGTCGAACAACCGGCCAACTTTCCCTTGATCAACGTGTTCACATCTACGAATTCCGGCGTACAAGATCCTTTTTTTGTAACTCACCTGCACTCATCTTGTAACACGAGTCGCTATCCTTGGAACATGTTTCAGTTTTTGTTCCAACCGAACGACCTCTGATGATGGCAAATCCCGTGTAGCATTCCAAAGCCTCCGTAGAGTAGAAAAACAAAGCGACAACCAAAACGGTCAGAAGAACGCGCATTTTTGTTGTTCGACTAAAATCGTGAATGAGAAGAACGGTTGAGAGACAAGCGCGCAAATGAACACGACCGATGACTCAGCTTCACAGACCGCGAGGACGAAAGGGTTGTCAACAATCGAATCGCAGAGTAAACTACCGGTTCTATCGGGTGCAGGCAAAATAACGTTGAAAAGACCGAAAACGTGTGATTCGATTAGAACGCAGCTGTTCGCTTTGTTTTTCAATTTTATGTCGAGCAGTGTGATCAATTCGTTTGGATTAAACGGAAAATAGACGCTGAGCTTTGGCTTGGACGCCCAAACGACTTCGTTCAAAATAATCGAAGATCATGAGCTTCCACAAGACCAATAAACAACGTTCGATTGTCGTTGTTGAAATTTACGATCGAAAAACAAACGACGATGATCTTTGAACCAGCACGTAGAGAGCGATGAATCATAAGGAAAACAAACCTGAGATCACAAATAACTCACCATTTGCCTCTGAAGTCCCCCAGGATTTTCGATGAGCATTCAAATCGACAAAATTCATAGTTGAGCTTCAAAACTTCTGGATCCCAACAGTTCAAACACATTAATCAGAAAAAGAGATAAAAAACATCTCTGAAGGCAAACTCGGTGCTTTCATCAAAATTCACGACGAAAACTTCGAAGGCGCTCGAATTCGTTTCAAAATGTTTTTGCTGTTTCGAGTCACCAACGAGTTAAAGAATTTGTGGATTCACGGGTCTTCGGCTACTCGCTTTAATTCGAAGGTTTCTGAACTTTAACTGTTTTTATTTCTTCAATTTTCTAATGATGATTGTCGATGTTTCGGGTATTTCCGTCGATTTTCCTTACGAACCCTACGAGTGTCAAACCAAGTTCATGGATTCGGTTATCGGGGCTTTGTCGAATGTAAGTTCTTTTGGAAGTTTCATTGTTTTCTTTTGATTTAGAAGCAAAATGCGATTTTGGAGTCGCCAACGGGAACAGGAAAAACGTTGTCATTGTTGTGCTCCACTTTGGCTTATGTGAAGTCACTTAAAGAGAAATTTGTTTTGGATTTGCCGTCCATGCAAATAGCAAGTCAAAGTAGGTCTTCACTTTGTTTCCAAATTGAATTCCGTTTTAGAATCAGATGGTTCTGCTTTACAGTCTCGACTATTTCCACAGATCATCTACGCATCTCGAACTCACAGTCAACTGAAACAAGTGGTACGAGAACTGAACAAAACCACCTACAAAGCGTATGCAGTTTTCCAATTGAACTTATTGATCCGAATTGCAGTTCCATAAAAGTTGCCTTCTTGGCCGGTCGTGAACAACTTTGTTTGAACGACAAAGTGCAAAAAGAACCGAGCAGCAATGCAAAGGTCAGTGATGAGAATCTTTACTGTTCATACTCTTTTTCGTTTAGTCACAAATCTGTCGAACGTTAGTTCACGGTCAGAAATGTATTTTTCACAACAAACTGAGTGCTGAGGATCCGTTTGAATTACAACAAATGTACGCGTCGGAGAACAACGGCAACGTCATGGACATTGAGGACTTGGTTGAAAGCGGAAAGAAACTCAAGTATGACGGTTGTCTTTTACTCGACTTAATTGTCCTTGTAGACATTGCCCATTCTTTCGAATGCGCAAAGTTCAGCCATCGGCCGATCTCATTCTTCTGCCCTACAATTACATTTTGGATCCGAAGATTCGCGAAACCTATCAAGTGAAACTAAGTGGAAATATTCTGATCTTCGATGAGGCCCACAATTTGGTTTGTCGTTATTATCAATGCCTTTCACTCGGTGGGTTTTAGGGCAACATAGCTGAAGAATCGATTTCGATGTCAATTTCAACGGCCACAATTGGAATTTGCATTCACGAAACGAAAACGGTGCTCGAAGCGATAATGGACGATGAAGAGAATATACGAACTGAAGCAGTAAGTCGTCTGTTCACTTATGCTCAATGAACAATGATCTTAAGGAAAATGCGTCTGTTCCTTTGCACATCATCGAACGTCAACAGAAGCAAGGAAGTCAAGAAGGAGCAGAAAAGGAACAAAAACTGAAGAAAGAAGACGTCGCGCAACTACTTGGTTAGTTCTTTTCATTGTTTTATATTGGTTTTGTTTAGTTTTCCTTCAATCCTTGGAAGAAATACTCGACGATTTCTGGACGAATCCGCCGGCAAGTCAAAGCAAAGTGGAGAACATTTCTGGTCGCGTATTTCCTGGGGATTTGCTTGTAAGTTTATTTGCAAGAGCGGGCATCAGTGGTGGAAATGCTCCTTCAATTGGATTATTGATCGACAAGATGGGAATCTATTGGATGAAACGTGGTGCGTTCTGATTTACTTGAACGGTTGGATTTGTAGATGTCGACAATGAAGTTCGCGGTGGTGCAATGGGCGAGAAGATTCAACGACTTCACGATTTTGCTTCTTTTATTTCTCGTGTTTTTGCATTAGGAGCTGATGCCACAATGGTCAGTTAGCATGGGGATTGTTCTTGACTTGTATCTTTCAGGACCAGTCAATTTACGATCTGTTTCGATTATACGTGACAGAAGTCGAAGGTGGTGGATTCACAATGAACTATTGGTGCTTTTCTCCACGAGTTGCAATGCGACTTCTGCAGGCCAAAAACCCTTTTTCGATCATCTTGGCTTCCGGTACCTTGTCTCCTATGAAAAATTTTGTTGAGTCCATGGGGATGTTAGTTTCTTCTGTATAGCTGTTAAAGTCCTGTGATTTCAGCAGCTTCTTTTACACATTGGAGAACAAACACGCCGCCAAATCGAGTCAAGTGATCGTTCGACCGATTCGCTATGGTTTGAATCGCGCCGAATTAGTTGGAACATTTCAGAATCGGTAGTAAAAATTTTTGTTTATCAACATAACTTTTTGTTTTAGAGATTCTGTCGATTACATTCAAGGAATTGGTGAAATTGTTCACGGTGTAGCATCAAACGTACCACAAGGAATTTTGGTGTTCTTTCCATCTTATTCGCAAATGTCCAAGTTTCTGAACGCGTGGAAGGTCGGTGATTTGTGACTTTTTGTTGACAGCAAATTGCAGGTCAAAATAACTCGTGAACAGAATCGATGGTCATCACTCATGGAGCAAAAGACGTTGTGTATCGAGCCAACGAAACGATCAGAAACTCAACTCGCATTTCGAGAGTTCGATGTGGCAGTTCGAGAGGGTCGTGGTGCGATTATGTTTGCAGTTTGTCGTGGAAAAGTAAGCTCGCACTGTAGGGACAGAACTAATCTAAGGCTATCTAGATGAGTGAGGGAATCGATTTTGCTGATTGTCATTGTCGGGCCGTTGTTATCGTTGGTATTCCTTATCCACCGTTGATGGATGCTCGTATTGTGCTGAAAAGACGTTTCTTAACGGATAGGCACATAAAACAAAAATCTGTAGGAACGAAATTGGTTGTTAATTAAACTGTTTCTTAGGAGATGTCGCCGGACGAATGGTATCGAATTGAAGCAATTCGAGCCGTCAATCAGGCGATGGGACGAATCATTCGACACAAAGACGATTTTGGAATCGTTGTTTTGGCAGACTCCCGGTAAACCATCCACACTCCTCATCTCTTCAATGTCATGATTTAGATTCGCGACTTTTCCTCAGAATCTCTATCCAGCATGGATTCGACCGTCATTTCGCGCCGACGAGGATCCGCAGCATTTGTTTGCCGAAGTACGTCGCTTCTTCAGTGAACGATTGATGTTGGTTGAGAGATCCCAAACACAAAACAACACAGTCTGCCAGTCTCAACGTAACCACGTAACCGTTGAGAAAGATACGCGAACAAGAGCGGAAGTTCAAAAAGAAACGTTCATTCAATTGGCCAAAGAATATGGAATCAATTTGGACGGCAGCGAAGGAGAATCGAGTTCAACGACCACAACAAAAAGACCTCTACAATCACACCAAGAAATGAGTGCAAGCACGCAAACGAAGAAACGCAAAGTCATCAAACTCATCGTAAGTTTTGCATCCTCATTCAATAGCGAAGCTTTTCGTTTCTAGCGCAACGATGCTCGATAGTTACACTCGAAAACAAACATTTTTCCTCAGAATGTTGCTGTAAATTTTTGTGTGTTTACATGAAGAATTGATTTCGACACGATTAGAAGACTTTATTGCGAATCGAGTGATAACAGGAAACAAATCTCAGGCACTTTTGAATAAAATGACCGCTTGATTGTCGACGTACATGTAGAGAAAACTGTTCTCACGATGCGAAACCATCGAACCGAAACTGTTGCCAATAACACAATGCCTAAAGAACATGAAATGCCAATATGAGTTGGAAACAAACCAAGTTGGTCCATAGGTCTCGTCGAACTTGCGTTTGAGTGCTTGAGCAAGAATACGCGGGTTCTTTTCCCCATTCATGATCAACTTACGAAGAAGATCTTGAGCAACGGTTGCGTGTTCGTTTTTGACATCAATGAACTGAAAAAACAACCAGTGAGTAGGATGTTAGTTTGCTTACCTTCTTTGAGAATCGTGGCTCTGCAGGCATCGAAGTTGATGAAAGACGAACGGGGACAACTAGCGATTAAAAGGCGCGACTGAAACTCACGACTGCTAATCGAGAAATGAACAAACTAAAAGTTCGTATTCTTATGCAAATTGACATGATTTCAGGTTCGTTACCACAGATTTGCAAACTGTTGCATAAAAGATAATCTTAATTCACTGGACTTTACTTTCTCCATCGAGATGTTCTTTCGTTTGAAGTTACGAATGAACAGATTTCCAAGTTCCCTTTCGAACTTCTAAGCAACCCGATTAAAACCAAGTAAACAGCAGATTTCTCTGGTTTTGTGATCTTAACTACAATCATGAAGTCGTTGAACTTCTTCCAACAAGTTCAGTTTAAGTTCCTTGAGCGCAAGATAAAGGAACGTTTCGAGACTTTTGCATCAGCAATACGACCTTATTTCCATTTACATAATTGACGAGAAAATAGCAGACGTTGATGTTCGTTCTTGAAAGTTTGAAGACCGAACTCTTCAACTTCGTTCTCGTACTTACCAGTGAGATTGTTTATCGAATTCGAACTTCGGACCAACGGAGCTGCGAATTCGTTTGCTTCTATTGAAGATGACCGAGTAATGAACAAACGAGATTTGTTCACGTGCTTTAGTGTTCCATAGAGAATATCCGCTATCGTTACCATAAATCTCTTCTATTGGAAACAACTCTGCAAGAAGAAGTTTTTTGCGGCGTTCAGCAAGTTCATCAGTTTGGTTTCATCAATGATGAACACATTTGTCTGTTAACTCTAATAGACGTTTCGCCCTTTCGACGTGTGCGGTCTTTGGCTTTGCATTCATTCACAAGCTTATTTTGTAAAATGGCTGCTGGTTAGCACCTAGAGTGTCGACAATCACCGTTGAATAAGCTCTCAATTATCACCCCCAAAGTCTATTAGGATCACGGTAAAGTGCAAGAACTTGATCTTTGAAACAGGAACATTAGTTGTGAGAGTGGTCGGTGTTTTTACCGTAACTTGACTTTTGGCTTTGCACTCATCTGTGAATACGTAGATGTCTTTGTGCGTTTTTACGGGAACAGTGCTAATTAAAAATTTAGTTTTTAATCCTCAACCTTTCAACCAATCCACGCGATGTCGCCATTTTGATGTTTGGAAGACGGAAACCATTCGTGACTGAAATTCGCAACATTTCAACGTGGAAATAAAATAACTACAAAGTGAACGGAAATTCCTTCTTATCCAAAGAACATTGTTCTCATGGGTGGGAGTTAAAAAGACAAGTTGAACTCAACTTTAAGTGCTATAACTTGGGTGGTCTACCAACATTCGATTTAAACATTTCTGTAAACATCAGATTATCGGAAGTAACCGTTTACTATTTCTTAAGTCAACGTTCTTGTCCTGTTTACCGTGTTTCTGTCTACTTCAATTTGACTAATTAACTTAGATTCCGCGTATTCGATTGTTTCGTTTTGTGTGAAGAATCACAAATTCGCGAAATCTCTTCAGCGCGAAGCTCATCAGTCGATTCTGTGTGGTCCAATTTCCGCGCATTGTTACGAGATTCATTCATTGGTATTTGCATATTCATGAAGCAGACGAGTGAGATGCATTAGTCCATTCATCTGCTTTTTCGGCCAAATCGAGAGCTCATTACGTTGCTCGTTCATTCCGGCTATTAAGCTAATTCGGAAGCGTGGAACCCAAAAATGACGAACAGGTTTCTGCTGTCGGTTTCATCTTTTGTCTCCGAGTTTGGATGGAAATAGACAGTGAAATCATGCATTTGGAGGTTCGTTTCGCGGTGTCATTATCAGAATTCACGATTACTCACACGCGTACAGTAGTTTTTTGTAGCAACTGTTCTTTGTCTAATTGCTATTTACGCACTTCCACGATGAATATTTTGCCTGCGCTTTTAATTGGCGGAAATCCACCAACTTTGGAGTGCGACTTCAAGTTTGTGGACCTCTTCTGCCAACTTCAAAGTTACAGTTAAACAGAGAAAGCCGTTGACCGAGGTTGGAACACGGGATCGCAAGTCGAATGATGTTATTTCTCTCTCGCTTCATAAATCGATTTTAAACTCTAGGGCTATGATTCAGAATACGCGTGTTCTTGTCAATAACTCGTGATGCGGACATTGAGATCGCTCTCGGTTTAAGCTGATCGATGTGAAGAAAAAGTGACGATGACGAAAACTTGATTGTGGACATGGTTTTCGCAATTGATGTTCGCTCCAATCGCAACATCTCTTAACGTAGATCCGAATTGGCAAGTGATGATTAAAAATCGTAAAAGTGCAAACTCCAAATTGAACTTTAATGTCAAAATTGGCCATAAAATCACGTAGCTTTAGATTTCTGATTAAAGGTTTTATGGCACCTATTGTCCTTTGTCTGCATCTCTCGCTTCACTTGTTGTTCCATTAAGTTGTGAATTAGACCCCTCAATCTAGCGTGTTACATCGCCGAAGATTCACAGGAATCTTCGCCGGTTTTTCTAACCACCTAATTGTCCGACAACTAATCGTCTTCCGCATTGACGTTCCAAGCAAACTTTACCAACAATCATAGCTGCACTTTTATTCGTTGGCTTCATCGACTAATGAGTCATCAGTTACTGTGTTTTTGTTCGTGATTTCGATTGAATGTCAAAAACTACGTAACGCACGTGGTGGCGAGCACGTAACTCGGTATTCAAGGCATGAAATTGTTTGGTGTAAATTTGTGGGTCCATTGGGGTGTGCTCAGCTGTTTTTTGTTCCGCCGGTTTTTGTGTTTCCGGCCTTCGAATTCGTGTTGCGATTTGGCACTTCAGTCGGAGGTTTCTCAACTAAACGGCGCCGTTTTTCTTCCGCTTCGTCGGGAATTAACAATGTTGCCTTTCAATTTGGTGTTTTTGTCGTTCCATTAGCAAAAATACGCGTGCGAATTTGAACATGTTCCAAGAGTCCAACGCTCGTTTAAATTATTTCTTATTCAATGTCGCAGAGGAAGTACTCGTAATTGTTTCCTGTGTGTATGTGAATTCTGGGTTGTTACAGTAGGACGTTTATTTGTAGTGAATCTGCCCGTTCGATTAGCTGACAATTAACTTAAAATGTCCAACTTGGACTCCGGACCACACACCGTGAAGAGCGGCTGTCAGTCGAATGTCAACGATTTTAATTGCCTTCCTCTCAATTAGCCGTTGCATAGGCAAGTAACTCATATGTTTGATCGTCGACAAGTGTAAATCATCGTTCCAGTACTTCGTTTTATGTCACTAACCTTTCCGACTAATTAGCTGCCAATTAACGTGACTGATGAATCTCGATCATCCGCCGAACTTTCGACTACCGTTTGTACTCCGGTGTTTGAGTGTTTCGTTGAATGTGCTGAATTCTGGAAGTGGTGGATCGTTTTCTCACGATCATTCTCTTGGTCAATCTCACGAACTTCTGGGGACTTTAAAGGTCAACTTTACGTTGTGATGTCAAAGTACAAGTTTCGATCTCAAAATTCAAAGTCTGCGTATATTGTCGACGATTTCGTTCGTTTCCATTGGCAATCGTGTTCTCGTTTGCAATGAACCTCCAAACAAACGATGTGCAGCGTCCATTAAAAACACCACGACTTGCCATCGACTTTATTACCCTACGGGCTTCTGATGGCTATGCAACGGGCACGATGAGATTGTCAGTTCGGGGCAGCCATAAGAGGGTAATCTCCGTTACGGAACCAACACAACAAGATTCGCCCGGTCGCTCGTTTATCAAAATTTCCGGGGTTTTTGGTCTTCAAATTTATTGGATCGCCGCGTCTTTTTTGTCATCGACAACAAAAAGTCACGGTCACCAGCAGTCTGGTTTTTATCTCCGTACATTCTAAGACTCGTAGCACGTTTCTTACGGTCGATCCTCTTCCAATGATCTTCGCAAAATGACTTTCGAAGCTGATCGTACACACGTTCCATATTCAGTCAATGACGTCGAATGGAATTCAACTCAAAATGCAGGGCTGTTGAAATATTTTGAGTGGGAAAATGCGCAAGCGAGTGAATTGGAAAAATGTCAACGGCTGATGATGGGCAACATTTCAGCAAATTTTGACGCATTTCAAAACTGACAAAACAATCGCCACTCGAATCGACCTTCCGGTCTTTTGACTTCCGTATGGCCGTTTCGCAAATCAAATCGGTGGCTCTTTTTTGTTTCGTTGTGAACGTGATCTCAGGTGTTTTTGACGTCTCAGTTTGCGGTTTCCAGTTTCGCCGCTCTTTAGCTTCTGGTCAAAAACAAAGCAGTGAAATCGAAGCGCTTGACGATTGTTATAGAAACACGGTCAGTTTCCGTTTTGAAAGTGTTAATTACGTCCAAATCGAGAGTTTGTCATCCTTTCGTTAACCACTAGTTATTCAAAATAGACACTGGAAACAATGTCATTTATTCGAGCGAAATGTTTTTGACATTTTGGGTCCAAATTCTTATGCCATCTGATTATCAGAATTCAAAAGAATCACAACTTCAAACTTCCTTTTACGCCTTCTATTGAAACTAATCGGAGTTGGATTCCTATCGTCGTAGAACGTCGCTGATTAGTTGAGGAGAGTGGTCCTTAAAATGGCCAACAGCGACATACTTTTACCACTTTCCCATATTGAAACACTTATGAAGCGTTCTATGAACGTGGTCATTCGGAAGACTAAGAAATACAAGAAACTGGATTTAAACGATTTTTGGAACGAGCATTTGCGAGACCATATGGTTGTGGTTGAGGTTATTGCCGTTTACGAAGAAGTTGAATCGTACCTTTCGGATTAACAGCAATTAAAACTACACCTTGGTATACAAGAAACGGTTTTTGATTTCTTTTTATTGCTCGAAAAAACGTTTGATTAAAAGATGGATTTCCATTTAGCTAATCTTTCAATTGGATGCCAAGAAGCTTTTTCAAAAAAGATCTGCCCGAAGATAATGGCCTACAAAAACGGAAATTGTGTCGGGTACCCTGTTTTGAGCGTGAAAAACGACTGTGAACTTTCGAGCTTACAAACAAGTGTCGTAAAGTGCCGATCGTTTGATCACGCTGTAGTTTTACGGTAGTCGACTTGAAAAGCACTTTGAAGGTGTCCGCATCAAGATGTTATTTCACGATTTGCGCAGTTTCTGGTTATTGAACTTTAAGCAGGAATTGGAAGGCAGATGAGGAAATTGCTTGTTTTGAAGTCTCAACTTAATTCCCAACAATTTTCAAACCAAGTAACGTCATGTCTTAATTCTGGTCGATGGTCGCACATTCAAGTTGCTATCCATTTAGATAACGAAGTAATTCAAAAATTCACATTCTTACGGTTTTTTGTATTTTAATGTTTAAACAGAAAGCTGTTTAATCAAAAATTTCTTGAACGTTACTCTCGACGAGCTTGCGAACGTGAACTTTCGATCCTTTTGTTGTCTGAGAATGATCGTAACTTATCGATTTGTGCTTGGAATCCATTAAAATTTGACTTTCCGAGTTATTTTTCGTAGGATTCTGCAAACGTCAAAGGTCGGTTTTTATCGTAGTATTCGCGAATTCTTGACATTCAACTTATCTGCGACATCGAAGTTTATCCTCGAGGGGTAATTATTTGAAATTACTGGCTTAACCAACAGATGTGCAGAGACAACTCCGCCTACTCTGAACCTCTTGGCTTTCTATCGATATAATTCACTTGTTAAGAGTAACAATTTCAGTTAATTGCTTAAACTGAAATCAATGTTTTTGGTTGAAATAAGAACCCCAACACAATGAATGGCTATTGATTGGCGAACTATATGATCGGAGACGTTCTTGAACTCTGCTTTCAATTTTGTATTTCCAAATCGTCTTTACGCGTATTTAATTTGCACTAAGAGTACTCGATTCTATTGATCGATCAGTCCTCTGTGTTTGTCGTTTAATCGTTCGAACAGTAAAAGTTCAAAAGAAAAACAATCGTGTTTACTTACAGAGTGGTGACGCGTCTTCACGCTCGTGAACTGTGATCGAGATGGAGCCGGAATTGGAGACAGAAATCAAAACAGAAGATCTCGTTGTGAAGGTTTCTGTGGATTTGTACGAAAACTGCGATCCAATCACCTATGAAGACAGTTACATCACGAACTATGTTCTCGAACAGTGGGGTTCTCGTTGTGCGATGGTAATTTGATGAGATTTGATAATCAAAGAAAGTATTTTAGGATTCAATCATTACACCAACAGTTGTCATCTACGCGTTGATTCTTTTCTTTGGCGTCGTTGGAAACATTTGCACGTGTATAGTTATTGCAAAGAATCAAAGTATGCGCAACCCAACAAATTACTATCTCTTCTCGCTAGCAATCTCTGATTTATTGATGTTGATACTTGGTAAGTAAACTCTTTTTTCTTCGTTACTTTTTGTTTTTAGGTCTTCCAATGGAGTTATATGGCGTTGTTGACGTCACGTATCCATATCGATTCAGCGAAACGGTCTGTAAACTTCGAGCTTTCTTGATTGAGTTCACAAGCTACGCATCAATCTTAACGATCACAAGCTTTTCGTTGGAAAGATGGCTTGCAATTTGGTTAGTTTCTTAGCAACTTCAACACACGAAATCTCTCAGCGCAAACACTGTGAACTTGTTCAATCGGCTAGTAGAACAACTGAAATAAGAAAATTTTCTGCAACCAATTAAGATTTCATAAACAAACTTGTAACCAACTGTGCGAATTTCAGTTTCCCACTTCGTGCCAAACTGTTTTCGACGTTTGATCGCGCCGTGAAGATGATCATTTGCGTGTGGGTTGGAGCGTTTTTGGCCGCCTTTCCGGTCTTCTTTATCGTTGTCATCAATCGAGTTGAATTGCCGAAACCGATAGATGAGAAGTGGTTCGGGACGGTTTCGTTCGATAACAAAACGATTGCGAATACCGAACTTTGTGCTCTCGACTTGAATGCTCCAGACGCTCAACGAACTTTCATTTTGAGTGCATTTTTCGTTTTCTTCCTTTTGCCCGGTTTGCATCTGCCCTCTCATATGTCTCTAATGACGCATTTACAGCAATCGTTATTACTGTGGTTTATTTTCATATCATGTTGAAGATTCGTGAAAGCGATCGCTACATGACGGCCGACCAACAGAAACCGAATCGACACAAGAAAAGTTTGTTGCGTATGTTGGGTAAGTTTCTGTGGACTTGAACACGCTTAAACACTTCGTTTCAGTCGCCGTTGTGCTGATGTTTTTCATTTGTTGGGTGCCATTTCACATTCAACGGCTGATCAGCATCTACATTAACGAGACCGGAGGCGACAACACATCGCCGGGAATCGGGACACTTTACAACGTGGCTTTCTACTTATCAGGTAATCACTGAAATAACACAGAACACTATTACAAAAGTAAAATCCATTGGCTAAACAAAAGTTTCCAAAAACATTTCCTGACCATTTATCAAACAGTAGTTAGTGGGGAAGTTTTATAATCTATAGGCATAGCGATTTCTTCATAAAACGCGGTATTTTTCAAATCGAAAACACATTTCTTCAAAAGTTTACCAACCTGACGGGTTGCCTTTGATTCTTTGACAAGTTTCCGTCGGAAAGGGTAAGTGGTGTGTCCTTGAACACTCTCGCAATGGTTCAACAAATTTCTGTTTCGTTTGGCCTTAGGCGACCCAACGGTTTTGCTGCATTGAACAGTGCAGATAAATTGTTGTCGAGGTATCAAAAAGCAACGTTTCGCGGCCTCTGGCTATGATCGTTTGTTAGTAACTGTTCTTGTCAACTTAATCTCTGATACAAGTACTAATGTACTCATCGGATTGTTTTCTTTTTGGCACCAGTTGAACTGAGGGGCTTGCTCTTCTTCCGACAAGGATCGGCTTGGACTTGCACCTGCTCCAAGGACGGTCCAAAATATAAACTCATAAAACAACAAACCAAACGTCGACACGAACATATTTAAACAGCAATCGTATTTCAGGTTACTTCTATTATTCAAATTCGGCGTGCAATCCAATTTTGTACAATCTTCTTTCATCGAAATATCGTCGAGCATTTTGCAAGACGATTCTTTGTCGTCAGTGCACGAAGCATTGCTACAAAACAGACAACATTTCAACGTTCTCTAAACATCAGCAATCGGGATCACGACGTTCGGCAACCGCTCGAACACGCTCATTGACACGAACCGATACGACGGGATCACGAAAGAAGATTAGTGCCGATATACCGCAACAACCAAATGAATTTCGACGAACGGTTCGAGTAAGTTCCGTGAACAATGTTGACTACGAATCCCAGAAGAACGCTCTTATTGTTTGAATCGGTGTATCTCATTGTCTGTCTTGCCTATCTGCTTATCACATCAAAATCTTGTAACATTTCGATATCATTACTGCCAATTCCACAAACATTTCTCTTCTTAGCTTAAATCTTCTATTCGATTGTTCTCATATTGAAATCATTTGCCTATGGGTATCTTCTGAGCAGCCATCTCTTTTCGCTTTCCTTCGAATCATCATTACGAATCGCCGCTGCGTGTTCTTTCTTGTAAATAAAAACCCAGAGCTTATTTTGCGGGTTTATGAGATTCGGAGGCTACAAACGTTAAACAAAAATAATCCAAAAACATGAAAAGATATACGAAGAAGTGAATAAACGAACAATAACATTAGAAAGATGCTCATTGATTTTCGTTTTGTTCTAATGCGGTCGTCGAGTCAGCTGAAGCCATTGTTAAGTCGGACATTGGCGGAATTGAGTCTGCAGCATCAACGGACGAAGGAGGATCGGCAATAATTGATGCAGCCGATGCTTCAACGGGCAAATCATCAACAGATTCGGGCATTGCACTGCTGGACAGTTGAGATTCTTCATCGATGTGCGGTGGAGTTTCCATGGAGGCTGATTGAGTGTAGTCGTTTGATATTTCAAAATCAACTGCAGTATCAATAGTCGAGTTGGCAGGAACAGTCGATGTCACGGACGCCAACTCGACAGCTGAATTGGGCAACGGATCAACGGGCATATTGCACTTCGACGGATGTTCTGATCCCATTGTTGCGACGGTCGACGATGCAGAAGGTGCTGGAGAAGAAGAACGAATAGGAATCGATGGATTGGCTGACAACGGAACGAAATTTGCTGATGGCAATACACCGCGTCTTGATCGTTGATGTTGCGGCGGAGGCATTCCAGAAGGCCCGGATTGAAATTTGTTTTGTTGATACAGGCGAGGAACACTATAACCGGGCGGATGCTCAATCGACATCAAAGGTATTGGTCGCGATTGCATGTTTACGGTTGGCGGCGGCATTGAAGTGTAACAACGATTTGGCGATACTGCCGCGTGATGAGGAATCTGAGGTGGAGGTCCACTCATAAAATCGGGAGCAGGTAAGATCGTAGGTGGCGGTTGTGAAGTTGATTGATTTAAACTGGGAACCAACGAATTCAACAACGAAGTTTGTTTTAATGAGTTGCGAAAAGCACTAATCGGAGATAAAGGTTCAGGTGCTGTCGGCGGTTGTTCCGAAGGTCCATTTGCGGGTACAAACGCTGGAGGTGGCACAGAGAAGTTCATGGGCATTGTCTGTGAAATTGGCGGCGGAACATTCGTCGGAGGTAACGTGTTGATTTCGACTGTTGACGTCGGCGGAAGTTCAGTCGGCGGCATCTGTTGAGGTACGAACTGATGATGCACGCCATTTGGTTGTGGTGGAGCAACAGAAGTTGGAACGAAAACGGTTCCAGCGGGTTGATCGAGAACTGGTTGAATGAATTGTGGCGGTGGTTCTTGGAAGACAATCTGCTGAGGTGGTGGAACGTGTTGCACATCCTAAAAAAAGTTATTGTTTAAATTAAACTAACCGTCAACAACCTGAACAATCGCTGGTGGAGGAACTCCGCGCAATTCCATTGGAATATGTTTGAGCAGATGATCCCAACTAGGATCGTGATTGCCAATCATTGGTGCATCAGCTGGAGGTAACAAGTCAACAACGTGCATTCGAATCGAACCACTGCTCAGTGTGATATCCGATGGATCTAAAATTAAAGGTAAACAAAAGAATTCCGCAGAAGACAAACCGATAGAAATATCAAACGGCGCCATTTCGTCCATTGATGGAGCACATTGTTTGAGTTGATGAAATGAACGTACTTCCTCGTCGTTCATCAAATGTTCCAAATCATTCAGGATGGCTATTTCCGTATTGCAAATCGATCGGGCCTCACTGAAAATTGGATGCAAAGATGAGAACCTTGAAAATAAATCTACTACCCGGTTAATCTTCTTCGATTCGAAGTCAACAGCTCTCGTTTTTTGTTCAAATCATACATGATCTCGAGAACCTCCACCATTTCAGTCTTACTTAAAACCGACATCTCTTCTTGTGGTATCGAGAAAACCACGTCTAAAGCGCTGACCAATGACATAGTCCGTAACTGTCGCAAAGTCTTCAAAACCGGTGGTGCATTCTCATCCGATGTCAAATACGAAGGTTCGGGAGTTCGAGGACCACGACCATTCGAATTGATGGGCTTCGAATTTTGTTTTGCAGGTGAAGGCGAAGACACGTCCAAACTATTCGAATTTGCGGAAGTCGAGAGCTTCGACTCGGCAGTTTGACGAAAGTTGAAGCGTCTCGTATCGTGTCCACTGAAGACAAATCAAGAATGAAATTGAATCGTGAACTCACCTCGACTTTAAGTCTCCGAATTTCATTTCTTTCAACTTTTCCAGCTTCTTTTTTTCTTCGTTTTCTTGCGAATGTGTTCGTTTTAGACTTGCGCCGTTGGGTTCGTTTTCGTCTTCGGAGATGGAACGACGTTGTTCTTTCGATCGGTTTCTTTTGTGCCGTTTACGAGACTTTTTATCGGCCCGTTTCAACTTCGCTTCTTCGCTCGTTCTCTCCGCATCGTCCGCAATTTCGCCGGTACTCGAGAGTTCGCCTTCGGAAATGGCAACTGGTTCCATCGACTCCACCACATTGTCGATTGATTTCGTTCGCTCTTCGGTATCTATCGGTTCTTCATCTTCGCTGTCAATCTCGTCGACAATTTCAGATTTAATCGGATTTTCGGTCTTCATAGCCCTTGACTCGTCCTTCATCGAATTCGATGTTTCCATTGCTTCGGGAGGTGTAACTAAAAAGCAATTGAAAAATACTGAATCAAACTTCTTACCGGGTCCTCGTTCCATTCGTTCGCTTTGAGTGTTCGGAACGTTTGTTGCCTCAACGTCGATCGACATCTTCGATTCTTCGAACTGATCGTCTGCCACAATGTCCGACATGATCACAATAAAAAGTTCGATGCCGAACAGCAAGAGCGGCAGATAAACGCGAAGCGAACTTCAAAGCCAACGGTCGAGAAAATCGATTCGACTCAACACTTTGGCATCACAACGAAAATGACCAACGGAAACGGTGAGAACTAGTTTCTAAGCTAACAATAACCATCCAATTGCAATATTGGTTTATTATGAACATAACAAAAACCTAACAATATGAACAAATCAAACTATTCCCGCATCCTTCGAACTTTTCGACTCCAAAAGTCGACGCATTCTTTCGCGTTCCATCATCTGCTCACGACGATTCTCGATGACACGGGCTTTGACAACCACGAACGAACTGAATCCGACGAGAATGATTCCACCAAAAGCCAACCAAATGAGTCTGTGATCTCGATTCAGCCCCAGACGTCCGACCAATTCGGAACGGTAATTCCAACGTTGCTTCTGACCGTGAAACGTCTCTTCGTGCCAATATTCTTTGGGATCACGAACCACTTGTTCACGACGATACTTTTCTTTCAGTAGATCCGCTTGACTGCAATTGCAATTGGAATCGAAACAACGAACTCAAAACTCACGTTAAATTGTGTTTATTCCGAAGGCTTTCATCGAATTCCAACTTTTTCGACGTTGAACTCGAATTCTGTTGAAAGAAGAT
The DNA here is from genome assembly GCA_024699855.1 of Aphelenchoides besseyi. NCBI lineage: Eukaryota > Metazoa > Nematoda > Chromadorea > Rhabditida > Aphelenchoididae > Aphelenchoides > Aphelenchoides besseyi. The sequence continues at coordinate 2,170,666 of JAMPIQ010000003.1, forward strand.
AGACGAAAAGAACATCGTTACTGGTCGTAGAAACAAGCAACGTTAAAAATCTCCAGAAATTTCAAATCGAATTCTCCGTTACATTCGAGCGAACTCAAAGCGGAGGTATTTCGCTTTTCGTTCTTGTTGATCAGTACTCTGTGCCGGGGAGGAGTTCGTATTTCTAGCAATTGTCACGTAAACATCGAGTACAACATTTGCTCCTGAATTTTATTTAAGCAAAAGTTTCTGTTTCCAGTCGATTTCTTCCGAAAACGATGGTGAAGATTAGTCGGACAGCAAAAGAGGTCACAGCGTTCGTTGCGTTTCTTGGTGGCAAGTTCGCTTCTTGTTATCTTTTTACTATTAAACATTTCAGCGATTCATGTTGCTTACTACACGATTCAAAACAACGAATCGCTGGTGGCAAAGAACGAACGTCAGGAGCTTTTTTACATCCGTTGGCTCAAGGAGCGTATTCCGGCGTTGAAAGGAATTGGAAACTCGGATGATTAGAAGGAAACTTCCGATGTGGTCTTGTTGTTATGTTAGTTCCGTAGAAACGTGTAATTTTATTCAATCTATGTCCCCTTTGATAATAAACAATTCTTAAGTCCTTTGTATGAAAATTAGCTTATTTGAAGGTAAACAGCCCGATTAGAAGGTCCTTTTAAAGCAGTAGGAAGATGAAGATTCAAGAAAAAACATCCCAATGACGTATAATTGAGAAGAACAGTGAGAGGAAACGTGAATGAACGGCAATTTTCAGTCCATCTGGAATGCAGTCTGCAAACTTGTGGCTCTTGGTCGTCCGTTTCTCTCGGCTTTCGCCTCGTCAATTGAATTCGCTGAAACTGGTCGGAGAAAAAACTGCGGGTTCAGCGGTTGGATTTCAATTTGCGCACTTGGAATCCTCAACCAACGGTGCTTCTCGACAATTGACCGCAACTTGGCGATCTGCTTTCCGTTACTCGACCGCTTGTTGTGTTGGGTTTATTGTTTTGGTTGTAATTGCTCAATTGCAGACTCAAAACAACGAAAATTGCCGCTATCAACGTTCTCGACGTTCTCAATCCGTGATCGACGGACGCGAGTCGTTGTTTGACAACAAGTAGTAGGAAGTTGTTTAGAAGAAGGTTTCGAATTTGTCCGTTTCAGTGTGTTCAATGCCGTTGCCCGATGAGACATCCACGCCGCCATCGGCGGATTTGGATTTCGATCAAATTCAAGAGCAACTTCAACTGAAAAACGAACGCGAACAAATGGCGTTGAAGGTGTTGACGGAAAAGAAAGCTGAAGACAAAGCACAACCCGAACCTGTTCCTGTTGTTAGGTAACTTTTTGATTTTCTTTTTCGCTATTTGTTTTCAGTCTTGTGAGCAAACCGATTCGACTGCTCAAACGCGAACAACCGCGAAGACCAAAACTCAGCGAATCGGAGATGAGCGATGAAGCTCGGCGGTTAGAAGAAATGACTTTGGATGTAAGTCCTTCAATGTTTGCTCTTCATCAATCGAATGTTTAGGAACGACGTGCGAACTACGACAAGGTTCGAGAGCGCATTTTCAACGCGTCAACATCCGAAGAGAAGCCAACGAAAAATGGGCCGAAAGTCGAGGAAAACCCGCAACCACAACCCGCGGAAGTTGTGACTAAAGCAGAAAAAGATAAAGTATCTACACCAAGCGAAGTGATGGTTGAGACGATCAATCATCTCACTTACGTTCAAATGTTATCCGATCAAACACCCTCGAGTGAGTTTTGTTCTTTTCGTCCAAGGTTTATTTTGTATTCTCAGATATGATGCGACCACCAGTTCAATCAATTCCAATTCAACAACCGCCAGTCAGAATTCAACCTGGACGCCCACCACAGAGAATTCAGCCACCGATTCCGCCTTCTCGTTACGGCGCACCACCTCAACTTCATGGGTTGCCTTCTGGTCCATTAGATCTAAGTCATATTCCTCCTCCACACATGTTTCCTCCACCAATGTGGCAACAACAACAATACGGAAATATGGTTCGTCTTCGTAATTGGTCAACTATTTACGTTTGTTTTAGCCCTTTAATTCGAATGGTCCTCCTGCTATGATGCAAGCACCACCGCTATTACGTAAGATTTGTTTATATTGTTCAATCTTAACTTTGAGTTTTCAGATTCAACTCCACAACCACTTCGTGATTGTTTCCCGCCGTTGAATCCCTCCGTCTACTATCCGCCTTCGACTGGTCCACCAAATTCCAATGTTCATTACAACGTTAATACAGCGTCGAAAAGACGCGGCCAACAAAACAACCGGAACTTAAATCAACCGCGGAAATAAACACAAGATGCCAACCGAAGTTTTCACAATCTCAAACGGAACGGTGTCCCCCTTCCATCGTTCTAGTGTTTCAACTGTAAAGTTCAAAAGTTGTTTGTTGCGGTTTTGTAATCGAAAAACATTTGTTCCATCCTAATAAGTAATTGTATGTTGATGAGTGTGTCTTAAACTGTTAAATTTTACTCGATTAACCAGCTCATTGCTTGGCAACGTTGAAATGCGACAAAAATTACAAGTGCGACAGTTTATTTCATGTTATACATTAATTGTTGCGATTTCCGACGTTCTCATCGTTTCTCCACAATCTCGTAGTCGTCGTCTGCTGAACTTGGATTCGAGTATTTCTCTTCGGGATCCGTTCCATCATCTCCCACTTCGTCGGGAGTTTCTTTCCGTTCGTCCGTTTGCACTTCTTCGGATTCGACGACCTTCTTCGGTTTCCGTCTATTCGACGATTTTGCGGGTGTTGACGGTCGCTCTTCCCGTTCGTCATTTGCCGCAACCAATGGCTCCGTATCTGCAACAAATCGGTCAAAAGTTTCTTTGTTTAATCACTAACCTTCTTCGTCTTTTTGTTTGCTCTTCTTTTCTTTCTTTTTGGACTTCGAATCGGCAGCATCTGGAGTACAATATTCGTAGGTGTAGAACGGTTGGAACGACTCAAAGAAGCCGCAATCTTCGGTCAAATTCGGTAGAATCCAAACTGTAAACAATCAACTTAAGTGAGCGAATAACCAATGAACGTACGTTTGTGTTTGCCGAAGGTCACAGCGTAGATTATGCCAAACAGAATTGTACGTGCTAAAGTTTGACACAGAATATCGATAAGGGACAAGGAACATACCCAAAGCAACTCCAAGAAGCAAACCGAAAAGAGCGATTCCAGTCACCGAAAGATAGTAAACACCCAGACGAAGCCAATCGGGCCACAAAGGAAACAAACACGCCAAAATTGTGCCCAAAACTAAAACGAAAACAATGAATTTAGTTGATTGAAGGTCAAAATACCGATTCCCAAACCAATCAGTTTCTTGTACAGTGGAGTTGGATCGAAGATCCAAACGTAAACATCCGAATCATCGTTGAAGACTTGATTGTCGTGAGCAACCAATTTGATTTTCTTTTTCTTCTTTTCCTCGCCCTAAAACCCATCAATTAGATGGCAAAGAAGAGTGAAATGTGAACCTCAGTTTTCGGTTTCTGTTCAGCTCCGCTCTCACCGGCAGTTTCCGTTTCTTTGTCCGATTTTTCGTTTTTCAATCGACGAACACGCGGCGAATCACTTGGAATATCACGTTGTTTGGCGTTACGTCGTGGATCTTCTTTCTTCTTTGGCACCAACACTCGTGCACGAAAGAAGAGTCCACGTTGAAGCAAACCGCTCAAGAATCCGGCAGCATCGGAACGACGTGCGAATTTCGGATCTTTCGCATTCTCTCCGTACTTTTTTGATTCCATCAACGTGTCCACAGCGTTCTTTCCTACGAAATGAACGTTGAAAATGCAATCGAAAAACCTAACTCACCAGTGAAATAGTGAACTTCGTTGCTTTCGAACATCGTCGATTTGGTGGGACAATTGAAGCGCACGTACTTTGCGATGTTTTCGTCCTCTTTCGACAAAGCTCCTTGTAGTCCATCGTCCTGAACAGGAGAGTAAAACATCAACCGAAACCACAGACCTTTGCATTTTTTCGTCCAGCTCGACGTCCTGCCATAATTGGAATTGAAAAGCGGGAAATAACAGCTCTGTAAAACCAATCGTATGAGATCACATGATGAAGAAACGCGCGCGCCAATCTCACGTCCACGTTGTCAGCCGAGAGATCTTTCTCATCGCATTTCCCATCAAACCGACGCACGTTTTCTCGTCAACGCAAACAAACGGAACGGCAGAAAGCACAGACAGAACCCAGAAAAATCGATGAATCCGAAAAGAGATGTCGTCCATCTCGGGGATTAGACTGCCGATTAGAACGCGCAATGAAAATCAATTTTGGATGCAAATCGAAGTGCGTTCAAACGATGGAAATGAGCGAAAAAAGCGAATTCTCAGACTTCACATCCGCGCGTATTATTCTTTTTTGTCCAACAACCGTCGTTCCGTCCGTCAACGTGTGCAACAAACACGCGCAGTCGAAACGACAAGCCGAAGAGAATCCAAACGAGATCGACGGACATCGACTTGTCATTTGACTCAAAGTTGTTGGATGCTCTTGCAAAGATGTTAGAGACCAATACGAACGTTTGATTTATTTCAATTGGCTTCTTATTACAACTAAACTTATAGGTTGAGTAAGTGGATCAAGAAAACGAGGTGTTTCATGCCAAAGATTATTACAACAAGGCATATCGACAACAATGACAGAAGATGAAGCCGACGAGATGATTAGATAAAATTGAACACGTAGATTGAATAGGTTTTACTGAAATCAGTTAGTTCTATGGTTATGGTAATCATAGTTTTTTATCTGCAGTGCAGAAGTTGAGTGCTCATTCTTGTTGGGAAACCTGCACTGCGATCTTCCTACCATCCTTCTTTTTCCTTCAGCTAGATTATTCGTCGCTTTCATATAGCATGTTTGTATTGAGTACTTTAGAGGTAAAACGTGGAGAACGGCAAAGATCGTTGTTTCGCGAATCATTCCTTTGACAGGAAGTTCCGTTCCTTCGCATGTCCTCCTTTATAACTCCACTGATGTACATCAGTCGACCCGTCTTGTCGAGCTAATTGCCAGCTGGACAAGCGGAGTCTACTGACATGCAATTTCAGATAAGTAGTTAAAGGTAACTTGAACTCCTTAATTTTCCCACTCGCTCTTATCCTGAACAAATAGACACTTCGTGGTAATCATTAAGATTTAAACCTACTTTTAGTTCACATCGAGCGTTTCCGTCGGCCTTTGCAAAATCCAAAACGTTTATTCTCTGCTTTTCAAGCGATCATGATTCTTTTACAGCCAAGTAGCCGAAAATAACTACAGAAATTTGCCGCATCAAAGGATGTGAATAATCGGTTTTATTTGCAAGATTCATTACGATGATCACGTCTGAAGAAGTAATCAATTGAAAGATATACTGCAACTTGATCTTGTCTTCTATACACATAAAACTGTATAACAGAACACACGGTAATGATCCAACGGCTTCGTACCGATCACTCTTAACCAAAGCCTTTGAGGTGCTAGACTACCTATTACCAAAGAGCTGAAGGCCATTTTGATTATGTGTTCATTGAACTAACGAAACAAGTGGATTAAAAGTTGCACACTGGGAACGAAGTTTTCTGGCATTGAAGGTATTATTTAGAGTAATAATGAAGATAATCGTGAGTTTGTTGGTGTTCAAAAATCCCACCTCAGAACGTCTACGTTTGTAACCAGTTTATTAACTAAGTTTACTAACAAGAACGTTAACTAACAATCGATTTGACTGCCGAGAGATCACTTACAATTCAAAAGTAAAGCGAAACTTTCAATGGAGATTATGCGATTGGTTTGTGTTAAAAGCTTTAAGGATGATTGTGAACCTGAATAACTACATAAAAGAATGGCAATTAACCGGGATTTCTATCCAATAAAACGACTTCAAACAGCACGTGTATTAGCAGTTTCTTCAATGAAACTCAAACACTGACGAATGTAGTCGTCCTACAAAATCAATCTTTGAGTCGAACTTTACATTAACAAATTACCGTGTACGTTCGAAAATGTTCGCAGTGTTTGGAGTCTTTGAAGTTTCGTTGTTTTACTTGAACTAATCGTTCCTGTTGAGCGCGTTGAAACTGTTCGATCGATTCGCGTACACAAATCTCGTCCGCATCCGAATAAAGGAACAGTTGATGTTGAGGCAAATCGACGAACTTCATGAGTCGAAAGTACGCGTAGTGTTTCTCGTAAGATTGTGGATTGAAGTTCGATTGAAGCCAAACCATCGCTCGATGCATAGAGAAAACTCCTGCCAACGCCAATCGACAGCTTTCCCGAGGAATCGAACTGAATTTGGTTGGTGGAAACATTGCGAACGATACCGCATTGGCCGCTTGCCATGGCAAAACATTGGCCGGTGAACTGACAAAAAAAGTAGATCAAGAAGTTGGTTGTGAAAAAAAAGAAACCTGTCGAAGATGAGTCCTTGAACGCGTTGTTTGATGTCCGGGCCATCGGACAAATGAGCAAGCAAATCCCACAGAGCGCTGAACAACGAGCAACCTGAAACCGTCAATGTATCTTCAAATCATTCAACTGACCATTCATTGAGAATAAGTGGAAGAAAATGGGACGATTTGGTTCGGCTTGAAGAATTTCTTCGTAGATTTGAAGCGCATAACGACGATAAGAAGAAAACGATCGAACTTTGGCGATGGGAACCGTGAAGCGAGCAACTGCATAGCTGAAAGAGAACAGTCGAAGAACTGAAGGTTGCCAACAACATACCCTTGACTTTCATAGTAAGTCGCATATTTTGACAAGTAACGATCGTTGCAACCCGCCCATCCGAACAGAATAATCAACGGTTTTCGCGGATCAGTCGACGGTTTCATGACCAACTGTTCCAATTGAGTCGAACTCACATTTGCACTCAACGTTCCGCTGGTTCGCAGCGTTGACGAAGCGATGGCGGTGCGTAAGACGAGATTCGCGTCCACTTCCTCGCTACTCGTCTCCACGTTTTGCACCGATTCGGCGACTTGCTTCTCCGTTCCATTTTCCTCTACGATTTGTGCGACTGCATTCTTTGAGGTGCATGACATTCCACTCAGCGGATTACAACCGGCAGACCAGTTGTTCGTTGCGGAATCCACTTCTTCACGTCGTTTCAACGTGGGCGACTCGACCAGATTTCCGTTTCGCAACTGATCGTCTTGTTTCCGCGACTCCAATCGATCGCTGCTGGTGACGAGTGTAGTCGCCAAGATGGAGGCAGCCCACGGTCTTGGCGATCCTGAAAGCACACAGAAAACAAATGCAAAAATTTTCGTCGATTTACCTTCGGCTGAACGTGTTGGTTTCGTTGACTTTCTCTTTTGCTCCGACGAACCGACTGAGATCGTGATACTCGCAGCCGGCAATACCAAAGACCGATACCACGAATGCATTTCGATTGAAATGAAAAACCCGTTCGACCTGAAATTTTCAATAAAACTCTCGACTAATTTTTGCCGCCACGTATTTAAAGTAAAGTCCCAAAGAAAAAGCTTCGTGAATCATTTACAAGGCCAAACCCTCGGCCTTCAAAAGCGGTGAGCCAATTCACCACCGCTGCTTATGACAACTTTGCCACTGCGCATTTTTCTCGAACAGACGACCACCGGGTTGCAGACGGCGAGCAAAGAACGGACGAGAAACCCACGGAGTACGTTCAGATGGGATGGTTGGTGTGAATGTTTTTAAATAATTAAGTTTATTAAAAAAAGAACATAGTTTATTAACAAGCTCACAAATGAAAATCCAATGGTCGTCAGAATTGGAGCTTGCAAGTGGCCAGTCAATGGACTTTCATAGAAAAATTTTCGTTTAAACACGACCCGATGGAGGTGGCAACCAAACCAAAGGAACTGAAACGACCAGTTAGTTTTTATCAATTCGCAAAAACTGACCACTATTCTCACTGCTTCCAAACGCGTTTCCTTGGCCATCGGAGGCTCCTTGAATGCAATGAGCAAACATGTGAAGAGGAACGGGAATCGACGAGTTGGTGATATTCGCCGTGAACATTGCGGTCTGCGGATCAACCGAAAGCACACCGCTATTCGCGTAGGTACGCGAATCAGAACACGAATAAACTTCGTTCTCAATAATTTCCTTTGATTTCAACGATCGGTCCATTGAAATTGTTTGGTTCATCAACGTCATTGCCATCAATCCGTGAGTTCGAATGTCACGTTCAGTTATCGGACGTGGATTGGGCAAATCCATCATCGATTTTCGTAGATTATTCAACGGACCATCGACCAAGCATCCCTTGTCGCGGAACATTGTAATTAAATTGTGCCAAAGTGATTGTCGAGCCAACACATTTGCATTCCCAATGATTACCAGTCCATATCTTGCACGTGTGAGTGCAACGTTCAATCGTCGTGGATCACTCAAAAAACCGATTCCTCCAGTGCTGTTTGAGCGAACACACGTAACGATAATTATGTCCTTTTCGCGACCCTTAAAAACAAATTAGAAACCCATCTGGCTTGTTGACCCACTTGAAATGCATCGACATTGGCAACTTCGATTTCCAAATACAATTTCGAATGCAATGTGCCTTGTGATTGCCTGTAAATAACCAACGATTGCAATCTACGAAGCTATTTGCTGACATGTACTGAACGATATAAGCTCGTTGTCCTTCATATGCAGTTATAATCGAGATCTGCGATGGATGAAATCCCGCTTTCAATAAACGAGTAGTCAACTTTTCAACAGCCACCGCTTCAGCACGATTTAAAAACGAAGTACCCGACGGACTGATTTCTTCGTTTCCACAACAGTTCCAAAACATCATCGGTTTTGAAGGATTCGGGAAGTTCCAATCGACATTGCTGAGAACACGATCGTCTATAAAGATTACTACCATGTTGCATGTGTTCACTTACTTTCGGTAACGCCATTCTGTAATGATCCTTCGTAGAAAACGTTTGATGGGAAGACGGAGAGAATCGGATGCATTCGATATTGAACAGTTAAACGTAGCGGTCGATTTCCGAGCATAACCAAACGTTCGACCAACGACTTCGAGAAGCCCGCTTGCGAGGCTTGTTTCGACATGACAACTGGGCCTACAAAGTTAAGTTAATCAACAGAAATAAATGCATTTGACATACCTAATTGACAATGATCGCCAACCAAAATCAACTGACGAACACCACGAAGAATTGGGACCAATGTCTCTGGTTCAGTCGATTGATTGCATTCATCGATCAAAGCACAACTAAAACGACATGTCAATACAAAACATAAATTGACAAATAAACCGAAATTCGATTTGACGAAGTTGTGGTGAAGCTGATCCAATACAAGTCGCACAAATGACTTCAGCTTTGTTCAAGAGTTCTTTTTCTTTCACCGTCAACAGTTGTCGATAACGAGCCTCATCAGTTGCGGACAACTCGCCAAATTCTTCCTGAAAACTCCGTTCTTTTCAATTAGAATCTTGACCACCTACTTGCAAAAGCATCAACTTCTTCAATTCACCTTCTCCTTGCAAGGCCTTGACTTGACTGTGCAACGTGAGAAAATTGACCGAACTCTCCACCATTTCACGACCTTTTGCCACATATCGGCACACTTTCAGTCCGGTCAAATGCAACTTCTCGGCCAATTGATCAACGGCGATATTCGATGGACACGAAACGAGAACTTTTTCTTTGGTGAATTTGACCAGATTGTAAACGAGTGCTGCAGATGTGACTGTTTTTCCAGTTCCTGGTGGTCCTTGAATCAGTGAGAGCGGTTGGAGAAGTGCGTGACGAACTGCTTCTTCTTGACTGTGATTCAACGGTGGCAATCCGGGGGTTTCCAACTTTTTCGGTAAATTCAATTGGAAACGAATATCATTGACGTCGTGACCCATCAGTTTATGATAAATGTATTGGGAAACACAAGACTTGCGATTGGCCAAACGAAGAAGTGCATCGTGCATACTGAAGAGCCATAAGCAGTCAATCCTTGAAGTTGTTTTTACCGTTTGAATGCTGTTCCTTTCCAAACAAATTCGCATAAAAAGTTGGTTCGTTTATTCGATGGCATGTCCGTGTTTTTCGAAACTTCCAACACAAACTTTTCGTTGTAATCTAAACAGAAAACGATCATTGATTTTTGGCTGACTACTTACTGTCAGGAATTTTGATGATTCGACCCTCACAAACCCATTCACTTCCGTCCAATGTTTGTTGATGTTTCAAGCGCAGTTCGTCGCCAATCATCAATTTTGTATCTGCAACATCAAAATGAAAAGCAATAAGCATCGGAACTTACTTCCATCACGAAAATCTGGCAACGTGAATGCTGCCGTCGTCTTTTTGTTTATACCAACACTCCATTTGACCTGAGTTACTGGATAGGAGATTGCTTCTTTCATTTTACGATCGTAATCCGCTTCGCATTGAACCAACGGCGCCATAACGTGAAAGTACTGATTGCCGTCTTCATAACGCAAACGAACGGGTTCGGGCTCAGCGTTGAGGTCTGGTCGATCCAAGTCCTCAACCGTTGCATCGGGAAACTCTTTCCACAACTCTTCTAAACGATTGATCTTCGACGTTGTGATCTGACGAGCGCGCATTTGCTGTGGAGTTGACGGCGATTTGAGGACCCAAGAAACAATCTGATGATCTTGAATGAGTGGTTTCCATTCTTCGGCATCAAAATTCGAGTTCTTTTGGGCCAACGAAGCACATGGTAAGCGACATAACATTACAATTACGTTGTCGGTCTTTGCTTTCAAGTATCCGAGCATAAAAATGTTCCTGAAAACAGAGCTTATTGTTGAACACCAAGAAAGGTAATTACTTTGAACCACAATGGTAACATTCAACTTCTGTTTCGCCCAATAGTCCTTGCGCGTGCAGAACAACTCCCGTACGATGAGTGGAACGAACGAGATGAGTGACCAAATGGGAACTCGAGGAGCTTCCTTTGCCATTGCAAAAGTGTTTGTTGCAAACCGTACAGAGAGCAACACAAGCGGGGTCATGAATACCGCAATAACTTCGAAAAAACAATAAGGCTTAAGATAATCGTACTTACCAACATGCGTGCCTCGGAAGCTCGAAGGGCAACTCCTCTTCCTCATCATCAAACATCTCCGTTGCAACAGCCAATTGTTCGTCGTCGAGTGTTGTTGGACAAACCGATTCGGTGACAGCACTTTGATCATCGCTTTTCAAGAAGCCTTCGCTGAATTGGCTCAACATGTCGATTTCGTCATCCATTTTAACAAACGATCTAAAACGAATCAAAATAAAACCCGAGAACGATCAACACAATTGCGGAACCAAAAAACGAACGCACTGTGAAGAAACCGATTGAGCAAAAAATGATTTCGAATTGGCAAATTCTCCGCAAATGTTTTTGTTGAGATCCATCAGCGAAAGTGGGACATCGATTGACAAGTTTGCAGCGAATTCGGTCGCTGAAACGCTGTGGGGAGTTCAAAGACGAAAGCGTGTTCGTGTTGTTGACTACTGAGAGATCAATTTTTGAGCCCGTTGACCAAATTTGAGAAGTTTTTGGAATCTTTTTTTCGTAACGAATTTTTCAGATAAAACGTTGTTTTCAATGTAGGTTCGTTCGATCTTTGAATCGTGGGAGGAAGAACGACATTATAAAAAGGGTCTTATTCTATTCGTCTGTAAGCTGCTTGAGCTGAGTTGTTTACTTTCCAGTTTTTCTCATAAGTTTGAGTAAACAATGAGCAATCAGTTGATCGGCTTTGTGTTTGATCTTGATCTTAAACCTTGAGAACAGAGGCTAAACTATAAATATGTGTTCGTTATCTTGCTAATGAAAACTTACGACAAGCTACTTCTGCTCTAGCGTTTATTTCACCTTAACCTTCTCTCATTTGAATTTGATTTCAGGTGTTCAGCTACGACGAACTGTTGTAGTTTTGAGATGTTTCTGGTGAAAAAGAACGAAACTGCTCGCGCGAGTTGGATCAAAGGAAATGGTTTGATTAAAACCCTGCTACGTCGCTTCTGGACGTACAAACGCAAATTCTCCAATCGTATAGTTTTCAAAGCAGGTAAAGTGTATTAATCTGTTGGTTAATTTGGATTCCTAGGATGTTCGTCATATGATGAAATGACCTTGAAGGCAAGAAACTAACACAATACGAAGGTTGAAGTCGTTTCAATCGGAAACATGCATCTTCGATTTAACCGTTCGTCTATGCATTGAAAACACATGTTCGTTTTGTTACCACTTCTAATAAACTTCTCAGTGGAATTGTGTTCAAATGAAAATTATTTATCGTATAATTAATTGCAAGCAAAGATCATGAATTGTTAAACGTTTGTCTTGTTTTCGTTCATGACAACTTCGATCCGAAGGGCGAACATGTTCGGGTGTTTGGAGACGTTCCGAAGAAAATTTACGTGCCGTTGATTTCGAACAGCCGCCACCACAGATGCACACAACGTCTCTGGGATACGTGGAGGCGGCCTTTCGAGCTCATTTCTCTGTTTGGCCCATTGGGCCGAAAACGAACGTGATCGATTGAATGGGCAAAAACAGGGGGGTTCCCTCACGAAGACCAACGAAATAGATCGACATTTGACGCCGTTGATATGCGGCGGCCAGCGGCGTCTCTCGAATTTTGTTTTGGATCGGCGGTCGAGAGAAAGTGGATGAGGGGGCGGGAGCGCCATTTCCGCGGAATGTGTTGAGCCGCAGATCAAACGACATGCTGAAGACAACGTCTTCCTTTCGACCCGAGACGGCCAAATCAAATCGCTACTTTTGCGTCTTCTTTTCAACGTTTCGGTTTTGCGTCTCGGAATTCATTGAGTTTTTGCTGTGAAAGTCGCAGAATTCAACGGTTGCGCGGCAAATCCGCAGCGTCGAGTTTTCAAGATCCAAACGTGAGTTTGCATAGCAGGTGCAAAAAACGGTAAACGTGTGGATGGCAGATGGTTTTTTCCTTCACAGGTTGAATTTTCATGATCCGCACACATGCAATCGAACGTGATCATGTTGATCTTTCACGGCTTACCGTTTCTTTGCCTTTCAATCGGCGTGTAATTCGTTTTGCCGTTGAAAAATGTCCGCGCCGAATCGCGCACTGCGTATCGTGCAGTTGGGCGGCTTCGGAAGTTCCGAACAACCTCAAACTCGTCTTCTTCAGCGCACTCGCTCCAACCGTCGACATACCGAAGAAATGGCCGATGATGAAGTAACCGAGTCCTACTACGAGGACGAGGAGGAGGGTGACGAGGAGTTGGAAGAACCCGAGTCCATCGCCGCCGATAAGCCGAAGACCAATGGCGAAGCCAAACCGGCTGCTCCAGCACCAGCGGCAGAGAAAACTGAAGCAAAAACTGAAGATAATGCGCCGGTTGTTGATACGAGTGCATCAAAAGATTCCGGATTGTCGGCAACCAAATCGAACTACGACGCGTTGAAGAGCCCAACTCCCGGTGCCAATTATGCTCCGCCATCGATTCCAAAATCGGTTCTTCGAAAACAAGAACTTTACTCGTCTGGCAAACCATCAACTCAACATTCGAAAGAAAAGTTGATGCGCTCGGTAGGTACTTGTTCGTAAAACGAAATGATCGCTTATTTTACAGGAAGGTATCATCCCAATTCAAGCAGGAAGCAACAAATTCGCTTCTCAGAAAGGGTAAGTTCACTAAACTACTTGTAGCGATTAATCAAACTCACTTTTAGACAAACCGGATTTGGTAAGTTTTGTTGGGGCAATTTTGCGTGGATAGTCAATTATAGGTATGCCACGTGATGTTATCGACAAAGTCAAATCGGAAAATCTCAAGGAAATTACCGACGAAAAGAAGATTGAAGCTTTGAAGGTATGAGAGTTTGCATTGTAATGGTGATTAATGTGGAAACGTAGGGTTCGACTTGGCTTCAATCCGGTACCAACAAGTTTGCATCACAAAAAGGTAACAGTCTCTCATGCAACAGAATAAAAATCGAAATTCAGGTCAAAGTGCTTTTGGTGCTGTTCGTGATGTCAACTATCGTCCGAAGGGAACTGGTGGAGCAAGTGAAGTGCCTGAAGAAAAAGCTCGTTTGACCGATGGAATTGTTCCATTGCAATCAGGCACAAACAAACTTGCCTCTCAAAAGGGAATGTAAGTGTAGATTGTTGGCATTTATTGTTATTCATCTGCTTCTTTAGGTCACCAATTGGTGGTGTTCGAATTGTTGACGTTCGCAAAACCATCGATCAAGAACGTGACAGTCAAGGTTTTATTCATCTTCAGGTTTGTAATCATCACTTCAACCGAACTACATTTGTTTGCAGATGGGAACTAACCGCTTTGCCAACCAATCTGGAATGACTGGTGAGCTCTAGCAAGTCTTTACATCCAACATGTTTTTCGTTTTAAGGTTTTGGAATGCCCCGTCACAACATTACGAAATACAAAGACGAAGTTCGTGGCGAAATGCCCCACGACGAATCTTCGACTTCACGTCAAACCAGTGGATGGAAGGAGGGAGCCAATCAGGTAGAGTTTTGGATTGAATTAAAATAGTCGTTCTTAAATAAAATCAATTTTATTGTCGTTTATTTAGTCGGGTATGACTGGTAAGTTCAAACCTGTCAATGAATTCAAATAAACTCAATTTTAAGGATTTGGTGCATTCCGAAACAACACGATCTTTTTGCTCCAAAATCAAGATCAACGATCCCAAGGTATTTTTAATTGTTATTTCATTTCCTAACTGTAACCTTAGGATTGATCCCCTACCAAATGGGTGTCAACTTGGAATCTCAGGCAGGAAAAACTGCATTTGGCGCGTTTCGTAAAACTTATACTCCGTTTGTCGACGACACACGCCAAGATCTTCCGTACGAGTTGTCTCGTGATCCATCGGTTCCATTCTGGTCGGGTCAAGAAGATAACTTCGCCAATCAAACAGGTACAATAAACTACACGAATTTTCATCGATGCTTTCAGGCATGACCTCTTTCGGCACACCGCGTGATGTTCGAGGCGAATATGTTCGCCGAATGTGGTAGTGCAGCTTCTTATTTTTTTGACTGCCATCAGTTAAACGACCGAGTTTCTCTTTTTTCTCGTTTCATCAACGACCTTCGATCGTCGAACAAACTTTCAAACTTTTCCCTGACTTTTATATGATGCACATGAACCGATCGCTTTTTGTTTGTTTGATTATAGCGACTTATGTTGAATTAGATAAAAATAAGCGATTGACTTTGGCGATTCAAAGAAGTTTGTCAATTGAAATGATCAGTGAAGAACAACTGAACTTGTCACTTAGATTCCAGTACAATGATAAGTGAACTTAAGGATCTTATGTTTGTTTATAACATTGCAACGTTTCAGCAATTAGTGATCTGTTTGTGTTTATGTTCCAGTTGTTTCAACGAAAGTGTTTTGACTTCTTTCGTTTACAAATCGAGAATCAGAATCGAAATTGCGAAAGGAAGCGGTCGTTTTCTTCCAGACGGAGTTTCAAGTAAACAATGAAAGAAATACGGGGTGTCCAGCCACAATCGGGCGATTTGAAATGCTTATATCTCAGCTATTTCTGAACCGTTTTTTAATGCGGTTTCTTGTTGTTGATGAATTAAACTAAGCGGTTTTGTTTGGCGTCGAGAAAATTTGCAACCTTCAACGGCAAATGCCGGAAATTTGCATTTTGGCGAAAAGCCGCAAAATTTGACGAAATTTCCCAATGATGAGCATTCTGGTCGCTCTGTTTTCTCAATTGTTTATCAGTTAATTTCAACACTTTTTCCGTTACTCTCAATGACTTTGTGCATTCGTCGTTCAAAATCGTCCACTGCTCTATCAATCATTTCTTGATCCAAATTTGCGAATTCTCGTTCGATTCGTGCTTCCAAGTCGTCCAAGTTCGCTGGCTCTGTCCGATAAACCCGATCTTTGAGATATCCCCAAAGAAAAAAGTCGCACGGAGTTTAATCCGGGCTGTAAGGTGGCCACGGATATGGAGCAACAAAATTGCCTCCACCACGACCCATCCAACGCCCCGGGAACTGATTGTTCAACCAATCACGAACTCGAAGTGTGAAATGGACTGGGCCCCATCGTGCATAAGCACGACGAGGTCTTGGAGTCTCCAAGATTCGAGAGTGAAGTAGAACCGATCTTGGAGTAGTCGAAGATACGATTCGCCGTTCACGTTGTCACGCGTGGAAAACGGCCCGACCACTCCCATTTTCCCGATTGCTGCCCAAACAGTCAGTCGAGAAGAATGGAGAGGGGCTTCTCGGTACCTGAGTTGTGAGATTGCAATCTTGTTGTTGATTGAGACTTGCCAGTTGGGATTCGTATCTGACCAATAACGAAAGTTATTCCGGTTTACGGATCCATGAACGGCAAAATGCGCATCGTCCGAAAACATCAGATTCGATAGAAAATCGTGATTGTTGTTGAGAAGTTGCAATTGAGAACGAGCAAAATTCACACGAGTAGCCCAATTTCCAGGGTTTAAAGCTTGAAGCAAACGCATCTTGTATGGATGATAACCTTCATTCTGAACAAACACATGATTCAAACATTTGGACTTGCCGTTAGAATTTGATGAATCGTTGATTTTGACGGCATTCCCTCAAGTCTCGCGAGTGCTCGAACCGATAAATTAGCGTTCTCACGAATCAAACGGAAAACTTCGGCTACCGTATCTGGTGTTCTAGCCGTTCTGAAACAAGAGCAATCAAAGATGAAAGGACTGTCAAACCTTTCATCTTCTCGTTGCTTCTTTTCAACGTTCCTCTGCTCCAAGAATTTCTTAAGCCAAATCGGAAAGCTTGCAGTGTCAGGAACAGGAGCATGTGCACTGAGGTTAAAGTGACGTCGAAAAGCTCGCTGTACCGTAATCGAACTTTTTGACTTTGCGTATTTGATCACACAAAATGCCTTCTCTTCATTTGACCAACCCATTTTTGAGGAAGAAATCGTTTCGAATGCTCATCATTGGGAAATTTCGTCAAATTTTGCGGCTTTTCGCCAAAATGCAAATTTCCGGCATTTGCCGTTGAAGGTTGCAAATTTTCTCGACGCCAAACAAAACCGCTTAGTTTAATTCATCAACAACAAGAAACCGCATTAAAAAACGGTTCAGAAATAGCTGAGATATAAGCATTTCAAATCGCCCGATTGTGGCTGGACACCCTGTATTTCTTTTTTGGTTCCCAAGAAGAAGTAAAAAATTTAATGAGATACTAGACCGAAAGGCTGCCGTAGGCGGCCTTTCGGTTTACTGTATCAAAAAAGCTAATAAAAAATACGATTTAGCGATTGATAACAAAAAATTTAATACAATTAGGTTAAACAAAAGAACATCACCACGAAGAAGATTAGAATAAGGTTGAGCGTGATTTTTTCACTTTCGCCGGCGAAGCCATTGTTTCGATTAGAATGTAAGTGTATTTTTCGACTTTCTTGATTGTTGCTTCGTCGATAATCATAATGCATTCGGCCCGTTCAATTTCAAGCGCAAGCATTTCGTCTAAAACAATCAATTACCGTATTTCTTATATTAAGCGTTTCTTTTAACAGTTCCCCTTGTTCCCATTCTCTCGCAAAACTATTAGAAAATAAGGAGCCGGACGCCTAGTAAAAGAAATACGGTAAGACTTGTTAAACTGACCTTTTGAGACTTGAATTGCTCCATGGAAAAGCAACTCTGCATCTACGACCAAATCTTCCAAAAGCTGCTTGTCGTCATCCTCTTCATTGCAGAATCCGAAAGTCAGCTGCATTTTCGTTCCACTGTCGTCGCCAATCATCACTGTTTTTTTGTTTTTCTTCCATAGAAGTTGGCATCTCATTCAACAACACCGTTGCGCGACCGGCTAAAGAAAGCATTAAAACATTGTAATCCGTTCATACCTATTTCGGTATCTCCAATTAAAACTTTTGCTAACTGTCGATAAAACGGTGGCAAATTGAAGGCATTCTTTGGATGTTGTTGAGCAGATGCTTTGTGGAGAAGTTTGAAACTGCTTTCTTTGGTTATTGTGAATTCGCCTTCTGCCCAAACATTCAGTTCTTTCTTGTCATCTTTTCCAGAAAATTTTTTCGACACTTTCAATCCCGAAATAAAAACGCACGAAAACAATCCCTTTTAGGTTTCCAGCTAAACTACTTACGTTTCCAATTTTGCAATTCTCATTCACTTTGTTCATTTGGTCCGACCACACGACAAAACGAACGATTGTCGTACCGTTAAGTCCATAGAAACGGAAAAGACGCGAATTCGGAGTTTTCATGATCGTTGATTTCCCGACAATCTCGACTTCAAGCATTCTGGAAAAGCAGTTATTTTGAATACGTTAAAACTCACTTGTTGTAGAGCGCTTTTTTGTTTGCAAATCGCTTTGCCAACCTTCCCAAATCTTAGGCGAAATCTCGCTGATCTTTGTGGATTTCGGCAATCAAGAACTCATTTCGCTGGAATTTCTTTTGCTAAAAACGAAACCTACTAAGCACTTATATACGTATTTATATAAATACTTAACGCTTTTGACAGACGCACAGATTTCAACATTAATGTGGGTCGAATACTTCAAACTCAAATACTTATTGTAGGGTACAACCCAACGGTTGTCCAGTTTCACACCTTTTGACGTTTCAAAAGTTCTTCCATTATATCGTCTTTTGTACTGTGCGTAACTGTCATTACCGACTTCAGTTTTTTCGCGAAATTCTTTTGTAAAGTTTTTACTGCAAATTAGCTTTCCATTCTTTTCTTCCGTGCGAGAGCGTTTTTTATTGTGTTTACCGCAAAGCCCACGCATCATATGCTGAGTAATGATAAGGTGTAATCTCGGCTCAACGTTTTCATCAGGAATTTCAGCCAATACCATTTCGTCAATTTCTTCCGATGTACTGATTTTACTCGATTTATCTAAGATCAACAGAATATGTGCAGGAGGCAATCCTTTTTTTTGAAATTCAATCACATATGTGTAAGCGAGAACTTTGCCGCAGACTTCTCTTACCTTCAAATTCTTCATCAACTCCTTGAACTTCATGTTAAACACACGATCAATTAAGTCGGGTTCATCCATTGCTTTATTTCCGGCAACAAATTTCTTCGAACTTCTGGACAATTGGGACTGCATGTGAATGTAATGAACAAACTTGGTTTTCCGAATCTTCTTACTATAGCCATTGAATCTTGATAACCTTGCTGGCAATGTCTTGGACTTCCTTTAAAACTTGATGGCAATACAAAAGTTTTTCCGACATTCTTTCCTTTATCATCTGCTATTGTTTTCACATAATCGTGCAAAGTTTGATACTTTTCCGATTTCAGTTCTTTTTGATGAAAACGAATGTAGTTAAGCCTGTCTTGTTCAACCTTAACATATCCATCAACCACATATTACTGATACAATTTTCCTGCAAGTCGAATGGGATTGAAATTCAACATGCTGAAATGATCATCGTATTCTTTATTCCAATTAAAAGCGTAAAGCAGAGTTTTCTCATCGTCTTTAATCATTCTTCCGTACAAATCTTTTTTTGAATGCTCGAAGTTCTGTTGATTGAATGCCAATGAATCAGTCATACGAACAGAAGTCATATAGCGATAGTATTTTGATAATGTAATCTTTCTGTTCATCTTATTTCGCAATTCAATTCCACAACCTCCCTTTCCAGTTGGGAAGTAAATCGGAAACAACATACTTTCAGCACGTTTCTCAAATTTCGTAATGCTTTTGAACACCTTTCCTCTTTGATGAATGGCCAGTTTTTCTGCTGGTAATAGTTGATTGTTTGAATCAAGTACAAAGACTGCTGTTACTTCATTGCATTTCGGGATGTTAAAACGTCTTTTGTCAAGATTGTTAATATCAATCAGCAAACGAATTTCCGGTGCTTCTTCTCCTTTTTGTTCGGCTACTTGGTTAACCTCTCGTTCAACTTCAAACATCATTTTGAAACTAAGATAATAAGGATTCACTTGGTAACGCGATTGCTCGATAACACGCATAACATTTTCATCACAACCTCTGTTGGCGTTTATTATTCATCCGTTCTTGTATCGGTTCTTCAGTGTCCAAAATGAACAACTGAGCATAAGAAGGTCTTTCATTTAAATCGGGATGCAATGCCAAATTCACAGTATGATAGATTTGTCCTTGAATTCTATAGGCGAACGGCAATGTACTGCGATCCAAATTCTGTGCTTTCATCGATGCAAATGCACTGTTATAGTTCCGTGGACTTTCATGAAACAATTCACTCTCCGACTTTTCTGGCGTTTTCTTTTTCAGTTTTGTACGTGTTTTTGTTAAGAGATCATACAACTCAAGCGGATAGTCATTAAATGCATTCTCTAATTCAATTTTGCCAAAAGAACAACACTTGCTGAACGTTCCTTTCGGTGTATTAGCCACATGTTCTCCTTTGAAAAACTTTGCATTTCAATGTTTACATTCAAGACTCAAATCGCCACAGTCAAAATACAGAACATCATCTTCAATAGCTGAACGCGCAACAAAAGATTGTTGCTCGTTTTCCTTGTCGATTAGGCGTTTCAGATTTTGTAGTTTATTCTTTTAGTTTTCAACTTCACGCCTTTCCGAATCTTCTCGTTGTCTCCTTTTCCTAATCGAATCTCGTTCTTTTCTATCTTACTGTTGTTCTTGCGTCAAATTCAAACTTTTTTGAGCTCTATCTCGTTCAGCTCTTAAACTTCGATCCAGAGTCAACATAGGACCTTTTCGTTTACGTGGGGTGTTATCTTGATTTAACGAATTATCAATAGGATCATTCTGGTTAGCATTCAAAAGTTCATCACGTATAATACGCAAGGCTGATTTTCTCCAGTTGTTGATATCAATCTGACGGAATTTCAATGAGTGTCCATTTAGCAAACGTTCAGCAAACATGCAAATAGCTGGTCCGCAACTATGGTAATTTTTCTGTTGATAATATTCAAGTTGATTTATCAAATTAAACTGCATTTGATTGATATGCAAATAACTCATGACCTGTTTAATGAACTCTTGCTGATTATTACTTAAACTACCACCCATTGAATCGTAAAAACCACAATTACCTTCAGTATTCACAATTGCTAAAGTCCAATGATTTTCTCGAACAAAAATTGGGAAAAACACTTTGCTCCAAGATTGCTTCAACTCCGGACAAAAAATTGATTGCCAATTGTTTTGAATTCCTGTTATCTCACTCCAAACTGCAGTCTGAACAATCATGATCTGAGAATCAATTTTCGACAATTGATGAATTAAGTAGCACATAATGATGTCATCGTTTAACCAACTTCCGCGGCCACTAAATTTTGCTAGGCATTCAAGTCATCCTCCATGAGTTGTTCAATTCTTATTCTGTGCATGTTACTTATTTCGCTGATTGCGTCCACTTCCATAAGAGAATCACCATTGTTAAAAGCAAATTAATAGTCAACGACGTGGTTTAATTGTTTATCAGCGTTCAGATTCGCAACTTGAAAAATCGATTCGTTGACAGAGCCGAGACTCACATTTAATAACTTCCCATCCAAATTTGTCTCTCCATCGTTCAAAATAGCCGTTTCGGAGTCCAACATCAGCGATAATGCGCCTAATTTCTTGTTGTTTTTAGATGATCGCGGCTACTTTACCTTTTAAGAATCCAACATCTTTTGACGACGTTCAAAACCGAACAAAAACCTAAAAAACATAACATTAAAAGCAATTGTCTTTTAAAAAAACATCAAATTACATAAACACAGATCGTGCTCAACAACCAACCGACAACACAACGAATAAAATATCCAGAATGAGAAAGTTTCTATCGACCAATCCAAAAACAATTTGCATACGCAATATTCAAATTACATTTACTTTATCGACTATCTCGTACCTTTGCACAGAAACATTTTCAGTGGCCTAATTTTCAATTCGCGGAACCTGCGCAAAACGTGATCATTTAAAAAAAAGTAAATCAAAATCCGTTCACACGCTTCCGATATCTCACCGGAGCGGACACACATGCCCCTCTTATAGCAAAAAGGAAATCACGGAAAACAATTAACACAAAATCAAAAAGAACTCAAAACATGAATTTTGGTAAACATCACACTGTTAATCTAAATCGAATAATTCGTTTTAGTTTTCTTAAATCCAGTGTTTTGTGCATCTTTGTGTAGTGAGCTCGAAGGCCAAAAGTATTGTAGCGCCGAGTGTAGGATATACAATTAGGACATCGTAATGTTTTTGGCTCATGAACAATTGCTTGATGATATTTAAACTATTCAAGTAAGAAGAATCTTTGATTACGACAATTTCCATTATTACGGCGCATGAACTTCACAGAAGTGGATTTTAAGTGGTGAAACGTCTGTATTTATGAAATTGTCGGACAAAACAACAACAACTCTCAGCACCGTATAGTCGGATGTTAGGTATTGGTCTTGTGTGCCAAAGAAAAACATCAAATTATTGGCCGTGAATGGTTCCGAAATAAACAATGAGCGAATGTAATTATCGAACTTTATTGAATGTTACATTGATCGAAAAGACTTGGTTCCTGCAATTCATGTTATTGAATCTTCTTCATGCGATTACAAAATGTAGCCTCAAGTTCGGATTATGAAACGAAATTACTTCGGGAAGAGGGGAAAAACCTGCAAGTCAAAAAGCACCTCCTTTGTTCTTTGCGCTATCTACAAGGTCCAGTGCATCAAGGATTGCTCGCATTTAACCATGGCATTGCGACACCGTTGCAAGGACCTTGGTCCGAATTCAAGTTTTGGATGCCGCTTGCAAAAGCAAATAATGGGCGGGCAAATGAGCTGGTAATTAAGTACGGCGCAAATGCCTAATGCTTAGCTTTGCAACTCATTTTTCTAATTTTTTTCTTTTCACTGAACGTCGTGGCTTTTGGTTTTAATTAAACTCTTTTTGAATTTAAGATCTTCGCACATGGCTACTCAAAGAAAGCCAAAGCTCAATCAAGAAGCTCGTGATACTCTTTTCAAACATTTTAGAATTAATGGTAAACGAAATAAAACTTCCTTACTTTGACATTCGACTCCAGATATCAAGAAAAAACGATTTGGGTTTGGCCGCCATGGACCAACAGAACCACCACGTTCTTTCCGTCTAATGGTGGGTTATGAAATGTTTTCTTGTATTCAAATTTATCTTTAGATCGTTTCATCCGACTTTTGTATTGCGTATCAAAACACTTTAAAGCGTTCGGCCTTAGCGATCAGCCAGTACTTGCGGGATCCGCGCTTATGGAACTTTGAAAACTATGGTTACCTGGTTTTCGAGACGTCATGCGCACATGAAGTCATATCGCTGATAAAACGCCAACTTGGTCAACGCCTAACCGCGGATCCTAAAGCAGTGGAGGGCGGTCAATAATCCGTGTCGCGAAAGAGGAAACTCGCTGATCCCATTGAAGACACAAGCAGCGATTCTGAACTGTCCGATGCCCCAACCGAAGACATCGGTGATTCCGATTGACATCGTTGTTTTTATTGTTTAATTTTAAGGCCCGTAATTTTAAACTTCAAATTGCAAATTCCACCAACAGATTGCAATGCCCATTCCTGACTTTCACAATAGACGTCGTCTTTAAGTCCCATTTCACTTATCTGTTTGTTTGTTTTATTCACGCTCAGCGACAGATGAACAAGAATGAAGAGTGGGGTTAACCACTCGACGTCGCGGTGAGGTTGGCGGAGGCGGCATGCGGTCGTCGGCGGAACTTCAGCGGCCGGGTGTACAACCGTTCGGCTCGACTCCATCGCCTTGTGTCTCTTGCGGCTTCGATCCATCGGCGGTCAGCGGAGGCGTAGTGCTGGCCAACGTGCTTCCGTAGGTCGTCTTCCCACCGGGTGCGTGGTCGTCCCAGTGGGCGTTGAGTTGTTGGTGTCCACTGTGTAAGTCGCTCTGTCCATCGATTGTCGCTCCGGTTGAGAACTTTCTGGGCGAACCGCCATTTGCGTTTTCGTGCTGCAACGAGAACGTCTGAGAGCTTCGTGATGCTTCGAATCCATACTGACGACTTCCCATCTCTCAACCGAAACCCGAGCATTCGCCTTTCCATCGCTCTTTGAGTGCGGAGAAGGCGGATGAGGTTCGTCTTTGTGAGGGCCCATGTCTCGGATGCGTAAAGGAGCGTTGGGAGAATCACCATTTGGAAGTAGCGTTGTTTGATCGAGATGGAGGTTGATTTGTTGGTGAGAAGCGTTCGTGCCCGACCAAAGCTGCCCCATGCTGCACCGATTCGTCGCCCAATTTCTCGCCCATGGTCGCGGGGTATTTGGATGAGTTGCCCCAGGTACACGAATTCGTTCGTTCTTTTGATCGTGCTCCCATTGACTGTGATCACTGTGCTTTGGGCCTGATTGCCTCGGTTGCTTGCCATCCATTCGGTTTTCTTTGTGTTGATTTGCAGCCCGACGGTTGCGCATGCGTCCACGAGAGCTTGCGTTGTTTGTTGAAGAGCGATTGGGTCCCGGTCGATGAGGACAACGTCATCGGCGTAGGCGAGGTAGCGAAGTGGGCAGCCGTTGATGTCGAGTCCGTCATTTGGCCATTGGACTTGATCGATTGCGAGTTGTAAGCAGAGGACGAAGATGAGCGGCGAAAGTGTGTCTCCTTGGCGAACACCTTGCTGGACTTGGAACTCGGCGGTTGAGCTGCCAATAGTGATGGAAGCGCTCCTGGCGGCGTAGAGTGCTTTGATGATGGCGATTGTGTCCGTGTCCACTCCATAGCGCTCCAACGCGTTCCAGATGCTTCGGAACTCAACTGAATCAAATGCTTTCTTGAAGTCGACGAACATGAGGCAGATTGGTGTGCTGTATTCGTGTGATTTCTCGATGAGCTGGTTGATTGCTTGAATGTGATCGGTTGTTGAGTAGTTGCGCCGGAAGCCTGCTTGTTCGACCGGAAGGTGTTGACGAGCTGCGGCTTCAACTCTTTGGGTCAGAGCACGGGTGACGACCTTGTAGAGAGTTGGAAGAAGCGAGATTGGTCGGTAGTTGGCGATGTCCATCCGGTCACCTTTTTTGTGTAGGAGTATCGTGGAGGCATGAGCGAAGTCGGGTGCTACATTGCTCTCTTCGACCATTTTGTTCACTGCTGTTGCGAGTTTATCAGCCAGGATGTCCGTTCCATATTTTGCGGCTTTTGAGCGAATGCCATCGGTTCCTGCAGATGTGTTACCGCGGATGCGAGAGGCGGCGGCGCGGAGTTCTTGCCCTGTGATTGGTTGGACGAGAGGTGAGTTGTGCGTAAATTGAAATGGGCCATCGATCGACGTGTAGAGTTCTGAGTAGAAGGCTGCGGCTGTGTTTGCTGTTTCTGTCGTGGTGTTCGTAATCGTTCCATCTGCTTGCCGGAGTTGGGTAATGACTTGACGTTTGTGGACGAGCTCGACTCGCCCGCGTTTCAGTCGGCCGTGTTGCAGTGCCCGTTCGAGGACTCGGATTTGGTGGTTGTGAAGGTCGGCTTGGAGTGACCGTCGGGCTTGCTTGCAAAGCTCGGCATATGTGATTAGAGCTCGTGCTGTTGGTTGCAGGTGCGGAGATGAGAGTCCAAATTTGCATTCGCGTCTTTGGCGTAAGAGATCGGTTGTTTGAGCGGAGATGCGCGGCAGAAGTTTCCATCTTACTTCGGCTCGTTGAGCGGCGTTCTTCAGGGCTGCTCGGATTGTTCGCCATTGCTTCTGACCCCGATCTTGGGTGTTTGAGTTGACGATTGTTGGGTCGCAGAGAAGGCTTTGTTTTAAGTGCAAGTTCGTCGTAGTCTGGTGGCAGTTGACGCGGACGTGGCGGGCCTCGTTTTATCTTCGTGACGCGGATTCTTGTGCGTAGGAGACGATGGTCGCTGCCCGAGTTGAATTGACTGAGTACGTGGACGTCGCTGATGTTCTTTCGTTTTCGAGCAAGGACATAGTCGAGTTCTGCCAGCGTTGAGCCGTTCGGGGATCGGTGAGTCCATCGACGGTGGTCGGGTTTCTTGAAGAACGAGTTGAGCACGTACAGGTTCTCGGCTTCGGCAAAGTTGGCCATCGCTTGTCCTCGGACATTTCGAGCTCCTCTGCAGTACGGGCCGATGTGTTGTTGTGCGGGATTGTCGTTGCCAACTCGTGCATTGAAGTCCCCGATCACAATGTCATAGGTGTAGTTACTGCTGATGATGGCGGTGTGCAATTGGTCGAGAAATTGGTCGTAGTCGTCGTCCTGACACGGAGCATACACTTGAGTCACTCGCATTGTTTGACCAGACGGGAACGTAAAGGTGATTTGCATGATTCGATCGGAAACATTTTTCACGCTGCTTGTGTGTTGGTCGAGTCCCGAGGTGACAATGAAGCCGACTCCCGTGTGTGTTCTTTGGTTGTCTGTTCGCCCAGAGTTGTAGAAGATCAATGGAGAGGACGGGTTAAAGTCGAGTTCGGTGCGCGATGTGCCTGATCGATGTGTTTCGCTGAGGCCAATGAGATCGAAGCGGATGTGACGTAGTTCTTCAGTGAGAGCGGCGAGTCGGTTTTCGGTTGCGATGGACCGTGCGTTGAACGTGCAGATTTGAAGTTCTTCTTGACGCCGTTGCCGCCTCCGCCTCTGTTTAGCATTTGGCCTGGAGGCCATCCGGGATCCAGCAACGGTTTGGCCCGGAGACTTCCACGTCGTTTGAACGGAGCGGTGGTATGGACCGACCGTTCAGGAGAAAGACGAACGCGGGGTTTCACTTATCTATATATTAATTTTTGCTGTTTATTGTACACATTTTTCTTAGTAATAAACGTTCTCTATACTCAAATCCAGTGGTTGTTGATTTGACTTTGCAATCATTCGATCCAGCAAAAACAGAATCAATGAAAATCAAAGCGACAATCGGCTGTTCATGTCCGATCTCTAGTTTCTGTTGTTATTGGTTCTGTTCACATGCAATTCTGAGATCTCTTGATCGACTTCTCGCCCCCTTTCAATTCGGGCGCCAAAATGCGAATTGTCGAACGGCGGCGGTTGTGCGTCCGTCTCTCCACTGCCACTTCGCAATCTCCGCCTCTGAACACCAACACTATAAAAGTGGGTCTTGGACTTGCGTGCCGTTATCGTCGACTTCAGTCGTCAAAGCAAATTCCAACTCGTTCTCATCATGTCTGGTCGTGGCAAAGGAGGAAAAGGTCTTGGAAAAGGTGGTGCCAAGCGCCATCGCAAAGTTCTTCGTGATAACATCCAAGGCGAGTGATCGGTTTCTTTCGTTTGTTTCTATTCCGGTTGTTTCAGGAATCACCAAACCGGCAATTCGTCGTCTCGCTCGTCGTGGAGGAGTCAAACGTATCTCGGGACTCATCTACGAGGAAACTCGCTCCGTTCTCAAAGTCTTCTTGGAGAACGTGATCCGTGATGCGGTCACCTACTGCGAACACGCGAAGCGAAAGACCGTCACTGCAATGGACGTCGTCTACGCCTTGAAACGTCAGGGACGTACCTTGTACGGTTTCGGTGGATAAGTCCGATGATCTCGAAGATGACGAACGACTTCAATTCCCAACTTTCTGATCCCAAACAGCCCTTCTTAGGGCTACAACCCCATTAAATAGAAATCAAATAAACAAATGTGTTCTTGACAGTTGTATTGACCAATGAAATTCGAACTGAAAAGAAGAGTGCAATTTGAGTTTTCATTCTGTTAACGAGATGTGATCTCATTGCAAATTCTGAACATTCTCTTTCACTAATTTTGTTTGTAGGAGACGAATTGGCCATCTTTCCAACGTTCATTTCAATTCGTCAGCTTTCGAACTCCGTGCATTTTCCCGCCATTTTCGACCGCCACTCACATTTCGGCGTCAACTCCGCCCACTCGGCACTCCACCGATGAGTATAAAAGGGCTGCTCGGATGCCGTTCTAGTCACCGAACTCTCCGTTAGTTCTCTTCTTCCAAGCTCTCAGCTTTCGATCAACAACATGTCTGGACGTGGCAAAGGTGGAAAAGCGAAGACCGGCGGAAAGGCCAAATCCCGTTCATCTCGTGCGGGGCTTCAATTTCCAGTTGGTCGGTTGCATCGTCTTCTCCGCAAAGGACACTACGCCGAGCGAGTTGGAGCCGGAGCTCCAGTCTACGTCGCCGCTGTCTTGGAGTACTTGGCTGCCGAAGTTCTCGAGTTGGCCGGCAATGCTGCCCGTGACAACAAGAAGACTCGTATCAACCCGCGACATTTGCAATTGGCCGGTAAATTTACTTCTGATCAATTCATTTGATTTCTTGTGTTTTCAGTCCGAAACGACGAAGAATTGAACAAGTTGCTCTCGGGTGTTACGATCGCTCAAGGCGGAGTGTTGCCGAACATCAACTCCGTTCTTTTGCCCAAGAAGACGACCGAACACGCTTAAACGCTCTCAAATGTTGAGCTCGAAAGCGATCTGCTGACCAACCAACTTCTGATCCAAAACAGCCCTTTTTAGGGCTACAAATTGGAATGAATTAATAAATTTGATGAATAAACTTGTTTTTGTGAAAGGTGAATTGTGATGTTGAAGTACAAGTAGATGGTTTGAATTGACTGGATTAATAGCATCTATTCGTGAATGGGTTTGTTGCTGTCAATATCAACTCGAGTTGGTTATTCACGTGACTTGATGAGTCTAATTCGGCGCCTCTTTTTCTGATCAGATCATCAGAAGGGTTAGAAGGCATTGAGATTTTCAGAACAACATCTTTTGAGTCCACTTCGCTTTTCCCGCCAAAACAGCGCACTCACTCAGCAGTTGACTCCGCCTCTTTTTCTCCACCAGACCGCGTATAAAAGCAGCGATCAGACTCCGTTTTTCTTTACCGTTTGACTCGTCAGACACAACCAGCTCTCTCTGCAATGGCTCGTACCAAGCAAACTGCTCGCAAGTCTACTGGTGGAAAAGCTCCACGAAAGCAATTGGCCACGAAAGCGGCCCGCAAATCGGCTCCAGCAACCGGTGGAGTCAAGAAGCCGCATCGTTATCGCCCAGGCAAGTTCCCGCTCTTTCCATTCCCTTCTAATTCTGTTCTTTAGGTACTGTCGCTCTTCGTGAAATCCGTCGTTACCAAAAGTCCACTGAGCTCTTGATCCGCAAACTGCCGTTCCAACGGTTGGTTCGTGAGATCGCTCAGGACTTCAAGACCGATTTGCGTTTCCAATCCTCGGCCGTTTTGGCACTTCAAGAAGCAGCTGAAGCGTACTTGGTCGGTCTTTTCGAAGACACCAACTTGTGCGCCATCCACGCCAAACGTGTCACGATCATGCCAAAGGTTTGTTATGATTCTCACTTTCTGTGTTTCATTGCTATTTCAGGACATCCAATTGGCTCGTCGTATCCGTGGTGAACGTGCTTAAGTGCCCGATTGTTCGGACTTGTGAGCCGTAGAGTGCATTCCAATTTTCTGATCCAAAACAGCCCTTTTTAGGGCTACAAATCATAAACGATCATTTCATTTGACTGCAACCATTAAGCCAATCTCATAAAAGAATAAACGGAATTTCCCAACAATTTCATATTGAGACTTCCAATAAATTCTCCAGTTCCCGCCCATTTTAATCTTCGAGACTCCGCCCACTCCACTTTGGACTCCAACTCGCATATAAAAGCTGCGCATGTCCACTTGCTCTCCACCAGTCTCCGAACTGACTATTGAATCGCTCGTTCGCAATGGCGCCCAAACCCGCTGGATCGAAGGGAAAGAAGGCTGTGAAAGCCGTGAAGAAGACCGGAGAGAAGAAACGTCGTCACAGTCGCAAGGAATCATACGCGTAAGTTTCGATCGTTCATTTGTGTTTATTTTTGTTCTTTCTTAGAGTCTACATCTATCGTGTGTTGAAACAAGTGCATCCGGACACTGGAATCTCCTCTAAAGCGATGTCCATCATGAACTCGTTTGTAAATGACGTCTTCGAGCGTATTGCCGGCGAAGCTTCTCGTCTGGCCACTTACAATAAGAAGTCGACCATCTCATCGCGCGAAATCCAAACATCCGTCCGACTCATTCTGCCCGGTGAATTGGCCAAACACGCCGTTTCTGAAGGAACCAAAGCCGTGACCAAGTACACTGCTGCCAAGTAAACACTCCAATTGATTTTGCAAACAATCAATTAATCTCAAACAGCCCCGTTTTATGACTACATACAAACTCTGAAAACTAATAAACTTGTTTTTGATGCAAATTTCTTGAATGAATGAAATTAACTAAAGGTCTTTGTTAGTCTGAACGTCTAAGACGTTTGAAATTGGTCGACTTTTACTCTGCACGTGCTTACAACGAAAATGGACGACAAAAACGCCGACGTTCTCCGTCGTTTGCGAAGTGAGTAGTGTCTGTTTATTAAAGCAGAAAAATACAAGGTTATCGATCAAGTTTAAAAAAAAGAGAAGAAAATGAGAGGAATCGAATAAATGATTTGTTGTGGAAGGTTTAAATGGGATCAAAATAACAACACACTTAAACAGAACTTTTTGATTTTAAGCGGAAAATGATCTCCATAACTTCATCGTAGTGTTTATGATATACAGGGTGTCCAGCCACAATCGGGCGATTTGAAATGCTTATATCTCAGCTATTTCTGAACCGTTTTTTAATGCGGTTTCTTGTTGTTGATGAATTAAACTAAGCGGTTTTGTTTGGCGTCGAGAAAATTTGCAACCTTCAACGGCAAATGCCGGAAATTTGCATTTTGGCGAAAAGCCGCAAAATTTGACGAAATTTCCCAATGATGAGCATTCGAAACGATTTCTTCCTCAAAAATGGGTTGGTCAAATGAAGAGAAGGCATTTTGTGTGATCAAATACGCAAAGTCAAAAAGTTCGATTACGGTACAGCGAGCTTTTCGACGTCACTTTAACCTCAGTGCACATGCTCCTGTTCCTGACACTGCAAGCTTTCCGATTTGGCTTAAGAAATTCTTGGAGCAGAGGAACGTTGAAAAGAAGCAACGAGAAGATGAAAGGTTTGACAGTCCTTTCATCTTTGATTGCTCTTGTTTCAGAACGGCTAGAACACCAGATACGGTAGCCGAAGTTTTCCGTTTGATTCGTGAGAACGCTAATTTATCGGTTCGAGCACTCGCGAGACTTGAGGGAATGCCGTCAAAATCAACGATTCATCAAATTCTAACGGCAAGTCCAAATGTTTGAATCATGTGTTTGTTCAGAATGAAGGTTATCATCCATACAAGATGCGTTTGCTTCAAGCTTTAAAACCCTGGAAATTGGGCTACTCGTGTGAATTTTGCTCGTTCTCAATTGCAACTTCTCAACAACAATCACGATTTTCTATCGAATCTGATGTTTTCGGACGATGCGCATTTTGCCGTTCATGGATCCGTAAACCGGAATAACTTTCGTTATTGGTCAGATACGAATCCCAACTGGCAAGTCTCAATCAACAACAAGATTGCAATCTCACAACTCAGGTACCGAGAAGCCCCTCTCCATTCTTCTCGACTGACTGTTTGGGCAGCAATCGGGAAAATGGGAGTGGTCGGGCCGTTTTCCACGCGTGACAACGTGAACGGCGAATCGTATCTTCGACTACTCCAAGATCGGTTCTACTTCACTCTCGAATCTTGGAGACTCCAAGACCTCGTCGTGCTTATGCACGATGGGGCCCCAGTCCATTTCACACTTCGAGTTCGTGATTGGTTGAACAATCAGTTCCCGGGGCGTTGGATGGGTCGTGGTGGAGGCAATTTTGTTGCTCCATATCCGTGGCCACCTTACAGCCCGGATTAAACTCCGTGCGACTTTTTTCTTTGGGGATATCTCAAAGATCGGGTTTATCGGACAGAGCCAGCGAACTTGGACGACTTGGAAGCACGAATCGAACGAGAATTCGCAAATTTGGATCAAGAAATGATTGATAGAGCAGTGGACGATTTTGAACGACGAATGCACAAAGTCATTGAGAGTAACGGAAAAAGTGTTGAAATTAACTGATAAACAATTGAGAAAACAGAGCGACCAGAATGCTCATCATTGGGAAATTTCGTCAAATTTTGCGGCTTTTCGCCAAAATGCAAATTTCCGGCATTTGCCGTTGAAGGTTGCAAATTTTCTCGACGCCAAACAAAACCGCTTAGTTTAATTCATCAACAACAAGAAACCGCATTAAAAAACGGTTCAGAAATAGCTGAGATATAAGCATTTCAAATCGCCCGATTGTGGCTGGACACCCTGTACAACAATTGAGAGACTATTTACAGAGAAATTATGCAAACTTTAAAACTAAGAGGTTAGTGATCACCGTCTATCACTGAGGAGTAGCGAACTTCATGTTCATTTTCTCTTGCTAATACAAATTTCGATACGATATTCTCAAGAAGTTTGTTCAGATATCATTTCAATAATAACCGAATTCTAGGTCTCATACTACGGTCAGAAATTTGGTTTCGTATGTTGGACTTTCGTCGATTATTGCCGGAATATGCGCACTGAATGCAATGTGGGGAGTTTACGAGCAACAAAAACGACCTCAAATGCTTTATATGAAGATACTGGAAGACGCCCAAGTCGAAGGACGAGATCTTTATTTGTATGGTGGCGACATGGTCAGTTGTTTCTGCTGATAATCTTCGATTTCATGTTTTTAGCGTGATTTCTCAACACAGTTCTTTTGTTATGGTTCAGGAATGTTGAGTTCGAACGCAGCTCTTGGCTTGTGTGTCTATTATGCGTGGAAGTCGTTTAATTTGGTTCAGGGGCAAGGCAAACCAATCAAACAATACACACGTTCTTTACAACGAGATTTTACCGTTGGACTGATCGTTCAAACAGTCAACTCCTTTGTCTTGGCCATCGCTCCACTTAGTCTCGTAGTTTTCAGTATGATCTTTAACATAAATTTTGTAAATCTTCCGACTATGCTTCCGATCTCATTTTTACCGGCTTTCAATGCTGTACTCACTTTGTATGTCATCAAGAGCTACAGGCTTTTTGTTTTGACGTTTTTGAATCGAAAATTCTCGATGGTAGTTCAGTTTAAAGGAAGCTTGGTGCCAATAAACTCACTCTCTTAAACTATACAAATAATAGTCATGAAAGTTTGGTCTTCATACGTTTTCGATGGTCAGTTTCCGAGCATCAGAGACCTCGCCGAAGATCCAAGTGCACGAACTGATTGGGCGACGAAAATTATAAAAAGCAAACAAAATTGACATTTTTCGTCCACTTCAAATGACCGGACAGTCAAGTGTTATCAGTGTGTTGAACGAATGAAAGATTGTGTATTTGTACTCGACTAAAGTTTTCGAATTCGCATTTCGATGCACGTTTCCGTGGATTAAGTTGATGGCATCCGAAGACATCATTAACATAATGCGAGAAGGGGATTGTAACCGAGGCGATGAGAATTCCTAATGAGCGCCACTAGAGTTGGCGGATTGGAATGCGGATGCTTTGGCATTTGTTTTCTATCGAATTCTTTACGACCGTTTTTGTTTTTAGAAGGATGTAATTCAAGCCGTTTATTACCATCGGAGAGCATTTCGAATGTACGAACGCGATTCGCCGTTTTGTTTGATAATAAGAAGCAAAGTGATGTCAACGATCCGCAGTTCGTGAACGGTCGTTCCGTTCGGTCGATGAGCGAAAACATTGCGAGTTTCGGAGTTCAAGTTTTACACTCTCGATCGTAAAGTCAAGACCTTTTTTTTTGCTTGTTTGCCTTTTTTATTGGTCGGGAGTTCGTTCGGAAATGCGAACGAGAAATTTGTATTAAACGCAAACGGACGTCCTCCCGGCAAATGGAAAATCCAATTCCCGAGGACCAAGAGCGAGAAATAACGAAAATCCCAAACATCGGAAAACTTTACGTTAACGTTGCCGAACTCTTTTTTTTTGGTCCACGCGATTTTAGTGGACGCAACAATTTGCGTGGACGTCAACAATAAAAAAAGACTACCGGTGCAAAACTCTCGACGTCGAAACGTTTTTGAGCCGAAAATCAAGAGAGTAACCGCTGGCGCAATTTTTCTTTTGAGGTTTGAATTTGCGTGTGTCTCCGTCTCTTCGGCCATGCGCCTTTTTACGTCCAGTTCGTTTTGGAACAAAAATGCGCGAAAAAATGTGGAATCCCGCGGATTTCCAGTTTACGTTCGTTTCAATATTTTGACCGAAAAATTTTCATCAACACACGTTTTGAAACACAGAAACTTCAAAAAAGTCATATGAAATGTTTGCGATTCACAATAAGTAATCGACGTCTTTTTTGTTCTTTGTTTGCTAGAAACGTGCGTTCCATCGTTCGAGTTTCTTTTTATAATCCGATCGTAGGACTTCCGTTCGATTACTCACTTCTGTTTTTTTATCTACGCTAACGTCAACAGCGTGGATTAAAATCGTGATTGCGTCCGACGATTAAAGTCGATGACATCAAGAAGCGTATCCACGCATTTGTACTCTTGGACAAAATTGTCAAATCACGTTCGAATTTTAAGATTCGCATTTAAAACCCGAGCGCTAAACGTTTCCGTTCGTCATTCCGGCGCCTACGTTTTCGATTTCAATGAGCGAACCTTTTTACGTTTGCGCCAAAACTGAGTATTCTCAACGAAATTGACATCAAATTTTGCATCTTCGCTTTTTGCGTGCTTTTGCGTCCTCTTTTAGACCGCCAATTTTAGTGGAATGACGACTTCAGTGAGCAGACAAAACGCGGAAGATCAACGCAAAACCTTCGAGCACCGGCTTGGCAGTTCACTTGAAGAGGCTTCCATTCACCATCACATGGTCTCCGACGATTCGACCGCAGAGACGGAAGACGACGACGATGCCGAGTTGGAGCAGCTCGTTGAGAAATCGGTTCGACGTTTCATCGGGATTGGCTCCAGTCGGTCGGCCCACGCGAATCTGTCTCAACTGGTGAGTTCGATTGAGTGTCTTTCGGCAATTCCCTCAATTAGACGGTCATTTCGTAAGCGGCGGACAATTCTTTTGTTCATAAACGTCGAAAAATATAATCCGCTTACGATATTCGGTAAACTCAAGTTCACTTTTACGACCATTCGAACATCTGAGTCTTCGCTTTCTTCCGCGTTTTTATTGCAACACTTTCGAGCATAATTACTTCACTGGTTCTCGACTATTCGGTCCTCAAATTACTCTCTCCACTACTGGACGCTTTATGACGGCACTCGGCCATCATTTGGCCACGAGCAGAACTCTTCGAATGCTTTCAGTAAACCGCAAATCCCACTGGGACGGTAGATGAAGCCCGAATTGCCCCGACGGTTGTTGTCAAAAATTGCCCCGAGGTTTTTGTTTCGCAATTTGCGGCTTAGAGACACAAACAGAGCGGCTATTTGGGTATCAGCTTTTAGTTCCTCGAGATTTCGTCGGTCATTAATTTATAATCGTCGGCTCACAACTTGTTCTCCCTCTTCTACAAACAATTTCGCGCCCGCTGTTGCTCGGGAACAATAAGACCACGATTGAGTGCCAACCATAACAAATTCACGAGTCTATTTCTCACGTTTCTGTTCGACACTTTTCGTTCAACTTACATGGATCTCTCTAATTGAACTTTAGCAGTGAGTTCGGATTGTCAATTTGCTTGCTTGTTTACTTCACGCATCGAAACGCATTTACCGAAACTCGATTATCATTCTGCCCGTCAATTTCTGACGCTTCTAACCGACAATTTCAGGCCTCCAATCAATGGACACCAACGACGTCCGTTGAGTTGAAGAGTCAGGTGGAGCGAAACGAAAGTGTGGAAGACGACTCGGACGAGGAATTCTACAGCCTTCACCCATCTCTGCTTCCCTTTCGGAAGTCCAAATCCACGGCCTTCGAATTAAAACCGCTGTCTGTAAGTTCGAAAAACGACAATTTTGAAAAAACTTTCGTGTCACGAAAATTCTGCGAACCGAATTGAAGTCGGACTCCATAGCGACGTTACGGTGGTCGTGAGTCTTTTCCCCCTCTAATCAGCAAATTAGTCCAAAAGAGATTTCTTTGTTTTTTTTGAAATTCGATTTGTGAAATCAAAGCGAAATCATCATTTTGATTGGCCAAATGATATCGTTTTTCATCGACGAATTCAAAAATTTATTTTCGTTTTCGAAGGTTTTTTCTTGCAAAACACTCGACGGACGTCGCCAATTTCCGGACAAACAAAAACGCACGCATATTACGACTCTTGCTTTCAACGACTCCAACGTCTCCAACAAAATGACGTGCAACCGCGCAGACTTTTGAACAAGTTTTCTTTTTAGTCGGAAGTTTCAATGACCGAAATCGATCAGCAAGCTCGTGGCTATCGACGGACGCCGATTGGACGTGTCAACGCGTCGTCGGCATTCGTCGACGACTCGACTGGTGTTGGGATCTTGTCGCCGCGAACCACCAACGGCATCTCGATGGTTTGGCCGGAGCCCGATGATTGTCGAGCTCGTCGAAAGCCACCAACTCATCCGACGGTGAATTTGGATCGTGGAGACGTTCTCACTGTGCGCACTCAGATTCCCGAAGACGATTTTCCGGTTTGTGGAGCGGAGACAAGCGTTTCCTGTTGGTCGGCGCCGAGTCAGTACGACGAAAGCGAAAGTGTGACTTCTGATCTGAAAATAAAAAGAAGGTGCTCACGACTATCTTCTACTTCATCGTCAATTTGCGAACGATTCGGAATTGGGAAGATGAGTGCAAACGTCGAATCGGATGAAAGTGGCGATGAAGACGAGCTACTAACTGATGAAGGAACGATCGGTGAGCACATTCCTCGATCTTGGTCTGCACCGCCACGAGTTTTGCAATTTGGAGGCGCCGAAAGTTTGTTGGCAGAAGACGATGCAATGGTTATGGCAAATGACTACGCGACGGACGATGATGCACTGGTAATTCGACCGTTGCGCAGCAATCAACGTGGAATGGTTCGTTCGTTTAGCAGTGATGACGCTTTCATGAAGAGAAGACGTCGACAACATCATTTGCTATGGAGCAGTTCGTGTTACGCGCTTTCGGTTGCCGACGAAAACGAAGAGAACGAGTACGTGTCGAGTGAATACGATGGAGTTGAAGATCAAGAAAAACCAAGTGGTGATGAAAAACGATTCGAAGAAAACGAAGACGGTAAGTCAAAAGCAGTTAACAGAACGCATAGTTGTTTAGGTGAACTCAATTCGAATGCGGCGAGCGATGATGCAATGTCGATTGATGCGGACGAAGAGTTGCGAACTCGCAGTGTTTCGCCAATTGAAGAAGCGGAATTCAGTGATTACGAAAACGACAGTGAGCAGGAAGATGAAGAAGAGGATGACGAGTTTATGGAGTCTTTGGATCCTTCAATGAAAGAATTCACAGTTCGACGTCAATCTCAGTTTTTCATTCGTGGATCTGCACGTCGTTCAATGGCACAATCGAAATCCGACGGCCAATTAGTTTCAGCGCCAACGAATCTGAACGCATTCCCGACATCTTTGCGACCACGAACGCCGCTGTTCGGAACGTCCAGAAATCAACGCCATGTTGTGAATCAAACTTCAGAGTCGTCGATTTCCCCGACTTCAGAGATTGTCGAAGATGACTTTGAGTTCGCTCAACTGCCGCCAATTCTACTGCGACATTCGGCAACATATCACGGTCATTCGAACGGTTGTGCGATGGCCTGTGGAATGTCGCGTTTGCCGCGATCTCGTTTGAGTTTCATTGATGGATTGAAGTTGAAACAACGACTACGGGACGAAGCAGAGAGTCTGAAACGAGAAACTGAACGAGCAGCTCAAAATCCGGTTGTCAACGTCGAAAGCGAATTGCCTGATGATCTGGTCGAAAGCTTTGCGATTGAAAACGAAACAATCACAACGGAGTCAGACCGCAAAATGGATGGTTTGGATGACACTAAGGGGTTGAACGACGAAGAAACGATTCCGAAAGACGCGGAAGAAGAAGCAAATGAAATAAGTGAACTCGAAAATCAACGATCACTTCTTCTACTTCTCGGGTCTCCCGATCGAGCAGAATCGTTGCCCGGAAATTGGCAGCCGGAGATTCGAAACGATCAACTTTATGAGGAAAACAAAGACGTTGAAATGTCTCCAACCGATTCAACACGTCGGCCAATGGAAATGAAAGCTTGTTTACGTGATTTGGAGCAAATAACCAACGATGACGATGAAGTAGTGAGTGTCTTCGTGTTAATCATTTGTTTTTGTTTGTACTTTTTACCAAACGATTAGCGTCAAAAGTCACGCCAAATCTCGTTGAATATAACCGACTGAACGTAAATTGAGGCATCGAGTTGGAAGTCGGTTGCCTTGGCCACAAGTTTGGACGTCGAAAGCCTTTTGTTTTCGTTCGAACAAATTTGCGGCCAAACTGTTTGTCCGTAGATTTGTTTAAGCGCAAAATCTTCAAAGTTTAAAGTTTACCACCAATCTCAGACAAAGTTCCGAGTTGACTGCTCGCTGACTGTCACATTTCGTCTAATTCCATCGTCTGTTGGTCAACAACACGCCGCAGCTTATGGTTCGTTTCATTTCGAGCAGAAGTGGACGACAAGCCGACGGCCGAATTTGGAAGTAGACGGGCGGCGTAGAGTCCCGTGGATTTTCATTAATTCGCCTTCTGCCGACTTTCATGTCGTCGAGTGTAATTATGACTTCTCGCGGATGACATTCGCATCTCTGTGGCTGCTAAGAAATTTGCGTTTAATTCGCAGACCACACTTTCACACGTCGCAATAAGCAGCTCAATTTCGGATGGTGGAAAGCAGTTTGTTTGTTAGTAGTTTGATTAGATCGTACGTTCCATTGTCTATGCAAACTTCGCGAAAACTGTCATATTTTTCCTGAACCTTTCACCCAAAGGAATTCAAAAAACATTCTGATGTCAAACGGACGGGAAATCGAATTTAAACTTCTGAGGAGCTGAAATGTTGACGAATTCAATACACGAATCACCATAAACCAATTAATGCGGATTTCAATTCGAGAATCTGCAATTCTCGCTCTTTTCTTCGTCTGTTGACTTTCGCTCGTGAGTTTCGAATTTCAGATGTCCGCCCGATCCTACGCGTATGCCGGTTCAATTGGCGACGACCTGGAGGTCCCGATGATGGACGACGAGAACATTCCGCCTCCCGCTATTCCGTCGAACATCGCCGCTCCACGAGCGTTGCGCCGACGTTCACCGCCGATTGCTTCAGAAGACGAGCTTTCGGATTCGGAGATCAGCGAACTCGAACGTCAACTCGCCCACAGACAACTGACACGAACCGACAGCGACAACAAAAACGGTGAGTTGCAAACGCCGAGTGATGTTTTCTATTGTTTCTCGAGGTCCTGTGGACGGTCCTAAATTTTAAATTAGCTGTCCACTGATTCTCGACTTTTGACCAAACTTCTTCGCTTGTTCATAAAAACCTCTCAGTCACTTTTCTTCCCAACAGCTCTGCACGTATCTTTTACGTAGCTTCGTAATATCGTTTCTTACGGAAATTGAAGGTTTCTATTTCGCTCACTGTTACACGAAAGAGCTCGAGATCTCCGTGAAAAACGATTGAGTTGGAGGACCATTTATCCATTTAAATTGTTTAGCCAAATTGTCGATTTGTGTTTTTTAAACTTTTTACCCTTCAACTCGTCTGCTCAGAGACAGCAAGTTGTCCCCAGCGAATTTGTGAAGCTAAACAAAATCGAAATGAAGTGCCGACGGTTCAACTCTCCGACCGCGACCATCCGCTTCACGAACCGGACCGTCAACTCCAAGGACATTTATTTTTGCCTGAGGCCAATGAAGTTTACGAGATTTTTTGGGTCAAAATCTCCGTATATGTCGGTTATGAAACAACGTGGTTCTGTTTGACCGTCAACTTAAATTCTTTTTTCACACCATCGAGTTATGATCGGTTTTTAGTTGAAGCGTTCGCGCGACAATTGTCTTCTTCTATTTCCCTGGGAATTTGGTTGCAATTCTTTTCAATGAATTCCCGACCTTTACTTCTGCTCAACGGACATTTTCGCACGTCAATTGGCCATCAATTTGCTGAAAAACGTTAAGCTTCAGAGTCCTCCATTCTCCACCCAATTTATTCTCCAGTTCGCATTCTCTGGTTTCTGGTCGCACATTCCTGTTGCTAATCATTTCATTACAGGAATGCCCTCGCAAGCGTGTCAATCGCCGGAAGTCGACATTCACTACTGTCGACAGCCTCGTGATTTCTATCATTTCTTGCCCGGTTCCTCGTCGATGCCGAGCTTCGCGTTACGCGCCGATCTGAAAAGCTCTTTTGGTTCACAGTTGCACGAGCACGAGCGACAACGATTGGAGGAAACGGCGAACTGGTTGCGCAAATCGAAGACCCAAAACTTCAACGATGAGAATTTGGAAAACACGGAGGTTTGTTTGAGAATTGTCGAACATTGTTGCTTCATATCCCGCAGGTCTCGACTTTCAAAGTCTCTCGAGAGCCGAAATCGTAAAACGAAATGAGCGGCTCGAAATACGAAACGTCGCGGTTAATTTGTCTTTTTTGCCATCTACGGTTTCCACTCTTATTCGCTTGTATTAATGGAATTCGTTTCCTCTTTGACTAATACTCGTCTTTTGCAGGTGACCGTGGAACAAAGAACTCAGCTTTCCGGTTCCCGTCGAAGAATCCTACCGATCCGGCCGGATGAACCGATGCGAGGTACGACTCTTTCTAGTGTTCAGAACTTTGAAAGGAAGTCAAATTGCTTTTTGAATGTGAACGTCGTCAGTTGACTTCTTTTTGTCCAATGTTTACAAACTTCGACCAAAACTGTTCGGATGTCAAAGTGTTGACCGAAATTGAGTTTACTTGCAATCTCACTTCTATTTCCCACACTCGCTTCCGTTCTGACCACTTGAGCCGCAATCTTTTTTCGCGGCCAAATTGAAAGACCGGAATGTCCGAAAGAAAGTGCTTTCGGCTCCCAAATTCGTCCATTTCTCCGCTTTCTGGTTTCATCTCGTTCGACTCTTCGGTCTCATTCCTCTTGTGCTCTTTGCCTCTCCTCCAAGTCAAAGGCTCCACATCTTTCGTATTTGTCGCGGAACGACAAGACGGATCGTTCGCTTCTTTTTATTAGAAACTCCGCATTGTGCTTCTCGTTTATCACATGACGTAAAAATGGTTGCTGTTTGTCAATTTGGGTTTCCGGGAACCATGTCATTTAAATTGAATTCTCTTTTGTCCAAACGCCCAGTCGAATGAGAATCTTCAGTAACGAACATTTCTAATTTCTTGGCTTCTTTGCATTCAAAGATTACTGGTTGTTTGTTCAACAGTTGCAATATCTATCGTTGCTCTAATCTCTTATCTATCGTCCATCTACACTGATGTCTTGAGGTCTTCTCTATAGTCGAAAATTTGATGCCAATTCCGAGTCGACCATAAAATCCCGGCGGTTGTTTTCGAAACCGTCCGTTTTGCGTCTTCTGAAACAGACGAACGTGCTCGTCGTTTGCAGCGTATCTTTCTCTCTGCTTCAGAAGAATCTCCGCTCTATTCGAATATTTCCAATTTCCGAATTGCCAACTCGAATGTCCGTTGAAAGTGTCCAAGTGACACATTTGGCGTAGACTGATGCGCACTCTACTTAAAAAATGGGGTCGTCGTTTTTTTGCCTTCGGGAATTGACGTCATTCCTTTCGGTTCTGAACAAACTTTTGTTCTAAATTACCAATTTACTGCCAATGAGGTTTTTTGTTAATCAACTTAAGTTCTTTTAGCTTACCACCCACCACAAGCGATCGTCCAACCATCTCAGGTCCAGGATCTTTTGCACCCCGTGTCACGTCGTCTGCCCAACTTGCCGAGCTGTCAGCTAATTCAAGCCGTAGTCCAACCATACGCTTATCAACAGAACGGATCGATGGGCACAAATGTGGTTGCGTCAGCGAACTCAACACCGAAATCTATGATCCAACCAACAGCCAATGTAACTCCTCTTCGACCTAACGAAAATGTTGTTCATCCACTTCTTCGACACACAAAACCGCCACCACCGAATAGTCTGCCGCCCAGAGGTGCAATTGCATCACAACTTGGCCATGAACACGACTATCAATTGTCATACGGCATTGAACAATCGCTCGTAAGGTCAACGACAAACTACGGATTGGAAGATAGTTACTACGAAGATGGATTGAACGGCAATTCTACTCATTTTGATCGAAAAAGTAAGTAAAAACAAGTTCGATTATCTCAATTGTGGTTTAAGTAATTAATCACTACAACAACGCTGAAGACTCGTCGGGAATTTCGAGCTTTGCGAGCTCAGATCCCTCGAATTTGGGTCCAACTCATCGCGCACAATTCACTTTTGTTCCTCGACACGACGACGAAGTTCTGCTCGAAATTGGTGATGCTCTAAAAGTGGAACGTGAATATGAAGATCATTGGTGTTTTGGAACGAATTTGAGAACCGGACAACAGGGTCTTTTTCCGGCTGCTCATGTTTGTGAAATCGATCTCGTTGATGAGATTACGAGCAGTGTATTGCCCGTTAATAGTGAGTTAACATCGACGACCATTTGACTAATCGTTTGCTTTAGTCAAACCGCAAAAAGCCGAACGAGACACCTTCTATTTGACTTTGTTAGCATCGATCGAAGTTGCACATCACAAAGGAAACGATGTTTTGGTTCAAGCCATCAACAAAGTTTGTGAGATGTATCAAAGCAAAGAAGAGATTCTCGTACCTCAAACCGTTCTAATGGAAATCAATTTTCGCGGTGTTCATGTCATTGACAAAAGGAAGAAGGACGTGAGTTATGATCCTCAAAACAGATTGATTTCGAGTTTTAGATCTTCCGATGTCCAACTTTCGATTACTTCTATTCACTTCAAAACATTTCATTTTGTGGTGCACATCCGAAACAGTTACGTTATTTTGGCTTCATTACCAAACACCCGCTTTTGCCACGATTTGCATGTCACGTTTTCCTATCGAATGAATCAACACAACCGATCGTCGAGTCCATTGGGTAAGTTCATGAGCAATTCGACAGTTTAACAGTTCAATTTAGACGTGCATTCAAACGTTCTTACGATGAATACATGGCCTTCGCACATCCGACCGAAGACATTTACATTGAGTAACGGGTTAAAGTTCGACTGTTACGCGTGGTGCTTTTCAATCATTCCCAAACCATCATGATCTTTGGCTTTCATTTT
Organism: Aphelenchoides besseyi; assembly: GCA_024699855.1. NCBI lineage: Eukaryota > Metazoa > Nematoda > Chromadorea > Rhabditida > Aphelenchoididae > Aphelenchoides > Aphelenchoides besseyi. Next base: position 2,213,789 of record JAMPIQ010000003.1, read on the forward strand.
CAAATGTGTAAATAGCAAAGTGACATCTTGTTGTTTGTAATCATAAGTTATCAATAAAAACTAAATAGAATCGAAGCAGTGAAATTGCTTTTGCTGAGTGCTCATGACTAACCGCTGCTTAAAACGGTTAATTTGATCGTAAGGATGAACATGCCGAAGGTAAGTTGCGACACATACGATTTTTTTAAGCTCGAAGAGCGAATGTTATATGCAAAGTTGACCAACCAACAATCTCGTCTTGAAAGCGTCTAAAAAGAATGCCTGTTGATATTAATATACGCGCGAGGGTAGCTGGTCAAAAGCTATTGATACACCGGTCGATGGACTTCCTGGAAACATTCTAACACCTAAAGGGTCATTAAATAAAAATTGGTCGTCGTAGAACATCCAACGGATATCAGTGGTCCAGTTTTTCCGTCAGCAGATGATAGTAACTAGATTTTTTTCTTACCGCAATGCCTTTCTCCTACACTTTTCAGTATTTTGTTCCAAAAAAGCTTTTTGCACCGAGGTCCTATTCAGTTTTTAATCACCATGGTGAAGCTTGGAAGAAATTGATGGAATCTCGTTGAGTTTGTACCTTCAAAAACGAACGGTTGTCATCAAACTTTATTGATAATCATCTTCGTTTCTCACATTCCAACGTGAATTAATCAATTTCATGCGACAACAAAAAAACACTTTTTGCACGTTCTTGTTTTGCAATTTTTCGTATAAAAAGAGCAGCAACTTTTACATTTTTACCGTCTGCTATTCAACAGTGATCTTAATCATGAACTTCTATTTCGTCTTTCTGCTTCTCGTCGTGCTCGTCTCAACCGACGGAGTTGCGAAGCCACAATGAATGTGAGTTTACTGCTACTTCAACGATCATCGATTAGTTTCGTTCAGCAAACGTGCTAATGCGCATACTCACCGGCTTCCTAAAGAAGTTATCAAGAATCAATTAAGCAATCCAAATAGTCCTGGAAAGTAGACGCTCAATCGTTGAATGACAAAAACAATTCAACGAATAAAAACATGTTGCAAAAGGCTATGATCAGAAGACAAGGAGCTCAGGTAGTCATCCTTGAGTTCTGAATGTTGACACAGACTTCACGTTCATCGTTTTAATCCCGCAAAATTCGTGTCTGTTAAACGTCACATCGGGTTTCTAACAAAATTGTTCGCTGGTAGTAAACAAATTTCCGTAGTGGAAAAGAACAAACGTCGAGTTTCCGATTTCCGTGTTAGCAGAAAATTCGAGACTTCGAAGTGGGCAACAAACTCACTTGTATTTCGTATAAGTCCGTCTTCTTTCTTCCGGTCGAACGTCTTCGAAAAAGTGGACTACGCGAAAAAGGTTTCTTGTGCTCTTAGGTGCACATACTCAAGGCTTCTAAGCAGCCGGTAGCCTCGACTTTTGTTACGTCGACTTTCAAGATTCTACGTGAGTAAACAGACTGATGTTCACGTTGATTTGTGGAACTGGCGCCGTTTTGTTGTGGCTGCTGAGTATCGGGCAAGTTTTCTTGCTGCTTGCCAGTTCGTACGCTTTGTACAAGTATCTGAACGTCGAAGACGGCAGTTTGTTCAAAAATGTGGTAGGTATTTAGTTAAAAAGAAATAAACGGATTTCAGGCGACTTGGGACTTAACATTTCAGTTAACGACCTTTACTCTCGTTCTTGTCAACTTTCATATTCAATTACGACAAGCATGTCGTGGATCTTATGGTTACTATTCGAAACGTGTTGGTTTGCTTTCTATTCTTATATGTGAGTTTGAGGTCAAAAACCTGATAATTGAGATGTTTCTAGCGAGTGTCATATCATTCGCCTATTTCCTCTACTTCTCTATGTACTTGGTCCTCGAATTCAGCGGTTCATCGTCGTTGCACACGTTGATTGGAAGTGTTTCGTTCTTTCTCTTGTGGTTGCAGTTCACCATTCAATACTACAAGGCAAGTTATCACACTTTCAAAGTTTTCACCAACCAACTTTCGTTCGTTAACTTTTCGTTATCGGCGCTTTCCGGTCACAAGCGGCAAAATTTTAACGAGAAATTTTTCTTATCGCGTTTCCGGTTGCTCGCAATTTCGATGTTCGTCGACTTTTGCTGAAGATTTTGTTTCCACGTTGCAGTGCGATGGAATTTAACGCTCAATTTCGTTCGAAAACATTTCTTAAGCAAAAATTCGAATGTTTAAAAAACTTGTTTTCGGAGTTGAAGTTGAGCAACAAACCGTGGGAGAAAGTTCCTTGGTATTCAAGTAAACCCACCCAATGGTTGTTTAGATCTACGAGTTTGTGGATTCTGTAGTCAAAGCGAACAATGACAATGGCATTCCATTAGATGAGTCCGCGGCTCGAGATTTGTACAAAATCAGAGAATCCGAGCATCTTTTTCTTCGCTCCGTCGACTCGACCCATTCCTTTCGACTGTTCGGTGACTTGCCGTTGGAACACGCCGAATTTCATTTCTTGTGTCGAGTTGTTGATGCGTTGGATCGAATCGCCTTGAACCCTCAGAATCCGTATCCAATTCGAGCGTTGGGTGATGAGATTCGTGCACGATGTTCTCGATTCAATTTGAGTTCGAAAAACAAACGTGGATACTTGTCGTTGGCCAAAAACTTTCCGCGAATCGTTGAACCTCCGAGTGACGATCCGTATTACGAATATGATCGACGAGTGGCAGTCAGCAACAACTCCTATGGCGCCAATAGCAAAACGAATATCTGGAGTGGTAGTCGACATACTTTGTTATAATCAAACGTACAATAAAATCTATGTTTATGCTAATTATTTACAACCATGATATATTGACAGAATTAAGTAGTCAACCTTTGACCAATCCGATGTTTTCAGCTTTCTCGTAGGTTGTTTCGTGTTCAGTTTTCTGATGTCGCTTAGATCGCCGATTCAACCGTCCAACAATTCGACGAGCAAAACAACGAATTGCACGCAAACATCGTGCCGAAGCCATTTTCTTTTTGTTCGGATTCACAGCAAAAGCCGTTCGAGCCACAAGTTCGAAGATTTCGTTGACTCCCTAAAACAGTAGAAACCAAAATCAACCTTCGACTAACCTCTTTTGTTTGGGCCGAACATTCGAGGTACGCTCGAGCTCCGATCATTTGAGCAACTTGTTTCGCTTGGTCTTCTTGCACAGGTATCTCATCAATTGAGTCAAAGTTATTGCGAACATCCACTTTATTTCCAATTAGAAAAATCGGAGTTAAAGGACAGGATTCACGCACCTTAAACTTATTGTATCAATCTTAAAAAATAATCACTGACTTCTTGTGCCCATTTTCTTACATTCTCCAGAGAAACAGGTGAATCAATACCGAAGCACAGAAGTACAACGTCGGTATTTCGATAACTCAAGGCACGTAATCGCTCGTAGCCTTCTTGGCCAGCGTTGTCCCACACTCCCAATTTGATCTGAAAACATTGAGAATAATGTAAGATGAACAATAAACTCACTGGTTGATTGTCAAGTTTAAAGTTTACGGCATAAGTCTCGAAAATGGTTGGAATGTAACGATCAAGAAAGATTCCTTGTTTGAAGACCATAACCAAACAAGTTTTACCACACGCTCCATCGCCCACAAGAACAATTTTTCGACGCGGTGGCTCTTGAATTCTCCTACGAAACGAGCGATAGATCGACATACTCCTCGAACTTCAACGACTACTATAGTTTACGCGTTTAGCTCCAAAAATGACTCTAATTTTGCTGCAGACTCCGGAAGAGTCCCGCAAACACGTGAAATGAACTCGTTGGATCGAACGAACATGATAAGACCGTTGTTGAGTTGAACGCACCCATTCGTTTAGCGGTTTTCCCAAACGATAAACTCCTGTTATCTTTTGCCTTGTCAGAAAGCCAATAGCTTTCATTCAACGACAAATGACGAGAATTTTTTCAATTTGCAACAAAAAACGTCAACTTTGTTTCTTTAGCATCTAGGCTTGGAATCTTGGCTTCAGGTTCATAAGACTTACTGTAGGTACATCCACTTAAAATGCGAAGATCAACAGTAAAAACGATTATTCAGATTCAAAACATGAAACTCGCTAGATCTCTTAAACGGAACTCAACATTGGAATTCAGTCTTTTTAGAAGTCTATGATCTCGGGAAAACGTTTGTTACAAAGTAAATTCAGTTAAAAAAATGGTTGTTGTACATCATTTGGCTTTTAGCAATGAATGATCGAACTCAATATTTCTCTTGGTTTTAATGGTTTTCACGACTTGAAATCATTTGCGAACTTCTCAATTGTCATTCAAATCTCTGGTTACTTCTCTCAACACATCCGATGGTCTTCCTGGTAGTACAGCAGCTTTGATTCTTTGCCTATTTCCATAACACTTAAGTTTGTTGAGTTTTCTTTGTCGTAAAATCGAACAAATAAACGAAATTTGTTAACGAATTTGGTTGACCTGAGAATAGAACTTCATTGTTCTCTCGACGGAATCCGATTTCAAAACGCTTTTCATCCGCGAATGACGTGACTCTTCTTCTCGGTAGGTGTGTCATCAGTTAGTCGATTTCGCAAACTCGTCCGCTTTTTCTTGTTCATTGGACATTTTAGTTTGTTCAAAACAAGTTGTTTGTTGTTATTGTTGTTAGTCATTGGTTTGGTAGTTGGAAATGAAGTCGAAGTACACGACCACCGATGTTTGTGCCGCAGTTTTCGATATTCGACGATTGATTGGAATGCGAGTAGTCAATGTCTATGACATCGACTCCAAAACCTATTTGTTGAAGTTGCACAAGTGAGCTCGAGTATTTTAAGATAGAATCCTGTTGTTTTTAGACCAAATGACAAGGCGTTTATTTTGTTCGAATCGGGGGTTCGGATTCATTGCACTTCACATGATTGGCCCAAATCTCAGGTTCCATCGGGGTTCAGTATGAAGTTTCGAAAACACATCAACCAGAAACGATTGACTCACGTTGCTCAGGTCTGTAGAATTCGATTTTGCAGTTTTTGGATTGTTCTTTAGGTTGGAGTAGATCGAATTGTTGACATGACATTCGGTGATGAAGAACGAGCATGTCACGTGCTTGTGGAGGTCTACGATCGTGGAAACGTGATTCTGACCGATGCGGACTATAAAATTCTAAATGTTTTGCGACCAAGAACTGATCGTGAACAAGATGTTCGCTTTTCGGTGAAAGAAACGTGAGTACCGGCTTCTGATTGTTTTCATGTTCAAGTGCAGTTATCCGTTGAATTTGGCTCAACAAGAAACCTTTCTTCCATCATTGGATAACATCGCTTTGTTCTTGGAATCCGCTAAACCGGAGGATTTGGTTCGTCGCGCCTTGGTTCGTCACGTGCCGTTTAGTGGCCAGCTTCTGGAGCACGGCCTGATCGTAGCCGGTATGCCGCCGAATGCAAAGGTAAGAAGAATTCCAGTTCTTTTCATTGGTTATTTAGATAAAAGATCTTGGGACTGTGAGAGCGGGAACTTTGATTTTGATGGAGGCTCTTCGAACAGCTGAAGAAGTTTCGCAACGTGTCCGAGAGATGCCATCCAAGGGTTTCATCACGTACACAAAAATTGAACGTTCCGACAAATCTGAAGGAGAAATTTACGAAGTAAGTCGACGATTTTTTCTTGCATTTTTGTATTAACTTCAGGAATACAATCCGGTTTGTTTTGCTCAACACACAATTCCCGACTCGCAGTTTATGGTCAAAGAGTTCGAAACATTCAGTCAGGCCGTTGACAACTTCTATTCGCTTCTCGACACTCAAAAACTGCAACAACGAGCAAATCAAGCTGAAAATGAAGCGATCAAGAAGTTGAACAATGTGAAAAAAGATCACGAACGACGTGTCAAAGCGCTCGAAGAAGTTCAAGACGTACAGGAGAAACGAGCTCATTTGATTCAAGTCAACAAAGAAGATGTCGATGCATGTTTAACGATTGTGCGGTAAGTAGACTACGAACTTCAGTAATCATCCGAATCTTTTAGTCAATGTCTTGCAAATAAAATGCAATGGGATGAAATAGCGAAGTTAATCGAAATGTCTGCTAAACGTGGCAATCCTTATGCCAAGATATTCGTTCGTTTGAATCTTGCTGAGAATACTGTGGTCCTGCGTTTAAGCGATCCATACGAGCACTTGGACGAAGAATACACGAACCAAGAGAATGAGAACGACAATCAATCGGAGAACGATCAATTAGCTCAAAAAAAGAAACCATCAATCAAAAAGGGAATGGACATAGAAGTGGATCTCGACTTAACTGCTGATCAGAACTGTCGAAAATATTTCTCTGATCGAAAAGCTGCAGCAAGTAAACAACAGAAAACACTTCAAGCATCGAAAGTTGCATTGAAAAATGCGCAGAAACAGACGTACAATAAAGTCCAGCAGGTAATAAGCTATCTTATTGTTGTCTATTAACTCTTTTGCTTAAGGTTCGTACAAACACAAGCCTTCTACGTGCTCGTAAATCGATGTGGTTCGAAAAGTTCTATTGGTGCATTTCCACCGAAGGATATCTGATCATTGGTGGTCGAGATGCACAACAAAACGAAATGCTCGTTAAACGTTATCTTCGTCCGGGCGATGTCTACGTTCACGCAGATCTTCACGGCGCTTCGTCGGTTGTGGTTCGAAATAACAATCGTGAAGCAGAGATTCCACCGATGACTTTGAATGAAGCCGGTTCAATGGCCGTTTGTTTTTCGAGTGCTTGGGAAGCGAAGATTGTTGTTAATGCGTGGTGGGTTCGACATGATCAAGTAAGTGTTGAGGAGTAGTGTATAAACGATCTTGGATTGTGTTTTAGGTGTCCCGTACTGCGCCAACTGGTGAGTATCTTCCGGCCGGTTCATTCATGATTCGCGGAAAGAAAAACTTTTTGCCGAGTGTTCAATTGCAACTTGGATTCGGTCTGATGTTTCGATTGGATGAAGAGTCGACTCAAAGACATTTGGCCGAGAAACGAGAAAAGTTAACGAGCATAAGCGAAGCACCGTCGATCGATCAGCAGTCAGAAGAGCTTTCTAAAGTGTCAGAAGAAGACGTTGAGTTGAAAGACGAGAACGATGGTCAAAATAGTGAAAGCGATGAAGAAGAGTTTCCGGATGTTGAGGTTTGTATATCTTTAAATCGATGTTAAATTTGTTTTGTAGGTCAATTTAGATTCGTTGAAAATCAAACCACAAACAACCAATGTGAACGAAGAAGATTTTACGCTCATTCAGTTGGGGCAACCGGAGAAGAAAGTGGATGAACGTCAGAAATATTTGGATTCCAAGAATGAAGAGCTGAAAAAAGCTGAAGAAAAAGAGTTTAAGAAAGGTAGACCGCCTTTTTGAAGGTCACTTATTGTATTCAACGTTTAGCTCAAAAGAAGAACGCACCGTTGACCAAACGACAGAAACACAAACTCGACAAGATTCGAAAGAAATACGCGAATCAGGACGAAGAAGAACGAGAATTCCGAATGCAACTGATGGGCACTCAAGCATCTTCAGGTATTTGATTCAGTGGAGTGTTCATTTGTCAATTCGTCTTTTAGTGATGTCGAAATTTGTTTCACCGTTGAGTATTTTAAAACCAAAATCCAAAAAGCACAAACAAGAGATTCCGGAAGCTAATTGGGAAGTCGATATGGACGAAGACACAAAACCGATTTCGACTCGTGAGAACTCGAAAATTGCAGAAGATCCCGTGGAGCCAGAAATTGTCAAACAAAAAGAACCGATAGTTGATGAAGAAGAAACAAAAGAAGAAGTAAACAACGAAGAAGATGACGAAGCCAACGAAGACGATGCACTGGATACTATAGACACTGAACAATCAGCTATCACGTCGTTGACTGCGAATCCGAAACCCGACGACGGCATTCTCTACGTTGTTGCTGTTTGTGGTCCATACTCATCGGTACAAAAGTTCAAGTACAAGGTTGGTGATGTGAATTGTGAGCAGTTTTAAATCAGTTTTCAGGTCAAAATTACACCAGGAACAGGAAAACGAGGAAAAGCAGTGAAAACAGCCCTTCAACTCTTCCTGGTTGGTTTGCTTGTTTACGATTTTGAAATGATTGATTTCAGAGAGATAAAAATGCAACTCAAGCAGAACACGATATGGTCAAATCACTGACATCCGATCCGGGACCAACTCAACAACTACCGGGAAAAGTTCGTGTATCAGCACCACAGCTTTTGAAGATGAAGAAAAACTGACGATGTGTTTTTATTACCGGTTTAATATTATAAACAAAAATTTAACAATTACAATGCCGTTTGATTGAATGATCTCAACGGCAATAGCTGAATATGTGAATTACTTACAGTTGCTATTTGTTCGCTCGAAAACATGTCGTTGGGAGACTGTAGATGAGCTACTGAGCTTGTCGTTTTTTTGCAACAAACGAATCAAGAAGCAAAATGCTTGGAGTAGCCGATGGCCGCCTGTCTATAGCTGGTTACCATGATTATTGCCACTAACGGATTCAAGACGGGTAATAATGCATAGGACGAGAATAACAATTTGTAGCTTACAAATCGAAAGAAATTGAAGAAAAATGTTTCATCCGAAAACTGTAACATTAAAAGGGTAATAGACGGTAGATAGTACACAACTATCGGGTTCAAAGCCTAGAAGACTAACTAGTTCATGTTTGAGAAGAACTGACTTGAACGGAAATGGTGATGGTCATCTGTCGAGTTAATTGAGAGTTCGTTGTTGACATATAGCGAGACTCGTGTTTGAAGTACAAATAAACTCGCCACGCAGTGAAGAGTATAATTAAGTAGTTCCATTTGAAAAAATAGCAGCAAATCGTCCAGAAAAGAAACAGAAATCGTTGATTCTAAGAATGAAAGTGAATGATGAATGTTGTCAATTACCGCGCTATCCAAATTATACCTCTCCGAGAACATCGGCAATAAACGTGGACAATTCGGATTCAGTTGATGAACCATCTGCATATTCTTATCGTAAGAGTTCGCTGACAGTTGAGTGATAGAAAACGATGCGGCCAATGAAATTCCAAAAATAAAACCAATCAATGCTCCAAAACTTCTGTTCGACATTTTGCAATTCCTCAAAACTGATTTGCCTTACAGTCCAACTTGTTCAAACCTACCAACACAGAAGAATGTACTAAACCTGTTTTCGTTAATTTATATTGCTAACAAGAAACCTACTCGGTAGACGAACGGAATACAAGCAAATGCCACACAGAGATAACAACCCAAATACTCCAAAATCAACAAGTAGTTCAAATTTTTGCCCTTGAAAATCTCCATCTTTTCCATAATCGGCACTAATGGTCCGTCCAAGCTCATGCTCAGCAAACTCACGTTGCCAATCAAAATTGGTCGCTACAACAATCGCTTGAATCAATCATCTACGATAACCTACGGCCTGAGTGCTAAACTGAAAAAGAGTTGAACAGAGGTCGATTATCAAGTTCGTGTATAAAATCTTCAAGTAGATTCTCATTAAACTGTGTGTATAATGACGAATCAAGTAGAACAAAAAAAGATTAAGTGCACAAGCCAAAACGGTCACAATAGTGTAATAGAAACGAGAATACGGATCTGGACAATTTATATTTAAATCTATGGACATGTTGTTGAAAATCGGTTTGAACACTCCTCCGACAAGTTCCACGAATATCGAAGTATTAACAGCGACACTATTTATGATGCATAACGGTAGACTAAAGACCAATAGCACCTGTAGAATTAATAACTCAAAAGTTTTTCGTCGTTATAAACGAATATTTAACTTTCAAAATCTTTCAACAACGTGGTTTTTCACTCAGCAGTTCCAAAGTCGATGTTTATATTCTTGATTATGACTATTTCGGATTTGTAATTAACGTGCATTTCTGCTTAACTTTTAATTCAAGAGTTCTACGATACATTTATTCTTCGGCATATTCCATCGAACTTATGTTATGCACGATAATACTTGAGATGACCTTTTAACAATATTGGTTGCCACTTGATCTGCTTGATAATGTAATTAAGAAGGCAAACGACTTGGCAAAAACTGAAGTTTGCAAGCAGCAGTAGGTTCTTGAACCGGCTGTAAGTAAAATGAGGAAAACCATACGGAGCAAAAAGTCTTTATCTACAGTCGTTTAAAACACTGATTCTTTTTCCTCCGTCGTTCATGTTTTCTGTGCTTGTTTCGTCGATGGTCATCTTTTGCATGGTTATCCGTCTGATTCCAATTGAATCGGTTTATTGTTGCTTTCGCAAATGGCAGGACATAAGTTCTTTTAGCAAAACAGTTTCATAATTTGGTCCTAATCGAAGTGCTCGCTATCATGAGTTCCAATTATGTGATTATTGTTTATTGTGGTTATACATGCATAAGAACGTGGAAATCGTAACATTCTTCAACCGGAAACTTCAGAACGCACTCGCTTCTGGCCAACTGAACTTCAACAATATTCGTTGAAGAAGAACAACTCATTTTAGTTTTAAAAGTTCATGGAAGATAAAATCGATTAAAAAAGAGTTATTGAGAATCACAATTTCTTTTATATAACAATCTAAATAAAAACAAACAAAAAAATGAAGACTTTAGTTCCTGGTGGATGGTCGGTTGTTCGTATCTGAGCTGTCATCTTGGGACGATTGCTGCTAAATCGTTGTGTGGGAGAAGGAACGGCAAAGGGACAACAATTAGAAAAAATATCAAGTTTAGGACCGAGGAAAGGGAGAGTTAAGGTGGTCTAATCGGAAAGAGCTTCAATTCATTTCTTCCAGGATTTCGGACTCGTCGATTGGGCGATCGTGTTGCATCGTGATCCAGCGGCAGCGACGGCGGTCAAATTTGTCTTGGTGCAGTCGTAGTTCTTTTCGAATCGCGGAACCCGTCACTACGTTCGCCCCTTTGGAGACTGAAGGCAAATTGTCGAGCCAAACGGTTTTAATATGCGGGAAGCGGTCGAGAGACATTTGAACTCCAAGCAGTGTCTCATGAATCTCACAGTCAGCAAGTCCTTCGATCAAGTTTGGAGAAAGAAGGATCAACACAATATGACACGTGCGGGTGAAGAACGCGTAATATGTTTTCTCATTGAGTTCCGACAAACTGGTGATGTTCACGTGTTTCAACTGCTTCATCAACTTTTTCACCCAGTTTCCATTGTTGGTGGCGAAGAGGACCCGTTTGGTGGTCTACTCCATGGCATCAAGGAAATGACGATCACGATTGATGTGATTTAACTGAGTGCAAAACAAGTGATACGTTGGTTTTGCTCCAATGTATTGGTTGACGTGGTGTGAGACGAAAAAGCGATAACGAGCCGTCGTGAGATTCTCACTGGCGACATGACAGTTTGCCGTCCAGACCATCAAGCTGTCTTTGATGTGTGTTCTGAATCCAGAATTTCAACGTCACTGGTGCCACAACGGGATCATGCGAAAGTTTTCGGTGACAATCAATCTTCTGTGTTGAGTGTAAGTCGTCCAAGAACTCTGTCAATTCAGAGCGACGTGATTTGAAGTGCCCAGCAACCCAATTGATTAGAACGCCGAACGCTAAGGACGAGACTCGCATCTTTCCCGTGCTGCCTCTAATCGAGTGATTGGCAAGGTCGTCGATTTTCATGCAATGACACTTGGCGTGTTCACCAGCGCCTGAGCAACGAGCGTGAGGTTCCAGACTCAGCTTCTTCTTGCCGCTGATGTGAATGACCGCTCGTGGATGCGTAGTGAAAGGTGGGACAAGAAGTTTATCAACGTAGTTGAGTGCACGGTCCGAACGACGATTTCGAAGAGCCATTTTGTCTCGAGTGATCGCTCAAAGAGAGATTTGATCATTAGTCGTTCGAAATTCCAGAGGATAGATGTGATTGACTGGCTTTTGGTTTTATTCTCGAAGGGTTAGCAAATAGCTTTGTTGTCAAATTGCTCAAAAGGTGTTTAGTCGCGCCCGCTGTTTATCGTAGAGGTCGACCATTTTTTGTCGTTTGGAGAAGCGTAAGTTGGATCGTTAGTAACTGTTTCATCTTGTTCAGCAGCGTCTTCCGTAATTGATGCGTCTTGGACTTTGAGCAATAATGCTTCAATGATCTTACCCGCTGCCTCAATGTCTGTCGTCACGATTGTTGTCAGCGCTTTGGCCGATAGAATAGTTGCGGGCATGATTGGCGGAAGGAGGTGAAGATTTACTCGATTGTAAGTTAAATCCGAACAGTTGAAGTTCGATGACGCTGCTGAATCGACAGTTTTTTTGGTCGCTTCGAGTCTCGGTTTGCCTCTGGTGGTACCTGGACTATTAGCGGAAAACTGTGGCATACGAAAAAACAATAAAAAGAATCCGCCTACCTCTAATTCGTTGTCCGGATTGATGGTTAATCGGTCTGTTGCTTTATCGTTCACGAGTCTTTTCGCTGGAGCTAATCGCCTCGTGTTTAAGACTGATTAGTAGGCCACTGGATGACGTGCTAGAGATTACGGTCTGTGGGCGGTTCGGAGTCGATAGGTCGGGGAGCCAGTTGTAATAGAATCAACGTTTATTTGGGCTAAGGAGCAGGAAAAATGAAAAGTGTCCCGCGGATTGCTCTTCCCTTGTTTGCGATGGTTTGGAGCGTCGATTTAGCGCCCAAACCGTCGCCGAAGGGCGCGAATGCGAAGGGGTTATCGAGTTTCCTCGACATTCGGACATCGAGGTATGATGCAAAATGCTCCCGAAGGAATAACTGTGAATTGGTGGCATTGTTGTAGCGATTTATGGTTGCGACCGTCGGGTTGATCAAAAGACGACCGAATTACAAAACACAAGAAATTTGGATCCTAAACGTGGAGCGGCGATTAGTGACGACTATCAATTGACCGAAAAAAGAACCGACGGTGTTTCTTACCACTGTTGTAACCTGCAGCTAACTGCAGTTTTTTCAAATCATCCTATAGAATTTGATGGCGTTGGTGGCGGAAAACTATTCTATGTATATCGTGTTTTATTATCAAGAGCACCAGAATTCTCGATCTACAAGTAGCCGAAAAATTGTAAAGAAAATTCGTCGGCTTATGCTCAAATTGTAACAAAGAAGTTGTTAGGATTGTATTTCTTGTTGTTTGCAAAGAAGAATTGCAATATTTATTCCAGAAAATAACACGATAAAAATAGTTGAGAACAAAAGTCTAAGTTTTGTTCTAATTACTTGAGTTAACTGACGACATTTTACTTCCGACTTCCAGTGGCGCCATTTCTTTTGTTGTGTGTGAATTTGAAAAAATTGCCGTAAAAACAAAAGTCTCTAGTTGTCCAACTCAAAAACATGTATTCCGACAGTACTCGAGTGGTGTCGAGCTGATTGGAGTCTCCGGTCGACGGAGCATTGAGTTTGTTCGCTGACCCCGAAACACTTCTTCTACTTCCTGAATTAGAATCAAATTTGGAAAGACGTCTAAATTTGTATCGGAAAGAGGCGGCATTCAATAGGTGACTAATTGAAACTGACTGGAAGTTTCCATCACTTCCCAACCGATTAGTTGAAGAAGTGACGATTTCGTATTCTCACGACCATTGTGTACCATTTGAAGTTTTGTTTATAAGCCGACAAGCTCAAATGGTCATCCCGAACCTTTTACTGCGTATGCGGAAACAGCATTTGCCGCTGCTTCTCACGCTTTTTATCGGCCACCCTCCCGGAACAGAAATCCATCTTTGGAAACAACAGAAATTCTGACGGTTTGACTTCTCGTAAATTCTCCCAAAGGTCATGGAGTCGCAAAACGTTTTTGTCCACGATCTTGGAGCACATCAAATCGAAGGAATTTGATTGCGTGCGCTGATATGTTTGTTTGTTTGTCTTTTTAGATATTACGAATAACTCGTCAATCTTTTCTAACCTCTGAACCTTAAACGTCTTCTTGTCAAAATGGAAATGGTCGTTTGTTTTGGTCGATATTGAGTGATATGCTCAATGACAGAATGTGTCTATGTAGTTATTTTCACTGTGAGAATTGTCAGACAGAAAATGGATGAACACACGAACTTGTTTTTACGGTCAACGATTTCTGATCGTCGAGATTGCAAAATTGAAATCTTTTACAAATTCGATAGACACGTGTTGTTTTTTTGTCACGCAATCGGCTCCATCCGCTGTGCTTCCATGTTTGGAGTCGCCAAGATGGCCGTTAAATGGCAAAAAGAAACATCAGCTACGGCTCTTCGAAGGAATCGCAGTTGGTTTTTATGTTGACGGTACTAGTCGACTAGACCATGTAGAAGCTAATCGAATCGGACTGAAGATCGTTGTCGTGTTTCGCGACGCGTAATTCTCATTTGCATTCTAATTGAAATTTTAGTTAACGAAATGGCTTTTTATTTTGCACTCTTCAACGTCTCGAATGTGAACCAAGAGCTACGAGGTCAACGAAAAGCTCGAGAACAGAAAGCGAAAGAACGACGACGACACTCGTTGGCAACTGCCGGTGGACATTCGTCCAAAGACTATCGCTTACTGTCCAGGTAATCCTAGAGAAGTTTAGTCCTTTTATCTGCGCATCTTCAAACTTCGTGACGCCTTTCAAAATGTCATGAAAACGCTTCGTGGGTCCGTTGAGATTGCGCAATTTTGCCGCTTGTCCATTCGCTTGGTCCACTTTTCATTGCGCGGCGGTCAAGTTCTGGCGAGAGTGGTCGGTTGGTTGTAAAAGTAAAATTTTAATTTCATTTCAAAGTCCCGAAGAATCTGCAATTTCAAATGACTCGGCGCTGAGCAGATGGACAGAAAACTCGTCTGTCTCTTCGAATTCGTTTCGGTTCGCCGGAATTTAAAACTTCTTCGGCCTTTCCGGCAATTCAGGTTTCGCATTACAACTTAAAAGGAACCTTCATTTCCGCCTTTTGTGTCACTAACCAATGGTTTTTTGGCCAAAAAAAACAGTTGGACATCTGCCGCGACATTTCGCAACGCAGTGCAATCTGACGGTCCAGATGCTCGAAAATTGTTGCGGATGTTTAGCGGCGGTAACAACAAAAAGAACCGGAACCAAGGATCTTCGTTGCAACGGTTACAAATGAATGTGAAAAAACGATGTTATCGTTCTTTCTACCTGCGAGTATAAACGAACTTTCCAACTCATTTTGCGATTAACAACCGTCGAATTTAGACCAAAAATTGTTCTTCACGATCCGACCGATACGCTCACAACAAGTTTAGACGACACAACTGACGACTCGACCTCTATTAGCTTCCAACAGTCGCACGAAATGTCCACAACACCAATGAGTTACCGTCGAGCATCGTCACCCGAAGCCAACTTCCATCGTCGAAATCAGATCGTGATGGGCAAAAGTGAGTTGTCGAAGATGCGAAATCAAGTGGCCGTTGGACGGACGAATTTGCCGGACGTTCAAAACCACTCGAAACGAGTCAAATTCAACAATCAAACGGCATCTCGAGAGCGATTGGAAAGATGTTTGTTTAACGGAGGTAAAAAAGGAACAAAGAATTGAAATCAATCGAATGGTTTTAGAAGACGAAACAGAAGTTTGGATTCGTCGTGATGCAACCGGTCAACTAGAACCTACAAACGACAATCCGTGGGTTTATTCGATTGAGTTGAATCAACGACGTGCCGAATCTCAACATCGGCGATCGAACTCGTCAAGTGGAACGGAAGACCGACGAACAAGTGCAAGTCTTTCAACTGAAGCTCTTCTCGGACCAATGGAACAGTTGAATACCATCGATCACACGGCAAATTCACACGTTTGGCGTCGACGTTCTTGTGCTATGGGCATTAGTGGATTGGAATTAAGACCGACGACAAGCAACGGAAATTTGGCTTCTGATGAAGAAAGACGACTGCAAGAAGATTTGAGAAGACATGTCAATACATGGCCAGAAGCTCGTGGAAAATCTCGTTGGCGTCCGACATCGCTCATTAGACGTCACAGCGGCGGAACGGTTGTTGATTTCGCTTCCATGTTTCAACGCTCAAAACGTCCACCACCTTATCGTTCAATGACCGCCGCTTCGTCTCCGGCTGCTGATGAATTACCGCCGCCCCCACCAATCGAGATAAGAAAGACAAACAACCAAACAGACAACAAAAAACTCATCCAACGACCACTCGTAATCACTCCAACGGACCGTCGAGCTAATCCATCGGTTGCAACGATACGTGGCGGTTTGGCGGCTTTGGCAGCACAAATGGCCGTTCGATCTCGTCCACCAGTCAACGATTCACGGCTTCCGTTCATGCGTTTGGAGGATTCAGCTGCTGTTGCAACTTCACCATCTGCTTCAATGATTCAATCAAGTGTATTTTAACTCATGTCTCATAACAAGAATGCTTTTCTGTGTTATTTGAGTTTTCTTGCAAATAAACCTCCAATATTCATGTCATATTCATTGGAACACTTGAAGACCGTCAAGTATCGATTTGCAGATGTTCGGTATTTGTGTACACTTTTAATCCAAATGCTCATCAAATTCAATAGCCACTGCTGTCCACACACTCCGAAGGCTGTTTATTCGAATAGTTGCAATTTCGCTGCGTCGCTCATTTTGACCCGAACAACAATAAAAAGCGAGAGCGACGGCACACACAAACCACAGGGCACCAAGTCCGACGGCTCTCAACTGCCGACTTCCGTCCACTCTTGTGGTCAAGAGCGGAGCAATTGCCGAATGAGCACACGAATTGGCTTTTACATTCATAATTAACTTTTGATTAGACGAACGGCTTAATTCCGTTTGTTTGTAGTTTAAATATCCGTTTATAAACCAACGTTGAGATCAAACAAACTCGATTGATGTGTTTCAACGGATAGGTCAGTTGCAGAGAACGTCAATTCGGAGACTTGGAGTTTATTTTTGACAAACTGATCGTCTCTCTTTTCATGTTCGACCTTTCGTTCCAATTAGTTGACGTCATGAGTCTCGAGAGAGGAGTAGCCGTGTTTTTCTAGTTCAACTTTCTCCTGACTTTGAAGTAACTTTTGGAATCTATCGTTCAACTCCTGACAAGTGAACTGCGAAGATTCGCGCGGCAGTCAACTGAAAACAACGACCGAAGTTACTCGGTCTCAGAGCATGTCAATCGATCAGTCTGCTTGATTTCCGGATGTGTTTGTTCGCATTCAATCCTCTCGGCCAGTGGCTCTGACGTTTCTTGAGTTGTCTTGCTCGAATTCTGACGGAAATTAATTTCAATCTCTTTTCCGGGGCATCCAAAAAAGAGTTCCACTCGTTTTCTTGTTCCCCACCGGAAACACTTCAAACTCCCGAAGATGAATCATTAGAATGCGCGAATAGCAATCGAATTCATTTCGATTTAAACGCGAATTTGGGCTGTTAATTCAACGATGAGACCGAAACGGTCGTTTTAAAATGCAAAATCGTTTCGGGCGCACATGTCACATCGATCCGGGAGTTTCATTCGTAATGATTGTTCACGTTGCAGTCGAAAATACGCATGTGTTAACCGTGAAGGCAGATGTCCACGTTTTATGATGTTGAATAGCTCGCTTTTATGTAATAATGAACGAAAGCAATTTCGAGTGGTCGAATACTCGAGAGTTGGTTATACCAACTGGTGATCTTTACTTTACGAATAATCGATGTGACAGTTCGATCCGTTCAAAGGGACTGAATCACACTTCGAATTTACGATCTTTCTTCTCCATGACCTCTCCCGTGCGTGATTAACGGGGACCACACGTCGCGGTTGTTTGCACTCCATCGATCGACTACCGACGAAATGGCCGACTGACCTCCGACGACGATCGTTATCAATTGGCGTTGTAATTTCGCTTACCTTTCCGATGACCTTGCGGTTATTTGAGTTCATTTCGCTTTCAAAGTTCCGCTCCAACGATGTTGGCGGATTGATTTCGTCGTTGAAAGCAATTTTCTGCTCCGTTTGGCCGAAACGCAAACGCGATCGAACCGTCGAATCTCGTCGCCGTTTTCAAGACATTCCGATCATCGTCGCGCGATTCCCGTCGAAATCTGAATTTCTCTTGTCATTCGCGGAATTGAGACGATCGATCCGCGCAAATCGTTTTATGATCGCGCTCTCTGGTCCACGTCAAACGTTTACTCGAAACCGTTGACTTTTGTGCAGCGGACTGTAAAAGCGGTTGGGGGAATCTCGTCGATCTTTCCAACATCCGAATGATCGGCAGAGCGCAAAGAAGACGTTCACCGAATCCCACCATCGACCACGTTCATTAGTATTGGCTTTTGTAATACGAGAGTGAAACTGCTTCGGAGATCCTTGAGCGTCTTTCCCGGCGGATACGCTCACTTTCGACCACGTCTAATTTCAGCCAATATCTTTTTGTTTGTCCGATCGCGTAATTGAGAGGTGAACGCGAAAGTTCGCCGGAACGACGCAAAAAATTGGCTTCGATTTACACGAAGTTTTTCGCTCACTTTTCGATTTGCATTCTTTTTTTTTGGGAATCGGTCTTCACAATTTTTGTATTCGAAATCCGACGGCAGTTTGCCGCGTCAGAGCGCGAGAATCGTGTTTGCGGGAAATAAACGAAGAAATTGACACGCCGAGCGACGAATTTTCGGTTGATGTTCACGGCGTGATTTTTGCTGATCTCTCTGCGCCAAAAAAGAAGAAACACGCCGCAAACATTTCGCATCGATGAGCGCCTTGGCGAATTCGCTTGACGGCAGTTGGAGTGGTGGGGGGCGAATTTATTCAAATTCCGAAACCGATCGGTCCGAACGCGTCGGATTTGTTTCCCTTTTTTTGGCAATTGCAAAAACGTTCGGAGGCGCTTTTTTCGCCCATTCGATCGTGGTGCTTTTGTTGCATTATCCAAAAAAGCCCACACACAGCCGCATCGATTCGAGTCGTGTGTTCGTTTTGCGATCGCTCTCTCCTCTGCCTCTTTTCCCCGCTTTTTGGTTGTGAAGGGAAACGCGCGAAAAACGCGAAGACCGTGGAGTTTTTTCGTGGTCGGTGTCCGCTCTTGAAGCGAATTGTGGATTCTGGAGATCGAAGGGATCCGCACGGCGCGCTACGTATCGAATTCCTATTGTTAGCAGCCGAAGATCGCGAGACGCCTTTTCGACGTCGATGTCCACAAACTTTTTGCGTCCATCTTTTTTGCCGTTTTTTCGATCGAAAAACGTCGATTTTCGCGACGTTTTCTGTTTATTTTCCGCGCTTTTGATTCAATAAGTTTTGCTGTTTCAGGCGCAACTTTTGACGCGGTTCCCGAAGAACGGGAAAGTCGAAACCATTCGGTCCAACGATTTCTTCTGATTTCCCATCATGGTGCTCGAAGAGGATGAAGAAGCGAAAAACGTGGCCACGCATCACGAGCTGCTACAAAACCGAATGGCCATTCAAAAGAACGTGGTCACACAACGTCGCGTAAGTTTCGTTTTCTTTTATCACTTTCCTTATCGTTTTTGTTGACAAACGTGCGATAAATGAAGAAAAAGATTTCAAATCGAATTTCTTTTTTGAGCTCGAACGGCGACCCCAAAAACGCGCATTTTCCGTCGACCTTCTTCGCTGATTCAGCGACCGTTTGCCAGAAGGCCGCGCTGATTCTTCGTTTTTGAGCGTTGAAATTCATCGACGAACGGCCGACACTTTTGACTTGGGCCGTGGAAAGTTCGATTGACAGACGGTTTACGTGTTCTCAGTTCTGGAGCGGATTCATAGCCGCGAAACCAATTTCGAGATCTTTTCATTAAGAGTTTCGCTAACAGAATCGCAATCAACTCGAACGCCTTTCGAAATGATGAGCCGTCGCGAATCGTTGACGTTTCTGAACGGGTTGAGAGATGTGAGTTTATGACCGATCGGAATTCAAAACATCACGTTTTTGTCTATGCTGATGAATAGGAAACGTTCATCTGCGGCTTCTTTTTCAGCGTACACTTTCCCTTCCTCCTCCTCATCTCTTATCGCAATAATGACTGTACCCGCTCGCTTCGACGTATTTACTTTGCCCTGCGGTCCGAAGATGAATCGCTATTTCGGTTTGTTTATTCGCCTTCAAAGCAATCGCATTTTAAGCGTTTCCGTCGACTCGTCTTCTTATTCTGCTTGTTCGGACATTTTAACAAACTTTTCAATTTCAATTTTCAGGAACAACTTCGAACGTGGGAATCATCTGAAATGAACAAACTGCCCGCAGTTCGAAAACCACCGAGCACATCGAGAGTTAAATTCCAAGTGAGTTATCGAGTCATCAGCTTTCACGTTTCGTTGTTTTAGGATAGCGACATCTTCTTCAGTGCGTGTGTTAGTGGCGATGAAGATGAGGTCGAGGATCTGCTGGAGAAGGGAGCGAACGTGAATACCTCGACGATCGACGGTGTCACAGCGTTGCATCAGGTAAATTGAATTCGAATTTCTAGTTCTCATGTTTAGGCTGTCATTGACTGTAAATTCGAAATGGTCCAATTTCTCGTGACAAAAGGTGCGGACATCAACGCCCAAGACAACGAGGGCTGGACCCCGTTGCATGCGGCTGTTTGTTGTGGAAATATTTCGATTATTCGATATTTGTGCGAAAAAGTAGGTTCTTGAGATTATTGCTTGGATTGTGAGATTCAGGGTGCCGACATTACGATCGCAAACTCCGACAAAGAACTGGCCGTTGATTTGGCCGAAGACGACGAAATTCGTTCGTATTTGGAGGGTCGATTGCAACTGAAGGGTGTGAGTGCCGAAGAGTGTAGAGCGCGTGAAGAACGTGTTATGATGCGCGATTGTATGGATTGGATACGCACCAACGACTATCTCGATCGTCCGCATCAGAAAACCGGTGCCACAGCTCTGCACGTCGCTGCGTCCAAAGGGTACAACAAACTAATTGGTTGGTTTCGATTTGTTTTCATTTCCATTCGTTTGTTTGTTTTAGCTCTTCTGGTCCAGGCTGGTGCCGATGTTCATGCTCGGGATTTCGAGGGCTGGACACCGTTGCATGCTGCAGCTTATTGGGGCGAAAAAGAAGCGTGTCGAATCCTAATAACACGTGGTGCAGATATCACTAAACAAACGCTTACGGTCAGTTTGAAATTCCTGTTCATTGCGATGATTATCGACGTTTAGGGTCAAGATGTTTTGCGGGTAGCAGACAGCGCAATAGTTGAATATTTGCAACAACTCAACGATCAATTTGCTTCAGCACGCGACGGGTCAGTGTCTGTATCAGCGACGATTCTGCAGTCAACTGACAACACTCCTTCATCTAACAAGAGGTTTTAGTGCGATTTTCCTTTTCTGTCTAATTCAATGGGCAACATTTTCTTTCATTAAGCGGGTTCTATCACTGCCAAACCATTGAACGAGTGATGGCTGTGATTTTTGGTTTTTAATAAAGTGAACTTTCTGTTTTGCAGTCCTTCTATCTATCCAATTGATTTCAACTTTCCGGATACCTAAAAGGTTTAGCGCGTTTCTCTTGTAGTCAATCTCATTTTCCCAACAATTCGTCATCTTTTCATTTCGCTTCTAATTTGACGATTTCAGAACGTCGGTTATTCGAATGAACTCCGATGATAAGGAGTCGGTGAAGAAGAAAGACGAACATGACGAGAATGTTTCGTTGAACTTCAAACTCCCGCGACGTCGTGACCATTCGGTTTCTTCACCTCCGCCAAAACGACCGGCCGCTACCGTTGCCAATTCGGCGACAAATAATTCCGCTACGAACTCGAACGCAAGTCCAGTCGATAACGAGGATCCGAACGAAGAAGTTGACGAAGAAGAGGCGTCGGAAGAGGAAGAAGACGTGGAAGAAGAGGTCGAGGAAGAGACGACTGAGAGCGAGAATCGAGGTGAGATGAATCTTCAATTTACATCAATTGATTTGTGTTTTAAGAAACATCCGAAGAACCGTCAACTGCTTCATCGACCAGCACTCCCTACACATCGGCAACTCTCTATCTTCCAACCACCTATCGAGTACCCGGAGCAGCGGGTCGAGATGATGCAAAGAAATGCGAACTATCAAGTGAACAAAAGAGCACATCGACAGCTCAACAGAAAACTGCTCCGACGTCAACGCCTTCGACTTCGCAAGCTCCCGGTTTTCTATCGTCGTTGACTCATACGATTCAGCCGTCAAATGGAAAGCACACAGCCGCCGAGAATTCGTTCGTTGAATCATCATCGATCACGTACAGAAAACCGTAAGTTTTTAAAGGGAAGAAGTGTGGATTTTTGGTGAAAGTCTAAACCGTTATGAAAGGGTTTGTTTTTTTAAATTGAGAATTTGGCAAAAGGGTTAAGGTGAATGCTTCCCAAACACTTCCCTTCAACTGTCCAGTGTTTGTATTGAAGTTTTTGAGTGTCGACAAAAAACGATATTCGAGTTTTTTGACGTTACTGTTCGTTCTATCGGTAGACTTAAAAGCTTACGGTTTCCAAACTATCTATGCGTTTTGCTGTTTCCAATTTTGTGGTGAATACTTTTTTCTTTTCCTCTTTTTAACTTTGTGCTTTGCCCATTTTTCGATTTTTTAGTAGACAACCACAGACCGAAAACAAGTTGACGGCTTCAACTCAAAACTCAACGATGAACGGAAGCACAACGCCTCTGAATGCAACTCGAAAAGCAATTCAACGGATCAACGCCAATTTGACCGCACCAACGATCGCTTCTGCAACCCGTCAACGTCATGTGATTATGTCACGTGTTAATCCGACAATCAATCATCCGCCTCCCGTTCCATCGCCCGTTACATCCAATCCTCCGTGGGTTCAGCCGTGGAAGTCGGGAAATTCAATTATCGTTGGAAGTAAGAAAACTACCGCCTCAACGCAACCGCGTGCTTCAAGTGTTGCTTCGTCGATGTCTTCTAATGGTACCAATGATCAAGCGGAGACAATTCAAACATCAAACGCATATCGCAAGTACGCTGCTCAGATCAGGTGTTTTTTTAGTCTTGTGGAGTTTAAGTTTTGCGTTTAGTTCCCTTAGTTTACCCGTTTTCTTTCTGTTTTGTCCAAATGTAAAACCCAGTAATCGCTTTCAAACGCAAATTTCAGTTAGGAGTGGGATGGGAACTAAGAAGTGGCTGGCAGCTTAGTTTCGGTTGTATGATTAGGGGAAACAAATTTAGTTTAAACGGGGCTTCCTGCGTTCAATTTCTGTTTCTAAACTGCTATTTAGATCGTGGCAAACTCCACCGCAACAACCAGCACCGCAGAAGGAAAGCGAAGCGGAACGAAAAGCCAAATCGCGACTTCAACGTGCTTCTCGTCGATCAACCCAAGGAGTCACTTTGGAGCAGTTGAGTGAAGCCGCAAAACAACAAGTGAGTTAATGTTCTTTACAATAGGGTTTTCACAAACTTTTTTGTTTGAAGTTAAAAAGTTTTCAAGAACTTTCTTAAACAAAGACATGACGATGACAAGGCTGAGATCTTAAAAACCTTCAATTCTGCTTAATTCATGCTTGAAAGAACCTATGATTTGTAGGTCAAAACATGTACATACGGAAGTTTTTATTCGTGTAACAGTAATTGGAAGGGTTCTGCTAATGGCCTTTGAGGAATGATTGCGCGATTGTTTTTGTCTGAAGTTTATTTGCACAATTCGACTGATCAATTAAATCTGAAGGATCATAATCGGAAATTGATCCAACGGTTTCGATCTCATCGAATGACCGGTTTTGAGTTGAGTGTTCGGAGTAAACAAAGAAAATAAGCCAATCGTTTAACGAAAACAATCAAAAGTTTGATTTCAAGGAGCGAAAATACGTTCACGTGAACCGAAGTTGCAATTCGTGTTCTTGACTTTTGACCTCATGTCGTATTTTGTTACAAACAAATCTTCGTCATCGAGTCGTTTCGAGCGGATTCCTAAGGCGGATGCGTACAATGGCCGACGGATGGACCGCAACGCAAACATTTGAAAGAAACATAAGCCGCGCAAAACGAAAAATCGGTAAGCGCTTTTGCTGCTCATCTCCAACTGAGCAAACGCGATCACTTGGCCTTCCGCTGATGAGTTTCGAACGAACTCGGATTCTGCTTCTCAGTCCGAAGTCTGCAAATCTTGTATTTTGATTTGTTTACGTCACAAATCCTTTAATTTCGTTTACATCTTTTCGCGATTAAGTCTTCGAAATCAGTGAAATCTTCTGTTATTAGGAAACGAAATGACTTCGCAAACTCGTTCACGTCAATTTGCTCGCGCTTTGCGTTTGGGTCGATCACCATCCTTATCTTACGGTCAGAACTTTTCGACGAATAGTGGAATGACTTTTGGACAACATTTTGCCCAAACCACTTCGTCGTTGCGACCAACCTCTCCGTCCACTTTTCTCAACGGTCCTTATTCTTCCTCAGCAAAAAGCAGTTCGAGTAGTCAGAATGGAAGTCGTGATCTGGGCTACACGTCAGGCGGAAGTAACAGTAGTAACGGGCATCAATCCACGTATTTGGAGTCTAGACATCTGATCAGTTCATCGATTCAACGTCATTCCTCGTTTAATCCGTCCGACTATCGACAACGGGCGCCGCTTTCAACCCCCGATCGTACTCGTTTGTACGTGAACGAGAACTCGGCGTTACAAAAACAAACAAGTTTGGCAAACTCTACAGCTCGCCGATCAATTTTCACCAAATGCCGACGATCAGCGTCGTTGATGAGTCGCTACAAGCCAAAACAGACTCGTTTCTCCTTGGACACTAATCCTTGTGTTTTGAGCATTTACGTTGCTGAACCTCCAAAATCAAAAATCGTTGAAGACGAGTCACCAACTAACGAATCAAAGGGAATTTTAAAGAAAGCCAACAATTTTTACGGCGGACAAGTTGAATTGATGGAAAGCGATGAAGACAATCCATTGGACGATGAAGAGTTTGATGAGATTGATTCTGTTGATGAGGTAGTTGAAGGGTGAACAAATGATCTTTTTTCTTTCCTCTTATTCTTAAGAGTTCAGTCATCTCGTTTGTTGTGTTCATTCTAGATGGGGCTTATAAACTCAGTGTTCTTACTCATGGGTTGGTTTTCAGAGCGTTTCGGACGACGGTTTCAAGCCGCCGGTTATTCCACGTATTCCTCCCGCTTCATATGCATCAACAGGTAGCGGCACAAATTTGGACGAGAAGAATCAAAACGGAGTTGGTTTGAAAGGAGCGACTTTTGGTTCTACCGGAGATTCACATTACAAATCGCTCTACGAAAAGGTTCTCGACGAAAATGAGCGTTTGCGGAAGCACGTTGACGAGTTGAAAAGCCAACAGACGAGACTACAAGAGCAGGTACAACATTATTGAGTATTCACAATATTAATCGAACTTTCTAGGTAATTCGACAGCCTTCAACAGATGTCGCGGGAGTACGGAGAGCGTACAGTTCGAGTTTAAGCGGAAGCAGTCATTCGCCAAGTCCAAGTGCACCGAATTCAAATACGATGAACGAAACAGAACGACGAAATTACGAGCGTCGCATCAACGAGTTGGAATACGAGTTGCAGGTTTGTGTTTAAAAGAAGAGCTGAAAACGCTTGATGTTAATTTCAATCTTTTTTATTTTCTACAGAATCTTGCATCTCTGATGAACGAAAATTCGCGTTTAAAATCGGAAAACAACGCGTTGATTCGAGTCCTGTTGAAAACGAATCGAACTGATCTTAGGTAGAGAGTTCAGTTAGAGATTTTGTTCACTTCCCTCGGTTAATTAATCTTAATCCCCGGGTATTTCATTCACAGCCATCCCCATAGTTAGTGCGTCCATTCCTTGTATTTTAGTTCCATTCCTTCTAATCACATAGTCGATACTGATCGTTTGTTTTCAGAAGGTCAAACAGCTACAATCGGATCACAAACGATTGAAGGACGAGAATAACGCACTGATTCGCGTCATTTCTAAACTATCCAAAGATTATCCACGTGCTACATCGGCAAATTCGCTTTCTTCCGCTTCGACGGGCACATCGCTCCCGACGGCAACGGCCGTCAACACGACATCCAAATGAATTCATTCGTCAGAATCTTGTACAATCTAGATATTCTTGTCATTTTTCATTGGATCGGAAGTCATTCTTTTTACGCGTATGTAAAGTTATTTTGTCGATCAATAAGCAAAAACACATCCCTCGAATCGAAGTTTCTTTGTTTTCTTTCATCACTCTTGTGCATAATCCCAAATTTCCAATTTCTGTAGTATTTCAATAGAACACAATTCTCTGGGTCGTTAACTATAAATTTGTGTACGCAATTAAACTCTAATTTCGAAGCAATCTAGCAAGTTTATTGACGTTAAACACGAAGCTAATGGTCAGGTTTGTTTTTCCATGGTTTGTACCAGACGCCAACGTTGAATTTGAGCGTAGATCTCGTAGGCGATACTCCCGATGCCGTAGCCGAAAACAAGGGATCCGATGATTGACAACATGATGGACTCGAGAGGGTTCGAGCAATGGTCATGTCCGGAAGTTGATGAAAGTGTTTGGGCATTTGAAACAATAGTGAACTGTGTAAGCTGAAAAAATTTCGGTGTGCATATCAAGTGGCTTACCGTACAGAAAACAAGTGATACGGAAACAAAACAACGAATTGTCGACACAATCATCGATTTTGTCTGCTTAGTTCAAGGCCAAGGAACAGACAGACGCCAACGAAAGCGTAAAAATGACTACAAAGCCTTATTTCGTTACAGAACTCTGATTATGCAAATCTCAAACGATGATCACAGACAGTCACTGCACGTTGAATTGCGTTTATTCACGTTCAGTTCGCACAAATCGATCAATTAGCGAATTTGGCATTACAGAAAGATTGATTGCAAAAACACGTCTTTCCGTTCTTGTCCTTCTGACATCCATCACTATGTTGCGTTGGAGCGCAGTCCATTTCGTCCACTTTTGACGCTCCACGTTTGAAGTGATAGCGACAGGTGGAGCACTCGATTACCGTGCGATTTGTAGTCGTAGATTTGGAACAATTTACGGCATTTTGACAATAACATGAAATTCGTTGTGGAGAGGCCGAAATAGCGACCGTAAGTATCGTTAGAACGACAACAAGCTGGACACAAACGAACATGATCAAATGAAAAGATTGAACATTCGAATAAGAACGGAAGCATTTTACGTGAGTCATTTTATTTAAGACAATTTTCTGATTCATCTATAAAATGTTGAGGTTTCAGAAGGATTGTTAAGACCACATTGTAACAAGTTGAGAATGCGGTTAATCCTGGAGTATAATCAACATAAAACCAATCAATGAGATTCAATCGAATGCTTTTATTGTCACTTCACCGACAGGAATCATCTCGTCGACTTTTTCAACTGATGTCCCGAATTCTTATGATTTTTTCGGTCTTTATGCGAGATTCGTTTGCGTTCTTTAGATGATTCCTTATCTCTGCTCCTGCGATCGAAGAGCTCTTTTTCTTGGCCACGAAGGGGAGCACGACGACGGCGAGACTTGGAAGAAGAGTCGGGCGTTCGATCGTGCATTTCACCGCGATCCGTTCGACGATCCAAACTGTTCGAAGAGCCGGTTGTGATCTGCAAACAAAGTCAATTGAAGATACCCGTATCACTTGCCTTGTCTTTGGAGTGTTTCAACTGGATTACAGCGGCCGGCGTAGAAGCACAAGGTGTTGTGACGGCTGGAGATGCAAAAGATTCGGGACTTTGTTGAAGATTTGCTGCTGTATAAACTGGAGGAGCACGAGGTTTGGGTCGAGTTTGTGCGTAAACACGTTCCCAATGATGAGCAATTTCAGTCATCGTCGGACGTTCAGAAAAACAATCAAGCCAACATTTCTTGACGATTAAATTGCTAATGTCCACCGGGACTTCGGGCGAGAAACTCAATCGGTATCCGTTTTTCACTTTTGCGCTCACTTCCGTCTGATTCATTCCGAGATAGGGCTCAGCCGCTTTGTTGAATATCTCCCAACATAGAATTCCGTATGACCAAACGTCAGATTTGAAAGTGTAAAGACCCGTCCTAAGAGTTTCCACTGCTGTCCATCTGATTGGAATCGGTTTGGAGAATTGCATTTGATAAGCTGGTCCTTCACGAGTCAAACCGAAGTCGCTTATTTTGACCTAAAGCTTAGTTCAATTAAATTCTACGCAGTTAAACTCACATGTCCATCGCCGTCAACCAAACAATTACGAGCCGAAATGTCACGATGAATGCAATTTTTCGAATGCAAATACTCGAGGCCGAAAGCCGTATCAGCGCAAGCTTCAATTTTCTTTCCCAAACTCAACGTGTTCTTTCGCAGATAGCCGTCCAATCCGCCTCTGCTTGCCTACGAAAGATTACTTGGCGCTTACTCTATTCGTTAACGTACGAATTCCATAACAATTAGTAATGGTTCTCTAAGAGCTGCGACACCATAAGTTTTGATCTGAAAATGCTCGGAAATAGTAGAATAACTAATCGACCTACGACATTTGGATGATCAAGAGGTCTCATCATTCGAGATTCATTCATTATCTCTTTGATTTGTTCTTTTCGCATGCTCTCCAGTTTAGCCAACTTGATTGCAACGTCTATCTGTTACGGTCTAATTAGTTGAATTGTTTTTGATAAGAAACAAACCTTTGTTCCCGATGGCAAACGTAAACGTCCGAACGAAACTTCTCCAAAAGCACCTT
The DNA here is from genome assembly GCA_024699855.1 of Aphelenchoides besseyi. Classification (NCBI taxonomy): domain Eukaryota; kingdom Metazoa; phylum Nematoda; class Chromadorea; order Rhabditida; family Aphelenchoididae; genus Aphelenchoides; species Aphelenchoides besseyi. Next base: position 2,242,353 of record JAMPIQ010000003.1, read on the forward strand.
CTCCCAATTTCTTCGTAATCTCCAAGTCCTCGTGCATCAACTCCCACGATTGACGAACGACGGGCCGTCGAATGATGGAGTCCGAACACGCGCGACTGACCGGCACTTTTTGTCTCAAGTGATAGTTAACAAGTCGCGGAATTGTATCGAAACAATAGGAGTCAATTGCAAATTGATTATTTGCAACACGATTGATCAAAAAGTGTTTGATCTGAAATGTTGTCGAAATGATTGGACGAATCGAACGTACTCCATTTTCTTCAAGTGCCGGATGTAACTGCAAAGCGGACTAGTTGGAAGTTGCAACAACACATACCATAACAGACAGAACGAAGCAACGCGGTTCGCCGGATTTCGGTTCAGTTGATCGAACAAGAAATTCGCCTGAAAATTCGAACGCACGTTCAACGTTCACTCACTTCACTTACCGGGTTCTCTCAACAATGTTTTTATGTCTTCGCGTGGTAGAAGACCGTGGAAGAACGGTGCACGTTGAAGTTCGGTTTCTGTACCGACAGTTGATTGAGCGATTGGCGTTTGAGGTTGAGAAGCGGGAACAGAAAGACCGATTTGAGCGACAGCTGGAGTGGTGTTGTTGTTCATTGAACGGTGTAGACAACGAAATCGTTTCGTTCGTTCAATCGAACGATGTAGACGTCGCGAATCACGCGAATGAGTTTGTACGGACAATTGAGTACGTTGACGGGACCAATGAATCGGTGAGCGTTGTCGATGGGTTGCACCACGAACACCCGCCACCTTGAATTCGCAATGAGCTGACCACCTAATCAATGAAAGTGAATCACAAACTGAGTCGTTGAGATGCTTGAAAACTAGAAATGCAAGTTCAAAATGATGCAAATTTTGGGCTGATTATAGAAGCTTGAATTCTTTTTGTTTCACATTACCGCATTCCTATTGACCATCTTTTGGTGTGTGGTTTTTATTGCAAACAAACGCAATGTTTTGGCTTTTGATGTTGATACAAGTGCTTTGTTCGGCAACAATCAGTGCTTTTGTGACGTTCGGATGCATTCAAAAGAAGCAAGAAAACACAAACATTTCGGCTCCACCATTGGATGTTCGACCAAACAAAGCTCAAGATCAGTTTGGTCAGAAAAAGGTATTCGAATAGAAATGATCGTGTTCTCTACGTCAACAGTTTCAGGTTCCAGCCATTTACGCAAAGAACAAGATACAAAAGAACACTCGTTTGCACGGCTCAATCAACCCAAAACCAGGAGTCAGCAAAACCTTCACTGGTGGAGAACAAGCTGTGAGTTTATAGAGAAGTCGAACGGAGATCATTTAAGATTAAAGGTGTTTGACAAAACAAGCAAAGTCAAATTGTCTTTGAATCGGAAGGTCGAAAAGAAGCCGAAAAACGAAGAGAAAGATGCCATGGACAGCGAACGTGACCAGAAACGGACACCTGCGACACCCGTTCCAAGCAACGATCAAAACAAACTCACGGGCAGTCGATTACCGAACAAAAACGGATACGACGAATTGAATCCGAATGCTCCGGTCAATTCCGAAGAAGGTGGTCACAAATCGACTTATAAGGACAACAAAGACGGTGGATACGACAATCTGGATCCGAATCAAGTTGACGCTCAAAACCGTAAGTACGTGATTGTTCTTCAACATTCTGACCAGAAATTTTAGTGATAGTCCCGGACGATGCAAGAGCGAAGTTTGAACATGTCAACGTGCCTCAACCGGTGCTTCAAAAATTAACTCCTGTAGTTCAGAGCGATGTGAAAGCAAAGACCGTTGAAAAACAATTGAAAAGCAAACGCAATCAGACTCCCAGAGCTGGAAAATCGACCTTAAAAATCGTTTTCGATCCAACTCAAGAACAATCTAAACATCCACTCGAATGATTTTCGAAAATAAAACGCTTGTACCACCAATTTCTTTGCTTTAAAAGATTGATGACTTCTAATCACACAAATGTGGTTATGAAAGTACACAAAATTTTTATTCGAAAATGTTCCTCAACGAATTCAAACGGAATGCCAAGTTTGGCTAAACGTTACCCACGCTTAAGTAGTCGTTAGGTGCGTCTTCGACGCTTTTTTTTGATTTGACCGTGTTTCTTATTGCATTAAATAAAGTTTATTAACTCAGGTTGGAGAAATTAGTACCATAAGCCTAATCGCTCCGAACAACGATTGTGATGGTGAGTTTTCAACGTTCTTTCTTTACTTCTCTCAGAATACTTTAATGTGTATTTTACGATTTCAGACACCCACTGCTCGCAAACAATCTTCGTCTAGCCGTCGCTTGAAGGCGCCATCCAAAACACTGAAGTTCGAAGGTTCCAATTCGGAAACTTATTACACCATTCACAACATCAATCCTCCAAACTATCGACAACCTCAGGCGGGCTGCTTTCGTTGTACGAAGTGCGAAGAATTCTACAAAACCGCCAAGGAACGAAACAATCATGAGATCTCCGTTCACGGTTTTTGTCGGTCCGAAAAATACTTGACACGTGAAATCGAAGCGGAATACGATCAAGAAGTTGTAACCTTCTTTATCCCATTTATTCGCTGTTTTCAGGAAACCGTCAAAACATCGGCTTCTTCAAAGACCCTTTTGTCCGATACATCCATGCTTTCTGTGGACGCTAAATCGATTATCAGCGCAATGCGGAAATCTCTGACAAGCATCTACTTTGATTACGAGGTGGCCAGCTTAAAGTCAATCGGCATTTAATGTGAATTTTACAGCGTGGTCAAGATTTAGGACGAATTATCGTGGAAAAATGGAAAAAGAAGCTCGACTGCAAGCTGCTGGTCATTCGAATTGCGCAACCAGAATTGATGGAATCATTCGGATTGAAGGCACCGGTCTGTAAAGCCGGCATGATGCGTATAGGAAAAATGTACAGCAGTCAGCGTTCAGTGATCTTGTGCTACAGCAGAGAGGAGGATGAAGGCATAAAAAGCTTCTTGATGACCCAGATGAATCCGCACATTTTCTTCAATGAGCTACTAACAGAAATCCTCGCATCTTTGGGCCCCTGTCTTGTGGTTGCTGATCACAACGATCGTAAGTCTTTCTTTCCAATATCTTATTTGAGTTGTTCGTTGCAGGAGTTGCGTTCTCCAATGCCCGTGAGAGCACACACAACCTCGTTTTTTATTAACGACATTCGAACGAAGGTGCCGTCTAAAACATTTGTCTTAATATGTATAAGATTTCCTCCACTTCTCCTTTCCGGATTACTACCTCTAATTGCCATTTACTTTTGACGTTTCTTATCCACTGTTATTAAAACCAAGCACTCATATTTGATTGTTTTGTACGGCTAATACTGGTGGATAAAGTTTCTATCCCAATAAACATTTTTTCTTTGCAAAGCCATCAAGAAGATTGTCGTTGTTTTTTAGGACCTTTGTTTGTTGCTTCCGATTCACATCCAAATAACGATTCCATGATTTGGGTCGTTATGTCTGCAACTGAACTTGATCAAGGCTCATAAATCTTTCTTACCGCCGAGTTTGTTATGTAAACGTTTGTACTTGTCCAGACGTTGAAATCCATAAGACGAACTGAATGGCCAATAGAATAAAGAGGTGACTAAGAATGTGCCAAGTGTAAGAAGCGAAAGCGTCCATGACTCAACGATGCTGCTTATCAAAACTGTAGAGAAACAAAAAAAATATAAACATAAGCATAAGAAATTTGAACGAAAGATCGTTTTCTTGACTGATATTCGTGACAGACGAATGAAAATCACCAGGGCAGCAGTCGTACAATGTTGAAACCATTGAGCAATGCTCGAAGATTCGTTCAACGAATACAAACTGGAGTTGTCAAATAACAGAAGACCAATGATCATGATTATGACCGGCAAACAATAAGCAACAGGAGGGTTTTGGCGTTTCAAATTCCAACCACTCAAAAAACCCGGTAGTATGTTGGCTCGTGCAGCGGCGTGAACGATTCTAAAAACCGATCAAATAAGCACTTCCAATTGCCATCAACATACCGACTTGCACCAAATATAGTTATATTCAGCGAGTTAATGAGATTCAAACTTATCAAAAGTGGAACTACGAAACTGTGACGTCCGAGAGTCAGTTGAGCAAATCGCTTAAATCGAAATTATCACGCACATTGAAAGCAACAAATTACATTCAACGACACTGCAGCATCCATTTGCATCATTTGCCATTTGCCCAAAACCAAACAAAAAGCGACGTTGACGGCAGCGAACAAAATTACAGCGATCGTGAGTGAAATTGAAACAGCTAATGGTAAGTTCCTTCAAATTCAAGAAGTGGAAACTCTTTTTGTAGTCGACTCACCGCTCCGGGTAGACTACTTCTTCTACGACAATAGCCGCTATATCGTAGCCTTCAAACGCAAAAAACGCGTTGTAGAACGATTCGATGATGCTATCGGGATCAAGTACCGAGTTTTGAAATGGATCGGACAGATTTGCAGTATTGCCTATAAACATCATTGAAACACATATCAACTGTTTATGAGAACCTGCAATCAAAGATAGAACAACAATGAAAACCAACGTTCCGATCTTTATTCCAGCCATCACGATGTTGAATTTCATAATCGACGTCAATTTCAAGAAGATGTTGGCAACAAGCAAACAACCTAAAGTCGATGTGGAAAAAAGCTTCTAGTATCTCTTACTTGTGATTACAGCAGCTATTAAAAAGTTTAGCCAAAAGTTCGTTTTGAATCCAACGGCCATCGTGAAGTATTGAGCGAACGCAAGAGCTTGAAGACAAGCGATTGTCGGATAGATAATAAAAATTTGAGTTATTGTGAAGAAAAACGCAAATGCACGCCTAAATCTTCGTTTCGTATCTTTTTGTGTTCCCAACCGACCATCCAATAAAATTCAGGTACAGAGAATCTCCGCCTGATCGATCGAATGTCGACCCGATTTCTGAATACGTGAAAGCTCCAGTGGATGAAACTAATCCAGCAACCACCCAAATACATAGCGACATTCCGATCTACAAGACCAAATAAAATATAATAGGAAAAAGCTCACAGATTGGGTTTTTCTGATAATTGCGGTTGGCGAACAGAAGATTCCTGTGCCAATGATGTGTCCCGAAGTCAATGCGATACAACTGAGTAGTCCGATAGATCGACGATGATTTTTTGAGATCATTGTTCAATGTGACAACATTCAAGTTATTTTCAGTAAAACTTAACTCAACTCACAAATAGTATAAAATCTTTTGCAGTTTTTCAAACACAATGGTCGATGGTGAGAAATTAATCAAACCGTTTCGATAATTCGACTCATGAGATTAAGTTCTGCAAATTAAGTTATCGCACGTGTTCTTGTAGTGGCCAAGTTCCAATGCTCTATTCGTTGAATTACCGTAAGAGAATTCCCACGATAAAAGGTGCTTGTTTTCGAGGATCCCGACCTGCACTTTCAAATGTTTATTGAGAAGATTGAACTGTAAAGCGAATCGGAAACTTCAACTTCTGTGTGCAATCTTTGTTCCATTACGAGTGTTAATTGAAGCTAAAGCTTCCCAACCACTTGCCATCTGTTTAAAATAAACGTCGGTTTCTTCGCTCACAGTCAATTGCGTTTTCTGTTGATGAATTTCTGCCAACGGCACTTTGCAGCAGAAACGTTCGATTAAGTTTTTGGTTATTCCAAAGAAGAAAGGATCGTACCAAAATGTTACATGCAAAAGATAGAAGGTCGTGTAGAACAAGTAGAGCAAAAAGGGCGTCTGAACACTTTTTAGAAGATTAAAGTTATGTAGTAACAACTACCTGGTTGAGTAACTGAAACAGCAATTGAATGTCTTGTTTCGTTTCGATTATATAGTTGATCACGGCAACAGGAAATCCGACGAGAGAGATCGCAAAATACGATTGCATCTAAAAATATTCGTTAAAGCCACCAAAACTCAAGAACTCACTTGGTAGCTGAGCATTCGTGTAGCAGCAATGTTTTCTTTGTATTGAAATCGAGTAGACAAATCGTCTCCAATTCGCTTGTGTTTGCGAGTGTTATAGGCATACAGATACAAACTTATCTAAACTTTTCTCGTATTGACGTTAATTGACAACTTACGGCTAAACCCAACAGGAAAAAGAAGATGCCGAGAAGATAAATTAAAATCGTGGTTCCCGGATTATAGTCGATAAACGAGCAGAAATCGGTTATTTCTTCAATTTTGGTTTCTGTTCGATTCTTAAAAATAATCCAACTAGTGAGGCCAGCACTTAATAGGTACTAAATGAAATCTTGATTACTACATTTTAAGCATGAATTGACTTTGAGTATTAGCGAAGCAACGCTCAGCAAGCCGTTCATGTTTTCGTACTTTTTTCTGAGAATCGTTGCAATGTAACGCTCCAAACATAAAAACAAAAGGGTACCGCTGCCAGAGATCAAGAACCAAACGTTCGCGAAACTGAAGATCGTACACGTCAACGACTGTTCGGAGGCTTGAACGAAATTAAATCGTTGGAAAATTCGTAGTATAAGTCGAGAACCGATGCTCAAGAGACAGTCAACAATAACGTTGCTCATTAGTATTCGCAGATTGATGTGGATTTTTCGAATTCGTAGAAGTAATGGAATGAAAACACACGAGTAGACAAATAGTGGAACCCACCAAACGAATTCCAAGGTTTCAACGACCGCTACAACGCTCATCCTTCAATGACAAAAGAATCAACGATAATTGTTAGTCTATAAGTTCAATTTTAATCGAGAAAGCTTTCAAATTGGTAGTACGAATGCCTAAGCTGAAGTTTACTCGTCGTTCAACATTCTTTTCTCAGGCAACACTATGACAACGCAAATTGTGTTAGAGGATAGAAGCTTTTAATTTTAACTACAAAGATGCTTAAAGCTTCAAATTATGATTACGAATAGTTATTGAAATGAATGTAGTTGAATGACAGATTTGACAGCAAACAACAAAAGGCAATGACTGACTGGTGAATAAATTACGTCAGTTATCTAACAACACAATGAAACAATTTGTCGACCACAGTGCGTTTGACGTGAAACTTTGGTTTGGCGGTAAAATCGAAAACAAGGACGGAATTTTACAGTCATTCAAATAAAAAGATTGTTTTTGAATGTTTGTATCAAACTGATTCCTGCCATTCCGGTTGGATGTTCAAATGTTATTGTAAATAATTTCGATCACAAAAATCAGTTCAAGGATTATTGCTATGCTGAAGAAGCAGAGCGTTCGAAAATTTCCAATTCAACCATTCAGTTGAATGTGTCTACTAACCTTTTTTGAGGTTGTTTAACCTGACGAGTCAGTAGATCGAGTGGACGTCGTACTATCGATGCCCTCGAATAGCTATGGGTTGAATGTGTTTCTCGGACTCAATCGCTCTCTTCTCCACGGCGCTCTTTTTGTCGCTATTCGGAGGTCAACAGTCACTGTTGCAGCGAAGAGAGTGACCGACGAGCAGAACAGGTCGCCAAAAAGCGAGTTTCCCATCGGTTTGAGCTCAACTCCGAAGACTGTTCAAGCCGCCCGGACCTTCTCCCGGTGTCTTATTGACCTTTATTTGAGGTTAGTATTCGGATCAGCCCTTTCGTAGTGGTAGATCAGAAATTTTGGATTGTTCTGCTCATCAGCAGCGGAACCAATAGAAGCCCTGTGAGCAAACTTCTTTTTCTTTGATTTTGTCGATTGGGTCCCGAAAACAACAAACAAACTTGTGATTTCAACGTGCGATGCCAATTTGCGTGTTTAATCGCAAACTTAAATGAATATTTTGATTTGCTATCTGTTTATTTCATTGGTATTCTGGAAGTTTATCAACAAAAATTTTTCTGAAAGAGCGCCTAGTTGATAATAGACTTCGCTTCCTGAAAATTGAAACATGTCGGTTATGTCGAAGAAATCGTAGTATTGCACGTAAACTTGAAAAGCGTATACATTACACTTGTTTGGCATTTCACATCTACACAATGTTTAATTCTGAAGTTTTAACAGATAAAACGATAGAACCACGGCATGATCTGTTGATGAGTTTTTGTTGTTGTGGTTCCACTCTCTCTACCCTAAGCTATCCAACTGTTTTTCGTGAACCGATAATCTGGATCTTTACTTTGCTAGTCCTTATGATTTTTGGAGTAATCGATAACCTTGGGATTGTCGTCCTCTACAAATGTTCTACAACATCATGTTTTTCGGCGTTTGTATTAATATCGTCGCTTCGAGCAATATGTTGGGTTTACTAACCTTTAGGTTTGTATCTCATTTCATGGTTTTTACAACACGAAGTCTAGCTGTGACTAGCCTAATGCTCTACGACTTGAACTGAAACGGCGAACGAGTAAAATAAATCCTATTAGTTTTGCCTAGTTCCCATTCTTTGGAAGGATAAGAGCAGCTGATGCGTTGAATTCGATAAACAGGATGAGTGACGTGCACATATTCACTATTCTAAAACTCTTACGGTCTGACGTGCAGCCAAACAAATGATGGTCGATTACTGGAACTTTAATTGGACAAAACTTTGAAGGTCGATGTTTAACGAACAGAGCTGTTAGTTCTTTTTAACTTGTTTATTGATGCATTAACAATTATTCAACAAAAAGTGTCAGATAACAAATAAACAGCATTACTACCATCAGCCAACTTATGGCACGAAAATGCCCTTCGAATTAAGATCCAAATGTCGCACAGAAATACCTAAAACTTTGGGATTAATCTTTACATTGCAACATTAAGATCTCACGATCATGATTACTGGCAATAAAAAGAGACGACTGAATGCCCAATGAAGAAACCAAATCATCAATGAGTTCAACGAAAGTGACATGCGGATTTAAATTGTGTCCAGCGCGTAGAAGCGAATCTAACGAATCAGTTTTAGCGAAACAAACAACAAATGAGTTTCGATTCTCCGTCCTGGCTAACTCGTAACGTGGGATTGACGTTGTCCAAACCGATTCGCCGAGCTCCATTTCACCTTCGTAGTTCAATGTTTTCAGTCGAAGCATCAGAATTTTGCAGTTCGAGTATTGTTTCCAATGTATAATAGGGAGTAGCCCAAACTGTTTTGACAACTGAAATGAACTCTTTATAGCAGAAGAATTTTCGAGACTTACGAAATCAAAATCGTAGTAAATCAAAGTCGGACATTTAATCAAACCCTCCATAAATATACTATCTAATGATAACTCGATTTCTGGTTTCAAGTTTACAGCAGGCAATACTGGTTGAAGATCAGGTACGGATGCTTCTTTCGGAGAAGCTTCTGGTTGTGCGCTTGGAGATCGAACACCGTCTTCGCTGATGCCGCGCACATTCGGATTGACCATTTCTGTTCGGTCTCACAAACCAACGTCTAGAATAACAAAAGGTTTATTCACAACTTGAAAGAAGCAAGTACTAATGAAAAGAAAAACTGGGTAGCCGAACAAAGGACGCGCCAATGCCAACAATCGTCGGTGGACAAAGCACAAATCCAAAAGGGCATTTTTCAGTCCTAAACAATCTCATTAACACTTGCTTCCTTCATCTCCATTTATCGGAACGCTTGTTCGATCAAATTGGTTACTTTCAATTCAAATCTGAACTATCCGTCAACTTCATCTACAAATTTTTGAATTCGTTCAAACTCTTTGAGGAATTTTTTCAAGACGTATGAAACCCTTTTGCTTATCGTGGATATCATCCAGCGCATATGTCTGCACGACGTCTTTGAATCGGTTTATGTAAATGTGGTATTGTGTTTTAAATGTTTATTCACTTCTCCAATACAAGCAACTGGTCCAGGACAAAGTCGAAGAAGAACAATTTACAAGGTCGAATGGCTTTCAAATTTTGTCCTTACAAGGGAAGTGCACGAACATAATGTGGGATTTGTGAACGATGTTCGGGTCATCTTGTCCAGTTTGAAAAGTTAGTCAACGATGGTGCTCTCCGTTTTTCCAAAATGGCACGCTACAGTACGCTGGAACGCTTGAAAGTTCGAGCTAATTTCATAACGATTCACTTTCAGAAATTGGGTCATAGAAAGTGTGCTGTGGTGGCCGAGTGGGTAAGCGGTCTACCTGCAGAAGCTCTTCTTTTGGTGGACGCGGGTTCGATTCTTTCGATTGTCGAGTGCGTTCTTCCGCCTTGTATCCAGAAATCAGAAGGAAAAAGAGTAAAAGGTAGGTGACTCAAGGGTTCCAATCGACTTTTTTTGCACTTTTTTGGGGTCGTTTTGGTAGATCCAATGCGAGCACTTGAAATCACGATCGAAAAATTCGAACTCGTAACCCGCAAAAGAAGAGAGCTTCTGCAGGTAGACCGCTTACCCACTCGTCCACCACAGCACACTTTCTATGACCCAATTTCTGAAAGTGAATCGTTATGAAATTAGCTCGAACTTTCAAGCGTTCCAGCGTACTGTAGCGTGCCATTTTGGAAAAACGGAGAGCACCATCGTTGACTAACTTTTCAAACTGGACAAGATGACCCGAACATCGTTCACAAATCCCACATTATGTTCGTGCACTTCCCTTGTAAGGACAAAATTTGAAAGCCATTCGACCTTGTAAATTGTTCTTCTTCGACTTTGTCCTGGACCAGTTGCTTGTATTGGAGAAGTGAATAAACATTTAAAACACAATACCACATTTACATAAACCGATTCAAAGACGTCGTGCAGACATATGCGCTGGATGATATCCACGATAAGCAAAAGGGTTTCATACGTCTTGAAAAAATTCCTCAAAGAGTTTGAACGAATTCAAAAATTTGTAGATGAAGTTGACGGATAGTTCAGATTTGAATTGAAAGTAACCAATTTGATCGAACAAGCGTTCCGATAAATGGAGATGAAGGAAGCAAGTGTTAATGAGATTGTTTAGGACTGAAAAATGCCCTTTTGGATTTGTGCTTTGTCCACCGACGATTGTTGGCATTGGCGCGTCCTTTGTTCGGCTACCCAGTTTTTCTTTTCATTAGTACTTGCTTCTTTCAAGTTGTGAATAAACCTTTTGTTATTCTAGACGTTGGTTTGTGAGACCGAACAGAAATGGTCAATCCGAATGTGCGCGGCATCAGCGAAGACGGTGTTCGATCTCCAAGCGCACAACCAGAAGCTTCTCCGAAAGAAGCATCCGTACCTGATCTTCAACCAGTATTGCCTGCTGTAAACTTGAAACCAGAAATCGAGTTATCATTAGATAGTATATTTATGGAGGGTTTGATTAAATGTCCGACTTTGATTTACTACGATTTTGATTTCGTAAGTCTCGAAAATTCTTCTGCTATAAAGAGTTCATTTCAGTTGTCAAAACAGTTTGGGCTACTCCCTATTATACATTGGAAACAATACTCGAACTGCAAAATTCTGATGCTTCGACTGAAAACATTGAACTACGAAGGTGAAATGGAGCTCGGCGAATCGGTTTGGACAACGTCAATCCCACGTTACGAGTTAGCCAGGACGGAGAATCGAAACTCATTTGTTGTTTGTTTCGCTAAAACTGATTCGTTAGATTCGCTTCTACGCGCTGGACACAATTTAAATCCGCATGTCACTTTCGTTGAACTCATTGATGATTTGGTTTCTTCATTGGGCATTCAGTCGTCTCTTTTTATTGCCAGTAATCATGATCGTGAGATCTTAATGTTGCAATGTAAAGATTAATCCCAAAGTTTTAGGTATTTCTGTGCGACATTTGGATCTTAATTCGAAGGGCATTTTCGTGCCATAAGTTGGCTGATGGTAGTAATGCTGTTTATTTGTTATCTGACACTTTTTGTTGAATAATTGTTAATGCATCAATAAACAAGTTAAAAAGAACTAACAGCTCTGTTCGTTAAACATCGACCTTCAAAGTTTTGTCCAATTAAAGTTCCAGTAATCGACCATCATTTGTTTGGCTGCACGTCAGACCGTAAGAGTTTTAGAATAGTGAATATGTGCACGTCACTCATCCTGTTTATCGAATTCAACGCATCAGCTGCTCTTATCCTTCCAAAGAATGGGAACTAGGCAAAACTAATAGGATTTATTTTACTCGTTCGCCGTTTCAGTTCAAGTCGTAGAGCATTAGGCTAGTCACAGCTAGACTTCGTGTTGTAAAAACCATGAAATGAGATACAAACCTAAAGGTTAGTAAACCCAACATATTGCTCGAAGCGACGATATTAATACAAACGCCGAAAAACATGATGTTGTAGAACATTTGTAGAGGACGACAATCCCAAGGTTATCGATTACTCCAAAAATCATAAGGACTAGCAAAGTAAAGATCCAGATTATCGGTTCACGAAAAACAGTTGGATAGCTTAGGTAGAGAGAGTGGAACCACAACAAAAACTCATCAACAGATCATGCCGTGGTTCTATCGTTTTATCTGTTAAAACTTCAGAATTAAACATTGTGTAGATGTGAAATGCCAAACAAGTGTAATGTATACGCTTTTCAAGTTTACGTGCAATACTACGATTTCTTCGACATAACCGACATGTTTCAATTTTCAGGAAGCGAAGTCTATTATCAACTAGGCGCTCTTTCAGAAAAATTTTTGTTGATAACTTCCAGAATACCAATGAAATAAACAGATAGCAAATCAAAATATTCATTTAAGTTTGCGATTAAACACGCAAATTGGCATCGCACGTTGAAATCACAAGTTTGTTTGTTGTTTTCGGGACCCAATCGACAAAATCAAAGAAAAAGAAGTTTGCTCACAGGGCTTCTATTGGTTCCGCTGCTGATGAGCAGAACAATCCAAAATTTCTGATCTACCACTACGAAAGGGCTGATCCGAATACTAACCTCAAATAAAGGTCAATAAGACACCGGGAGAAGGTCCGGGCGGCTTGAACAGTCTTCGGAGTTGAGCTCAAACCGATGGGAAACTCGCTTTTTGGCGACCTGTTCTGCTCGTCGGTCACTCTCTTCGCTGCAACAGTGACTGTTGACCTCCGAATAGCGACAAAAAGAGCGCCGTGGAGAAGAGAGCGATTGAGTCCGAGAAACACATTCAACCCATAGCTATTCGAGGGCATCGATAGTACGACGTCCACTCGATCTACTGACTCGTCAGGTTAAACAACCTCAAAAAAGGTTAGTAGACACATTCAACTGAATGGTTGAATTGGAAATTTTCGAACGCTCTGCTTCTTCAGCATAGCAATAATCCTTGAACTGATTTTTGTAATTGAAACTTTGTAATTTTAAGCTGAAATGAATTTGGAAACCATAAACATACAAAAAAATATATGCATTAATCAGAAGAAATTCCTCTCCAGAAGGTTTTTCCACAACGCCCACATGAAAATACATTTGAACCCTCCTGTATAGATTTTGAGCCAACTTTTATTGATTATACCTTGACAATAACTGAATATATAATATTGCTCGTCAAGAGTTTAGGATTAGCATACATTAACAAAATCAGTAAGCAAATCGTTGAGTAAACAGACGTTTTGATTTGTCAATATAACCGTAAATCTTGATGACTTATCGTTGTTTCTGTTTTGGTAAACCTTAGTTTCTATAAACTTCAACTCAACTGTGTTAGGTTGGGAGTACTCCAATGGCGCAAATTGCCGAAATGACCAACGGTCAGAGTTCACCATCAGAAGTTTTGAGCACAAATATTCTGTTGGAAAAAAAGGAAAAGAAAACCACGTGAGTCCTCATTTTGAATCCTTAGATTCCACCATGTGCCGGTGTCTTAGGTTGTTCAAGAAGTTATCAGTTTTTGCCGCTGTTCTTTGTGTTTTCTTTATGTTGGCTACTGTTGCATTGGCCATTATGTTGGGAATCAAAATGCGTGCATTTCAAGACCTAGACGAATTGACACCAGCACTTATTTCCGGTCAAGGTATACCGTCGCCGCTCCTCGAGGTTCGCTAAACTTGTTGAATGGAAAATGGAATTGAGGATTTCAGGAAGTTTATTCCACAAGCGGAAGTGCAAATGGGAACTTGAAATGCGGTATGGAATCTGAATGGCCGAGACCAAGTGGTTCGCTGCACGCCAAATACAAGCGAGCTGCTATTGCAACTGATCACGGATATTGCAGTGAAATTGGACGGTAAACGCAAATAATGGTTGTTCATCTTATTGATTTTGTTTTAGCAACGTTCTTTTTCGGGGCGGAAATGCGGTGGACTCTGCGATCGCGTCATTGTTGTGTATTGGTGTGATGAATCCTCAAAGCTCGGGTTTAGGAGGTACCATTGAATGAAATACGAATGAGATAAACTGATGTTTGCAGGGGGTTTTCAAATGACGATTTTCAATGCAACAACACAAAGATGCATGGTATTAGATGCACGCGAAACCGCTCCATCGGGGGCAGACGCTGAGGTGAAATGTAGACGTATTTACGATGAGTCTGAAAATAATTTAGATGTTTGTAAACACACCGTTGACATCGGACAATGGATCCGTTTTCGGTTATCGTTCAATTGCTGTTCCGGGCGAGGTATTGGCCATAAATTTAAGAAGAGACTAACATCAAACCATCTTTTCAGTTGCATGGCTATTTCACCGCATTCACGAATCACGGAAGCGGAAAAGTCACATGGGAAAGTTTGTTTGAACCGGCAATTGCTTTGGCTCGTGATGGTTTTCCGGTGTCGTCGAATTTGGCCATGGTCTTACAGAAGTTAGAAGCGCAAATTGGTCAAGACGAAGACATGCGAAGAGTGTTTTTCGATAAGCGTACGAATAAACCTTACGAAGAAGGCGACATTATGAAACGGCAACGGTTAGCCGAAACACTCAGAAAGCTGGCAACAGCAAGCGATCCAATCAAATTATTCTACAAAGGTGAACATCATTACAAATAGATAATAATCTTGTAACTTTAGGTGGAATCGCCCAGACAATAAGTGCAGAAATTACCGGAAAAGGAGGATTGATAACAGTCGACGATTTGGCGGCCTATGAAACGAGAATTATTGACAATCCCTTAGAGTCGGAATCTCTGTAGGCCAAGGTTCACTTCGTAGTTAATTGTCTGATTTCAGTCCTGGTGATCTCGTTGTTTGCGGTCCACCGCCTCCATCTTCGTTTGCTGTCTCTCAAGCGTATGTTCTTACAACAAAGTTTCCACTAAAAAGCTTTTTCAGAATCATCAATGTTATGTCCGAGTTTTATCGGAGCGAATCCGCAGTTGATCTAAACGACCCACTTGTTTATCATCGACTCATTGAAATTGAGAAATTTGCGTATGCTCAGCGAACTAAACTCGGCGACATTAAATTTGTTAAAGACGCTCAGTAGCTTTCACAAAACATGACCACACCGTAAGTTATGATACCAAAGATAATCAACTTTGCGATTCAGAACGTTTGCAAAATGGGTGGCCAAAATGAGTAAGTGAAAAGCAGATTTGAGATCAAAAGACTAAACCACACTAACAGATAACTTTCAAATAAGTGAATTTAAACTCTAGCTATGACAATCACACAACAAATCAGTTCATTCTTTCAGTTAAAGATACTGCACAACCACAAGAATACTATAGTCGTGACCTAACTGCGCAAGTACCCGATCATGGAACAGCTCATGTCTCAGCTTTGGATCACGAGGGCAACGCTGTAAGCGTAACGAGTACAATCAATCTACTGTAAGTTTAAGAGAACGACAAATAGAAACAAACGTTTTTGCAGTCTCGGATCAAATCGAATTTCACCCACACTTGGTATTCTATGGAACGATCAGGTAAAAGAAATTCTTTTTAACAGAAATCAATAATATGTTTAAGATGGATGACTTTTCGGTAAATAGTTTGATGTTCGCTTTTGGTGTAAATACAAAGCTACAAGTTAAAAGTCTTTAAATTTTAGACTCCCGGCAAGCCGAATGCATTTGGTTTTGCGCCAAGTCCTACCAACTTCATTGCTCCGGGTACTTCCATAAGATCAAAGAAAGAACAAGCAGTTTTAGGCAAAAAACCTATGAGTTCAATGAGTCCAGCTATTGTCTATGATAAGCGTGAGAGTAAAGTGAAGGTATGTTTTCGTGTTGTGTATTGTCGATTACCATCTACACAATTGAAGATGGTCGTTGGAGCGTCTGGTGGATCTCGAATCATCTCAGCTGTTGCACAGACCGTTATTCGCACGCTGTTATTTAATCAAACAGTCAAAGAAGCTGTTGATGCACCACGAATTCATAATCAATTTGCACCATATGTCACTGAATACGAAGAGAACATTCCAAAGGTTTTTCCAAACAAAATCGAAAGTTAACACAAATGATTTCAGTCTTTGATTAATGTTTTAATTGACACATATAAGCAGGAAGGAATGAATCCGGTTCAGAAACAAGCCAGTGTTGTACAAGCATTAGTTCACGAAAAAGATGGTTTCATTCACGGTAATAGTGATTTCCGACGACAAACTGCCACATATCCCGGCGGTTTTTGAATTAGCATTCTTATATTATTGTCTTATATGTATCTCTCGTTGATATACCGGTTAGTAATTGGAATCTAGTATTATTTTCATAGCATATCAACAAACTTCTTGTGGTTTGGATTCAATCTTTTGGAGTATTTTCTATTTCTTAAATGGTTTCAATAAGTCGGGCATATTGTTATCTCTCTTATAAAATTGAAATACGTTTGTGTAATGCACATTAATACCCGAACAAAGTCTCAGCTTCAAAGTTTCCGTTACATTACCAGCGATTTCTGTGATATCAGACTGTTTTGTTTTCGTAGTTTTGCATCATTTAAAAGTGGAGTGTGTGTGGCGTTGGGTAGTCGGTTTAATACAAATCAGAAACCATAGTGAAGGTAATCAGCTTACGACACTGGTTGAATAGTTGGTTGTTTTGGCGGTTGTGAACACAAATTTTGAAATAGAGACTGAAGATTGATATTTCGAAGTCACCAACCTCCCAATCGTACGGAAGATCAAAGTTCAAACCGCGTTTAGCACGAATCTCTTGAAGAACTTGCTGCATGTGCGGATAGTTAGAACGCTCGTGATACTTCATGTTCGCCGAATAGTCCAACAGTAACTTGTATCGCAAGCTCGAGCTCGGGAATGACATTAGATATGGGAGGATCCCAATTCATCCCCGCCGATTCATCCCCGCCCGATTCATCCCCGGTCCAATTCATCCCCATAACTCTTCATCCCTTCTAAAAATCCCCCTCGATTTCTAACACAAACATTCTAGAATGACGTTAAAACGAAGAAGGTCAATTCGTAAACTTTATAGAATACGCGAAAAGAATGAAAGTTCTAAGAAAAAATCAATTTACTTCCATAGTCTTTTTAGCTCGAGTTTTGACGTCATTCAACATCATTCGACGACCAACTTCTCCTGGTGAACTGCATGTCCCGAATGTGTTGGATATTCGTGAGCAGCTTCACCGTCCGGAACTTGAATCACACCGGCGTTTGTACGAACTCGAGCACGACATCCTGTTCTTTGAAACAACGAACATCGCCATGAAATGTATCCATCTTTCAACTCTCGATGTTTCCAAAACGTGTGACTATTGACGACGAGAATCTTCTGTTCACGATTTGACCGTAGCATAATAAGAAAATACGATTTGGATCACAATTGAAATAGTAGTAAGAAACACTGACGAAACAACAAGATCTGAGAAAAAATGTTTGTGTGCTCGTAGTTTCTTTAAATGATTTCAAATTTGCGATCAAAAATTTTAGGGATGAATTGGACCGGGGATGAATCGGGCGGGGATGAACCGGGATGCACTCCATGACCGTATTGCTTTCGAGATCATCTCGCCATGGCAAAAACATAAGATCGAAGAACTCCATTCTCAAATAAATCCGCGGCTCCAACAAACATTCAAATTAGCATAAATTTTTTAACAATCGAGATTCGAACTTGCAGGTCGGTCAACCAATCGCTTGGTGATTTGTGGTTGAGCGTCGTTTTCGGGACCTACTGGTAAGTTCTGACGGCTTTTAAACTTGTGATTGACTAGCTATTCCAGACAAATGGCTGAATACGAACCTCTAGGACCTATCATTAACAGTGATCCCGATCCGAGACAATTTCCTGCCGCTAAACATCAAAATGCGACTGTCAATCCGAATCCTCAGGACTTCTTTTCCGTTCCACCAAATGGTTTGGGACCATCGATTCCACCATCGATGCCCGCACCGTCGGTTCCTAATCCAACCGTGAGTGTACGATTCTACTGTCTTCGATTTGTGCCGGAGATTTTCAGAACAAAGATGGAAAAACGATGCAAAAAAGCATTCGAATTAAAAGCCGTGCGATTCGTAATGCAGATTTTGGCGGCGGTCAGTCGAGCTACTTACCGATTGCAGAACGGAAGATGGAAGCTGAGCCGGACGTTGAAATCAAAACCAGACGTGCAAAGAAGTCTACCAAGCAAATTGTTGGGATGAGCATTTTTGCGTTTTTGTTCGTGGGCTTCGTCATAGTCGCGGCTCTCAGTCTCACTGCAATTATCCTTAAATGGCATGAATGAGGCCACATATTCCTCAGATAAACTGAACTTTAATGTACATGTCCTTTAATCTTTTCAATTCATTAATTGGTAACGTGGACATCAAACGGAACTTCTTGCTGTTGGATTATGTCGATGAAAGGAATTGAAAAACTCTTAATTTTCACTAATAAAAATCGGATGTTATTTGCGTATTGGGATTTGTGCCAAAAAGGAGAATTTAGAGGAGCTCAAAGATGACAAGTGGAAGGACGTACTTAGAAAGCCTTTCATTCGTTCATCTTCACATTTTTTACTCATGGAGCTGCATACCGTATTTCAAGTCAACTGTCTTTGTGCATCGTTTTTTGGATTCGCTCTCAACCTTCTTTTGCTCTTCTTGATTTCGTATAAAACACCGTCCGCTATGCGATCGTATGCTCGAATCATGAGAATTCATGTCATTACCGATCTATTGTACGACTTCGCTATTTTGTTTACTGGAGTTGTAAGTCGCAGATGCACTTACAAGTAGTCTCTCTTTGTTTAGCATCCCGTTCCAATTGGCGGAAAGGTTTATCTCATTACTCAAGGCTTCTATACGCATACAGATATTTCGGTTACAAGATATATTTGTACGTGGTATTTCTGGGAGATCCTCATCGCAATTGCTCTTCTGCCAATTGATTTCTTCTATCGATTTAAATCCGTTTGCCAGTAAGTCAATTGTTTGTATTCGGCTTGAACTGTGAAGTCTTTTTAGCAATACGGAACTACAATCTCGCACCATCTACATTCAAGTCTTTTTTGCTTATTTTATTACGTGGCTTCACGCTTTTCCGAATTCTTTTAACTATCTGGAAATTGGCCCACGTACCGAGACTGCCGAATTCACTTCCGAATTGCAACGGTTCGAACTTTTCAATACAACAGACGGAGTGCCATCGTACGGTGTTACCGTTCTCGTAGGTTTCGATTAGAATTCATAATACAAGTGATTGTAGGGAGGAACGAAGGCGTTGAGCAACTTCATTTTTATTCTTTTACTTAATGCTTTTGCTTATACGGTTATCACTTACACGTCGATTCGTATCTTCTACGCTCTCAAACACAATGCAAATAAAATCCAGAACTCAAAAGCTGCGGAACTTCAACGCCAAGTCACTCGCATTTTAGCTCTGCAGGTGAGTCAAATTTTAGAGTCTTCTTATAAGCTTGATTATAGGCCTCAGTTCCACTACTTATTATTTGTGTTCCTACGATCGGAATCGTATTTCTGGCTCTTGCCCACATCGATGTTCCACGAGCTGGCGCGATATATGTCTCGATTCTAAGTTGGTTGTCGGCAGTCAAACCCGCAGCTACAATTGCTGTTGTCCCAAGATATCGTAACTACGTTAAGACCAAATTGTTCGGAAACAATGCGAGCGTTCATCCAATCAAAGGCCTAACAACAATAAGCGATCTGAGCGTAATCAATCAAAGCGAGAATCATAATGTGCATTGAAACTGGTGAATAGGATGAATAAATTGGTTGTGGTGTTTTTGCGATTCTTAAATTTAAATATATACAGGGTGTCTCTCCACAAACTGACGATTTCAAACGCTCACTAAAAATCCATTTCTTAACCGATTCTCATGCAATTTTTTTTAATCGATAGAAAAAAAGCGGAATCTTTGTTCAGCATCTCGAAATTTGCCAAATTCGACGGCACAACCGAGAAATTTGCATACTGGCAAAATGCGTCAATTTTTCCAAAAATTTGCACACAGTTAAGGGAATGCATGTGGTCTTTTCTTTTTTTCAACATTTTTATCGTTCAAAGTTCGACGTGTTTTCCACCATTTTCAATCACTTTTTGGAGACGACGAGCGTAACCGTCGATTGAACGATCAATGAATTCTTGACTCAAATTTGCAAACTCAACTTCAATTCGAGCTTCCAACTCATCGAGATTTTCGGGTACGGTGCGGTACACGCGTTCTTTGATGTAACCCCATAAAAAAAAGTCGCACGGAGTGAGATCAGGACTGTATGGTGGCCATGGATAAGGAGCAATCAATTCACCACCGCCGCGGCCCATCCATCGTCCAGGAAAGTTTTCGTTTAGCCATTGTCGCACGCGAATTGTGAAATGAGGTGGTGCACCGTCGTGCATGAATGTGACAAACTCTTCGAGAGTAGTGGCTTGAAGCGACGGAAACACACGATTTTGCAACATTTGAAGATACGAATCTCCGGTGATGTTTTCACGTGTAAAAAAACGGACCAATGACGCCAATTTTTCCAATTGCTGCCCATACGGTTAATCTTGGGGAATGAAGGGGCTTTTCGCGATGCCTGGCATTGAAAGATTTTTTGAGCTTTTGTTTTCTCATACCATTTTGGATTGGTATCATTCCAGTAACGAAAATTGTGGTGATTAACATCACCATTAATCGAAAAATGAGCTTCGTCAGAGAAAACCACACTTGAAAGAAATTCGGGCGAATTTTGGATAAGCGTCAATTGAGATTGAGCAAAAGAACGTCGAGTCAAGCAATGCTCAGGTTTCATTTCATGAACCAAATTCATTTTGTAGGGGTGATGATTTTCGTTCTGAATTCACGTTTCATTAACGATTTGAACAAAAAAGGAAATTCGCCTTCAAAATTCGGTGGACTGTTGACCTTGACGGTGTTGTTTCAAGATTTGCAAGCGACCGAACTGATTGATTCGGATCAGCAGCAATCAAACAAAGAACTTCGGCCACAACTTCAGGTGTTTGGGCCGTTCTGAGAAAGCAAATGAGTGAAGAAACAAAATTGCAAGAAACTTCTCATGAATTCGTTGTTTTTTGTTGCAATGTCCTCGTTCCAAAAACTTATCAAACCAAATCGAAAAATTCGAAGTGCTAGGAACAGGAGCACGTTGATTCAATCCGTAATGTCGTCTAAATGCTCGTATGACCATGACCGGACTTGTCTTCGCATATTCGATAACACAGAACGCCTTTTGTTCGGCAGACCAACTCATGTTTTTGAAAAAAAGAAAAGACCACACGAATTCCCTTAACTGTGTGCAAATTTTTGGAAAAATTGACGCATTTTGCCAGTATGCAAATTTCTCGGTTGTGCCGTCGAATTTGGCAAATTTCGAGATGCTGAACAAAGATTCCGCTTTTTTTCTATCGATTAAAAAAAATTGCATGAGAATCGGTTAAGAAATGGATTTTTAGTGAGCGTTTGAAATCGTCAGTTTGTGGAGAGACACCCTGTATGTTGTTAATATTCTGAATTTCTGATAAACGGACATATTGAGTCATGAGCACAAGTTCATTGAGCGAACTGACATAAATCAGATCTTGTTCTCGGTTGTTTCTTTGCTCGTCACATCGTTGGTGGTGTTGTTGGCAGTGGTGTTGTTGGCAGTGGTGTTCGACTCAGACGGTTGAACAGCTGTGACAGTTGAACGAGCAGTGGAGGCCGATGCTTGAGTCGATGCGGTAGCAACAACGTTCGCGCCGCGGAGAGTGTCTTGGCCTAATTTGGCTTTGCGTTGCTTGTACTCCGCAATTTTGGATTTTGTTTCCGCAATAGCCGCTTCGTCCTTGACATCTTGACTTTCCAATGCCGAAGCTGCTCTTCCAACTTCTTGGTCTCAGCCTTCAAGTCTCCGATGAACGGATCGGCCTTGGCAGTCACTCGACGTTGAGATGCTTCTTGGATTCGTCCGACCGCCCTTTCATGTTCTTTATCGGAACGTTTCTTCATGTTTTGAACGATCAAACCAGCCCTGTCCGCACCACTAGAAACAAGGTCTTCAGGTGCTGATGTCCGAATGCAAACTCACATTGAATCGAGATTTGATTGGCTGGTAGTTCCCTCAGCAGTGCGCATTGTGTCGTCCTTTGCAGTCCACTCCATCGAGGCTTTCGGTTGTGTCATCGGAACTGGAGTCGGACGAGTCGACTTTCCAGTCACCGATTTCTTTTGCGACGTCTTTTTGATCTTCGAATCCTCCTTCTTGTCATTCGCATCTTTCTTTTTGTCCTGAAAGTGAATTGGATGAATGAACGATTGAAAACTAACCTCCTTGCACCTACGGCAGCAACCACTAATGAACAACGCCAAAGCAATAAAAATGCTGAAAAAACTAAGAATATAGGAGGACATGAACTCACAGCACAACACCATCCACGATTCCGCAAATCAATCAATATTCGGACCATCGTCCTTTTGTTTATCGGTCTTGACGAAGTCGATCGAACTGTCCTGAAATACAAACGTGGAATGAAAATAGTCAAAGGAATCTCACCAGAACCAAATAAGCTCCCATCTTTTTGTTGATCTTAAGGCCAACAACCGTGGCACTTTTCCATCAGTCCCAGTAAACGGAGCGGTCGAGCACACGGGTTGTGGTTTTCCGCCTTTTTCCTTCCATCGTCATGTTGTATTGCGATTCAACGATTTCAATCGGCGACGAGAAAGAACTTCCACTGCCTAAAAAACCGATTGTAAACTCAATTTTGCATGAAGATACCTGATTTAAAAACTTGGCTGACTGGAAAAAAGAGCCAGCGATCGTGCATTTACCGATCGTTATCGAGCCACTAGAACAGTTCAATATTTAATAGCAAACATCAACTTACTTGAACTCGCCCTTTCCTGATGCAATGAACAACTTTGCTTTAACCTCTGGACGGCTGCTCTTGACCGCCACTTGAAATTTCGAACAGTGACCAGTGATGTTGCTGAAATCAACCAATCATTTTCTCCACATTCTCCTCGACTTACCGGCCCTCAATACACTTCTGTGCTTGTCCAATCGACCCAGAGATGACCAGGAGCCAAATCAAAAAGCGGAGCATCGTAATCACAGCGAAAGAAAGCACCCTGAGAGCACAATAGAACTTGGCTCGAATGGCGAAAAACGAAGTTTCAAAGCTTATTGTGGGAATTATGCAAATTCGTATAGCACTAATCAAACGATCAATTTTTCCCAATTGTTATCAGTTTGATGTAATGTGCTTTTGGATCGATCTTACACTGTTCAACGCTAACGGCATTAATCATCAAAAGCCACGCAACTTTATCTAGTCAAAACAACCAACCCTCAGAGAACGATTTGAACGGATGGAATTGAGCAGTTAGAAGGTCACGTAAATCAACACAACATAGCAATCAAATTGTGCACAACAAGCAATCAACTCACAGAAAACACCAAATATGCCACTGAAACAATTCAACTAACAAAGATGACTCGCGGTATGAAAACAAGCTGCTCAATCAACTGTTACGTTATCACCAAACCGGCTACCAAAGCTTTCTTGTGGTCATAATGACTCGAAGTTTTAATCGAATTTTATGACATCAACTGGCAACAATGGTCGAAGGCCGTGATTCGAATGACTGTCAGTTGTTAGTGATATTGTCTATCGAAATCACGTCTTCCGGATACGATATAATGGCCAAATTCGGGATTAAGGATTTTGAAACATTCTTCGACATGTAAGTTTTCTGATTTTGTTTACTAACTGTTTCAATTTAATTTCAGCAAATACAATCGTAAACAACAGCGGCTCTGTCTTTTCAAAGACCGTTTTGGAGATTGTCAACATCCTGTGGAAAGGACTGGATGGTTGTGGAACCAGTGCGATGAAACCACAACACTGATAGAATTCTACCAGTTGGTCCGACAAACGTCCCCTGAAGCGCATCTCTTATGCGCGAAACATCAGAAGACCCGACGTGCTGATCACGACGCCTACCACGAACGGGATCTACCACCTATCGACGAACTGATGAAACGCATTAATTACGAATATACGTATGCTTTCATCTCAGACGAAGGACACAGCACGCGCAACCAACTTTTGCTGCACAAACACGACTGGACGCCAGACAAGCAGAATACCGACCTAATGGAAATGGTTGCCAACCATCTGGACGTGGCTCGACAGAAGAGAGCATCGCCGGCCCCAGTGATCAAGAAAATATTTAACGAGTATCGCAAATTTTATTGTTAATTTTAATTGTTTTGTTTATTGTTATATAAATTTTTATTTACAAACCGAATGCATTCGATTCGTCGCCTCTGCTCACCGGGAGTTCGAATTGCTCGTCTCTCAGAACCAACACCATCGCACTGCAAGACCCGTGGTCTTTCGCGCGGCACTCGTTTCACTGCTTTCTCGGAACCGAGCTCACGCTCGGTCGTCCTTTCACTTGCAACCGCCGACACTTTGATCGGAGAGCGCAGTCGGTCGGCAGGTCTAAAGATCTCTGCACACGCGCGAAAGCAGCGCTCTCCAATTGGCTGCCATCCTCAAACGCAGCACGACGGGACCTCTCAGCAAACGCCGATTCTTCCCTTCCCCTACGAAATTGGAAAGATCTTCTCGCCCCCCAAATAACCGAACGGCGGGCGCCTTTTTTCCGCTCGCCAGCGGAGCGCTCGAATTTGAATGCTTTTTAAATCGGTGCGCTTTTATACTTGTCATCAGAAGGGTAACCCTAATATCGCAAATTACCGAAACTGCAAGAACGATTTCATTTTGATGCCTCTTTTAAATACTAAATGAAATCACACAGTGTTTTGGAATAAACTTGCCGTCCACTTTGTTTGATCAAAGTTCAATTTTCTGTTATGAAAACATCGAAAAAAGTGGCTAATTGCTATTGACTTATTACAACCGGTCGCATTCACTGTGCAGTTCTAACAAGGGAAGTGCACGAACATAATGTGGGATTTGTGAACGATGTTCGGGTCATCTTGTCCAGTTTGAAAAGTTAGTCAACGATGGTGCTCTCCGTTTTTCCAAAATGGCACGCTACACTACGCTGGAACGCTTGAAAGTTCGAGCTAATTTCATAACGATTCACTTTCAGAAATTGGGTCATAGAAAGTGTGCTGTGGTGGACGAGTGGGTAAGCGGTCTACCTGCAGAAGCTCTCTTCTTTTGCGGGTTACGAGTTCGAATTTTTCGATCGTGATTTCAAGTGCTCGCATTGGATCTACCAAAACGACCCCAAAAAAGTGCAAAAAAAGTCGATTGGAACCCTTGAGTCACCTACCTTTTACTCTTTTTCCTTCTGATTTCTGGATACAAGGCGGAAGAACGCACTCGACAATCGAAAGAATCGAACCCGCGTCCACCAAAAGAAGAGCTTCTGCAGGTAGACCGCTTACTCATTGCGCCACCGCTGCACATTTTTTCTTGTTCATTACCTGCAAGACTTTACGAGGGCCCAAAACTTTTGAGCGGTCTAGCGTGCCATTTTTACAATAATGCCGATTCGACAATAATGCCGTAACACTGACGAGTCAGTAGATCGAGTGGACGTCGTACTATCGATGCCCTCGAATAGCTATGGGTTGAATGTGTTTCTCGGACTCAATCGCTCTCTTCTCCACGGCGCTCTTTTTGTCGCTATCCGGAGGTCAACAGTCACTGTTGCAGCGAAGAGAGTGACCGACGAGCAGAACAGGTCGCCAAAAAGCGAGTTTCCCATCGGTTTGAGCTCAACTCCGAAGACTGTTCAAGCCGCCCGGACCTTCTCCCGGTGTCTTATTGACCTTTATTTGAGGTTAGTATTCGGATCAGCCCTTTCGTAGTGGTAGATCAGAAATTTTGGATTGTTCTGCTGCTCATCAGCAGCGGAACCAATAGAAGCCCTGTGAGCAAACTTCTTTTTCTTTGATTTTGTCGATTGGGCCTCGAAAACAAAGCAACTAAAACTGAAGGTCGTAGTTGGAATAAGTGGGAAAAATTTGGGCGGAGCTTTCGATTGCAGGTTTTGGCAATGGGAAACAGACTATAAAAGAGAATTTGAAACGGGATGAGTAGGTTTCTTCAGTAGGGCCTATGGTTTGATGCCAAGAAACGAAATAAACTGTTTATCGGGGTCTAGCGGCAAAAACGAGGGGGAACGGCTTTTGAGCGATTCTCGTGATGAGGATCGGATCGTGAATGAAGTGGAGTGGGGAGTTCAGATTGGTTGTTCCTACTGTTCGTGGTTGCACGCAACAATTTTAACATCTTCATTTCAACAATAATTGGCAACCTTCAAACATTCGATCTCGATTGTAGTTGCTGAGGAAAAGTTGTAGAACCGATTTTGTTCGTTTTTTGTTTGATTTCGTGTTTCAGTGCGTTTCGATAGTCCCGACTAAAATCGTCAAGGTAAATATCGTTAATCGAAACAAACCTAAAAGTAAACAACCAAATGCAATTACTTGCACAGACCAAGTTCACACAAATTCCCGAAAACATGACGCTGTAGAACAACTGCAAAGGTCCCGCATCAACAGCCAATAAAACAATCTGTCCAATTGCCGTCGAGATCCAACCGAACAACAACGCAAACACGACGGCAGAAAGCGCTTTGAATGTCCTCTTTGTTCCATCACTCACATCTAAAACCATTCAATCAAAAATCGATTCCTAGAAGCAGCGAACGTTTTCGCACGTGCAATCCAATCCAAACTGTTGCGTAAATCAAAACGGCACCCAAATTGATTAGACCACAAGTGGACATGAAAATGAAATTCGCGTTAGAGTCGGAAAGAATCGGATCGGGAACTATACAAAGGACGAGACTGAAAGTCAAAAAAGTCAACGACCTCCTGTTCACTGCAACCTGTTTCCTTGTTTCTCGACGTGTTGCAAAACCAAATTGAAGATCGATCCAACATACGTTCCACTGACTGCGAAAACAAGCAGCGCATAAACGGTCGAATTTATACGTTGATGACTGAAAACTTTGTTAAAATCACTTTGGAAATAAAACCTACAATTGAGAGAAAAAGAAACTGCAGAACCTATCGAGGCTAATTAACATCGGTAGTATAATTCCGAACAACATTCCAATCATTGGAAACATCTGAACCAAAAAACAAGCTTTCAAACTGATAAAATAGTGTCCAGCCATCATGCGATAGAAATACGAGAAGTGACCGATCTGATGAAGACAATCACTCAAACACAACAATCCGAGTAGGTAGTTGCAAGTGTTCCTCAACCGACTGTAATCAATAAGTTCGAAGAACATGACAAGAAATAACCTACGGACTGCGATAAGTCAAAACGACAATTCCAAGATTTCCAACCAAACCAACCGACGTGATGGCCATAAAAATAACAGAGAGAGCAATTGGCGCTTGAACAACACTTTTATCAATTGTGTAAAGATCATAGAACTGAAACAAATCTAACTGCCTATCAATTTGAATTACCGTATTGTTGTTCAAGCTACTCATTTTAGAGACAAATACACGACTTCTGACTAGTTTTTAAGCTACTCGTTTATCTCGGGAAACAGACCTCTGGTTGTAACTTGATTTCAGTTATTAAATTTTCGGGTAGTCACTGGTACTTTTGAATCTACAACAACAGGGCAGCACCATAGATTGAGAAAGCTAATTAGTTTAGCTTTCTAGACATTTACTTCATTGTCAATCTGTACTTGCTTTTGGATTTTCAAAAGGAACGTACCATTGCTTTCTGGTATTGACAACAAAACAGTCATTGAATAAACCCGCTTGTTTGACACCTTTCATGCTATTCGGGGTTCAATATTTTCGTATACACTCAAGAAATGCATTCAAGTAAGAATATGAAATCGTCTAACACAATCAATTGAACTCCATGGACACGTTGTTTCAATTGAAATAATCTCAGCTAACAATCGCTATTTTTGAGATAACTTCTTAACCACTAACTGATAACGATCTTTGATCAGAACTCAACATCTAATAAAAAGACAACTTTAGTTACTTCTTACTAATCTGTTCCTAGGGTCAGCTCATCATTCACTTTTATTATCCTGACTGCTCTTCATGACTTCAACTCACATCTACGAGTATTAAAATCTGAAGGTAATGTATTCAGTTCTTATTGCCGACTTGAAATGTTTATTTCGATTAACAAAAAATTACACGCGAACTCGGGTGCTTGCTGAAAAATAAAGCGGATTAGTTCAGTGATTAAAGGTACACACGTTTTAAGGTTTTGGCGACTCCTGGGAAGTATTGGACAATTTGATTTTGTCCTTCTTTGGTCAAAGATGCAAAACGACTCTTCCACGCGTTGAGTTGATTAACTACCGCTTTGTGATCCTTGACATTAACTTGGCCAAATTGTATACGCATTTCACCAACAAAGAGATAGGCTTCTGGATCTTTGATTTGTCTAATTTCGTCGTTTACTTTCTGTGCCATTCCGTCTATTTTGTCATGTAATGGCTTGTTTTTTGGCTTCAGATACTCCAAAATAGCGATGTCGTCTGACTTGTACTGACCACCACACTTCTCAGTTGCTTCCTTGAGTAACTTAAGTTCATCGGCAGACAATGCTTTGATGGCGTCCATAGTTTCTTTTCCCGGGATATCTACACATCAAATATTAGTCATTTAACGCTTTCTCTTTACCTTTATATTCTTCAGGCAATTCCAGCAAGGTGCCAATCATTGATCCACAAACTGCGACAATCAACATTGCACAAAAGAAGACATGGAACCACAAAGTAGAAGACATTTTAGAGAAAAGAAGTGATGTGAGATAACGACTGTTCGTTGGTTTTATTGGCTTTGAAAACGATTAATTCAAAATTCAATTCCAATCACCTTCTCTGCCTACGTACATAAAATCGGTTGATGTGAACAAACTCATTAGAATGAATATTCATTATTGACTTCCACATCGATAGGAACACGTGTCAAAGATTGAAAGAAGCAAACAACTGCAGCTAAAAACTTCTCGACTAAACTTATGTTGTTGAGAGAACATCAATTTAACATTCTGCCTATTGACTGAACAGTTTATTTTACGAGAACAATTAAGATTTTCCGGCATTAGCGGCTTTTCCACGACGACGACGAGAACGAGTTTGTGGAACTTTTGCAGTTGCCAATTCGGCAGTCTTTGTTTGTTTGAGATCCTTAATGGCATTTTCGAATTGCTCGATTAGCGTTTGAACAACTTCTCCCGCTGCTTCTTCAGTCCAATAGTGATTCTTTTCGGGTTCGTAATGCGCTTGCCACGCAGTCAACGTGTCCGCTGGAACAGAAAACAAACGAAGAAGACCAGCAACTCCATCGGTTTGATTGCTGTTGGAACGATTACGAGCAGAACGGCGCGATCGATTTATAATGATGATTCCCGATTCGCAATACATATTCATGGCATTATTGAAGTTGCCGATTGCACGTTGATTCATTTTCGAAACATGAGTTGAATTGACGATTGGCACTTGAGACATCCCGATCAATTCCACATTTGGTGCTTTGTTTCGTATGGTTTGGAACAGACGTTGCAAATGCCAGAACGTGTCTCGAAGAGCTGTAAAGTAATCAAAATGAGAAGAAGAGATGTTTGATTACCCCAATCAGTATCACACAACAACAAAACATAGTGGACATTTGACCAATTGCCAGAGTGTTGCATGATCTAAAAACGATATTACAAGTGGTTGTTTTTTAGCTCACCTGATTGTTCAGATTCAGCACCACTTGTCCCTGGGCAAGAAGGAAAGTTGCCGAAATCGACGATCGCGACGGAAGAACCCAACCGCCAGCGACAAGCACAACCGTTTTGCGTAAACTGCAGGGCTCATCCAAAGTGAACGAAATGATGGACTCTTTATTTGAGGCCGAGTCTCCGGAATCATTGACTGGAAACTTTAGATTCAATTCTTCGAGTTCAATCAAAGTCACCGGTTTTTGTTTGTGCAAAAACTGACGAGCACAATTCGCAGCAAACACCTTGAAGACGGTTGAACATTGGAGAAGCTCGCGAATTCTGATGGACTCATCGTTTCTTTCGATTTGCAGACTTTTTCCTTCCATTCCACATCAATAGCTGAAAGATAGGGAATTGAAGAGATCAACCATTGGGTACCTTTCTTGATGATTTGCTTGACTTTTGCCGACACCGGAAATTGATTGTTCGATTCCCATTCAATTGGTTTGCTCGTTGATATCTTCACGAGAGAAGTAGAACGACCGACTGATTTAAAGAACAAAATTAAAGGCAAATGAGTTCTATTCAATCCGACACTTTCTTTCCAACTGCTGTTGCGCAATGTTAACGTAGCACTCACATGTGTTCAATGAGAATGCTCTTCCATAGCAATTAATAGCTGCCTTCAAATTCCAAGATCAGAAGCATGATCTTAAAGCTCTTGTTGAAATTTCAACTATCAAAATGCAAAAGTAAATTGAACTTCA
The DNA here is from genome assembly GCA_024699855.1 of Aphelenchoides besseyi. Classification (NCBI taxonomy): domain Eukaryota; kingdom Metazoa; phylum Nematoda; class Chromadorea; order Rhabditida; family Aphelenchoididae; genus Aphelenchoides; species Aphelenchoides besseyi. The sequence continues at coordinate 2,272,967 of JAMPIQ010000003.1, forward strand.
ATGTTTACAACTCCTTTTTGATGATGAGCGGTCAATTTCATTTCTGTTTCTTGGCATTCGTTGTTGTGGTTAACATTATGGTTGCAACTTCACTTAAGGGAGTTGATAAACGTCAAAATCACGACACAACATGTTCCGATTCGAAATGCGGTTTTGGTCGAGAATGTCAATCAGCGGGCAAAGATCGTCAGGTAAACGTTTTTGGGGTGCGAATTCTACGTAGTTTTTGTAGTCAACATGCTCATATACAAAAGCAGCAATTGTCGGGATCACTGTTTTCGTCCTATTTCTGGTCATTTTTATACCGTTAATCGTAATTCTCGTTTTCTACTGCTTTGGCATTATCTTCGAAGTGATGTGGATTCACAATTTCTTCGACGAAATGGTCGAAAAGTGTGCGGGTTGTTGGGCGTGGTGTCGATGACGTAGATATCAATTGGCGAAGCCACCGCGAACTTTGCACACTCGCCACAAACGACAAGTTGGCCGTGTAAGTTGCCGTTTAAACCATTGAATTGTTTTTAGTATCTTGAAAAACAACATGAGAAGGTAATCAAACAAGAAGGACAATCGTTTCGATCTAATCGTCACGTTTATCCAGTTCGAGCGGCAAAATTCATTCACTCAACCACCGCTCAGTCGCCGAAGGTTGGAGGAATGAAGGAAACTCAATTCACACTTCTCGTTAAAACACCTGTTCAACAGACGAAACAAAATAAAGTGGCTCCAGAAGCGGTGAAAAAAGATTCCGATTTGCAAGTTGAATTGACTCAAAATGATTCTGTGGTTGCGGTCGAAGTCAAAGTCCAGGTTCCGGTGACCGAAGTTCTTCCACAAACTTCACAACAGAAACCATCGAATTCAAAAAGCAAACCAAAACAAAAACATCCGACAACTTCTGAAGCCGTTTTTGATAGTGTAAGTTCTCGTCTGATTCAATTTGATTGTACTGGTTTTTAGCAAGAACAATAAACTTTTTTCTCTGTTAATTGAAATTTTTACTCTTCTTGGCGACAAACTACAGCGAGTTTATTGTTACCTTGAGAACTGATGAACAGATGATATTTCTTTTAATAGGTTGTATTGTGAAATTACTGCAAACAGTTTATTGAAAAATAGAACGAGACGTCATCTGAGCACTAACCGACTTCGCCGAAAGTCGCAGGTCGACTGATTTCAAATTAGCAGATCTTTACGTTTCCACTATGCAAATTTGTTAATAAAATTTGGTTGTACATCCAACACCAAATTTCCGAAAGATTGCGACATTCGAAGGCAACAGCCATCAAATCTGTCCTTACAACTTGAAAATATTTATACCAGTGAGCATTCAGTTTGTAATACGAACGTTGTTTGAAGGCTTTGTCAGCACACGATTTCTTTTCCCACAACATAAAATAGCTCTTCGATAAGAAGATATCAATAGAAGAGCAAGTATTGGATTGATGGCCGGTGCAAATAAGTATGCAATAAAATTGAGTTTAAACAGTGTGGTCGATCTCAAATTGTAACGAGCAAAAGTGAATATCGCGGAATTGGGAATCCAACAGAAGATCAATGGCATAATTGTCTGAATGAAAGTTAATTTCGAACTAAAACCGTAACTTACCTGTAAGATTATGGTCATGTTGATTTGTCGATCCGCTTGTTCGTTGTTGATTTCAAGTGATAGACGAGATCGACGCAAAAAGAGAAAAACCCGTAGACTGCATACCACGATTAATACATAACTTAAGATCATTATAACGTAGCACGTCTTCCAAAGACAATCAAACACAACGATAGTCTTAAACCGTTCGTTTCTTAATACATTTCCGATGAGCTCACTTTGTTAGGATGATTAGAACGTGCAACTAAACTGGCTGTGACTATCTGACACTCGGTTATAAAAACCACTGGATTTGTATTTTCTTGTAGAAAGGACATCATGAATGGGGAGAACGCACTGATTCCACTCAAAAGCAGTACGAGAGCAAGTGCAAGATTGAACTCAAAATTTGACATTGCTCGATCACTGTAATCGACAAACTGGATGTGTTTAGCGACCGTGGCACTTACTGGCAAACTAGAAAGTAACGAAAGACAAATGGCACAGAGTTAAACGCCCATACAATATACATGGCCCAGTAATTGAAGAAAATGAACAAGTTGAAGCGGCGGAAATCTGCTAATCCAAAACACGAGAGCACATCAAAAATCCATCCATCCCAATGAATACCCAAGATTCCGTGATGATACTCGGGACGCTGAAATCTAAATCGATTAAGTCGACGTTCAACCCACCATTTGAATCGAAAATTGAACAAACGAAGAAATCAAGTTGATAACACACGCAGTGTTTAGAACCTTAACGTACTGGAGCAATCCAGCGTGAGTGTGATGGCGAAGCATATGCAGAAGTAACGAGTTGAAAACAACCGCAATAATAAACAGAACAAAGAAATAGGTAAAAGAAAGATAATCGGTACACTCCGTAAACGTTGGTACGTCCATTTCATAAGCCAAAAGTCAGTTTTAGTTTTTTTGTTAAGAAGGAAGAAAATTTTGGTCATCGAATTCTACGAACTCCAATAGACGCCAAAAGTTCTCACGGATAATTAATCTACTAGAAGACGAGACATTTTGTTGAAATTAAAGTTGCGAACATTAGAGACACCACTTCGCAAATAAACTTTATAGTCAAAACTCATTAACCGTAGATTCTGATACGTCCGAATGTTATTGCAATCACTCTACCATTTCAGTCGATGGAGCTCAAATAGAAAAAAGGAATTCGTGTAAACCAAAGAACCTACGCTGTTGCGTGAATGTGCTGGAAGTCAATTTCTAGCATTCCGACTTTCCAGCAACTAATTGAGCTCTGGAATACTCATATTAACAATAAAATAATATGACTAACCATAGAAGTCGTCAGGAGCTAAACTTCGTCTTCAAACTCCATCAGTTCGTATTTGCTTTCCGTATCGACCGGAACGAAAATGAACGGTCGAAGCGCCAGTTCACGATAACGAATTTGATCCTCTTGATTGATCTTGAAGATATTTGCTCGCTCATTCATTTGCTGCAAATTAAAAGAAGTGTTGTGTTGAAATAGGCGACTAACTCTGATGAGAACTGAAATCGCTTCTTTCGGTTCGTTACTGTTTAAAAAGCGTTCAATTTGAGCGATCCACTTTTGCAACTGATAGAATTCAGAGTGTCGAAAAGCGTGAGCATGACGACGAAAACACCCGAATCGACTGTTGTTCACGTAGGCACGCAGCTCGAGATCACAATCTCGAAGTTTGTAGATGTCAAGTGCTTGTCGTTCGGAGAAAGAAATCCAATTCAAATTGTTGGTTTGAATGAGATCGTAAACGAACTCCTTGATCTAAACTTACAACTACAAAACTGGCATCTTTATGTTGCTTACCAATAAAAACCTGCGAATGAAAACGATGCAATACAAGGCCAAAGTGACTCCATCCAAAGTAAAGTAGAGACCGTGAAAAGCGAACAATTCGGATTGAAAGTGAAAACACGCCATAGATATACCCAGGAAAGCGATGGCAAAGGAACCAGCTGAGATACCAATCAATTTGTTCTTCAACGAGCAATCAACCCACCAACCATTGCTTTGCATAAAATTGAAGACAACTCGCCATAACCATACGATCCCTTCCATGCCATTTCAATCAAATGAATCGTAGCGTAAAATCCAAAACTAATCGAAAATATTTGAAAGAAAATGATGACCAATGACTGAAAAGTCTGAGATAACTGATAAGAACGAAATGAGGGAACTCACGTAGAACCCAACACCCTCAATATCAAACGCTCGCACCACTGCTCCATCTTCGAACTGTTGGATCAAAAACGAAACGGTGATGATGTAGAGAATCAATTGGATGAGAGCAGCGAGAATCAGAAAGCAACTGCATTGACGTTCCATTCTGGGTCACATTTTTAAAGGAACAATAAGAGCTAAAAAGTTGATTTAAAGCTCATTATCACAAACCACGTGTTCGCGATTTGAATCCCCATCTCAACACCTTCGCTCTTTTCGTTCAATCACCGCCCAACTGTAAACCAAAACAAACTTTCCGACAGCCGTCGTTCTTCTTATCGTGACCTCTTCACGAAACCCAACGTTTGGAACAATGGCATAGGCCGCGAATAACCTTAACAGCCGAAAAGATGGTCGATTTGTCTCCCATTCATCACGCAAATCAGAACGTTTGGCATCTTACCGCGAAACGAGCTATATTTTTTATCGCTTCCAATTCGATCCGACAGCTGCCGACATTCGAAGGCCAACAGCCTCAACGGAAACACCAAAAGTTTTATTTGGCCGCGAATTGAACGTCGCTTTTTATTGTTCAACGTGATAAAACGAAGCAAAGCGGTCAGATCAGTCGACTCGAATGAGCAAATGAAAGTTTTGCTGAAGATCAATTAGTCACAAACAAAGGGCGGCTCTCGACACTCGGAGGCGGGCGGATGAGTGATTAATCAAGGTGGAAGTTGCTACATCATTGCAGGTGGCAATTGGCAGCGGAAATTCGCACGTCATCGCAATCAAATCGTCGGTGTTCTCTTTGCAATTAACAGATGTAATTAACAATATGACTCGAGCCCGATTTCAAAGTGTTAAATTCGCAATTTTCTAACAAATTTCGACGTTTAATTGCTCTTTGCTTCAGAGCACTACGGTGCTAATTGACGTCTAAGTGCTCAGAAAATCGTTAAATATCGAATAAAAAAGAGGAAAGTTCATTCAAATCACTTGGCAGTAAGAATTTTAATGATAGGTTGAACTGGAAGAGTAATTAGTTTCTGTTGAATGAAAACAATCGATGAGCTTGTAGCCGCGCTACAGTTTTTAAACTATTGGTCATCAGACAAAGATCCAAACCAAAAAAGCCAGAACAGTTTGTCTGTCTGTGTGCGACCGATTTTCTCCGCGTTTATTTTCGAATGAAAAAACAGAGTGCGATTCATGCTAATTTGCCTTTCTCTTTTCACTCTCCAATGGAAACAAACTCGGATCGCTTATGCAAAATTACGACTGAACCCCGAAAATCAAAAATGAATATGGAAATTTACATCAAATCAACGCAACTTCCGTCGTCTTCACCAATCCAAAGCCGCGACTCTTCAATCCGCATCGGTAAGTCATTTTCTTTTTACTTCCTACTAATCATCGTCTGTTTGCAGATTTGGACTGGATCGCTTCATCGCCCGCATCTTCTACAGTCGGCGCACTAAATTCGGCAAGTCCACTTTACTCTTCGTTCCTTACTTCTTTCGCTTTTAGATTATAGTTCTAACTCTCTTTTATCTCAACAACCATCAGCCGACTTCATCAACGGGCAGCCGAAGTGCAACGGTAAGCTCTCTTCCACTTCTCAGCTTCCACTCATCTCTTTCATTTCAATTACAAAAGTCGCATTGTCTTCGATTAATGCGCGTGGCTGTCCTCGAAACTATTCGAGTTTCCAAATGGTAAGCGACTTTTGCTTTACCTCAGTTAACACCTCCCTTTAGTCATCGGACCTTGAAATCGAGAACGAAACCGAACAATCGCGATTCTTTTTTTCGCCCGATGTGCCGTCTGTTATCTTCTTTCTTCATAAACTCTTTTCTTTATCTTAAAATTTTCTTAAACTAAGCTAAACCCAAGTAGCTTCCCGCCGCTCCGCGGCGGGGAGCTGCTTGTGTTGATTAAGAAGTTGAATTTGCATTCCAACTCACAACAAAAGGAATTTGCATGTTCGCGTGAGTATAAAAGCAGCTGACTTGTTGTTATGAATCACTTTTTTCGTTCTTTCTCGAAGATCGTCTGTTTCCGTTCTTCTGCTTCCAACTGAATCGCAATGGCCCAAGTGGTGAGTTCAAAGGCAATAGTCATTCGGAACCTTTTTTCAGATCAAGCAAGTCATCAAGAACAAGTTCGAGTCACATGCTGAAATGGTCTTCCCAGTTTCCTCGCGTTCACAAGTTCGTCATTTGGTTCTCCGCAATCCCACTGCCGATCATCTGATGGTGAAATTGCGAACCAACAACGAGGACCTTCTTCACATCCCGAGCTCGGACGTTGTGGTTCGTGCGTACGAGTGGTTGGCCATTCCGTGCAAATTGCATGTAGATGGATTGAAGGAAGAAATAGCCGAGTTACAATTCGTTTCGTTGCGCATCTTCTGTCGTCGTTACTGTGCCAAGAAGCCAAATCTCCACTGGTTGAAGGACGACTCGGACAATGCTCGTTTTCTTGTTCGTTCTCTGAATGTGAGCTACCATTTTCTCAAATATTTGAACATTGTTGTCTGTAGGTCACTCGTGTTCGCGGTTTTGCTGCTCCGGATACGGTGGTTGATTTGCCCGGTGCGTCGGCTCTGATCGAAACTCCGCCGTTCGCTACCGTTGATATGGTCGACGATTCGGATTGCCGTACTGCTCATCACGTGGACAGCGACACCACCACTGCACGTGCCATCGAACCGGGACATTGGGCGGCCATTGCGGCAGACTCGTGCATCTCGACTGCTCATCGTATCGATGAAGGAATGAAGACTGCGAACGACATCGATCATCCGGGAGCTGCGTGCTGGTTGAACGATTCGTTGAAACGTTTGTATCCATCGGGCGGACAAAAGAAGTTGGATAGCAAGCAAGGCGGCTACGGAACGATCTTTCCCTGTGGCGCATCTGACTGACCCCTTTCGTTCTTGACAATAAACTCACTACTTTTGATTTGTTTGACTTTGAAAGCTTTTTCATTGAATTTGCATTCCAAGACAGGTCGCCATTTGGGTTGAACCACAAATCTGCGGAAGTTGGTTCGTTTTGTTGCTCGTAATTTTCGATCAAACGACAATGGCGAAGGTAAGTGACAGCCTACAACCTCTTAATCGTGTCTTCAGGAAGTTCAATCGAACAGTGAAAGTGACGTGGAGTTGAATTCCGAAGCTAAACAGCCGAAATCGAAGACAGTCAACGTCAATCAGTTGCCTTCGATTCGCTTGAAAGCCACTTCTTCTACTCGTCGTAAACTTCGTTCATCGCATTGTGGTGTTCCGAAAGTTGTGAAGACGAGTTTGTGTTTACAGTTGAGTTTTGAACTGATTCCACCATTCAGCTGCATCACCGAGTACGTTCAAATGGTACGGCGGTTCACCGTACGGTCGTCCACAACGTTTTGTTACCGAATGGGAACGTCGTCCGGTAGCTCAGTTCTCATTGATCGACTCCACTTACTCGAAACAACAAATCGAAGAAACTGAAAACGCAAAACAAACGGCAGGAACTCAGAAGTAAGAGTCAATCCAACGACTCTGCTTACCGATCTGTTTTTAGACATCCAGCTCCGAAGCAGTTGAACAGCTTTGTGTTTCCCACGGAAGAGAAGCGCGAAAGTAAGTATCGAGTTGAGTTTGAGTTTGATTTCTGGCACAGACAACAAGTCCGCTGGTCCAATTAGCCATCGACTGACCGTCGTTTTGGAAGTCAATGGTCGTGAGGTTCCGATTTCCGTTCGTGTTACTTTCAATTCGGCCGAAGCCGCTGAAGCGGGAATCTCAGTTAAACGTGTGTTGTTGGACGATCAACAAGTTTTTGATGAAAATTGAGAAATAAATTCGAAGTGAAAGATACCAGAAGTCTCAAAAAGAATTCGTTTGTCTGATCCACGAAATTGAAGAGCATTTTCATTCTGTGGTTTTTGAGATCAGTCGACCAGTGGGCGCCTTTTCGTTTGCGTCATTTCTGTCTAATCGTTTCGCTTTCAGCTGTTAACTTCCGTGTTGTAAAATGACATGTAAGTTGCTCAGACTGGTCGATTCTATTGACTAACCGGTTCCAGTCAAATTGTTGCACTTTGTTGCTCCGTTTTGTCGTTGGATTCCCGAGGTCTCGAAACCCGATCGGAAAATTCAATTTCGTGAGCGTTTGATGTGGACGGCAATCTCGTTGTTCATCTTCCTGACTTGCTGTCAAATCCCACTTTTCGGTAACTGAAGACTTGAATCCTCAGTGGATTTGTTTCAGGCATCATGTCTACTGACAGTGCAGATCCGCTCTATTGGATGCGTGTGATCATGGCGTCGAATCGCGGTACGTTGATGGAGCTGGGAATCTCGCCGATCGTCACCTCGGGAATGATCATGCAATTTCTTTCGGGTATCAAGTTGATCGAAGTCGCCGAAACCCCGAAAGACCGTGCGCTTTTCAACGGAGCTCAACGATGTGAGTTTGGAGTCTACTGCAACTCAAATTCTATCAATTTTAGTTTTCGGAATAGTCATTACTTTCGGTCAAGCAACCGCGTACGTAATGTCCGGAATGTACGGTAAAGCGAATGAATTGGGAGTGGGAATCTGCTTTCTGATCATCTTGCAATTGGTGATCGCTAGTTTCATTGTTTTGTTGTTGGACGATATGCTTCAAAAAGGCTACGGATTGGGCTCGGGAATCTCGCTCTTCGTTGCAACAAACATTTGCGAAACCATCGTCTGGAAGGCGTTCTCTCCAACGACCGTCAACACCGGACGTGGAACGGAGTTTGAAGGCGCGATCATCGCGTTCTTTCATCTCATGGCAACACGTAGCGACAAAGTTCGTGCGTTGCGTGAAGCGCTCTATCGATCCAATCTGCCGAATTTGACCAATTTGATGGCCACCGTTCTCATCTTTGCAGTTGTCATTTACTTTCAAGTAAGTTAATATAAAGCAATTCTGTTATTGGTTTGTTGTTTTAGGGGTTTCGAGTTGATTTGCCAATCAAATCTTCTCGTTTTCGTGGTCAACAAGGAACCTATCCGATCAAGTTGTTCTACACCAGTAACACTCCGATTATGCTCCAAGCGGCCTTTGTTTCCAATTTGTATCTTATCTCTCAACTTCTGAGCACCAACTATCGCGGCTTCATTTTGGTCGACTTGTTTGGCACGTGGTCCGATTCAGCTTATGGTTATCGTTCGTATCCGACTGGCGGTCTGTGCTACTATTTGACCGCACCGGACAGTTTGACCAATGCATATACCGATCCACTACGTTCAATCGTCTACATAATCTTCATGCTCGGTTCCTGTGCTTTCTTCGCTCATGCATGGGTTGGTATCAGTGGACAGTCGGCGAAAGATGTGGCCAAACAAATGCGAATGCAAAACATGATGATTCAAGGACATCGAAACGATTCCATAATCAAAGAGCTTAACCGTTACATTCCAATTGCCGCTGCTTTTGGTGGCATTTGCATTGGCATGTTGTGTGTGATTGCCGACTTCGTGGGTTTGTTGACTCGCGCCTAATTGACCTAAAGATTGTTTTCAGGAGCAGTTGGAAGTGGAACGGGGATTCTGCTTGTGGTCACCATCATCTATCAGTTTTTTTGAATCATTTGTGAAAGAACAACAGGAGCTGAGTGGAATTTTATTTTAACTGTTAATTGTGTCTATTTTCTGCGTCTAATAAACTGTTCTTTTCGATACCAATGCAAATTTTTGTGACATCAAACTCATTTGTTTTCCTGCAAGACGACTTCCACTCATATGGCGAAAGCAAACGACAAAGAGGTTCCGGACATTACTGCCGACTCTGCCTCAGTGCGTAAGTTCTCTTCTTGTATTTTAACCAACTTCTTTGCCGTCTTCAGAACAAACTCTGGATGGGAAAATAGCACCAAGAGCGATCAAAATACGAGTTCGAGTCGGACGTGGACTCGACGCGAACGGTGAACTTCCAGTGGATGTGGATGTGCAGACCGACGGTGCGGAAGTCGATTTGGACTTTCAGATCGATTGTGATGAAGCGAAACCGTTGACAACAAAATGAGCTGGACACTTCTTTGTTGAATAAACAGTCGAATCTCGAACTCTTTTGCTTACTAATAGCTACGAACAAACCAACAGAAGGTGTCCAATATAGACTGTTTGAGTTTGTCCGTTGAATAATAATCGTGAGGATTTGAGTCGAAACATATCGATTTACATGGATCTGATTAAGAAGAAGTCTAGTGATAACAAAAAATGTTCTCGGTTTCACTTGTTGAAAATGTCTTCCTTCGTCTAGCTGTGTTACAAAACAGTTGACTGAGGATTAAACAGTGATTTCTTCATGGTTAAGCTTGAGTTTAAACACAATTTTCAAATAGCAATAAAGGGTAAGATTGGGCGGTTATTTCGTGGTTGTTTTTGACAAGTATTCATGATGGGGGCCTAGGTGGGGCCTATTTTTAATGAGTTTCGGATTATGTGTTTGGAGACAGAAACGCGATACAATGGATTTGATTGCGGGTAATAAATCTTTGAGACCATGTTTATCAACTTTTGGACTAGGCTTTGTAAATACAACTTTCCGATCTGTGATCGCTTAATAACTTTAAACAAACAAGAACTTAGAAAGCTTATGCCGAAATTATTTGCGCTTATTAAAGTCGCGACACTGGGGGCCAAGAACGATTGCGGGTTCTCAAGGGGAACAATTGAGCGCGCTAAAAAGTTGTGGTGTGGTATTTTGCTTGCTCTGTGAGCACTTTTGTGTGATTTGCGCTTTATTAAAGTTTCATTTGTTGCAGTAAATATTAGATTTACTTCGCCAAAAATGGATGTTAAAATTAAAGAAGAGTTGATAGATGAAATTTAACAATTTGACATAAAAAGAGAAGAGGAGTGAGTTTGAATCGAAAATTTGCATTTCTTCGCTTCAATTTGCGCTGAATTTTTGAGCAACTGATCATTTTGATTTCAGCTTCATCATTACGCCGTTTGATATCGCAAGTGCTACTCTTGAACTCCCGAACGTTTCTGAGGTGGATGGGCAAGCGATTGTGGTGACAGATCCGATTGCTCAAATCCAAAGCTTTGTTCACTCGCAGATTGGAGACAGTGCAGTTTAGCTCTCATCGCGGAAATAGCTCGAGAATGCGAGCCAAACTGCACTTTAGCCCGTAGATTCGCCATTACACCTCCAAAAAATGTTCACAATCGACCTGTCTCATCATTCATGATGTTCGATAAACAGTAAACCGTTTACTCTTCTGTTTACTCATATCTACTTCTTTCAGCGAATTCACGATTGTGATGGGCAGCGCATGGAAATGAATGTTTTCGATTTGGTGTTGACATTTGCAGATCTTGATGACTACTTTAATTTGCGCTAACAGCTCCTTAACATCACGGCTACACCAGCCGCCCTTCGCAGGTAAAAAATTTTAGGTTTTATGATATTAAATAACATTTTGATTTTAGTAACTAAATCATGTGTTCAAGCGCGAAGACGAGCACCGATAGGACGTAAGGCTCATACGATGGACGCCAAAAGAAAAGCGCCCGATCGGCAGACCGCCAACACGTTATGCGGATGACTTCGTCAAGTTCATGCCACAACAACTAACGTAGACGGACGTACCAAAACGTCGCAATGGAGAAATCTGTGCCCATCCTTCGCTACTTTCCCCGATGACCTTTAGTTGTTGGATTTAAGCGATTAGAGGAATAAATTCAAAAATTTAAGTTTAACCGAATCATCTCTAAGCGCATCAATGTCTGCGTCGAGCATATCGCTGTCTGTATAGTAGAGGGATAAACGGTTGAAATTATTTGTTGGCTTTTTTTGGTTGAGGAAATGGGTAGAATGAATACGGGAACTTTTTATAAAAGTTGCGAGCGTTAATGTTAGCTTTGGACTTTTTGAAAGATCTACAAGACATGTGACTTGCGTTACGGTTGCTGAACTAGAGAAAAACTTTCAAAGTGTGGTCAAAGCTCTAAAACGCGAGTGCATTCGAATATAATGAAAGAAGAATCATTTTGTATTTCAGATGTAAACTGAGATTGTTAACCTGTTACATCAGAGTGATTCCATTTGGAATAAACGCTTTGTACTGTTGTACTATTTTGTAGATCGACAGTCAAATTGGTGCTCAAATAGTGAACATGTTGACGTCTAAAAGCACCAAGAATTGAATGCTTTTACACAAAATGAGTAAAAGTGTCTAATAGTCAAGTGAAGCATAATTGAACGGTTACACAGGAAAGTTCCCATGAACATTGAAGTATGCCAATAGCATTTTTACACAATATTTGGACAAACTTTCTAACTACAAAAAATTGGTCAATGTTTGCGCATTGGGCCGCTAACCTAATGAGAAAATATAATCCAAATAAAAGTCGGTAATTTCATTTGATTATTGATGTTGAGAAAAAGTAAGTACAATTTGAATGCATACTTTTCGCTTGCGGAATTGGCATAGAAGACATTCTTTCGAAAAAATGTCCGGTTCTCTAATCGTTGGAAAAGAGCGTACCGTAAGTGAAGATAAACGACAATCAACTGGCATTTTCAGTTCTATGCTCTCTACCAGAAAGATTCAAGTGTTATTCATGGGCCTATCTGTTTTGCTTGCGTGTTACTCTTCGTTGTGTGTTTTTGGATTGGTTGGCAACTTTGGAATCGTTGTTTTGACTTATCGGAGTCCGTAGGTGTCATCTTCAGTATACTCAGTTGTCTGTTTAGACGATTGAAAAACTCCTGCAACTATCTTCTCGCCCTCCTTTGCCTCAGCGATTGCGTTCATCAAACCGGACACTTTTCCTACATTTATCGGATGTTCACTGGCAACTACTTCATTCGTTTAGAATCATGTTTTCTGCTCCAAATAGTCCCATTGATTGGAGTTCTTTTTGGCGCTATTCTTCCACTGATTATTAGTTTCGATCGGCTTTCCAGCTGTTTCTTTCCGCTCTTGTGAGTGGCATTTGGAGTTTTCGAAATGATTATCGTTTAGCTATCGAACTCTAAAACCGACATATTATATTGTTTTTGTTATTTCTGTTAGTGGTCTCTATGTTCTTGTGACTTTCTACGCGGTTAGTCAGCAGATGTCAGAACATGGAAATCAGTGAGTTTATATCCAGTTTTTAAGTGTAAGAAGTTTCTATTAGGCTTTTGCTTTGTGCTGTTCCTGATCCAGTTATTTCACAGAGGACCACAAATCTGATCTTTCAACTGTCCACTGGTCTTATGAATGCAATCGCAGTTTCCATTTACGTGGCTGTTTGGATCGGATTGCGTCTTGGAAGACGTTTGTTCTCGTATGTTGTTCTTACTGACTCGTTAATTGCAGATATAACTGTTGGCACTAAACGAGCATTTAAAGCTCTTTTCGCCATTAGCTTTTCTTTACTTTGTAGTTGGGTAGCCGGAGCGATTGGTCAACTGATTCTGATGTTAATTGATGCGAACCCTCAACAGTTCTTTTACAGTGTCGCAGGCACTGGAGTTTGTATAAACATTGTTTGTGCGAGTAATTGCGTCTGGTTGTTTATTTTCAGGTTTGTCATGAGTTTAAGTTTTTAACGTTGTAAGGTTTTAGTAGTGACTATCGACATGCACTTCGTAATGAATTTAGAAGCCGTGGGAGTGGACTAAATTCAATTATTCATTTGACAGAACGTCATAGATCACGTCTTTCAACAAGTAACATATTGGTCTAGGTCATTAATTACAAGTCTCAAAGATGATCTTTACGTTATATTATCTTATAGTGGCTGGAAATTAAGTTAGTCAATCACTCTACGAATAACATTTATCTAAACAAAAGAATACGTGGAATATTCAATTCTTTAGCTTACCTTAAAAACCAACTGAAATTTCATCGAATAAGCATATCTACAATACAATCGTACTTTTTCGTTACAAGATCAAACAGGAATTAGAATGTCTGGATATTATTCTATTTAGACTTATCGAGCAGTCTGCTCATTCGTTTGAACATAAGTTTAATAGAATCATTTTGTGAGAAAGCGTATAGTTGCAAGACAAAATGTTTCCGTAACAACTCCAATTCCCATGTTTTAAGTTCAGTCAATAAGCGATTTAAATTGTACATAATGATCACTTACTTAAACTAAACGTTAAACATTGAGAGATATTGGTTAGAGATAACCATTGATCATAAAGAAAATCGCAGGTTGTTGAAATTTCCCAGTGATTTGCAATGTTAAACTGTTCATCTTGACGCATTGAACGAACTCGTTCATCATTTAAATCTAGAGATTTCTTAGCAAACTGATAAGTACAACGCTTGTTCTCGTATTAGAGAACGTTAGTAACAACTTGTTTATTGCGAAAGATAAGAAAAAACACGTCGAATGAAATCAATTCATGGTAAACGACTCATTTCGTGAAGGTTGTAAAGCTTGATGTTCGAGAAAAGTAGAACCTAAAAGCACGGGAACCCTGATTAAGAACGTTCGCACCACGTGAAGTGTCCAGCGAGAAAAGATCGAAGACGCAGACGACGAGGGGAGCAGGGAGAAAACCCCGCGGGTTTGGTGGTCTCTGACCGGCGACGCGGCCTGTCGGTCGCTCTGGTGGCTCGAAGAGCGAGAAGGCAACTCGTGGGCTTGTTTGGTTGAAATCATACTTCACAGGATCATTTCTGTAGTATGTTTCCTCGCACCAAAATCCTCTAGCCAACCGCCGGAGTCCGCGATGATCGAGGCGTGGTGCCCGTTCCAGAGCGTGAAGTTCGTCTGTCGATGCGAGCAATCGAGTCGAAGACGTTGAAGATTGCGGGTTGTTCGGCTCTCGGGCCAAGCGACCTTCGGAACGTGGTGCTTGCTGAGCGGAATGGAAATTTTGAAACCCCTCCACTGCCCACTGGGTAATGGAAAATAAACACTCAAAGCTTCCACTTTCGATTTGAACTGTAAAACTGCTGGAAATAGCATCAAAGAAAATGAAATGCAGTTTGCAGATGGTTCTCACGACATTCGCTCATGAAAAGGTGCATCGTTTTGTTGCTGAACTGAAACCTAATGAACGTAATAAACCAGAGCTAATCACTTGAACAAGCCACATCTCCATCGACCATCTGACTGCAAAAAGCGCGCCAACTTTCCATTTAAAATTGTTTTGCTTTCGATTTGCAGCGAACTGCCGTTCAGTTTCGAAGGGTTTTCCGTGATTTTTACTCGGAATTCAGATGTCCGTGTTGTCGAATATCAATGAGACGTCATCCAAAGTGAAGGAAGTGGATCGGTTGGTTAAAGTTGCAAAGTTCGAGGATGAGACGAAGTTAAAGGCGTGAGTTTCGGTTTTTCTGTTGATTTGACGTTTCGATTTTAGATCGTTGGTTTTCAATGGTGAGGTGAGATTGCGAGCGTCTTATGAAGACGGCGGTTCGGTATGTTCGATTTGTTTTGCTTATTTTTTGGTCGCCGTTTCAGGTTCTGTGTGTTGTCGTCTCGTCGGCATCTCCGGACAACGCAGAGGTTGTGTTTCAACGGAAAATGAACGAAGCAGAATTCAAGCAACACGCGTGTATCAGTGAGAACAACATTCAGTTTCGCTCGGCTGTTTCAACGATTTACGGTCTCATCAAACACTCGATGGACGAGAACTCGTCAGTTCGAATGGAACTGAAAGTTCGGCAGAAGAAGAACGGAAACTCGGTCGCCATCTTTGACTTCAAATTCAAAATGACCAGCGGCTCCTTATTCATGGGCTACGCAACATCTTTGACGTTTGAGTTGGAAGAACTGAAAGGCGATTTGCTTTGCAAATATTTGGCTCAAAGGCTGTTAAAATTGGAAAAAACAAACGAACGCCGCGACACCAAGTATCTCGAATTGAAGCAGGTAACTCAAGTATTTTTGTTGTTTTCCACGTGGATTTTCAGAAGTATTTTGATTCAAAAAATGAATGTGAACGATTGAACGACCTGCTCGATCAGACCCAACGAGAGGCGTCCAAGTTGAGAGTAAGACGACTATTCACTTGTGGTGTAACCGAATGTCTTTGTAGCAACAGGAAGGTGCAATTATGGAAATGAAGGATCAACTTGAAAGTCAGGTATAATTGAGTCCTTTTTTGTTTACTGACTTGTGTTGCAGTATTACCATCGAAACGAAGATTTGGGTCGTTTGCAAGAAGAACTGGACGACAAGCTCGTTGAGTATCAGGAGTTACAAAACGACTACGAAAAGCTGCAAAGTGACTTCGAAATCCTTTTGGACGGATACAACGACCAGAAAGCGGAGATTGAGACGTTGAAACAGGAGATCGCCGAGATTCCGAGAACGTGCATCACTCCGAAAGAGTTGGAAGAGCTAAAGAAAGCGGTAAATAAAATTCCCACTTATGTTTGTGTAGATTTTGTTTTAGCACTTGATAACAAAAACCGAACGAAATGAACTGCGAGAAGAGAAAGTTCGATTGAATGCTGAAATAAAGAAACTTCAAGACGAAGTCTCTGAATGGAAAAAAAAGGTCGGTTGTGCATTCACTTTTGTCATTGTTCTTCAATTAAGTACACGGAAACACGAACTGATCTCGACAAATGGAAATTGAATGCGGTTTCTCGTATCTCCGGCAAATCGCAAGAAACCAATCAAACGGTTGCTCCTTCGCGACAGACTCTGCCCGTTTCTTCGAATCCCGCCTTAACATCAGCAAGCGGCTTGAAGTTACTTTCCCGTCGACCGAATACCAATCGTTAAAACTACTGCTTCATGATCCGCTATTTACGTTTCTATATCGACCTATGATCTTCGCGCAAACTAATTTTATGAGAATAAACTCTTTCAACATCCGTACGTTCTTGATGTAGCAGAGATTCTTTTGTCTTTGAAGTTCCAGATTTCGCGGAAGTTTGCAAATAAACGTTTGATTAGCATGTTTAATTTTAATGAAAAACGTTACAATAAATGAAATTGCGAAATTGAGATACAATGTTAGAAATAATTTGAAAAATGAAATTCAATTGGGATAGGTTGACCGTCGTGTTTCTTGCGTTAGTCGACGAGAAATGGAACTACAAAGAGTATCCAAAGACTCGCAATATCTTTGCATTTTACGCAAAGTAGGAAGATCATTGAAGAAATCCGCCATCATCTGGTCGGATCTCAATAACTCGGCAACAAATCGCCGGGAACCATTTCCCCTGTTGATGTTCTCAAGCACCTCAACGAAACGACTAAAGTGCGCCGATACGTTGATTGCACTTGGTCGAACTTCAATGGGTTGACGTTGAACCACTGGAGGAAGAGGTTCGACCTGTAAATATTTGCTTGTGATAGAAATCTGTTAAAACCTCACCTGAACGTTACGAAGTTGGACGCAACGACGAGCTGAATCGCCATTGAGTAAACCAACGACGACGCAGAGTAGTCCGAAGCCGATAGTGAATTTATCAAACATAAATCCCGTCCAGGGATACTGTATCTTCAAGAGTACCAAGAAGATACCCACGAAGATGAACAATCCACTGATCCACAGACTGAATTTGAGCATTGTTTCCTCCACTATCGAAAGCTGTAAAAGACATTTAAATTATAATTTCTTTACTGACACATAGACGGTTGCTTAGTGGCCATGTAAACTACTATAACATTTTCTGAATTCTCCCATTTTTACTTTCAAAAGTTGTTTTGTTAAGAACGAAACATTCAATCTATAGTCAGAATACTCGCCATTAGGAATTTCAAGAACAAATAACAGTAATAATCCCGACTAAGAAAAAGTTTTCTGTTGTTTAGAAATGGTATCCGCAAAAGGTTTACTTCACAACCGTCTATGTGACTAATTTACTTACATGTTCCATTGTGAAGTGCCATCGAAAATGAACTGCACTACGCATGTACCAGATGTACAAGGCGATTAAGAGTACCGCAATTGCTGGCCATAGAATCAACAACCAGGGCCAAATAAATGAAATAATCGCCCAAATCTGACTAGGAAGAACACTCGATGCGTAGTCCATAATCGAATCAACAGTTGAATTTGCTGTTTTACTGTGCAATTTTTTTACGTTTTTATCATCATTGAAGATTATGAGTTTTTGGTCACAAACGGAAACCGCGCGAGTTAACTACGTCAATCATTTTGTGTTAAGGTATTTGAATTGATCCTCAAGTGAAAGAGTCCACTTGCATACCATTTGTACCATTACGATTAAACACTTTAACTTTTGACGGAATGTCTCTGGAAAACAAGTTGACATATTGAAAGCACAAGTTGACAGTAACTTTGTTGAATAGTCAACTTGCAAACTTCATTTCCAATCCGACCGATTGATGCAACTAATAGATTAGGAATATCCGGCATTATTTGTCGGATTCCACAGTTTACAGTACTACTTGCAAGTGTCTCTCTATTGGCCGCTTTCCAGAACCGCGAACTTTACTCCGCCCTTTGAAGCAAAAAGACCGCAACAAGTTTGACTCAAGAGGCTTTCGTCCGACTCGTTCGTCAAATTTGCGATGGTGTAGTGGGAAAGTGATCGGTTTTCTGGTCGAAGCGAAGGATCTATTCCTGCATTTGTTTCGAGTTTGGAAGCCTTTGGGTTTAACTTGACAATCGTTTCGGGCGTGCAATTTTAAGCGCCGGAATATTTCAGAAAGTTGGTTTGAACTTTTCATTACGATCGGTAATCTTCGAATTGATTTCTTAAGCTCAAACGATCAAACGTCTTTGTCGCATGAGACTCAAAAAAGCGAACTTTCGAGTCGAAGTTTGGTGGCCTCTAACATTGATTCAAGTTTGTGGTTAGTTTCTGTAAAACGAATTTATATGTGTGGATTGAAATCGAGTGTTCGTCTGATGACACGATTAAACGACTGTGATTGCGTCTTTGTGTAATTCGTTTTCAATTGATTTGGTTGTTATAAGAGCGTTGAGTTCATTGCGATTGCTAATAAGTAGTCTTGGGATCTCCTAGTTATTAGCTTTTACTTTGCCTTAAGTTTCCATTCTTGATTGATTTGTGTATTCACGTGGTGCTGGAACGAATGAGCTGATTTCACGGTTGTGTATTTTGAATACTTGCAGATGACCTTGTTGCTAATCGACTACTTGTTTGAACCTCTTCGAATGCTGGATGTATTATTATCAAGCGGAGAGGATTGTTGTAAAGTGCTGAAAACATGTCTACAACTTTTGTGCGTTTTACTGACTTGATAGTTTACTTTGTGGACCTCCAGATGTACAATGAAGCTTTGAACTCGTTTATTTTCATATTTTGAGTGCAAATTGGCAAAAAACTACAAAAAATTGATTGCAACGAGATGCAACTAAGTTATGTGTTATCGAAGCATAATCAGAGACCGAACTGTTCTTGCGATTGCAAAGTGAGGAGAAGTTAAAAACTCATTTTTTGTTATAACATTTACGGTAACTGCCCCCAATTAATTGATAAGCAACTGTTCATTTTTGTTTATTAAATCGCGGAAGAAATTTGTAGGTTCAGCAAACAATAAAGAGACGAATTATCGCAAAAAGCGCAAGAAACAATGGAAAAAAAGAAATACAGTACAAGAAAAAACAAAAAAACCATTTCCAGAATTCGAGTATGCTGGTATTATAACCTTTTTGTAGTTCTTCATGAATTTTTTTTAAAGGCAAACTGGAGCCCCACAAAGTCGTAGCAACTGCCAAAATCAATTCAATAGTGAGAAATTCCCAAATTGAAAGGCAGACGTAATAACAGTTTGATAAGAAGGAGCAGAGCAACGACCAAATATAAAGACAAGTAGCATTGCAGATTGAAAAGAAGATGTCAATTGGATTGGAGACGACAAAATTACAAAATTCTACGATCGAATGACGGATATAGCGAACAGCAACACACTCCTTACTGCAGCTTAGATCATTTGGCTCGTCGTTTAGCTTCTGCTCATTGTTCGGCTCATCGATGGGTTTGGCTTCCACTACAGTTGTCTCTTGAATGTCCATGAGTTGCGGTTCAACAACTGTTTTGGGTTCTTCTATGATTTTTGTCTCCAAGTGTTCTGGCTCGGGCTTAATCTCGACTGCTTCGGGCTCATTCTCGACTGTTTTCGATTCAACTTCTTTGGGTTTATCGATCGTTTTTGGAGGTCCACAGTCTCGGAGAGCGCGAAGTTCAGTCAGAATCTGAAGCTGTTGCTTCGTGTCGTGCATCTTCAGTTGATCGTAATCTCGACGCAGATTCTTCAACTGTTCACTCATCAGCTCGTTGATGTCGTTGGCTCGTTTGTACTCGACTGTGAGGCCAAGAAGCAAAACGAGCAGAGAAACGGTTAGCCAACTGTTCGAGAGAAAAAAGCTGAAAGAAGAACGACGATCAGACGTATTTCCAGAACAACCTCGCCTTTTTATGTTCTGAAGAAGTGTCCTCTTCAAAGGCTCTTTTATCCAACAGACATCAGACGCTTGTTCGGGTCTGTGGTCCTCGTTTTCCCTCACCAGCTCGAAATCACTTTCACTCGAAGATGACAGATAAGTTGGCTGAAAGAATGGTTGAAGTTACTTGAATCACTCGAATTGATTACCTCGTCCATTGGCAGTCAGATGTTTTTCCTGAAACATACGAGTCAATTAGAGCGTTTGAGATCGACTTCAATGTTCGCGTGGATTGGAAAGAACACCGCAAGCATCTGGATTGAGAGAGCCGAAATGCAGAGACTCCCACCGAGTTGGACATCGCGCTCGAATGCGCCCAAAATGACCACACTAAATGCCCTCCGTTGGGTCACTCGACTTTCGAAAGTCCACGCTCTTTCGTGATATTTCTTTGTATCGATTAGTGGTCAGTGAGTGTGGCTAGAGATTGTCGATTTGCAGATTGAGGTTCAGACATATAACACACCTTCTGTTATTTCAATCATTCCATTAGAAAAGTTCTGTTGAACATAAAGATTCTTTAAACACTGTTTGTTCTTATGTGGAGCTTAACAACAAGATACAGAATTGACCAAAACCCTTGAAAAAGTTGAAATCATTCAAACGACTGAAGAATGAAAGCTGCAGAAGATCCTTCAAACCTCGTGTTGGCCTTAGGACATAAAGAGTGCCGCATCGTTGTGAGTCCGCTTATAAGAGCGCGAAAAGGGCACACACAAACGACAACCAGTGGGTCACAGCGCACTGCTAGGTGACATCTATTGTCCTTAAGTTTGCGACAAGTTTGATGGAGAGTTTAATTGCGCATTTGAATGCCAACAGAATCGATCAGCTAATAACTTTAGCTTCGATTAACAATCAGAAGTCATTTCTTAAACCAATAAATAACTCAACCGTTTAGATTGCTACTATAATTACTCAACTCAGCATATCAATAGCAGTCTACAAGAGACAAGAAGAGTCCTGGCATAACATGAACCCTTCTTGTGATGCATTTCTACAATGGTTAAAAAACGGTTTTCAGTTCGAAAACTTGTGTTTTATGTCGAAGTTCATGTTTGTAGATATTTTTGTATTTCTTCTTTCTATCAAGTTGCTTGTACAAATCTTCTTTCATTGTTCATTATTTTGTCCCATTGAATAGAAGCGACTTGTCACACTAATCAAAAGACCCGTTTATTAGAAAATCCGATTAGAAAATATGTTTAACGTTTAAACAACATAAAAAATAACTCGAGAAAACCGTCTTTTAGTCAATTATAAGGATCAGTGAGCGTCAATCCAACGAGATTCAAGCTCCATTTTATCAATTATTTGTCCTGAAACAAGCGTAAAGTTTAAGCTCTTCAGCAAATAACTTACGATCAAACCTATCAGCAAGGACGAGAGAACGTAGAAGTTGAAAGGTTAGTGGTAGGTTCGTAGTTGATGCTATGTAGTCCCTGCGCCACGTCATGAACTTGTCAACGCAATACCACTTCCCGATAGATCTGTGTTCGCAAAAACAAACGACCTTCAAAACACGATTTACTTTTCGCGGCAATTTGTAACGAAGAACTGAACACAGCGTCGTCTCGTCGGTTTCCGCATTCGACTCGCGCGATGGAACCGAAATACTCATTTTCGATTGAACGCTAAAATGATTTTGTCAACAATCTTCTCGCTAATAACACGGTTAAATACACTAAAATACACGACTTTTAATACTACTGAAAGTAAATCAGTGCGTTGAACGACAGAAATACGAGTGACCGCTTTAGCTCATTTGCTGAGCTTATATGCGATTCCAAATTGGAAACGCCCACGAGTTCAACGGTAACGCTGGACTTCGAGTCATTTCCGATCATTACTACCGGGCAATTCGATTAAGAACGCGATAGAAGCCTTGCGAGATAGCTGTTGATGTCTTCTTTTGAAACAATCATTGGACGGCGTCTTTACCGACATCTCTTCACTGAAATCATAAGCTCCAGAAAGCAATCAACAAAGGAGTTGGTTTTAATTTACAACCGTCTAGTAACCAACTCAAGCAACCTCGCAATAAGCGGTTCTCATGCGTCACAAAGACTGATTGTATGATACTAACCCAAGCGCATATGAGACTCGAGGTGTTGGTATCATCTTTGATTTCTCGTGGAAAACGCCGACTATCAATCAAACTTTCATTTGGATACTCTTTTAGTATGAATTCGTCATAGAAATTTGAGTGTAGTTGTGTCTGTTAAAAATAGATGCAAACTTGATTATTATGTTTTAATACATTGATGAAAAAATCTACGTCCTGAAATCAGATCCTTTACTTGAGGTCCCAAATGTTTTAGTTGAGAACTTCACAACCAAAAGCCTTACAGAACGCTTGTTTCCAGTCATTTGGTTCTGTGTAGCTTAAATTCGACCAATCGATTATGTTCAGATTCGGATATTTTAATGCAAAGATCATTAGATTGCAATTCAGTTTAGGTGGACAATCGATCAGTCAGTAGTTAACATCCACCGTTCTTCTCATCGAGCCAACCTTGAATGCCACTAAAAATTCACAATTTGTGAGCTGAGTTAAACTTACTACACGTTCACATTCAATCTTGAAGTTTCCTGTTGATTTTCTTTCACATTGATTGTTTGTGGCAAATCAATAGTCAAGAATTACACTACCAACGAACTCTTGCATCCACACTTGTTATTTATGGACTTTAAACTGACAAGCACAAATCCCACTTTCATGTCCTCCAATCGATTTATAGACGATTTCACACCGTTCATTTTGAATTCGTTAACGAATAAGTAAAACAAAATTACGGTGGTTGGTTGATTAAGTTTTCCATCCGAAAAGATATAAATTCCGTTGCTCGAACTCTAAATCAGACTTTTCAAGGAAAGAGAATATCGAGATTGATGGCTCCAATACAATGGAGGAAATTGTAAAGCTTGATGTTCGAGAAAAGTAGAACCTAAAAGCACGGGAACCCTGATTAAGAACGTTCGCACCACGTGAAGTGTCCAGCGAGAAAAGATCGAAGACGCAGACGACGAGGGAGCAGGGAGAAACCCCGCGGGTTTGGTGGTCTCTGACCGGCGACGCGGCCTGTCGGTCGCTCTGGTGGCTCGAAGAGCGAGAAGGAAACTCGTGGGCTTGTTTGGTTGAGATCATACTTCACAGGATCATTTCTGTAGTATGTTTCCTCGCACCAAAATCCTCTGGCCAACCGCCGGAGTCCGCGATGATCGAGGCGTGGTGCCCGTTCCAGAGCGTGAAGTTCGTCTGTCGATGCGAGCAATCGAGTCGAAGACGTTGAAGATCGCGGGTTGTTCGGCTCTCGGGCCAAGCGACCTTCGGAACGTGGTGCTTGCTGAGCGGAATGGAAATTTTGAAACCCCTCCACTGCCCACTGGGTAATGGAAAATAAACCCGCTGATGAAGAGGAGATCATCTGCGTGAAACTTAACAGTGGAACGAACGAATTTATCGCTTTGAACTCTTCACGAAGTTGGTACTACGATAATGCAAAGTTCATACGCAACGGTTGACATCAATCGACAAAGTAATGAGTGTCCGAAAAATTATAATTCAGAACAGATGTTAGTTTTTAATTTGCAAGAAAGAATCGAATTTACATTTGGAACATACGATCCGGTCTCTTAAGTCGATTTTTCTCAACCACATCTATTTGTCATTCAGTTGCGCCTTTTACAGGAGATTAATTTCGATTAATTACGGCCATCGAGATGCGTGATGTAGCAGTCGGAGGCTCACAAAATTCGGTCAATTCATTTTGCCGTCAAAGCTTCGGTTAACAATTTGTTTGTATTACATTGAAATGGTCAGCATGTTCTCGCTTTAAGTGCTTGTTTATTTCATGTGAAATTCCGTTTAGAATCCTCAAAATTGAGGTGTTTTGCGAACTGAAAAAGTTGCCTTATGCAAAGAACTAGCGGCCCAGCATAAGCCAATCGTTTTTGAAGCTCAACTCGAGAATATGTGCCGGCCATCAGGTCTCAGTGGTTACAATGAATCGCTTTAGATTTTAGGTTTTGGGCAGTTATAAAGTTTTGATTGTCATGCTTACTGGAGTCGTTCTCTGATCAACAACGAAATGAGCGGATTTACGAACAACAAAAACTCGCCGAATTCTGCAAATTACAAGGTGAACAACTGGATTGCCGTTTGATTATTTTGAGGTTACAGATTCTAGATGAAGATGAACTCAATGAGGAAATGGAGCATGTGATTTCACGAATCTCCGAGTTCATCGATGTTCGTCCAGCGATTTGCAAAATTCTGTTGTACAACTTCAAGTGGAACAGCGAGAAGCTCCTTAACAAGTTTGTTTACATTTTGACATTTTGATCTTTGTTCTAGTGTTTGTGATTTGATCGACAAAGAACCGTTTTTACGCGAACAAAAAGTCTCAACAGCAAGTTCATTTGTTGAGGATATAGAGAGACAACAATGTCAGATTTGCTTCGTTAGTTGTTCGAATAGCTCGTGTATTGGATTGGGCTTATGTGATCATAGATTTTGCGTTGAATGTTTTCGATTCTACGTCATTAATAAGGTGGATAGGCCCAGGCCTTCTGAAATAATAGTTTCCAGATCAAAGAAGGCGGCTGGCCGATTCAGTGTCCGGGATCTACGTGTTTTGCATTGAAAGAAGACCAAGTCTTCTATCTAGTTAACGATTATAAATGGAGATGTATTTATAAACAGAATGTTTTAATGAATTATATTCACGTTAGTCTACAGCTTTTATAAAACTTATGAATGTTCTTTAGATTCTTGGATTGATTAAGAATTGGCCGGGTGTTGAGTGCAAATATTTTGGGAAGTCTTTGAACTCAAATAACACAGAGTTTACTGTTGAATGTCTTTGTGGTGAAAGAGTATGTTTCAACTGCATGAACAAAGACCACTCGCCGGCGACTTGTGCAATGTTAAGTCGTTGGGAAGTTTTTAAACCAATCGAAGATCCAAAAGAGGATGCCAGTTATTTGTAGCTATTGAAAAACAAAAAAAGTGTCCAGGATGTCGTGTAAGTGTTTTCAACAAAAGTCACTTTGTTGGTTGTAGGCCAAGATCGAGAAAGTTGGTGGATGTGATCAAATAAAGTGCAAACGATGTAGATACGAGTTCTGTTGGAACTGCTTGAATCAACTTAGTTACTGTGGACATGAATGTGGACCAACGAAAACAGATAGCGAGTTTGCTGATTGGACCTAAAATCAGATTGTCGATTGGTATCGTAAACAGCTCAAAAAATATGACAAAACCAGAGCCGACAAAAACCGCGTATTGGCCGTGAGTTTGTCGTAGCTTTTAAGTTTAATTGTCATTTAGATGCCCATTTATATTGCTTTTAAACCCATCGAAATGAAACTGAGACATCGCTTCTTGTGGTGGATCGAAACCGAGCCCTTCGATCGTTCAATGGTCCAAACAACTGTCAATGTTCTGTCACGAGCTCATCAACTGTTGACATACGCACACATCTATTCGTTCTTCAAAAAATCCATTGCATTTTCTACGACTTCGCCGTCAAGATTTTGAGATTGGAAGAAGCTGCCAAATCTCTGACACAACTTCTCGCGAATCAGCTTTTCTATTTGAACGAAAAATGTCCGCTGATCTCCAATAAGCGTTTTCGGCGGAAGATTTCAACCGTTCAAAGACGATACGACAAACTGATAGAGAGCGCTAATCGCTTAAAATGAAAGTGTAGATCACAATTTTGATTTTCTTAATGATCTCTTGGTGTTTAGACATTTTGAATAAACAGAAAAGACGCTTCAATGTTAGTAATCGATTTCAAATTAAGTTCGAAAAGACTGGATACTGAATATCAATCGCTATAAGCAGATTTCTCCTCAATCAGTTTATATTGTGGGTCGTTGTCGAAGCAAGTGCAAGTCCGAGTCGACCCTTGCCGGAAAAAGAGCAAGCTCTTCAGCCTAACTGGTCCTAAAAAGAGAATCTCGATGAGTACATTAGTACTCGTTCCAATGATCAATCTGATATGAACAATTACTAACAAAGATCATAACAAGAGACCGAGAAGCGATACTGTTTAACGCCTTGACATCGACTAATATGCACTGCCAAAAGTACGAGAAATGATGGCATTTTCCCGGGCCGAAGAAACAGAGGAATTAACCCAAACTGCTGCGAGAGACTAAGCGGTTACTAAAGAACACACAATCTTCTCATGCAAAGGTCAAGCGGATAGTGACGAGGTTGTCAGTGACAGAAATGGAAATATCAAAGAGAAAAATTTGCGTGTCGATGATGTTCGGTACTTTTAAAGATTATTTTTACTATAGTTATAGATCAGCGATAGGTTTGTAAAGTCATTCATTGAAAGATCGATCTTCTCATCGCAAACTGTTTCTGATCACTCTTGTTGATCTCCACAAAGTTTTGTCTGTAATCAGCTATTACTTTGTAATCGTATTTCATTTGAAAGCTCATGCTTATGTTCAATCTTTATTGTAACTTCTTGCACAAAAACGTTAGTATGTAATACAAAAACGTAATACCCGTATTGCACAATAAAATGGAATTTATAACTCGAGGGTTTCAACTTCGGATTATTGTGATTCTTGAGTGAGTGGAGTCGTGCGAACAGAAATGATTTTATAGATAAACTGTTGAATTTTGAGAACATTTGATATTCGTATTTAAACTGAAGGACATTTGCGGATGAAATATAACAACAAAACATTCTGCTGATCAAAACAGTATGTACAAACTCGTGAGTTCAATAAAACCATTTGCGAATTGTTTCTTTGACTCGAGACATAAAGACAAAAACTGCTGGCAGAAGGAACAACGCGTGTAACAATCCCAAACTGCTCACAATCAAAATGCATTTGTAAAACAAGGCAACAACGTATGCATCGACGAAGAACAAGGGTCCCATGCCAAGCATCGTGCTCACACCGGCCTGAATAACCGGCCAACCAACTCCACGGAAGGTGTGCATAAGTCTATTGAAGGTATCGCTGTTTTTGAACATTGTTGATGGTACCGCGGGCTGAATTGTTATTGGACCTTCCGGTAATTTTCCGTTTTTCGGATCAGCGCCGATTATGATCTTTGTCGGTTGTTGCTAAAAAAACCAATTCGTAAAGTCGATTTGCATCTTTAGATTTTTACCTTTTGATCATCATCTTCGTCAATTAGAGTGTAATAGTGATAGCAAACATGCTGAAACCCAATTGATTACTATAGTCCTCTTGACGAAAACATACCGCACTGTAGTCCACACTAAATCCAATAGACATCAGGATACTGATCAATGAAACGGCGTCCAAGTTCACGCCCCACAAATGCAAGTACGCGACTGTTCCGCAACTAATGGAAATAATCGAAACAATGACCACGAAGATCGCTTCAGCGTTCATGATAAAGAAGAAGACAAGGATTGACATCAATATGATGGCTGAGATGCCCGTTTGAAGGAAGTTCGCTGGAGCTGAAGCTGCTGATTCGGTTGGCACTTTTTCCAATGGATGATGTGAGTAGATTTGAAAGTCGTCTTCGTAACGCTTGAGAATTGCACGTCTAAAAGGATCGAAACTAATCCTCGTTGTCAGATTGCAAAACCAACCGTGTGAGCAATAGGTCTTCAACATCCAAAGTGTTTTTCATGTTGTGATAGGTGATGTGCCACGTGAAAGCATCGATGTATTGTTCACCTTTTTCGTTTTTTCTTAAAATCTCATTGAAATTACTGGAATAGGAGAACTTACTTGAGATAAATGTTTCTCTGATCCATGTTGAAAATCCGATAGTTACTGGCCATTTGCACTGGACTCCAAATATCTTCGTCTTCTTGTGCCCAAAACTGTGCGGTAGTTTCGTATTCACGAGTCCACAAATTCGATCCTTTTGATCCCATTCCGTATGTTGGAATCGATTCCAATTCATCGATCAACTTGTGGAACTTCTTGCGTCGTCCCTCGTCTTTGAATGAACCCATTGGATTGAGAACGAAGTTAACAACAAAAGCTTCGTTCAAGAAGAAGTCTTGCATTGTACGAGAAATTGGAGTCAACGGACTTTCTTTGAGATACAAATTGGACATATCGAAATTGGTGTTGACCAACGTACACAGATAAGTAGTAACCTAAATCCACCAATTTCATGAACCCGATTATTATTCTTACCACAACATGAAGAACGAATGTGCCCAGAATCAAAAATTGACCAAAACCGGAGTGAATGAATTCAACGAAATAGGACAACCAAGTACGATGTCCATCGACGTCAAGATTCGATGAAACGTCCGCATCGTGAACTTTTTGAATGGCCAATACACGTGTAAACATTTCGGCTTTACGAATCAAATGTTTTTTCCAACTGCCACGTGACGAAATCGATCCTGTGGGCTATAAAAGGAAATTGAGTTAATCACCAATTGATTTTGTCTTACCGATGACTCATTCGATTCTCTATGAGCTTCATCGAGCGTGATTTGACGTTTACCGCAATAACTCACAATTGCAGTAAAGAAAGTAATCTAAACATCGTGGATTCGTTTTGAGGCTTGAGATTGTTTGCTTTTACCTGATAAATAAAGTCAATAGTTAACGCGATTGAGGTATAAATGCAAAACAATTGAACAACAGGCATATTGGAGATCACACCAACACCGAAACAAAGAACATCGGTAACTAAATCACTGGTTATCAGGCACTGTGATGGGTATCACAAACTCACCAGAAGTAACGGTAACTGAAGCTCCAGATTTCGCCAAACTTTCGCCCATTCGACTTTCCAAAGTTCCTCGTGGATTGGATTGACGCCAACCCGCTAGAATGAGAAACGCGTCATCAACACCGATAGTCACGACCTGCAATTGTATTTATTACATTTTCTGAACAATTCAAAAACTTACCAAGAACGGAACGACCGTAAGAATATTTGTGAATGGCAAACCACAGCCCCATACAAGACCGAAAGTTGTGACCAAAGCCATTCCAGGAGAAATTACACCGAAAAGCGCTTCAATACACTGACTTTTGTAGAGCGGATGGTTGAGCAACGTAACGATCATGAAAATTGTAAGAACAACACCCGTAAGACCAAGAAATGGAATTGCAGTTATCGTAATTTGACGTTGTTCGTACAATTCACGATTTCGACTCAAAAGCGAATACTTCAAATTTGCTGATTTCTGTGTTGCTCCGTTGAAAAGATTCATGAGTCGACGTTCGAACGTATCACGAATTTGTGTACCTCCGGGTAAATTCGTATCAACCTGAGAGTTAATGGATTCACTCAACTTCACGCAATCATTACAACTCACCATGTAGTGCAGAACGAAAAGTTTAAATGATGTGACAATATCTTGGTTATCTTGTCGTATCGTTTCCAATCTGCCAAGTGAGTAGCCAAGAAAAACTGGATTATTAAAAGCCATGCCATTAGGATACGAAAGAGTAAAACTGAGACCTCCGGTTTGATTTTGCATTGAAGCCTAAATTCAGGAGTTTTGCAAGCGCTATCAAATTCCTAATCTTACTTGTACAAAACCGATGGCAAACGCGTTACTGTCATTGCAATAGATTCCGCAAATGTCGCGATAGGCAAAACCTCGTTGACTGTTGTAAGCAGTAATGTTGTTGACAACAAAGTTGTTGATTTGTGACATCTCTTGCAAGCTCTCTGCATTCAATAATGAACCATTGTCTTTTCGTTCAACAAGAACTTGTATCTGAAAAACAATAACTTCCGTTGGATCAATAAGTTTTAACATACCCGATAGTGATGTTTGGCGGCAATGTGTTCGAATTTCTCCATTGCTGCTTCTTCCACTCGACTCATCGCATTGAGTGGCGAATAAATGTCCCAAATGTCATCCTGAGATTGAAAGCTAAAAAGTCCAACACATGAAATCAGAGTTGTTATAATTGGAACTATCTGAAACATTAAAACCTAATCTCCGGATCACTGACTACCGACTTACAAGGAATGGAAGTGGATGTCGGGCAACAAAACGACCATACTTGTCGAAGAACACTTCCAGTCTACGCATCGTGTGAAAGAGAATTGAGCGGAGTCGAGAGGTCGGTTGGAATGTGTTTCAAACAAATGAAAGATCTGAAATCCGTTTAATTAGTAGATTGAGTAATGAACGAGGTCCACGAAATATCGGAACTTTAAATGAGAACGTTCGATCAGTGAGCTTGAATTCAAGTGAGCAAACTTCATAATCGCAAATGGGCGGAGTACAAAGTCGGAGCTGGAAGTCAAAAGCGAACTTTTGAGCAGTCGACCTTCGACCTGTGATTATTCAGCGTCCAATTCTGTCGATTCAGAAGGCGCAAAACCAAAACTTCGATGAACTCCCATTTTTTCCGCTAATGTAAAACAAACAAGCGCCAATTGCGGCATTTCACTTCTTTGTTGTTCGTTTTCGCGAAAAGCTGTTCAAACAAAGTCGCTCATTCGAAGTGTCGATTTCATTTCCAAACAAAATTTGACAATCGAAACTAAGAGATCACTCGAGATTTCAAATCTCTACGTATTAGAAGAGCAGTTCGCGAACGGAAATCGAGCATTCAATGGGACTTCCCGTGCGCATAACCTTTAAAGAGCATTGGAAGAAACTACACGGACGATGGTTAGGGAGGCAAAGCACAAAAAAGAGAACTTTTGAAAGTCGCTTACGCCTCCGCCACCCACGCGCACCTTTCGAAAAGCCAATCGAATCAACAGCGAGCTCTCAAATCGGAAACAATGAGCAGATTAGCGGTAAACAAAAACATCGAAGTTTTCGCTGAAATTCAACGGCCAACAAATTAGCGGCATTCGAGTGCGCTGTCTGATTCGGATGGCGGTCGTTCGCAACATTGTTCCGCAAACCAAATTAACCCAACAAAAGACTATAAATTCGGTTCAAACAGTCGATTCGAGTTTGTCAGACGCTGTTTAATCGAAACTCTGAGCTGCGGTGTCGACAATGAGGTACAGCGTTGTGGAGTGCAGTGTTACAACGAAGAGGTCTGCGAATTTAAAGCCAACTGATTATGAAACGATAGTATTTGATTGACGAGAAAACAATCGAAGTATGCGGTCAATCAGCTCGTTTAAACTCGTTTTCCATTTCACTTATTTTTCCGCATTACAATCGCCGTTCAATTGACGTGAACTGGAGAAAAACGGATGAGCGAACGATCCGCTCGACATATCTAGTGACCACTCAGTCGTTCAGTTTTTTACGCGATGAAGTGGAAAACACGAAACCAAGAGAACGAGCTGAAGATCGTAAATTGAAATGTGACAATAAAGCTCAGTTACAACGATCATCATTGACGACTCATTCATGATCCCGCAACTTCAATAGAAAGTCGTTCAAATTCGATTGAAAAGAATCGAAACGTTGCGGACAACAAACATGTCGAGTTTTTTGCTTATCAAAAACGAATCGGTTGGATAGTTTGAGATTTTGGGTACAAATCTTATCGTGGTCTCGTAAGTGTTCCCAACTGATGGGTTACAACTGATGGTCGATCTTTTAAGTACAAAGCAGTGACCAATAAACGTTACCCATCGATGCCGTAAAATGTTTGTCTCAATCGGGCACACAATCTGGACTTATCGCCGCCCATCTCCACGTTGAAACGTGGTTGTGTGTTTTTACCTGTCGTCGACCGCCCATTTCTGACCCGAGCGATAGAGTAAAAAGTCCATTTTTGTGCACGCATCCTAACAACGCCCCCAATCTTTAAAGATCGGCGAAGGACTGCTGCTGCGCCATTTGATCTCCGGTCTTTTTACGCGTGGGCCTATTTTGCGCCGGGATGTGAAAACAAGCGAAATGCCATTCGCTAACCACGAATCCCCGAAAACATTCGAGAAATAAGAGGATAGGTCTCTCAACATCGAGAACGGTTTCCAATTCTCGAACTTTTCGCCAATCTATGGACCGTCGTAAATCTGTTGAAATCCACGAGTTTGCAGAGACCTTTCTGGACATTTTGGGAGAAGCTAAAAAGCATGTTATTCTTTGAAGATCAAAGAAACGGAAACATAATTTCAATCGATAGAAAACTTGGTAATATCAAATATGACAAAAAATGTATACGATGTCATTTGAATTCGACTCAATGAGCACGTGAATCTGCGACGAATACGCGCTTCACAAGCTTCAAAGAAGTGAGACGAGATTCGAAGATTGTTTGGATTAGCACCTGCTGTGTTATTGGAACCGAAAGACGGTCAGAAGTGAAAAAGAGGACAAAGTCGGTGCGTTGAGCTTTTGCTTGTTCACGAGAGTTGTCGTCGATTGTTAACTGATCGAACGTCGAAACCATTTGACTCCCACAAAGCACGATTGTTTTCGTTCAACGACGTTTTTCGAGCAAACACGCGAATCTTTCACTCGAAAACGAAGCCACGTAAAATCTAATGGGAACTAGCGACTCAAAAATTGTGTTCGAGTCGATGTGATTTGCAAAAGCTCGTCGATTTACCTTCTTCCAACACCTACATTGCGATGGTTCTAATCACCGTAGTTTTGAGGGTACAACTTCAAGTTCACTTGTCAAAAATCTCTTCAGTAATTGAATTAACCAAAGGATAACAGGCTATCTAGGTACTCAAAATGGAATCAACTCGAATTTGAGCGGTCAAAAGAGAGCGCCGCATAAGAAGTTGAATGTTGCGCTTTAGCCGTGAGTTCGTGCTTTAATAAGCACTTGACGGCGACATATATAAGATCTGTACGATCGTTCTGACCTCAAATATCACACAAACGATCGCAATCGAGAATAAGTAGAGGATTTGGCGGAACACGAGAAAGTGAAATCAACGGCGGAAAATTGACTTGTCCATTACGAGACTCAAATTACTGACCTCATTCTTCCACCTAATTAATGACATCTCGTTCAAAGCTTACGATACTTCACAAGACATCTGGGAACTCACGTATCGGGAAGACAATCACGAGAAATGAAAACGAAAGTATCCAACGGTTAATTTCGAGCTCACAATGATTATGCAAATATTGGCTTCATGTGCTTGATTTCCGCCTTCTTCCGAATACAAAAGAAGAGGAAACTTTTTTTGGATCACCGCAGGTGATCGAAGCACAAAGAATTTCAAACAACGACAGAATTCAAAACGATCGTTGGATTTACTGGGCGATTGATCTACACGTCCTTTTCAAGTGCAACAGTCATCCGGAGATCATAGAAAAAAAGATGAAAAGGCACAGAAAATGGCGCTGTAAACTGTTTTGCTTCAACTGATGGCAAATTATCGGGAAGATGGCACAGGGAAATTGGTTTTGTATGACAACAACGAGACACAAGAATGACACTCAATTGATCATAACGTAAACAATTAGAAAGCGGGCGGTTGAGGGCGCTCATCGTCTTTTCGACGACATTCTTCGTATTGTTTCGCACATCGAACAGCTCAAAGTTTTAAAAGAAGGATGAGAGGTCAATTGAAACGTTGGGAAACGTGTACATGGAGCTCCGCTGCTTAAGTGGTTGTGTTCAATCACTGATTGGAGCTTTGTAGGATGAAAATAGACGGTCGAAACTCCAATGTAGAAGTCGTCTGTGTGGAAGCGATCAATCAAAATCGATTTCGTAAACCGAACAACTTCTTTTTGTCTTCACACCTCGAAACAATCAAACGTTTCAATTACAACATACCACAGAACAATAACCATTGATCTTCGGGGTCTTGACGTCGCCAACAAAAACCGATTGTACGCGAATCAAATTGATTGAATTCGGAAAACTTTTTCGAGTTACATTCGACCAGTCCACATCAACGGAGTGTCGACGGATGAACTCAAAAGCCAACTGACCGTGTGGGCGATGAAAGCCGATAATCCGCTACGCTCAAACTCGACTCAATGACTGTTTTTAACCGAATTTCTCGATGACAATCTTCCCTGAAGTGCACTAAATACCGATGGCCAAAGCAGTCTCCCGGCTAATGGCTATCTTATCCTATCAACTCGCCATACCATAAGCTTAAATGCGCAATTGCCGTCCGCCGCGCAGATAACAAACGCGGAAATCAAACGGTTTACGCGCAAAACCGAAGAAACTGATTGCATTCAATTGGGTTTTCTGCACGTTTTCAGCCCAAAAGGCGTGTGTCCGAATCGAAAACCGTATAAATCGACGTCTACGGCACTTTCAATTCTTTGAATTGAACGTAGAAACGTGTGACGCAAATCCACGAAAATGTTTCCAATTGCGCGCACAAAAAACTTCCGCTTCTGACCGCGCGTCATGATCCGACAAATCGCATTGGTTTAATCGATGGAAAGAAACGTCAACCTGTGAATCATCGCAAATAGTCTATGGATCTAAGGCACCGAAAACACACGGGTTTTCTCATTCGAATCGGGTTTCAGCGTCCTTCCCCGCCGTACTGGTTAGCTTTGACATACAAACACAGCAAATGGCTTAGTTACGGTGAGATGAGCAATGGACAATCGAGTTTTTCGTGAATATGCACTCACGAATTGAATGAGTACAAAGATTATCTTGCTTGAAATGCAGTTCGATTAAAAGCAAATCAAATCAGATCGAAGTTAAATGCCAATTATTCTTCTTCTTCATCTCACAAAGCCGTTTATTGGCTTCCGTTTGCCGAAGAAAAGTCGAACGGTAATTGAGTTGATTGCCTTCAATCTCCGCAAGAGTAATTGCACTGAAACTTTGCTCTATCACCTTGTCATAAGCATCCAAAAGAAGATGCATTCTGTTGACAAGTTTTTGGTCAACTCGGAATTTTAGTCTCAAAACGACAATTCTTTCGTGCGGACGTTTTTGAACGCGCCGCTTTGCAAGAAAGTCAACGGCGTCGGTTTACGTTCTGGATACTTCTACTTAGCGGATTGCTTCCGAAAGTTTTGTTCTGATCGTTTTTGGTCGCCGGTCCTCTCATTTCTTTTCGTTTAGAAAATCCAACCGAATCGTATCGAAGAGCGACGGTCGTTGGTTGGAGGTGTTGGGTTTTA
Organism: Aphelenchoides besseyi; assembly: GCA_024699855.1. Lineage (NCBI taxonomy): Eukaryota > Metazoa > Nematoda > Chromadorea > Rhabditida > Aphelenchoididae > Aphelenchoides > Aphelenchoides besseyi. The sequence continues at coordinate 2,308,096 of JAMPIQ010000003.1, forward strand.
TGCGTTTTGGGTCTCTAACTTCTCGATCGTTGTTCGCTTTAACTCAAATTCGACAAGTAACTTGGAGAAGAATGTACGCGATTTCGAACGTTTGTTTATTTTGTTATTCGTTGCTTTTAGTCGTCAGCCAACAGCATCGATGGGTACCGTTGAAGAAACCTACAAGAAGGTCTCGCAGTTGCAGCACGTGCTTCTTCGGCCGGACACCTACGTTGGATCGATTGAGTACAGCGAGCGATCGGTTAGTTCAGTCTTCTTTGTTTTCATTCTGTTTTGTTTCAGCCGATGTGGGTCTACGATTCGGAGGAAGGAAAAATTGTCAGCCGGGAAATCTCCTATGTTCCTGGGCTCTACAAGATTTTCGACGAGATTCTGGTCAATGCTGCCGACAATAAACAACGAGATCCCAAAATGTCGCTGATTAAAATCAACATCGACAAGTAAGTCCCATTTCTGTTTTCTTTATTTTTGATTTTGTTCAGAAGCAAGAACGAAATCAGCGTCTACAACAACGGAAAAGGAATTCCGATTGTTTTTCACAAAGACGAAAAAATGTACGTTCCCGAGCTGATCTTCGGTACTCTTCTCACTTCTTCGAACTACAACGACAACGAGCGCAAAGTGACTGGTGGTCGAAACGGTTACGGAGCCAAGCTTTGCAACATTTTCTCCAAGAAGTTTACGATCGAAACTCAAAGCAAAGCTCAAAAGAAACACTTCAAACAGGTAAACCCACTCATTTCTTTATTTACAATCTTCTGTTTTCTCAGACATGGGTGAACAACATGAAAAAAGACAAAGAAGCGGAGATCACAGAACCGCGAGCTGATGAAGATTTTACAAAGATCACTTTTGTGCCCGATCTTCAACGCTTCAAAATGACGGAACTGGACGACGACATCATTGCTTTGATGTCTCGACGAGCTTTCGATGTTGCGGGTTCAGTCAAAGGAATCAAAGTCTATTTGAATGGAAAGAAGTTGCCGGTGAGTTGAATCACAAGTTCGATTAAATAAATGGTTGATTCCAGTGCGAAGGCTTTCAACAGTACGTTAAAGTGTATCCCAAACACGATAACATGGATGGAGAGCCAGCAAAAGTTGCGTACTGCAAACCGCACGATCGATGGGACATCGCCGTCACTCTCTCAAGCGGGACCTTTCAACAAGTTTCTTTTGTCAATTCAATCGCAACAACGAAGGTAAAATGAAGTTTCATTCAAAGTAAACAATCAGCATTTCAGGGCGGTCGACATGTCGATTACGTAAGCGATATGATTGTCGCTAAAATCATCGAAGTTGTGAAGAAAAAACTCGGCACGAAGAGTGGAGTTAACGTCAAACCGTTTCAAATCAAGAATCATCTTTGGGTTTTCGTGAACGCTTTGATTGAAAATCCGACCTTCGATTCTCAGACGAAAGAGACAATGACGTTGGCAGCGAAAGATTTTGGCTCCAAATTCACGTTGCCTGATTCATTCGTCAAGGAACTTCTGAAGTGCGGAATCACAGAATCGGTCATGACTTGGGTTCGCTTCAAACAAATGGAACAACAAGACAAAAAGTGCTCATCGAAGAAGACTTCGAAACTCAAAGGACTCCCAAAACTTGAAGACGCCAACGATGCTGGAACGAAGAAATCCCGTGATTGCACTTTGATTTTGACTGAAGGAGATTCAGCAAAGTCATTGGCTGTTGCTGGACTCGGTGTTGTTGGTCGTGACAAGTACGGAGTGTTTCCGTTGCGCGGTAAAATGCTCAACGTTCGAGAAGGAACGCACAAACAGATTCTGGAGAACGAAGAAATCAACGCACTTCTTCGTATTGTGGGTCTGCAGTACAAAAAGAAGTACGATTCTGAAGATGACATGAACTCTCTACGCTATGGCAAAATCATGATCATGACTGATCAGGTAAACTCAAGAATGATAAACTGATGATTGAGGTTTCTAGGATCAAGATGGCTCGCATATCAAAGGACTTGTCATCAACTTCATTCACGCTAATTGGCCGAGCTTGTTGAAGAAAAGGGTTTCTCGAGGTTTGACAGAAATAATCTACGCTTATGATACACAACTTCTAGGAATTCATTACACCGATTGTGAAAGCAACCAAAGGAAACGATGTGAAATCGTTCTATTCGATGCCCGAGTATCAGGAATGGCGACAGGAGACCGAAAATTGGAAGACCTACAAGATTAAGTACTACAAAGGCAAACCAAAGATCGTAACATTGGCTTACAATTGCTATTTTAGGATTGGGTACTTCAACGTCGAAAGAAGCGAAAGAGTATTTTTCGGACATGAACCGACATCGCATCCTCTTTAAATATGATGGTCCCGATTGCGATAATTCGGTGATTTTGGCGTTCTCGAAGAAGAAAATTGAAGAACGTAAACAGTGGTTGACACGTTGGATGGAGGTTCGAAAAGAACGACGAGATGCCGGTCAAATCGAAGACTATCTCTACAATGCCGGAACACGAGCAATCACTTACTCCGATTTTGTCAACAAGGAATTGATTCTCTTCTCCAACGCCGACAATGAACGATCGATTCCATCACTCGTTGACGGTCTCAAACCTGGACAACGCAAAGTTTGCTCATCATTGAATATCCTCAATTGAATTCTTAACGTTTAGGTTATGTTCGCTTGTTTCAAAGTCGTCGAAAAGAAGGAAATGAAGGTCGCTCAACTTGCTGGTGCCGTTGGTGCAATGTCCGCCTATCATCATGGAGAAGTGAGTTGGAATCATTCAGACAAAATAACCCAATTTCTTCAGACAAGTTTGGCATCAACGATCGTCAATTTGGCCCAAAACTTTGTGGGCACAAACAACATCAATTTGCTGTTGCCCAATGGTCAATTCGGTACACGTCTTTGTGGTGGCAAAGACAATGCCAGTGCTCGTTATATTTACACTCAACTCAATCCAGTAGCCAAAACTCTTTTCCCCATCGGCCGATGAAAACGTCTTGCGTTTCTTGTTCGAAGACAATCAGCAAATTGAACCTGAGTGGTATTGTCCGGTTATTCCAATGGTTTTGGTCAACGGTGCTGAAGGAATCGGTACAGGGTGGTCGACGAAGGTTCCGAATTACAATCCACGGGAACTGGTCGAGAACATGCGACGTCTGATACGTGGCGAAGAAATGAAACCGATGGTTCCGTGGTATCGCAAATTCAATGGATCCATCATTCAAGCAACTGATGGCAAGTATTTGACTATTGGTGAAGTTGGAATCCTTGGCAATGACACGATCGAAATCACGGAGCTGCCCATTAAAACATGGACGAGCAACTACAAAGCTGCTCTTCTCAATCCGATGCTTGAAGGAACGCAGAAAACACCAGCAACTATTTTGGACTTCAGCGAATACCACACCGAAGATACGGTCAAGTTCGTGGTCAAAATGGACCCTCAGCAACTGCGAAAATACGAATCGAAAGGTCTACACGAATCGTTCAAACTCATCAGTTCAATTAACACAACATCGATGGTCCTCTTCGATGCTAACGGTTGTCTTCGAAAATACGATACACCGGAGCAAATCTGTCGCGAGTTCTTCGATGTTCGCAAACAAAAGTACATCGAACGCAAGGCTTTCTTGGAAGGAATGCTCACAGCTCAGTCCGAAAGACTCAGTGAACAAGCTCGTTTCATTCTCATGAAAATCAAAAACGAAATCCACGTGGAAAACAAACGACGAGCCGCCATTATTGATCAACTCGTTCAACACAACTTCAAACCCGATCCAGTGAAGAAATGGAAGGACGAACAGAAGAAACGTGAGTTCGCAATGACCGGCGAAGTTGCTTACGATGAAGAAGAAGCAGAAAACGAGGTTTGTGTATCAGAATCTACTCCTCTTGCTCAACCGCGAGGTTTCAGACTCAGGAATCAAAAACAGAGAAACGAGCCGGAGACTACGACTATCTGCTTGGTATGGCCATTTGGAAGCTGTCGATGGAAGACAAGGACAAAATGTTGGCCGAGAGCGAAGCGAAAACTGAAGAACTCAAAATCTTACAAGGAAAGAAGTGGAATGATCTCTGGGAAGAAGATTTGGTTGCCTTCTTAGAAGCTTTAGACAAACAAGTCAGTTGGAAATAAGTGATTTCAATTGCGGATTGGTTTTAGGAAAAGAAGGAAGACACTATTCGTGATGAAGCGATTAACAAGGCTCTCAGTAATTCGAGTAAAGAAACTGGTCGAAAGAAAGGAAAAGGTGCAAGGAAGAGTTTGGCCGTAGGTTTCGAGTTTTATAAACGTTTTTGATGTTTCGAATTCCAGGAAGTTCTTCCGAGTGCCGATGCATTGCGCGTAGAAATTGATGAAGCACTCATCAAGAGTAAATTCGCAAAGAAAATAACAACAAAGAAGGTCAAAAACGAATTAGGCGATGAAGATGATTGGTTGAATGATAAAGAAGATGGCGAAGATGAGACTGAGAATAAGGATCTCAATGGGTTTGAAGTTGATAAACAGGTATTTTACAATTAATGTAAACTTGTATCATTCTGTTCGTAGGAAAATGGTGAAGCAAAACCAAAGAGAGCGAAGAAAACCGCTGCGCCAAAAACACCGGCCAAGAAAAAACCAAAAATCGAATGTAGCTCCAGTGAAAATGAGAGCGAAAATGGATTTGAAGATGAGCTGGACGATGAGGTATCGTTGGAATAACATAAATTAATGATATTACCTTCTAGGAGTTTGAAGAAGAGAAGCCAATGAAAGCTGTCTTATCAAAAGCACCTGCGAAGCCAAAACAGAAGGCGGTAAGAAAGTCGAATGAAAACAACGATCAGGTAGATAAGAAGGTATTGTTGAATTTATGTAAACTGAAGACATTGTTATTTTAGGTTAAGGTTGAAAAGAAGCCGACAAAACCAAAGAAGACCGCTGCACCGAAAGCTCCGGCTAAGCCGAAAAGAAAAACGGTCTGGATGTCCAGTGGAGACGAAGGATACACAGAGGTGAGCAGATGAAAATGAATGAAAATTATTGAATTTGCAGTCTGATGACGACAACGATAATGGCGATTCGGAATTCGAAGAAAAAATGCCCGCAAAAAAAGTACGTGGAGCACCAACAGACGTGAGTTTGATGTTGAAATATTCTTTTTTTAACTTCTCATGTTGCAGGACGGCGCTTCTCCAGCCAAAAAACCGAAGGTTGAAAACTGATCTACAGTCATCGTATAATCTCATCTTTTCGATTATTCTCACGTTTGTTTCATTAACTTATTTTCCAAGTCGATTGCAATAAAATTGTAACTACTTTAAAGCGGTGAAAGGCGACTTCTGTAGCAATAAACACACGGGATTCAAAGATACACGAATAGAGAAAATCGCTGATCAGATGCCCAACAGATCAAATTTATTGGACCGAAGCTGCTGGACGTTGATGTGCAACAACAGATGCTAACGGTCCGTTGAGTGTTCGCTCACAAATCGACGGCCAATCGACGCGTGTTTAATTTGCCGTAAAAATCGACGTCTTTATGTTGTGTGCGATCATATGTTATAATCCGTTCGTTTTATTGTTGACATCTCGATGATCATGATCCAAATATGAAACACGCAGATGATTAGGTAGTCTTGCGCTCAATTGAACCCGATCGAGATGCGTTCAAATACCGAAAACCAGTTCTTCGGCAACCGGATTCTCTGACCAGAATCAAATGGAACTCGAACAACAAGAAAGTGTTTGAAGTACGCTGAATACTCAATAAGGTATCTTATTTAGCTTTCGTAATGACGACGCAATTTCCTTCATGGAGTCGGAAGGATTTTTCGGCAACCTGCGTTTCGTCGATCCGATTCGACGATCAGAAGAAATTAACGAATAGAAGTTGCGTAATAGGAATTGATCTTGACCGTCGAATTGCAGCAGAAGAACAACAAGTTAAATAGTCTCCGCTGGTTCTCATAGAATTGAGAAGGGCATTGCGGTGGAGTTGGCAGTTGCTGGTGCCACTGTTTATGTCACGTCAAGATCAAATAAGTCGAGATGTTGTCAACTCAGTGGGGTCTTTAGATGAGAAAAAGAGAGAGGTTGAAAGCATTGCTAATAAACAGAAATGTTGTTATTGAATATCGGCTTCAGTTTGTCTTTTTATACCCGAATGTTAAGGTGTCTTCTCAGTTGCACAAAAAACAGGAGCGGAGATCTTGCTAATCGAATAACTGATTGTTGCAATTCCGTCGGCTCTTCAAATGTTATTGTAAATAATTTCGAACATTTCCAATTCAACCATTCAGTTGAATGTGTCTACTAACCTTTTTTGAGGTTGTTTAACCTGACGAGTCAGTAGATCGAGTGGACCTTGTACTATCGATGCCCTCGAATAGCTATGGGTTGAACGCGTCTCTCGGACTCAATCGCTCTCTTCTCCACGGCGCTCTTTTTGTCGCTATCCGGAGGTCAACAGTCACTGTTGCAGCGAAGAGAGTGACCGTCGAGCAGAACAAGTCGCCAAAAAGCGAGTTTCCCATCGGTTTGAGTTCAACTCCGAAGACTGTTCAAGCCGCCCGGACCTTCTCCCGGTGTCTTATTGACCTTTATTTGAGGTTAGTATTCGGATCAGCCCTTTCGTAGTGGTAGATCAGAAATTTTGGATTGTTCTGCTCATCGGCAGCGGAACCAATAAAATCACTGTGAACTCAGTTGCTTCATTTCTTTTGCTTTGATTTTGTCGGTTGAGTTCCAGTTTGAGAAAATGGATGCTCTTACACTTTTTATTATTTTGGCCATCTTCTTTGTCATTGCTTGGTATCATCGAGAGGAACAACGCAAAGAAAATATCGGAATTCCGTACTTCGGTCCGATTTTCTGTGACACTTTCTGGTCGATGGTCGAGCGCCTTCCGGAAGGCAAGAATCTGACTGACTGGTTGGACAGCAAAGTGAAAGTAAGTTGACGATCATTGATGAATGCTCAGTTTTCTTGTAGGATCACGAAGAGGAACTTCGTCGGGAGATTCGTCGAAAACAATTGGAAAATCGTTCTATTCGCGAAGAGGATCCAAAATCTAAAAACGCTAAACCGCTTTCCAAGGACTACGCTACAGTGGAAGGGTCGTTGAAAGAATCAGGTGAGTGTCGTCAAAATCTACTGACTATTGATTAGAAGCCGAGAGCAATTTGGAACTGAGCACTCTGTCAACTAACAGCAAACGTAAACGTCGTGGTAGTAGGTTCTACATAGAAACCTAAATACCCTCCGATTTCAGGTGGTTCAAAGTCTTCAAAGTCGAAGAAGGAAAAGAAACATCGACGCAAGAAATCGAGTAACGGATCAAAGAAACCATCCAAAGTCTGAAAAGTTGTTCGAATAAAAAATCCATTCGACTGTATTTTGTACACAAATTATTCGCAATAAAAGAAAAGCTGAATGAAAACATGAATTCGGACGTTCAACTTGATCTCCAAATGCTAAAATCAGAAATCTAACTACAACATCTGCTTCTTTTCGATCTTATACATTTGGTCTTTGCATCTCAAGTTTTAGTGATCAAAAGCAAGAGTACAAATTCAGATTGATAAGCACGAATGTGACCAAAGATCTTAGAAACGGTGACTACTTTTTGATGAGAACAGAATTGTTGTTCACGTGATCTATTGCTGTATGCGAAATTGACAACTACGATTCGGATATCAAGTCGAGATTCAACTTACGCCAATTTCATGAACTGGTTAGTCATTCTATTTGTGTAATTCAGATATCAAGTTCAGGGAATTCGTGCCCCACTTCTTTGGTGTTACTAATGTTTTCCTACTCTACCCAACGGTTGTGAGTATTCAAGCGCTAACTTTGCCGAATATTACTCTCACGCCTGTGGAATCACGTTTACAACGAAGAGAAGTTACCAGCGATCTGCAGTTGGAATTGCGATCGTGTTGGTTCGTGAGTTTCATTTCATACATGTGTTAACAGTCATTAGCGGTTCTTTGTAATTCTCAACATACTTTTAACGATACCGCAGATTGAAATGAATTTGTCGTATTAAAAAACGTTTCCGTAATGACAATTATGAGTAACACGCTAATAAGCTCCTATCACGTCATTCGCTTATTTCGTTGACATATTTGATGAAAAAAGTACCCGAAATGGCAGCTGGAAGTTTTCACCAAAATTAGAGCGGTAAAACTAGAAATTCTAGTAGTTTATGAAGTCAATCTACATAACTGATTTCTCGATTTCATAAGAACAATTCTACGATTTCATCACAAGATTTAAGTATGTTTTGGTCATCGGATTGCTTGAAGAACCCGACATCATGGTTGTATTTCGATTCTCTATCGAATACTATCGGTTGGCTTCATTACGTACTATTATGTGAGTTAAAATAGCGCTTACCGTAACACATTTCAGTTTCAGGGTTACATTGTTTGTTGAGTTTGCTTTTCAGTTTACTTGGAATCGCATTAAATGCCATTCTACTGTATATAATCGTCTATCAATGTCAATCAACAACCAACATCAAACCGATGTTGGTGTTCTCAAGTGTTGTTGACATCATCCAATCTGTTGCAACAGTCTTCTTCTCACCAGTAAACTTTACAATCTTGCTTATTCTGACATGTTTTTAAGGTTATTTTCACAATCAATGGATATTTTGTAGTGTTTAATAACAATCTCTTTTCTTCGAAATCCTGGTTAATCAACAACTTGTTATGTTGCGTAGCTATTTCCGCTGTTGTTTCCGGTTGGAATTGTTCGCCACTTCAGTTCATGGGTCGATTGCATTTGTTGAAACAGTAAGTTCAGTTCTTATCTAATAAACGCCTTAGAGCAATAAATATAGTGGTGACTCTCCGAATGGCACTCAGCAGTTAAGACTCTACGTTTTTGGCACTTTAATGGCGTGCCTGTTGGCCACTGGAATTTCTTTGAACTTCTTTTCACGAACTCCAAACGAGTTCTTAAACGAAGCGACAGATGCGTTGAAATATTCGGGATTATCAGTTGAAAGCCACAAATCAAATGGAGGAAATTTGGTAAACTAAAAGAAAACATAAAAAAACAATGTTCAAATTTAGAAGGACCTTCTAACTGAACTTTATTTGAGCTATCTATTAGCAGTATCATTGGTGTCAAACGGGATTATAGCCGGATGTTGGATACAAAAACAGCAATATTTGAGAGAGATTACGAGAACAACTCAAGTTTCCACTTCGACTCGTAGAATGCAAGCCGAATTACAAAGAGTGTTCATGGCGTTGGCAATCACACCATTGGCTAGCAATGTGGTACCCGTCCTTATTCATCTGCTAACTATTCTGTGCTGCATAAATGTACCGATTATTTCGTTATTATGCTCCTTAGCTTTCACTTCATCTCCGCTGATCAACCCGCTGACCGCAATGTACGTAAAGCAACACAAATTGACTACGATTTTAGGTTTTTTGTTCGACCTTATCGTCGGGTTGTTATCTACTGGTTTCGACTACACCGACCAGCTCGACAGTCATCCTTTCCACCAGGAACTGCGTTAAAAACTTTGCCCGCAATAGCACGAATCGTTATTCCACCACCAGCTGCAATGCCCAGACGCATAACTCGTCATGACGAAGAGTCTGCTCAGCGCTCTGTTGATAGTCGAGAGTTTCAAAACGAGGAATCAACTCTGCCTAACTCGAACGCATCAGAAGGCATAAAAGAAAATCAGGAGATACGACGCAAAGAAACGAAATCAAACGAAGATGTTTGGTCGAACAAAGACGTAGAAAACTCTAAGAAACGAGAATCAGAGACAGCATCGAAAATTTACACTTTGTCCACTTTCTGATCATCTTTGTATGTTGAATATATGACAAAGAGTAATAAAGTTGATTATAGAAACCGTGATTCATTACTATTATTGAAAACATTATTAATGCTCTAATTTGAACATAAAAACAGGATTGATTGGATTGAGATTCTTAACAATGAGTTAATGTTTGTTTTCGTGTTTAGCACACAAATCCGCAAACTGCACGGGGTTTGTTCCATCTTCGAATTTCTGCTCCAAAGGTCTGATTCCATGAGTTGGTCTCAACACCACCGATGACCAAGCCTTTGCGACCCATGAAAAGTGGTAATTTGAGGCCTCTACGTTGTTCATTCTCGGCTTATTCGGCGGTGGTTTTTTCACCGTTAACTTTGAACACGGCAAACGGTCAGCAAGACGTTGAAAAAGTCGAGATGTCGCTGCTCGGTAAAAGGGTTCGTAAAAGAAAGTGACGTATGTTAAGAAGAATGTTATGTAGAACATTACAAGAACATACGGAATCTTAAATTAAAAGTCGTTTGTAAATAGATGTTGTCAGCATACCTCTTGCATCACGACAATAAACGTTGGCGACCAATCGGCAGGATTGTCGACTAACAGAACATCAATGGTAATTACGGGCAATGCGATCACAACAATTAGTGCATAAGCTACAAGTTGTGAAATGATCATGCGCACTGCTGCGACGTTGTCTATCGATTGAAATCTGACGCTTAGTGGATTGTTTATACGTGATGTGAGTTTTAGATTGAATCGATAGAGACGCCAAGAAACGAGAATCGCGACGCTGAAGAAGATTGCTCCCAGTGCCGTAATGATGCCGAAAACTTGTGGATGACCGTCCAGAAACTCGCATTCGTGAACGTTTTGGTCGTGTTGAAAATAGAAATCGTATGCTTGGAAAAGGATCGCAATTTTGACCGAAACCACGTACTAAACTCGAAATTAATCTCGTCGATGTTGTGATTATGATACCTTGATTAAAATCGCCGCTATTCCGAACTTCCCACTCCATCGTTCGTAACGTACGCGGTACAACGTTGCCAGATATCGTTCGACGCACATCATACACAAACTCGCGCAGTTCGCGATGAACAGAAACAAAGTCACGAAGCTGAGGGCAACGCAGGTCGTTAAATTTGCCAAACTGATGATTTTGTGACGAATGAAAAATCGAAACCACAAACGAGCTCCAGCACCCAGAACACAATCCGCGATCATGTTTATCTAAATAACAAGTGTGAACGATCGGAGTTTCTCCAGCTAACCATCAGAAGTCGCAGGTTGAAATGGACGAGTTTGATTTTGGCTAATGCAACGATTACAACCGTTGCGTAAACGGCCAACGGCGTCCACCATAAAAATTCAACGCGTTCGATGACATTTTTGCGATACATGAGGTCAAAATGGTTCAGACTGTACGGCTACTATTCAGTCGGTTGCTTATGCTTTGGAAGAAAACGAATGCGTGCAAATGTCGAACGCAAGTCTCCGTCCAAGGAAACGGCAGCTAGTCCTTATGTCGTTGGATTGATTAAGTTTTGAAATTATCGAGAAACTGATGCTTTTACCGCAGCACTATTGACCGCAAACCTTCGAATCTGATTAGCTGTCTTAGCAGGAATTAACTCGATTTCTTAAAGGTAACGTTATAACGTGAAAATGTGTTTGTAAGTCAATTTGACAGATAGCCTAAAAACTAACTGATAACCAAATTGACACTGAAGTTTCATAAGAACGTCAAATTGCATTCGTACTGTGAGTTGTTTCGAACATTAATTCAGCTATCGTGCAACTTAAAAGTCTCGTTGTTGACAGCAAATCGTCTGCGCGTGCAAAGTTCAAAGTCTATTGAAATTCTGTTCAAACATAAAACGAATGCGAACATCAACTTCAAACATGAAAACGGTTTGCACAGACGTCGTTCTGCGTTTAATAATTGAAAGCATTCTTCTGCTCGACATTATAATTTTGCAGCACACGACGAGGTTTCTGTTTGTGGACGAGCATCATGACCCTTCGAATTCAATTGTCAATCGTCGTTCTTGTTTCCCTGATCATCTCTATCGTCTTTGAATCTGCAGAATGTCATAGCACAGACGAACTAATCATGTGGGAATATGTCGGCGATGACATCAGCTTGTATCAACCACATCAGAAGCTGTTCGACGACATGCAATGTACGGTCTGCAAGAAGACTCTCGAGTTAGCAGCCAAATGGTATCCTAACGCTGTCAACATGGGCAAAGGACCGTTGAAAGCAGCAATTCCGGCCGCTTGCATTGCGTTTTCGGTTGTTTCGCCTGTGAAGGTGAGTAGTTGAAATTCCAAGTTGTTGGAAACAGTCATTTCAGTTCCCAATGATGAATAAAGTTTGCGAATGGACAGCAGGAAAAACGTTGGATACGCTTGTAGATTTGATTGCAAACGGATCGAATGGAATGGATCCTGAGAATAACTGCAAGAAGATAGGCATGTGTGGCAAAAAATGTTGAGCGAAATAAGTTCAACACTCCTAAATGTTTGTAATCATGAGTCGATAAATAAATGTCACAATAGGAACACAATCGAGATCAGAAGTTTAATTTCAGTCAGATGCTAATTGGTCGAAGAATCGCTAATTCAATTCAAATGCAAATTTCCATAAAATTGAGAGTATAAAAGACGACTTGATCAACGAATCGAGTTCATTTTGGTTGCTTCGGTCCCTCTCCGATCACCATCGATTCTCGCTCCCAATTGCTTTTTGGTCTGTCGATCTCCGTCTCACTCTCAAGTCTCAGCCCAACGATGTTTCGCTTCAACATGTTCAAGACGTCGGTTTTGTTGTTGATCGTTGGAACGGTGAGTTTTCTGTCGCTCATTTTTATTTCGATTCCTCTTTCAGTTTTTGTCGGTCGGATTTGCCAATAATGCCAACAGACCCGCGCAAGAAACTTCGGGTCCAGCCACGTCTGTGGTTACTGTGCCGGCTACGATTGTCTCCGTGGTTCCGGCCACCGGTTTGGGTGATCTAACTTCGACTACGCCAAGTGCTGTGAACGTTACGGTGATTCCATCTGCCGGTCCGGAAAACGTCACCAACTCAACTTCGGTAGTCACCACTATTTTGAACGGAACCACTGGCGCAAGCAGCACTGAGACGCCCACGACTGCTCCGGACTTGACTACTTCCATCGTTCCAGTCACCAGCATCATCACGAGCGCTACCACGAAGAACTCAACCAGTTCTCTTATTCCACCACGTTTTTCGACCACTCCACAAGAACCACAAAGTGCCGACGGTGGTTTGTTTTTGTTTTCGTTTTGTCAACAAAATTTCGATTTCAGCGGCGGGATTGGCGACCTCGTCCTTCATCGGATTGACTGCTTCTGCGTTCTTGATCTTCCACTGAATCTCTTCACACACGTTTCTCTTCTGATGTCGTTTCTTTCTTTTGCTTGAAAGTCCTCGAATAAACTCAGCTTTCGAACTGTGTTTGATTTCCGATGAAAGAAGTTCACTTCTAATATTGTTCTTCCGACAATGTTCACAGAGTGTAAAGGGGGTTTATTCCTTTATTGATAGTAACGATTGATGAATAACTAATGAAAGTGTAATTCTAATTAGAAACGATCAAGCTCGAGAATTTATAGGAGAGTGATAAGACAAGAACAAAGGGTCGTAAATGTCTGGCGCCAGACATTTACGACCCCCCTTTACTGATTGATAAGGGTTTTCCGTTCACACTCCCGAGGCGAAATGTAAAAGATTACTCAGTTTTGATGAGGTTTAATTTGAGCGAGTCGCCGGATGAATTGAATAGGTGAAACAAGGGTTGTCCACGCGAGCATGATAAAGACAGTCAAACAGAGAGTAACTACTACGAGGGATGGGTGAAGCAAATAGTAAAGCAAGGATTCAAGGGCAATATGCCAATTGGGTTGGTTGAATAATCCATTCAAGAAATGAATGGGAACTGTTCCAATTGAGAGCTCCGGCCCTTGTAGTGTGCCACTAAGAATTTGTCTCTGGGTCGACTTCGGGCATCGAACCATGCAAAATTCGTTGATCGAGGTTGCGTGGAGGTGTAGTCGAACTTCATTTGTTCTGTTGTTGCAGCGAATCACGAAGTTTACAGAGGCGCAATCGACTTGAGCCATTACTTCTGAAGTTGATGTTTCACATTGATATTTCAAAAGTGCTCCGGGTTGACAGGCGGCGCATCCTTTCATTTCCTGGAAGGTGGCATTGCATTTTGCAGTTGAATCCAAAATTTGAAATTTGTGATCAAATGACAATGAGAGTGTTGTTACGGCATGATCGATGTGGCGTCGAACAGTGGAGTTTGAACCGTATTCGAAGTCCAGTGTTGGCAACGATTTGTTGAGATTGGTTGGAGGGTTACAGTCGCATTGCACCAAATCCTGTCGGGTATCACATTGGCAGTCATGATAAAAACGACAGTGTGATGATCCAACCTTCGCGTCCTGTTCAGTTGGACAATGAACTTTGGTTCTTGATTCGTCCTTGACGATGTAGATTTTGTCTTTGATCTGTGCGAAGTTGGTGGTTGCTGGGTGATGTGGTAGACTCAGCTTCGTGATTTGCAACGTTCCTTGCTGGAACTTAACCGTGTTGCCACTTGACACTTGAACGGTTTGCTGAGTTGTCGCGTTGAGCGTGTGAGTTGTGATGTTGAAGATGGCAATGCTGGACCAATCTTGACAATTGAAATGAGTGTGAACCTCGTTTGACTTTCGATGTGGGTAGATTTTATAGAACATGCACGATGGAGAAGTCAGTAGGCATCCACATAAATAACCGCTACATCCATTGGTGCAGTGAGTATGTCCAATGATCTCGTTGACTTCAGTTCCAAATTCGGGCACTTTCTGTTTGATTTCAATGCTTTCACAAAAGTTTCCTTTGCATGAGCCTGCGAGAGGACATCGTCGAACTGCGTGCGTTGCAGGATAAAAATCGAATGAGTAATGTCGAATATTTGTGACACAGGTTGACATCACATCGACCAGCTGAACTTCAATCTGTTGACTGAGTTGTTTCTTGGGATTGGTCAGTCGAAAGCATACTCGTTCGTGTAGTCGTATCGAGCTAATGGCGTTGTGTTTGATTCGACAGCTGTTGTCTTCGCAATTCTCGGTGCTGGAAGTTAATACGATCGTTTGGGTGCATGCTGAGACGGAAGAATTCAACATCAGGATAACGAGCAGTAATGTCTTCTTTCGATTGGCCGCAGGTACTGGAACCGAATATTGGCTTGGTCTTGTAGTCGTTGTGTTGGTTGTTTTCCATGTTATCCATTTGAAGCAATTCCAGATGATACGTAGCGGAATTCGGACAATTTGTAAGGCTGCTGTGACGAATGAGAGAACCATCAGGAATGTGGTTAAGAAGAGGAAGAGGATGATTGACTCGATTATTCGTCGAAAGGTCGTAAAACATTGTAGGTTGTGCAGCAGCTGTGTACAGAGAGTACATTGGATTTGTTCGCAGAAATTGTGTGCTTGACACATTTTTGACGTGTTGGTCACAATGCGCCCTTCCCGCCAGGCAAATACGACGATGTTGTGTTCCGCTGCACTGATTTCTGCCGGTAGGAGCATTGATTCGGTCTTCTTTGGTGATTCGATATGATAGTGTTTCGTGGGCACTGTAATTTCAAACAGATCGAATTGTGCGTCTGAATTGATGATGAATCCGGAGGTGTTGCACGTAATTGAAACCGTGGATTCCTCACCGGAGCTTGAATGGTGATTATAGGTTGTAATCGTACTGGATCCGTAAGCAATGATGGGTATCTCAGTATCGTTGATGTGATAAATCAGTTGCTCATATGATGGAGCGAAGCAGAATTTGGTGCCGTTCCGGTAGCATGTGTTTTGAGCACACCAATTTTCGAGCCCAGTCGGTAGACCAATTCCAACGCACTTTCTCCAATGATTTCGATGGCTTACAGTTAGTGATTTGACCAAGTGACTGGTACCGTCGTTAAGCCAAATTTTGTGAACGAGCCGAGTGACTGGAGTCGGATCGCATTTGACCGTCGGCGTTGTTGAGCAGAAGTCTGGTGCTTGAAGACTGATGTTGTAGAGAATTTCGGCAGATGCGGACTTATCGTTTGGCACGGAATGATCAGCACAATGTGTTTGTTCATTTGTGCAAGTGCACGGGCTGCCACACGCAAATTGAAATTGTTTGTTGGTGTCGATCGTGGCGTGTACCACCTTTCCCGGTTCATTGACGCATTCCTGTAGTCTATAACACAGCGTTCGGTCTGTTTTGAGGTAGACGGCGATTGAAACTAGTGTGCATTGATCTACGTGATAAGCGGTTGTTATGTCTTCGTTTCGACAGTTGGGAATGTGGTTTTGTGCGAATCCGAAATTTGCGAAAAGGGAGAGGATAGCCATGATGACAAACGTTTGAACTTTCGAGGGCGTAGGTTGTATCCTCGTGCCGTTGGTCTTATGTCAGTTTCTTCCCCTTTTGTTTGGGGAGTTCCTTCTTTTATTGTTGTCGCACGGATTTCCAATGGGAAGACGTGGTTCAGCGAACGTTGAGTTACGTTTCCTTTGGAATTCTTCAATGTGACGCTTCGTATTTCGTTGTCAATCGACTTGTTAAGTGCGATGATTAATCCGGTTTTCCAGTTGACTTTTGGTTCATTTTCGTCATGTATGAGAACGACTTCACCCACTTCGGGGCTTCGCTTTAGGCTGTGATGAGCATCTTTGAGACGCAGTTGATGGTGTTGTCGTAGGGATTGTAGATAAAGTTCTCTCCACGCGTTCCAAAATGATTGACGGATTGCTTGTGTTTGTCTGATGCGCTCCCTGAGCCTTTCTCCTGATGATGCGTCTTGAGGTAAGTACGGTTCTTCTTCATCGAAGTCGGTTGCGAACTCAGGTGAGTTAAAGTTTGTCATGATTAAGTCGATGGGTCGAATGATGTTTTCTTCAGAAGAGAAAAGTGGTCGTGTATTGATGACGGAGGATATCTCCGCGACGACTGTAATGTATTCGTCGAACGTCGGTATCTTCCGTGATAGTGCGAGTTTGTAGGCTGACTTAAAGGTGTTGACGAGCCGTTCATAGTATCCACCTTTCCAGGGACTGTAAGGTGTAATGAAGTTCCACTGGAGTTTGTGGCCGAAGTGTTTTCGTAACAAGATGAATTGTGGAGCGTTGTCGCAGTAAGTTTTGGATGGCATTCCATACTTGGTGACAAACCGTCGGAAGGCGTTAAGCGTCGCTTCGGTAGTAGTTTCCAACGTTGCTTCGATGTGTATCGCTCTGGTTACGAGGCAAGTAAATAGCAGTGACCAGGATTTGATTCGATTGTTTAGCAGTCGCACCGTGGTTGGTCCGAAGTAATCCATTCCCACGTGTTTGAATGCTGTTGATGGGTTGCATCCCTCCGCTGGTAGCGCGGGCATTGTTGGTCTCGCGAACGGTTTGCTTTTGAGTCGATTACACCGATTGCAATTCCGTATTATTGCTTTTACCACTGAAGTGAGTCCGGGGATCCAGAAATATTGTCGGACGGCTGCTGTTGTTTGGTCTCTGCCGCAATGGAATCGTTTGACATGGAGGTGCTCGACTAGTAGCTTCGTGATGATATGATGATGCGGCAAGTATCTTGGTATTTTTGCACTAGTTTTGAGGTTGGAATTTTGAAGTCTCGTTGTGATGGTGTAGATTCCGTCCTCTTCCCTCATTTGGTATTGCCTGATAGATTGTTGACTTGGTGGGATGTCTTGAGTTGCTGCTTTGATCAACATTGGAATGATGAGCTTATCCGTGATGGCAGATGTTTGAAATGTCTTCAGTTTGTCTCTGAGTCTGATGGTCTTGGCCGCAGTAATCGCGAAGATGAATACTAATCGGATTACGTTCACGAGTTTTTGCCAGTTTGAGAGTCGGACGGCGACTTGGGAAATCCAATGGGGTGGTTCGTTGTGGTTTACTTGTTGGGTGTGTAGAGTTGTCGCCTTTTCAAGTGGCAGTAGCGGTGCTGTCGGTTGAATGGGCCATGATTCCCTTGGCTGAGTGATGAACTCTGGTCCTTGCCACCACAGCTTGTTGTCTTGTAATTCCGCCAAGTTCATTCCTCTAGTAGGAAGATCGGCTGGATTGAATATGGTTGGCACGAATTTGTATTCCGTTGTATGAGCGTTTCGTAGGATCTCTAACCGATTGGCTACGAACCTGATTACTCCTTCCAAAGTTGGTACTTTTATCCACGATAAGACGCATTTCGAATCGATCCAGTGTATGGTCTTCTCAATTTTCAAATTCTTCAGCTCTTCGGTGACAAACTTAGTGAGTTTGCAAGCAAGGGAGGCGGCTGTCAGTTCGAGTTTTGGAATGGTCATCTTTTGCCACGGCGTGACGAGACTTTTCGCCATGATGACCGAAGAAATGTTGTTTTGTTGAATATAGATTGCAATTCCAAAGGCACGTTCACTAGCATCTGAGAAGACGTGTAAGTTCACTGGTTGTCGAACGTCAACCTTGATGTGTCGTTTAACGGTTAGAGTTTGATCGTCATTCCCGATGAGTGCAAATTTCCAAGCCTTTGTTATCGATTCGTCAAGTACTTCGGTATCCCAATCGTAGAGCTTACTCGGTTTGTCTTTAGTTTTCGTTTCCGTTGCATGGCAGATTCGATGGAAAACGTATTTTGCTTCCAAAGATGCAGGAGAAGCAATGCCGAACGGGTCGTAGACCGCGGAATAGTGCTTGGAGACCTGTCGTTTCGTGAGTTTAGTAGATTCTCCAAATTTTGGCCATTTGATGGTGAATTCGTCGGTGTCCAAGAACCATTTCATACCAAACAAATTGCCAATGGGATGACCATTTTGTTGTTTGAAGGTGGATCCGAAGTGTTTGTTGACGCTTTCATCGCTTGAAGTGATTTCGTGCAGTTGTAGTTGGGCTGCTTTGAAAATTTCAATTGCCGTCGACATCCTTTTGATCCCAGTCGTCGAGTCATCACTTAGTAGCATCAGATTGTCGACGTAGATGTTGTCTTGGATTTCGCGTGAGACTTCGTTGTTGACTGTCGATAGGTGATGTTGTACGGTCGCATTGAGTATGAATGGACTTGAGATGATTCCGAACGGAATTCGGGTGAATCTCAAGTGCAGCAAGTTTGTTGAACTTGGAGGTTGTAAAGGATCCTTCAACCATAGGAATCTTACTGAGTCTCGATCGTCTTCAGCAAGGCTGATGTTCAAGAATGCCGATTTGAGATTTCCGAAGGTGACGACCTTTCCGAATCGAGCTCGTAAGAGCATTCCAACAAGGTTTGCAATGAGGGTCGGTCCTCGGTAGAGATATCTGTTCAGGGAATCATCAGAGCGTAGCGTGGCACTGGCATCGTGTACTACTCGCAGCTTTTGTTTGTCGGCTCGAAAAACTCCATGATGTGGGAGATAACGAGTTTTCAGTTGAACGCTGTCCTTTGGTGCCACTTCTATGATCCCTTCTTGGAGTTGGAGTTGAATGACTTGGTCGTAGCGTTTCAACCTATCTGGGTGCTTGCATAGTGAGTTCCATACGGAAGTTAAGCGGCCGAGACTCATCTTGAAGTGATCACTTTTGAGTGGATAGGCTTCTTTCCATGGCCATGCGGCTTCGTAGCGTCCATCAGGAAGACGTCGAAGTGTTTTTTGGAATAGTTGAAGCGCCTCTTCATCGTCATTAGAGGGCACATCGGTTAATCCCAAGGTTTCCAAGTTCCATTCAAACTTCAGTTGTTCGGCGTCCGTTTTGGCGGTTGGTTTGAATATTATCTGGTCCTTTTCTTGGGGATCTTCTTTGTTTGTTGTGGCGTTTGCGATGTGCTGGCTAGTTGATTCTGGGGTAGACCCATGTACAATTGGTCCAAACTGAGTGTGCCAGAGGGTGTGTCCGGATTGCAGCTTGGAGACGCGTTGCAATACTTGATGATCATTGCCGATTAAAATGTTCGGTGTAAGTGTTTTCGTTTTCCAGGTTGTTTGGCCGTTGGGTGTGTACCGCTCGATAACACCGGCAGTGACTTCATCATTGATGGTGTCGACTCTTGTCAAAACATATTCGTGCGATGATTTGTCACTATGTTGGATGACTACTTTGTATTTTTCGGTGCGAACGGTTTCGCTGTTTCCACCGAAGGTTTGGATTGTACATGTTGTGAATGATGCCGGCTCCAATTGAAGTTGATTCACCAATGAAGTAGAGATGTATGATGCTGTGCTCCCGTTGTCAAGAAAGATGTTCGTTGAGATAGAGGCCTCTTGATTTCCCTGCTTCCATACAGGTCGTTGCACTACAGGGAGTAGGGTCTTGTTGTGTTTTCGGACCGAGTTTGAAAACTCCCAATCGACATGCGTTACATCCGATACTTGATCCTTTGGTTTTTTCTTTCTTTGTTGAGCGGACGACGTCTGCTGTTTGATGTTGTCTTCGCATAACGCTGTATGGTGATTTGGGTCCTTGCACTGATAGCATGAAAACTTCGATTTGCAGCTCTTGGTGTCATGATCACCTTTCAAACATTTGGTGCAAAGCTTGAGGTGTTGCGCTCTCTTCTTCCTTGCTCCAACGGTTTTGTGAGTTGAACAATTAGAGGTGTGGTGTTGTTCCGTGCATAAGGCGCATACTGGTACGATTGTTCGACGAGACTTCGATATCGCCTGAGGCGTGGTTGATGTGTTCGTGTGTTGAGCATCGTGATTGTTGTATTTTTGAGTTTTATTTGCTCGGTTGTTGTTTTGGTTGTTGGAATTGTTGTCGCTGCGGTTGTTGTTAACTGCGATTGATGAGTGAACGTACTCGTTGATCTTCAGTGTGGCGTTTATCATTGCCAGTGTCTTGGCCACACTCCACGCAGCATCGTTCAGTCGTGCGGAAGTTACTCGCGTTAGCATTGCTGATGGAAGTTTGTCTTCGATGCAAATTTGAACAAGATGATGTTCGGGATTGTCTCCTGCTAATTTGAGCATTCGATAAATTCTTGCTGCTTCATCGTGTAGCTGTCGTAGAGAAGCGGTTGAGTCGTTAGCTCTTGGCAGATTCTTCAATTGTTGATGCAGACTTTGACGTAGAAGCGTGGCGTCACCGAATCGTTCCTTGAGAAGAGAGACGACCATGTAGTAGTTGTTGTCTGTGACGTCATAGCCTTCGATTGCTGCTAATGCGGTGCCAGAGAGTAGTGACCTTAAATACGAAAATTTAAGACTGGCTGGTATCGCTTGTTCATCCACCGTGTTCTGGAAATTGTTCCAGAAACTCAACCATTTTTGTGGGTTTCCATCAAATCTTTCGAGTTGAAGGACTGGAAGTTGTGCCATTTGTGAGCGATTCCACATTGTCGAGTCCATTGCCAGCGGTCGTTGTGACGGAGCTAGAAACGACCCACCTCCCAGCACCGAAGAAACAAACGGATTGGCAGTAGTTGTTCTGGGACTGGGAGATGCAAGAATGCTCGATGTAGTTGTTGGTCGCAATGTTGGTGCGGTGGTAGTTGACGGATCCCAATAGATCGTTGAGTTGAGGGTTGTTTCGTGTGGAGCTCATCAATGGATTAAGAGTTGTGTTGATGTCAGCGAGAGTTAGTTCCGTTTGATTAGTGATCTCCTCCAAGTTTAATGTTAATGCCGCAGCAGAGTCAATGAAGTGTTGGTATCCATTTGGCTCTCGTACGCGTTCATCATACTTCTGTTGTTCCTCTAATTTCGCGCCATCGTTTGGCAAGAGTTGAATTGCCTCGCGCCATTGTTCTAAGAGACTCTCTACGAACGATCTTCTTTGTTGGAGCCGTAGTTGCAGGCTGATGATTTGTTTTTGTAGCGCCAGGATGTCGATCTTGACGTCGAGCGGCGGTCTGTTGGTTTGATGTATACGAGTATCCAAACTGTCGGCATCTTGGACGGCGGCCTCAAGTTGATACGAGGCTGGGCCTAGGAGACGTCTAATTTCGGCACATGTTCGAGACATTGTTAGCGGACCATGTAAAGGGGGTTTATTCCTTTATTGATAGTAACGATTGATGAATAACTAATGAAAGTGTAATTCTAATTAGAAACGATCAAGCTCGAGAATTTATAGGAGAGTGATAAGACAAGAACAAAGGGTCGTAAATGTTTGGCGCCAGACATTTACGACCCCCCTTTACTGATTGATAAGGGTTTTCCGTTCACACAGAGCAATGATCCATTAAAGGTTGATTGAGTAAACGTGCGAAAACGAAAATCCAATTATCTTGTTTGCTATTTGTATTTGGAAATGATTGTGTTCCACAATCGCATGACTCTCGCAGTCGACCGGCTTAGAGCTTAAGATGACGAATATGAAAGTAATCGTTGCTATGAGGTTCTTCTGCAACATCGACTACTTTTAACGACGGTTATCAGATCGTGCTAAAAACAAAAATATTTTTGTTTATCTCCAGATTTCGATCATAAACAGCGACACCTTTCTTCGAACTCTTTGTAGTGAAATGACGCTAGTAGAATAAAACTGGAATGTGCACACTGTCTGGAAATAAGCTTTCACTTATTAGTCTTTTCGTCTGAAATCAAAATGCGGTAATTGAGTTGGACAGATTGTGTAGAACTCTGATGTTATTACGTGGTGCCCAATTAGAGAACATAGTCTTTGACAACTTTTGCGTGGGCAAAAACTACAAACTCGAAGGCTGTCGATTCGCTCAGTACGCAAAAGTACCCGAACGTTTTTGTTGCTCGTGAGTTTTCTCGTACTTTTCCTTTCATCAGCGACTTTTGTAAGCGTGAATACGCTTTGCGTTCTTCACTAAAAAGACTATAGAATCTTTGATAGTTCGCAAAAATTGACTTTAAAATTCCCGGTGTGAAATTTCTTACACGTGAATTCAGCAAACAGCTTAAAGTCGGACATCATTTCTGCCTTATGATTTCAGACTACGAAATTAGAGTTTTGGTTTTTTTGTATTTAAACACCGTCTATTCAGTCAGTGAAACGATTGAGTGACTTTCTTTACAAGTTTAGTTTATTATTTTAGAGTTCTTTTCAGATCAAACGATCATGAAACATCAACGACACAGACGGAAACCAATAAATGACGATTGTCCGATTTGCATGGGACCGGTCGAAGGTCGTCATTTTGGCATCAGAGGTAGCCTATTTACTGAACTTACAATGACAATTCGTTTAAGCTTGTAGACCATGTAGGTTATCGACTATTTAACTGCCCATTCGTTCACTCGTACAAACTTCTTTTTTCCATTTGAATTTGCTCGCGTTTAATTTTCCATTGTTTGTAAGCGATTAAGAAGATTTTGTTCGATCTGCAAATGACTGAGTAAGAAGCTTTGCGTTTCCTTCAAGATCACGGAGTAATGCATGAGAAACGATTATGACAACGAGCCTTCAAACCGTTAGCAATAGGTTATTAACTGTTCAGTTGATGTTCGTATCTCTGTGGCAAGATACGATCGCCCAGCACCAGTCAAAAAAAGAAATTTGTGCGAGCGAACGGATGAACAGTTAAAGAGGAAGGAGCTATTAGGTGGTAGTTTCTTTCGTCGTACGATCATCTCGAAACACGTCTATCGATGTTTGTTCAATTCGAGTTGTGAGATAAACTACGCAGTTCGCTCGATATGTAAAGGATGTCGGATCCGAAGATGTATTGAATGCGGAATGGATCAGAACGGTAAGTCAAGTTCCTGTTGAATTGTTCGAATGTTGTTTCAGCTGTTCAAAAAGCTCCTCGCGATCCAATTGGTCCAAAGAAACGAGAAGCGAAAATCGAAACTCAAACGCAAATTAAACAAATTCCCTCAGTTGGCAGTTCGATGTCTTCACGTTCGAACTCAACTCTGCTACCCGATGAACCGTTGACTTTGTTGCAACTAATGATTAATTCATTTCAACATTACAAAACCTGTGAAATAAGTCTCTACAATTTGCTGTTTCCCGAAAGACCCATGAACACAGAACACCAAGTAATTCGAAGTAATAAAAGCAAATAACTCTGTGGTTTAGTATACGCTTGCCAAACACACCGATTTCATTAAGGTTTGTGTTTGCTCTATATGTGACTTTGATTGTTCTTAGTTTAGATGGAACGCGGTTCGTTGTCTTTCACTTACTCCATGGTCAAAGAATGGTATCCGAAGCTCGATACATTTCCTATAGATACAAAAGTATGTTATTGAATCTTAATTTTGGACTTCTCGACTTTTCAGATGGAGATTTTAAAGAACTTTTTCTCACACATGTCTCCACTAATCAAAGCCTATCGATCGTCTGTCACATTTCCCGACCCAAATGATCCCCGTTTCATAATGGCTTATGGTCAGTACATCGACGCTGAAGGCCTGGAATATCACTAGTAAGTTATCGTAAAAACTATTCTTTCTGTTGTTCGCGACATTCAACCGCTTGTTTCAGTCAAGACGATCCCGACCCTAAGGAATCAGCGAAGTTTGTGAGCGTTCGTATTTAATTCTCAAATGTCGTTTAGAGCCTGTTTTCCACTGTACATTTTATCTCGCCGCTTCACGAACAAAATTGCTCATTTGCAAGTCAGGGAGATTGAATTCATTGGTCTCTGTGGTCTCGTGTTTTGTACTGAAGGTAATTGCAATTGTTGCTAAGGTTTTTACTTAAATTTCCAGTTCGACTTGTTTTTCCGCATTCAGAAATCGACGTTTTTCACGATCGTTTGATCTTCGAGCTTCATGAAAACATTCGCTTCAATTATTCGACCAACACAATTGGTAGTCGCTTAGGTGCATTGGTTCTGTTAATCAACGACACGGACGTAAGAACAAGTTTTGTAATCGTAACGACCTCTGGGTTCCAGATTATGAGAACCAACATCAGCGAAGCCGTGACAATTTGTCGTCTTTTCACGCCTCACTTCTCTGAACTGTGGAACGATTGATCCCGAACTTACTGTCTTCATCGATAATTCAATTCAGCTTTCACAAGACTGCGATCTCACCTTCGTTTATTTGTTATTCCAATATCATTCAATGAACCTCAGATGCGCGGAAGCGATAAAAAAGTTCAGTGCAACGGAATGCTCAGCCTACGAACTACGTGTGGAGTTACATTTGGGTATATAGCATAAAATAAAACCCATTAATCGCATACTTTTGGTTGAAGTAAAAGCGAGTTTTCATCGAATTCGTTCAGCGATCGTTTCTATTAGTTTGATAAAAACCAAGTGTTTGAGCAGAAGTAAAAGTTCTGCAAAGTGGTTAATAACCGAATGTATGAAAGAGCATGAAATGATGATGTTTGTACAGCTTCGTTGCTGAATCCTGAATGTTTTTTTGCGCGATTAAACTCGTAGGTTTTGACTTGCGACTTGTCGATCGTTACAATCTTCAGGCCTTCAGTTGATGCTCATAATGATTCAAGAGTGAGTACCTTCAATTGCGAAAACGAATCACGGCACAAAGGTAATCCATTGAAATGAATTTGTGTGTGACATTTTGTATTTTAGTAGAAACTGATCCAAAACTTTTATCCACGTTTTCAACGATTCTCAAATTTTACCGAACTGCTATTGTCTTCTCGCACAAAAAGGACTACCAAGTTGTAATAGCGCACAACATGTACGTCGACATTGGCAACGACACTTTCGATTACCACTTTTGCGACAATGTCAATTTCGAAGAAGCAACTCGATATTGTAAGAAGTTTCAAATGAAAATTTGATCTTTGGCACTTCAATTCGTTGAGTTCGTGATCACAAAAGTGGAGATTATCGAGGTAGTTTGTGCTCGGCCAAAGAACGTGAGTGTAACTGCCCATCAACCGATTCATACACTTGTCTTCAGTTGAAATGTTGATCGGTGGAACTGTAGAGATTTCAAAGTTCCGTAACAACATTTACAGCTCTTGATTGAAGAACAAACAAAATCTGAGGAGTTGGCAGCAACACGAATCGGAACGCTCATTTGTTTTCTTTACGACATCAATTTGATACGCGTTCAAATCGACGTTACGGTCACATTAATCGAATTTTTCTCGCCACATCGTGCAGAGCTTTGGACAATACTTAATCAAACTGTAAAAATCTGTTTGTTACACTCGTTAAATGAAGACGTCAATTGTGGGTCAGGCGCTGAGCACGTGATAAGATCGACGCGAAGATAAAACCGATAAGTACGCGACGAGTGCACTACCGAAAACCCTCAAAACCGATGATTGATACTAAATTAGTGGTTAGTATCATCGATCAGAAACATTTTTGTTGTCTCTGAGAACAAATTTGAACTCTTAAGGCTCACGAGTGATTTCATTTTTTGTGTTCTGTCAATTTTACGCTTCGAAAGAAATTGATTCACTTGATTGAACACACTTGGGAGTAAAGAAGACGCAATTTGACTTCAAATGAGCGTGCATTTGCCCTCATGTTTGATTGCAAACAGACGAGAGCTTCGATTGCTTTTTGATAAGCCGAACAAAGTTTAACAGCAAGTTCGGTTTTTGGCAATAATCCCGCTTATTTGTCTGCTGAGTCTCGAAACTTACTTCCCGTAGCAATGATCTTTATCGACTTCAGTCCGAGAACACTAATCGGTTCGTTTGCTTGTTCTCTTGCGATTATGAAATCGGTTATCTACGTTTTTTTGAGCGTCATCAACGTTCTTTTCTTGCTTCTTTTGAACTTTTGTACCCGAACGTTGTGATGCACACAAATGTCTAACATCACTTTTATCGTTTGAGTGACTAGAAATAGTGTGTTTCTTCGTCAATTCTTGTTCGACTTGTTAGCCAACTTCAAAGGTTTCTTTTTAACAAACTTGTTTTCCCATATGTTTAATGGTCAACTATGTTATGGTTATAAACGTAGCGTTTTTATCACTTGTTGTTGCGATCAAACTGACCACCACGTTTGATCATTGATAAGTGATAGATGATTGCTGATCTGCGCGTGTTAAGAACAAACCACATCGTAGTTTCGATCGCATTTCTGTTTTTCTTCTACTGCGATGATGTCAATGACGGGGTGACAAAACGAAACGCTGTCGTTTGAACCCTAAAAGAAGAACTGCGATGTAAACTCCGTTTATAGTTTCTGTGTTGTTTTCTTTCTGTTGCTCGATTTTGTACTCCGATTGTGCCTGTCAGATTGCATTTGCGACGAATTTGATTTGCGTTCGCCAATTTTTTCGCGTTAACATGTTGAAGATGAATTCATTTGAACTTTGCGCGACGACCCTAGAGATCGTATTTTATTTTAAAAGCCACTCGGAACGCATTGTGCTAATTTAGTAGA
Organism: Aphelenchoides besseyi; assembly: GCA_024699855.1. Classification (NCBI taxonomy): domain Eukaryota; kingdom Metazoa; phylum Nematoda; class Chromadorea; order Rhabditida; family Aphelenchoididae; genus Aphelenchoides; species Aphelenchoides besseyi. The sequence continues at coordinate 2,335,144 of JAMPIQ010000003.1, forward strand.
TAATGGCTTGTGAAGTTTGTTCGTTGCCGGACGATGGACTTCATTTCCGGCGTAAGACCTGTAGAGCCTGTAGGTAAGACTTTTTCATTCGGTATAGTAAAGTGTTGCCGACTTTTGCAGTGCATTTTGGCGACGTAGTATTGTTCGTCGATCCGTGTACAAATGCAAAGGAGATAACAACTGTGTCTTAAGCAAAGGTTGGCCAAATTTGCTTATCCTTTTGTTTATAATTTTCTTTAGAATTACGGAAAACTTGCGCAGCTTGTCGTTTAAAGAAATGCCACGAAATCGGAATGTGCGAATCCGATGTGCAGTGGTGTAGAGACAGAAACGGTCCGTTGAAGATCAAACGAGCTTCTTCTTCGACGGTCAGTTTGCCTTCAACACCGCAAAATGAACGTGCTCGAACGACAAGCTTCACCAGTGGTTATAGCAGCGGTGAAACATCTACGAGTTTATGTTCATCACCAACGGCCTACTACTTTCAACCGGCAATGTACACTGTTGGCAGCACTTTAGCACAATTGCAATCATACATTCAAGACTTTCTTCGGTTATCTCGTGCCGTTTACTCAATGATCTACCCCGAACGAAATCACATTGATACGCTAGAGTTCTATGAAGCAAATCACTCAGAAATGGTCAATTTCGACCGTGCACTTCTCTCTCTTGTTCAGTCGATGCTCTTCAAAATCAATCCATCGCTAGAACAACTAAGCACCGAGTTCAAGGTTCGAATTCGCATTCCCTTCAGAGAAAAACTTGTTTTTTAGTCACGACTTCTTCGTTCCTTTACAAGTCTCTTCTTTCCGTTGTACAAAAGCTATTTAACGCTCTTGGTGTTTCCGCAGCTGGACGATACGCGATTTGTCTGCAACATGGGTCAATATTCCAATTGTAATGTCAATTTCTTTTCCGCCGATCAGGATCCCAACAAGTCAGTTCAGTAAGGGAGCAAAAAAGAAAAACTCTAATCCTCGTTTTTAGGATGTCAAACGACATACGACTGAAGTGTCAGCAGACAACACGAAAGATCAAGCAACTGGGAATACGAGAAATCGAGTTTGGAGCGTTGTGTGGGATCATTTGTGCAAACGAAGGTAAACGTTTATGACATTTCTTTTTACATATCTAATCTTCACACATTTTAGTTGAACTCATTTATGAAGACAATTCGCAATCTGACCTACGAAATCGAATATATCAGGAGCTACATGACGATATTTTAGCTTTCTATCCACCTAATCAAGTTGCCCATCGATTCGGCTCTTTGATCTGTTTGATTCAAGACCTGCAACACGTTTCGAAAGAAATCGACGAAACATTAACGATGTTCAAAATTTTCCATCCCTGCCTAGTAGACTTATGGGATAAGTCGACAATCAGTTAAACATTTCTGTAGTTCAATGTAACCACGTACCTCATTTTGTGTAATAAACTGAAATGTGTTTGAGTCTTTCAAAATCGCGCTTTGTGTTCCGGCAATTTACCGCTAACACCAAATCGCAGAATAAGTTTGATCTCGGTTATCAAGAACATTTATCAGCTCGGTTTTTGATGTTCAAAAGGTTTTGCTTTGAAGTTCGCAGAACGAATTGATCACAAGCGAGCAGAGTACAAACACACGCCGAATTGTGTGTTCCGGTGGTGTTAAAGCGAAAAATGTTTTTGGAATCTGCGCAAAATGCGCTCAATCGATCGCCAAACAACGAAACTTTTTTCGCTTTTTTGGTTCCTTATCAGTTTCTTTTTGATTCGTGATTTCAGATCTCCGCCCTATTCGAATGCCGTGTGAAGTTTGTGGACTTAGCAACAATGGCAGTCATTTCGGAGCCAAATCGTGCAGAGCTTGTAAGTCGAAGCTAAGAATTCGACGAGAATCTTTTTCTGTTTATTTAGGTGCAAGCTTCTATCGTCGTTCAATCGTAAAGAATTTGGTTTACACGTGCAAAAATGATAAGAAGTGCAAAATGCAAAAAGGTTTGCAATCTTTTAACTTCGTTTTCAATTCGATGTTTTAGAGCTGCGAAAAAATTGTTCTTTTTGTCGGCTTGAGAAGTGTATAAAAGTAGGGATGAGACCCGATGGTAAGTTGTTGTTGAAATACAAATTAGTGGAGTTGAGGTTCAGGAATTCGTTTTCACTCTGATTTGAATGGAACTTTGAAATCTTCTTGTCGTTCTGATTTGGAGTTAACGAATAAACTCGAAACTTGTGTTGAACGTCAGGAAGATCGATTTGTTGAAACTCCAACGTCAATGGAAAGCACATCGAGTCCACAAGTCTATCAAGTAAAACACAGAACATTTCATTTTAGCACCTTCAGTTACAGAAAACCGCTGGCGAATTTGCATCTGCCATTAACTCAATCAACGAATCGGTCCTTGAACTACTACACTCGGGTGTCAAAGAATATTTGGAAGGTGAACGTGCTCTCTTGTTTATGCTTTATCCCGAAACACCGATTGATACTAATGGGCTGGCGGTAACACATGTACGATTTCGTCTAATATGCGAGGTTTTAGTGTCGAAAGATCACTCATGCGGAATTGATCGAATTTGAGAAGGGATGTATGCCATTGGTTCTAACTCTGCTAACTAAGTGGTGTCCCATCTTCAATGATTTGCCTGTGAAACTTCAGGTTAGAAAACGCGGAATCATTAACTTCTCGTTTTGTAGACAACAGTTCTTCGATCGTTTCATGTAATCTGGTCTCCACTTCTCAAGTGCTTTCTAACAGCAACGTGGACATCGGCAACGCCTATTGGTGGATTTATACTGCACTATGGTCTTTATGTGGACGTTTTCGATCAGTTTTTCACTAGCGACGACTACCCTCAAGAATCGAGAAAGTGATTAGTTGATTAGATATCTATGACTGACTTTCGGGTTTCAGATGCGTTGAACGGATGAGACTTTTAGGAATAAGAACAGCGGAAAAGATGAGGAAAATTAAAATCCGCGAGATCGAATTTGGAGCTTTAGCCGGAGTTATACTTGCAAATGAAAGTGAGTCTTGATTGTTAGGGCACTCTAATTCGACTGTTGCAGTTGATTCGACATTCAAATGCGCGGTTATGTCGATATTCCGAGATCGTATTTTCCAAGATTTACACACAAACATCGCAAGTGTTTATGGCGAACATGAAGTTGGGATTCGAATGGCTGCCTTGATTTGTTTGATTCAAGATCTTGACGTGAGTTTCGAACACAGTTTTAAACGAATGTTTTCGTTTAGATTCTTGGTCGCGAAGTAGTTGAATCAGTTATTGTTAGAAGACTGATAAACAACGGGGCTAACGATCTGTGGGACGATTGATTGTTCTTATGCATGTTGTCGTAAAGTATCCCCTTAATAAAAAACTACTTGATATAAAAGTGATTATTCGGTTTAACGTATTGCTCGTAAACAAAGTTTTTCGTTTAGAAATTGCTTGGTTTTGAATGATGTCAAATAAAATTTGAGTTGAATGACATTAATCGTTTTTGTTGAATCAAAAGAGAGGCCCTCCCGGAGGGGCCGACCGTTGATTTACTTGTTTCTTATAAATTTGTTTTGAATATCCGGGTGTTTTCAGTCCACAAACATTTCCAGCAGTGAGACTGATTGCCATATTAGTCACTTGCTCATGAGTCGAGTTCTTTTCGTCGTTTAATCACTACAACAGTGCGAAAGGAGAGGCAATGCAAATGTTAAGGTCTGCTTTCCCAATTCGTTCTTCGGCTTTGATCTCGACCTTCCGCATCCATACGGTAAGTTAAATTGGATTTATAAATCGAAAAGAGTTTCAGAAATTCGCGGGTGTTGGATGAACATCTGTGTATTTTACTCAACAAACTTCGTACAATCAAAATACAAAGATCAGAAGCAGCCTCCCTCATTGGACTCGTTTGTGGGATGAAGGTTTGTAGTTCGCAGTTGATATAAACAATATTGCTCGGTCTCGTTGTTGTCCTTCGATTATGCAACGTTAGCTAATCAAACTCGAAATCAGATTTTTCGTGATTTGTATTCCGATTGCTCTAAAAACCACGCAGTTGAAGAGATCTTCAGTCGAATGGGGTCGTTGATACTTGTGTTGAAGAAGTTGAATGTAAGTGCTTACAAATGCTTTTGAGATTACGTTTTACAGCAAATATGCCAACTGATGTTGGAGAACGTCACGAGCAGCCGACTGTTCAGTTCGCAACCGGAGATCTTCAACGGTTGACGACAAACATTTCTATTGCAAAAAAACGTTGAATTGTAATGAGTTATAAGGTTATTTTACGATTTGGGTGCTCAATTTACGATCGAATTAACGAGTCGCTTATTTTCATGATCGTCGAATATAAATTTACAGTTCTTATCGACTGCATCAAGATAACCTTCTTTTGTTGAGTTAAAATGCAAACTCTACTGTTATGTTCTCTGTTCTTCTGGCTTGTATTCACTGGATCATCACAAGAGTTTTTTGGACTATTGGGTTTAGTTGAACCGTTGAAAGAATTCTTTACTCCCGGCAATCTTTTCATTTGATTACTTGATGTTTAGTAGTGATTTCAGGCGGAACTTTTGTCTACAAAGCAATGTTGGCGAAGGACAGTATGCAAAATCGAAGTATTGGCGCTATGTTTGGAAAACAGAATGTTAAGAACGAAGCAGTTGGTTTCAAGGCGTATTGTCCAAACTACTATCAAATGCACAAGTACGTCGATCCGACGACCGGTAATAATTGCGCCCTGTGAAGTGAACGATTCTCTTAGGAAATGAGTTTGTTTTGCCCTACAAGTCCAGTAATCAATCTTGGACAGCCACACCTTTGGACTATTATGTTGTCTCAAAACGCGGAGATTGCAACTGTTGGCGTCAAGTGAGTTGAAATACGAACATTCTCATAAGCTTGTTATTGGACTTACAAATCTTTTCAGATCGAAATTCGAATTCAACGCAAACCAATCAAGGGTCAAGATCCTGATAATGTGAAATTACCGAGTGAGTCTATTATCTTAGATTCTATTGACTATTGTTGAGGAATTCGACCTTGTGAAGAAGGAATGTACTCAAATTGGGAATTTTACGAAGAAAAAGGTAAACCGAGAGTTTGGTTTACGCTATAAGACGACAAGAATTCCTCCCTACTGTAACGAACCGGTTTGAATAAACCTTTTTTGCTTTCGCTTATACGAGAACTGTCAATTGAAATACAAACTCGCTCGACTTTTTATTTTGATTATTCTGATTTGGATTTCTTGCGTTGCCAACAATACAAAACTGCAAACCAGAAAACTCGATAAATGAGGTAAATTGAAACAACAAAAACGCCGATCAAGAACACAAAAACATCACAGTTGTAGTAGGTAATGAAAGACATCTTTCGACCTTCCATATCCAGATGCTCGTGGACGTTGAAGTTTGCAGCAAAAACTGCGTGTTTGATCATCGTCTCCGTGACATCTTCCGGTTTCTTAGCCAACATTTGAGCAATTTCTTTAGCTCTCAGTCGAAAACTGCAAACCCAAATGCATGTGGTTTGTGGGCGAACACTTACCTTTCATTGTCGATTAGTTGTTTCAAATGATCAACGATATACTCTTTCGTTAATCTCATCTTATCCATCGACAATCCAATGCCTTTGTGTTCGATCACTTTTGCATTCCGCTTCTGATCAGCAAACAACGGCAAAGTCAACAGTGGAACACCGGCATGAGTCGCTTAAAACGATTGAAAGTCTAATTGCATGTCTACTGATACCTTCAGCTATTGAGTTGACACCTAAAAACCCTCATAGCTAATAATTCATTCGTGTTTACAGACCCGTATGTATGAGAAACAACAACAACTTTTCTTGACCTGCAAAGCAAACTGGTGATTGAAATTGTAGACGTACGCAAAATGTCTTGCTGTGGCAACCACGGTTCGGCAATAATGTTCGCATAGTCCTTAGCGATCTCGTGTTCCGCTTTCTTGTATTTCTAGGATCATCTTATAAGGAGGTGATGCTTCAAGTAATCTTGCCCAAAGAAAAGTGACGTCTTTGAATTCAGCAAATGCATCCAGAAATGTTCTCTTTGTGTGATCGGGCATCGCAAAGCTAGGCGCCACCTCAAAACAAACTTCAAGTCGTCGTCCGTTCACTCACTGTTCCGAGACTGAAAAACACAACACCACATTTCGATTTGTCGAAAATTTCTTGGTATTTCGACGGCAACGACGACACATGTCTTTAATCAATTCCCATCCCGCCAATGTAAACAACCTTCGAAGATATCTGAATGTGCTAATTAAAAGAAATATAATCTGCAGAACAAACTGGCCGAGGATAATCCAGAAGACTATCAGCATTTACGAACACAAATTCAGCTTCTCCTGCGCGTTCCTAAACTCATGTCTTATGCTTTCTATTTTCAATTACCGTGTAATCAAAGTTTGAATTAACTTCTCTTTTGATGACCTCTTCGACTTTTCCTATCAACGCGTTCATAGCAAAAAGACGCATAAATACGAGACCCATAAACATATTCTTCAACCGCTCAATAAACGTCATTCGCGGCGTTGAAGTTGAGTGCAGATCGGGAACAAAACTTTGAGCTGAAGGCAAACCAATAAAACTGGCAGCCAAACTGGACAGTGGCATCGAGTAGACTGCGATATACTTCTTAAGAGCAATGGCCTCCAATAACCCCAATGAACATGGGTCTAAAATAAGTGAGTGTAATAGCTAGGTTCCATACAACAAACCAAAGTACTCCAGAAGGGCCAAATCAAAGTTTTCCGCTTTCAGTCGTCTCATCATTTCCTTGTCGCGTAATTGGTCTAAATGTGAATAACATTCTGATAGCATCTTCCTCTCACCTTCACAAGTTCTCGCAAACATTGCTCCAAATTGTCCAACACCCTAAACTCCTAACCTCGAATTGATCGTTAGATGTGAACTTACGTGTCGCAAAGCCTTGATCCAATCTTGAACGGTTTCATTCGACCAAACAAACTCGTGCATAAACCGTTGATCAAAATCGTTTTCATACGATAATTCACGGGTAATCGTTCGCGCGTACTTAACGCCCGTTTCATTGAACTCCTTTGTTAGAATTGGTTGGTAATTGACCTAGAAATTTTCATTCAAATTCCCTTGATCAACCTACCACTTTATGACCAGCTTCAGCTAATTCGTCAGCCAACTTTCCCATGTAAATGATATGAGATCGCGAACCTCGGCTGTTGTAGACCAGAAACTTCAATCCATGAACAACATTGAAGTTTGCGATTAGAATAAAAACGATCGCCAAGACCTTCACTTTGTGTAAAACAAAGTTTCCAACTTTCTTAAGTACTTTTTGATCAACACACCAACTGCCAACAAAAACCAAAAACTTATCATTTAGCGAAGAAACAAACGGAAAGATTTGAAGTTGCGTTCTCTCGTAAGACCAAAAGTACGATCAAAAGATACAACTTACGACAAAAATTTTTTGTAAGACTACAAACCGACATCATCGTATTATTGGAACCTTTAGTGGCACACCCAACAGCCGTGTTCAACAAAATAAAAGCAAGTTGTTTTTTAACATATTTGAGAATTGTACAAACCGACCATAAGCTTGTTAGGCATTTTGGTGTTTACGGTAGGTTGATTAAAGCGTGTTGAGATCGTTTCGAAGCGAGTGATTGACGAAGATTATGTCTTCCTTTTTGGGTTACGATTACACTTTGTCGAATGAAGGCCAAAGACTATACAATTAGTAGTTTTCGAAAGATTTTATCGAGGGACGAAAGCATCGAAGTGAACAGAAGATGAATGAACGAGTGGGAATCAATGATGACGATAACGTGGAGTTTTGGAGTGAGAGCGAGAAACATAGCGAGAAGTCGGATGAACAGTCAAATGCTCGATTCCAACACGTGGATTTTCCGATTCTGTTGGCAAAGGAACATCGAAATCGACCGGAACTTTCTTGTCGTCAACATTCAAGATCATGGTAATGCGGTAGTTGCAAATGGGTGTTTGTTCGTCTAAAAAATGCTTGAAATAAAAAGTGAAAGTCCCTCAATTACCGTAGACATTCGAGTTGTTGATCATTGCGAACGACTCTTCATCCGCAACACCACTAAAAATCTCAACTGAGTAACCAGAAGAATACCCTACGAGCGTTCGGGTCCGTCGATTTGCAGTTCTTCGTCATATCGACCGGACAAAAGATCTCGAACTGGAAAGTCGGAAGATGGACTGCGATAGCGACGTGGGCGATGAGCCGAAGAACGTTTGCGACCTTCGGATTTGAAACGAACTTCGCGTGAAGGATTTTTCCTGAAAAGTTTTGATTACTAATCGATGAAAACAAAACCAACGGAGTTTTAATGTTTGCATCGCGAGTTTCACGCAAACAATTGCGAAGAAGATGTTTTGGGGCTGTTCCACCAACGATATCCACTTGCTCGTTTCCCATGCCGGTTGGTTCGTTGGTCGATGAAACCCATTCGTTGACGACTGCTTTGTCTTCTTCCGTGTAACGACTATCGTCTAGAAGTCGATGCTCAACAGCCAGTGTCCTGTTCCTTACCATCCTTAGACGACGATGAGACCTGTTGATTGTGCTTGGATTTGCGTGCTCGCGAAGACGCACGACGTTTCGATTTCTCTTCTTCATCGGTTGACAAGATGCGTTTGGTGGTAAAATGAATCGGTTTTAATTGTTCAACACGAGATTGACGTTCACTCTTCTTCTTCTTTCCATGACGAACATTGGCGTACGATGCAACGTTCGAAAGCGCTTGGCGTCCTTCTTTCGTCAACTTTTGAATTCCGCCACGTAGACGCGAAGTCAATATACTTCCGGTCGAAACGCGTTCCGTCCGAGCACGTTTTCTTGGTGGAGATTTTTCGAAAACGTTCACATCTTTGGGGATAGCGTTTGCCACCGTCGTATTGACGGCTTCATCGCTCTCATCGTCCGTAAAGAACTGTGGTTGTGGAGGCGGAGTTTTGCCAAGCGAGTAGTGGGTACGCTGAAAGGATTCGAAGATAATCGAACTGTGAAATATTGTCGCCCGTAAGCTTACTTTTCCCAAACTCATGTTGGAGATCAGAAGAACGAGAAAAATCAGTGAAGAAATCCAATCGACTGTTCGGAACTGCGACCGACGCACCAAATGGTCAACCTCCGAACAAACTTGAGAACATTGTTTTATGCATATTTTCGTTGAAACAAATTTTCAACATTTCGAACGAGATGGCGGAATTGATCGTCGAAAGTACGAACTGTGTGCTGCCGACAAACTACTTTGCATCTTTTCGATTGAGAAACGCACAAGTGGGTTAAAAAGAAGAGTGGTGATGCTCGTTTTCGCGTTTTTTGAACACTAAACAAAGTTCGTAGAGTTGATAGTGGAGAGGAACGTTGTGAGTTTTATTACCAAATTGCGGTAAAATGACTTCGGATTTGTGTTTGATTTGTTCACAGCCGGCTACCGGCTATCTTTTCAGTATTCCGGCATGTAATGCATGTAAGTTTTCTGAGAGAAAGTTTGAGTGTTTGTTGTCTTGAAAGCGTGGTTTGAAATTTACGAACATTTCGCAAGTTTTGTAGATGAAAAAACGTTCGAACACAACGCGGTTTTTCTCGCTAATCATCGCACACAGTTAACGTACAAAGCTAACAAGGAGAGCTAGCCACTGATCATCACGATATTTTGACGGCAGTAGCATCGATCGACGCGTCCCGATGAGCTGATTGTCGTAGTGAAGTTCGTTTATTTTGATCTGTTTTCCTTCTTGATTTATTGGTTGTTTTAATTGGCCAAAACCCGTTCCGAGTTGTAGTCTGGTAGTTTTCCTCTGGAAGTGTGAATCTAGATATCCGAGCTAGTAAGCGGTCTGCTTGACAACTTTCTTTTGAAGCTTGCAGGTTCGATTCTCTCTGTTGCCAAATTGAGTTGCTGTTTTGTATTCAGAAATCAAAAAAAAGGGTGAGCGATAGGTGATTGCAAGGTTTTCAATCGAATTTTTTGCTATTTTTAAAGTCGTTTTTGTAGAACGCAACACTTGAAATTGACGATCGAAGGAATCGAACCTGCAAGCTTCAAAAGAAAATTGTCAAGCAGACCGCTTACTAGCTCGGATATCTAGATTCACACTTCCAGAGGAAAACTCCCAGACTACAACTCGAAACGGTTTTTGGCCAAAATCTCGTCCACATTCGAGTTGCGGCAAAAACGACTTACACAACGACAATCAGCTCGTCGAGACGCGTCGATTAATATCGCGATGATCAATGACAAGCTCTCTTTGTAAGGAACCAGTGTTGCAATCAACTTGAACCATGTACTAATGAACGACATTTAGGTTGTGCTTTCTTTCGTCGTTCGTGCACTAAAGGTTGTTCTTACAAATGTTTTCGATCAAATAACTGCGATGTCACGGCAATCAAAGGTGGTTTTGTGCTTCAATGGTTGGACTTATTGAATTGCAGGTAGCACTCGACTTGTGTGTAAAGCCTGTCGTTTGATGAAAGCAATGAAAATGGGAATGAAACCAGGAATGGTACAAAATGTTCACAGCTCGATTCGTTGAAAAGATCAAGAATTGTTGTTGAATGATGGTGACGGACAAAACAGTTGTCAGCTATCCAACGATTCACGAGTCATCTCTGTTGCTTCTTTCACTGAACAAGTGAGTTTGCTTTGGTCAGCAACTTAAAGCCATTGGTTCAGGAATCTCAGATTAATAGGAACACTATAGCGCCGATTATGAGTTCACAAACAGATTTACTCGCAAATTTAAATCGTGGATTTTACGATTACACTCGCCAACAGCGTTTCTTGTTTAATTTGTTGTATCCCGATCGTGATCCCAAAAAACTTTACTATGTTCGATACAACGAGTTCGTTCGAATGAATGCGGCGAGTATATCCTTAATGCACAACGTTTTTACCGATTTCGTTTCTGCATTTGCCGAGTTGAATCCAAACTTCAAAGCGTCGTTCACTCATTCGTTCTTCCACTACTTTTCATCACTTTGGGAAACCTACCAAACGATTTGTCATTTTCCTGCAGACCCAACAAGCCACTTTGTTGTGAACTATGGTCAATTCCTCAATTGTTCGCGTATGGACATTTTCTACGCCGATGATCCGAATCCAATCGAATCCGTCAGGTAGGTAGTTGCTTAATCTCTACGATTACGATTGCAGGCAAACGAAGGAAGTTGCTGTTAGATTCGAAATACTCATTGAGAAAATGGTTCAAATGAAAGTGAGAGACGTTGAAATTGCCGGATTGTTAGGAATAATGCTGTGGAACAGGATAGCTCTTGAATCAACGGAAATGAATGATGTGGCTGATGAACAGCGCTCAAAAGTCTTGGCTTCATTGTATTCGAACATTCGTCAATTCTTTCATTATCCCGAGTCGGGACCACGACTTGGCAACTTGATTATTATGTTGAATGATATAGAAAAAATTGTTGAGGTTTTGAAAATCAGCTGGACTGTTCGACGGATCTTTGATCTACATGCCAACTAATACATATCTCTTATTGTTTGTGCATTGTTTCTAGATTCGAATAAAGTGAAGCGCGTTCATACTATCGTTTATTGACACTAAATACAGAGAGATCGGAATGAAAACATTCAATTGATTGGTTATGTACATAAGTGATGGTCATTTTTCAGTTTACCCGAAAAAGCCATAACCACCATATGGCAAGTAAACGGCGTTGTTGGAATAGAGAGCATAGCCACTACCAGCGTTCAAATTGCCACCCCAAGGTGCGAGAATGCTTCCAACTGCACTGCCATCAGAAAACGGTCGAGCTTCGATTTGAGTAAAGAAAACGATGGCAACAATCAAAAAGATGAGTTGAGTTGAGAAGAAAGACATTTAACTGGAGACTTCCAAACGAATTTAATTTTCAATTGATGGCTTAACCAAAAAAGATTGGTTTTATACTCCAAAAACTCAGCGTCAAGCGACCACGTAGTCAGAGAATACAAAGTACTCCGCCTACAATCGGCAGACTACGGAAACTTTTCGCCGATGGTTAAATGAATGGTTGAACTGAAAATTCCATATGTGATTTGTAGTCAAACGTGATGATTAGAAGTAACCGTTAACAGTTGAGATCACGAGATTTGCAGCAAAGAACGTTTCAGAGTACTTTCGTCGCAGCAACGAGCATTCACATGACGTTAACTCCAATTCAACACTTCGGGCTTAAACGAAAGACTTCTTCCGGTAACTAAACTCGCCAAACTTCCGCTTAAGCAACAAGAAACATCTGTTGATGGTTGAACAAATATGCTCTCAATACGTTCACAATCAGAAGATTTTTAGGTTAATCTCGAAGCGAAATGTCGCACGTGCAGTTTACAAATCCACGAATCAGCACGTTCAAAGTATTTTGTTGTAAATTTCAAAACTGCACGTCGACATTTTCGTTAATTAGCAATCACTCATACGAAAAGCATGTCGAAATTTTCACGTGGATTGAACACTTGTGTTCGTTAAAAACGTTCGATTCAAGTGTCCATCTCATACATTCTTGGTTCAACTGTTCAACAATTTAAAAGCGACAAACATCTTTGCTTCAACTGGTTATGCTTATTCCATGCGTACTGTACGTTCAATTACCGTATCTTTGTATTTTGTATTCAACTGATGATTCAACTGTAGGCGTTCAAGTTTGAACTTTCAGTGCTTGTAATTAGCATTGTAGTTTGATGTTGAAATTCGAACGTTTATTTTGAAATTCTTGTTCTTCTACTAAACCGTGTGTTACCATCTTGTTCAAGTAAATGACTCAATGACGTTTCAACAATGCACTGTATTTGAAAGCCTAAAACACCGTTCACTGATCACCGAACTGAACGTGATCATCACAACAACGATTTTGCAATTCGAACGGAACATAAAAGGTAATCAATTAAGTGGATTTTTACGAGTCACTTGTTTTTTTGAAGTCGCTGAAAACACAAATTAAGGTTCGTGGATCAAACAACTCGCCTACAAGATAGAAATCGAATGGAAGAAGTTGGGCGGAGAACACAAAACATCGCTGTTGACTCGAAAGTAAATGTAGTGAAGCGAAGGCAGAACTCACGGCGTATAAAATCGCGTGTTTGTTAGCAAATGAACAGTTAGTTCTAAAACGATCTACTTGTTACATACGAACGTTATTTTAAGTTTCTATAAATTCAAGATGGTTAAATTTCTTCAAATCATCTTCTTCTTTGTTGTCCTGAGCATCAACATGACGGGCGTTAATGCTGAAGCTGTAAATGACAACTCTGTGGCCGGACCGACGATCAAACCTTGGGGCCCAATAATCAAGCCATACGCTTCTCTGTCCGGTGCTGACATACCATACGCTTTGTCGTCTCCAATTTTCTTCTCGAACGACATTGGAATTCCAGCAGGTTAGATTCAAATCTTCGAACAAATGTTCATCTTTTAATTTTTCAGAAGGCTTCACATTCCTTGGCTAAATCGACGAAAAAAACAATGTAAATATTGCTCCTGATGATCTCGGACTTTATGGAACTAATCGGTCTTCAATTTGATCTCAACACCCCAACTAATATCTTATTTGCTGATTCACAGGTTTTGCAAGTATCCTAATAAACAGAAAAACATTATTTGTGCGTATTTGAAGTCGATAAATAAGACGTAAAAACCAATTAGTTTACATGTAATCTTTGAATCAATCTGAGAAATCGAGTCTTTTAAGTTGATCTTATAACTATGCATACCTTTCTAGTCAACTGAGCTCTTAATACGGTAGTTGTTGTAACTTGCGCAAAAGTTGACGGCAAATGTTACACTTCTTTCTTCGTGTTGTTGTTATCCAAAAATTTTTGTAGCGGAACAAAAGTTTGAGACCATAAACTCGAATGTTCAATTTCTTCACTGTCAGAAGCAAAATTTTCGATAACAAGCTCAAGATATATTTCTGTTCTATTGCTATAGATCAGTGGTACAATGAGCGTTGTACTTGAAATAAGTGCATATCGAAACGTACCTTCGACCTTGCATCATTGGCTGCTCGATAACGTGAGTACGTGCCGATTTCAACAAAGTTTCGGATCTCAACTTTTGATCAAATTGTTCGCGAACTTGCAAATGAAATTCGAAATATCACGTAGCAACTACAACTAGCTATCTGTAATTACTCAGCCATCAACTATGTTATTGCATGGATATCCTCACAAGTTGATCATAGAGCCCTCATTTCAGAGCCCAACATTTTTGCAACATGTTTTTGATTGATGAATTCAATCGAATGTCGTGCACATTCTGCAAAGATGACGAGAATTCTTGTGCTGAATTTAGTCGATAAATTAGATGCGTACCGGGAAGTCGCAAAGTTCCGGTGTTTTTGCGCACTGCACCACAAACTAAATTCGAAGTGTCGAGTTGATTCGACTCCAAGAAGTAAACGCGTAGCGTCCGCAATCATCAAAACGAGCGATTTCGATCGAAACACATTGATCTTAAATAGCCAGCGAATAGCAGGTTTAGTTCGAACTTTAAAGATCACCATTCGGTTTGCTGTTCACAGGTGAAAGCAAATTTGCAGTCGAAGACCAGAAATAGAAACAAACACTTCAATTTCGTACTTTGTTTTCACGTCGAATTTCGAACAAAATGGTGAATGTGTGACGTTGTGCAACCGCCATAGCACATGTTTATGGTTGTTTTTTGATTAATTAACACAAGAACATCAACGATTTAAATTCGCTCATCGTGGATTTGCAGAAAACAGATTCTGGAATCTTGAAGCATCTAATTGAAAGTTCCTATCAGCTTAGTAGTCAGATTGAGAAACATCCCGAACACGATCGTTTCGAAATCTAATCTCAGCGACTTTGAACGTTCAATTTCGTCTGCTCAACTGTTCGTGGGCTCAAGTTCTCAAAAGCGTGCGATTGTTTTTTACACCGACAAGTGCGTAGAAGTCGAGATATTCTGCACTAATTGATTGATAAGGGAGTTTCCCAGAATCTCAGATCAAAGGTCAATGGGCGATAATTCGAACTGACAGTCGAAGCGTAACAGAAAAGATCTCTGTATTAGAATTATTTTGCAAGAAACTTTGCAAGAATTTTCATTAAAGAATTTTGTTTATCAGGAAGCGAATTCGATGACTAAAACACACAGTCACGCTCTGATGTTTTCATCGGCTCGAACGTTACATCACTATTTCAAAGCGGAACAAACTGTCAAAGTCATGTGTTTCAAACGATTCGTCTGATTGAACAGGTGGTTAGCTCTCCAGCGAGTTGTTTGCCATTTCGAGATTACAAACCAGCGTTTCATTAAAGTTGATCACGACTTCAGTTGGCTTGCAAACCATTCCGTGGTTATGTTAATCGCTGAACGTTGAAGATCAAACGGAGCAACCTAGCGCGAAATGCGTGTGCTCCGGTACTTTGATCCACGATCTTAAGAAATTAGTGAACTGCAGTTTTCTCGTCAGTTAACAATGATTTTTGATCAACAAACCAAAATATCCGTAAGCTGCAACTTACGCGAAGGTCGCGTTTGTAATGAACGTCTTTTGCAAGTTGTTGATTGAACTTTTTTCCGATTTTTTAAGATCGTCACAAATTTCAACAATCGGAGCTTGTGCGCAAACTAATCACAAGAAGGACGCACAAAGTTAAAAGAAGTCAATTACTTTCTTCTAATGACTACGAGTCGGAAACAAACTACACATCTTCGATGCGTAAACTTCGTTTCAAAAATGTCTTCATTACAAGAAAATCTGTTGGTTGTATTCAAATTTGAAAAATTAAATTTCAAGTTTGCAACAATTGTTCGTCCAGCAGTTGATTAATGAATGACGATGATTCAAACGTTACTTCCTGACTAAACTGATCGAACATTGTCCGTTTTTTGCTGCTCCTCCCACTTGATCGACTAACCGTAGTTGATCGGCGACCAATCTGTAGTGGGTGGGACTTCGAGAACACAAACAACACGGTTCATCGAGTATAAAAGCGACAGCACGA